>JAWWNH010000085.1:0-1200000 GCA_034641385.1 Darevskia mixta
CAAATAAATGAACTACATCCAATAATGACTTGATTTCTTCTCTAGCAAACTCCATTCACATGTCACATGACTGAGGAACCCAGCAGAATTGATGCTGGGGGAAAGTGTGGTGTAAGCAGGGCCGGCGCTTCCATTTAGGCCAACTAGGCAACTGCCTAGGGCGCCAAAATGGAGGGGGCGCTGGCCAGCCTGCCCCTCGCCCCCCGCCGCCACCCGGCGCAGACCAGCGGCGAAAATCGCAGCGGTGCGGGGCGCCCGGCGCGCAGCGGGCGGGGCACCGTACGTCATTGCGCATGATGTACGGTGCCCCGCCCCCTTGCCTAGGGCGCCAGAAACCCTGGCACCGGTCCTGGGTGTAAGTCTAACTCTGTTTTAATAGCTTGGTTCCCTCTGCCAGGCTTAATCCAGCTCAAAATAGGGGTAAATTTCACCGCCATAATTTCTCCCACTATAAATTACGCTGGCTTCCTATTGTTTGGATTGCTCTGCTTGATGCTCTAAAGCTGGGTACTGTAGATTCAATGCATGACGATGGGGGAATGAGATCGCAATGTGAGTTCCACTATGCATTGACTGCTCTTGATTGTGTTGATGCAACAGCACAGCGAATAACTCATTTGTAGACAAAGTGTCTATCCATGGCTATACGCAACCTCCAGATCCAGGGGACAGCATCGTGTCTCCGAGTGATAGTTTCTGTAGAGCAACAGGAGGAGCTGGGGGGAGGGCTATTGATGTTGTGTTCTGTTTGTAAACTTCCCAAGAGGATTCTTATGCATGCTATCATAAACTCCTTGGAGAAAAGGCAGGATGTATCTGCTGTGCATTTTGGAAAGCTATGTACCTGGTGGGACGCGGGTGGCACTGTGCTCTAAACCACAGAGCCTAGGGCTTGCTGATCAGAAGGTCGGCGGTTCGAATCCCCGCAACAGGGTGAGCTCCCATTGTTCGGTCCCAGCTCCTGCCAACCTAGCAGTTCGAAAGCACGCCAAAGTGCAAGTAGATAAATAGGTACTGCTCCAGAGGAAAGGTAAACGGCATTTCCATGTGCTGCTGTGGTTTCACCAGAAGCGGCTTAGTCATGCTGGCCACATGACCCGGAAAAACTGTCTGAGGACAACCGTTGGCTCCCTCGGTCAGTAAAGTAAGATGAGTGCCGCAACCCCAGAGCCATTCGCGACTGAACTTAACTGTCAGGGCTCTTTTACCTTTTATGTACCTGGTAAGCAAATTTTGCATTATAGTTTTTGAGATCAAGGAACAGGTTTTTGTCTCTGTTTAGATACAGCTGGACACCATTTTGAATCAAGATGGTGGACTGAAACGTCCCAAACTGCATACATTTGGATACCTCTTAAGATATAGTAACCAAATTTTCCATGATGGTTCCTGAGATCAAGGAGCAGGTCTTCTTTGTTTTTTTAAATAATTTTTAATTAGTTTTTAATTACAAGAATCCAAAATAAGCCTCATTATATCCATTTCAAATCACAATACCAAATCAAATATCAATTAATCAACTTTCCAATTGTATAATTTTGGTGGTTCCCCCACGTGCTAGAATTACAGATTTGATAATTTCTTTTAATTCTGCTTCCAAAGTCTAATTTAATCCAGTTACAGTCCAATCAAAATAATAATCCATATTCAGCAACTGCAATATTTAGAACTTCTATTCGTGTTAACACATTCAATAATTTATTAATCTACAAGTGAAGAGCTGTATCCTTTTTACTGCGTTTAGTAATTATTTGTCCATATTATTTCTTTTCAACTTTGCCAAATGTTGTGCTTTCAAGGAGCAGGTTTTCATCTGCGTTGGGGGTACAGTTAAATACCATTTTGAATCAATATGGTGAACTGAACCTTTCCAAACTGCACTGGATTTTGATTTTGTTTAGGGAAGTTTTTAATATCTAATGCTGTATTGTTTTAACATTCGATTGGGAGCCGCCCAGAGTGGCTGGGGAAACTCAGCTAGATGGGTGGAGTACAAACAAACAAACAAACAAACAAACAAACAATAATAATAATAAATATTGGAATTCCCAAGCAATGGCAGGTAAGAGGTTTGCTAAGGATGCCTGATTGACTGAATACCCTTTTCCTCCTCTGCAGAGTACCCCTCCCCACCCAATGTGACAATCAGCAAGCTAATGTACACTCGCCACCGCACAGAGGTGGAACTGGAGTGGCAGACCCAGGGCTCGGGGAACTTGACCAGCTTTGTGGTCCAGATGAGGGAAGCAAAGAAGGCTCCCAAAAACCAGCTGGCCAGCAGCTGGGAAACAGTGGTCAGCGATATTGACCCCGACACCCGTGACCAGAAGCTGGGCGGGCTGGACCCTGCAATTGTGTACGCCTTCCGCATCTTGGCTGTCAACCACCGAACGACTGGGCACCCCTCTGAAGTAAAGACACCAGGTGACGTGGGTAGCTAGGGTGACGGCATTCCTCTGCAGGCTGTGACAGAAGTCAACTTGGGAGCTGTGATGACCCCCCTCCTAAGGGCCACATGGTAGATTCATGTGAGCTGGGGGAAGAGCTGGGCATCTGGATGTGGGGGGAAGCTTAGCCCTTTCTCCCAAGAAGCAATCGATCCTTTTCGGATATGTAAGAAATAATATGATCGGTTGGTGGTTTGTTTGTTTTAATGGGACTGATGCAATAAATAAACACATCTGTTTATTTGATTAGATGGCTGTTGGGGTTCAGCTCTTGCCTGGGAAGACCCAGATGCTACACTTGCTAGGGATATATTCAGACTTTGATTTGCACAGTCTGCTATATCCATATAGTCTTCTGAGTGATTCAGAATTTAGTTTAATATTTTGCATTGACAATTCGTAGACTGCTCAGTCACCATTGATCTCCAAGTGATGCAGTTGCGATTACTTCTCACACTGATATGAACAGATTAGGCAGAAGGAAGAGACTTTCCACCCATGCCTTTAAAAACCCAAATGCCATTCCATTTGGTCCAAAGTTCTAAAAAGTGGTTAAAGGGACTCTGCAGAAAATATATCTTTCTCTAGACCAGGAGTGGGGAAATGGAGACCCGCCAGAGGTTGTTGGAGTAGCATGGACAATGGTCAGAAATTATAAGAACACAAGAAGATCCTGCTGGATCAAGCCAACGGCCCATCTAGTACAGCATTCTGGTCTCATAGTAGCACAGATGCTCGCGGAAAACCTGCAAGTACACACATACATACACATACATCAACCTTTTATTGGCATCACATACAAACATCAAAAACAAATCAATACAGAATTACCACTTCCCCAGTGGCACAAAACTTTGATAAAAGAAAGGAGGCACAGCAGTCTATCGTCACATCTCTAGGTCTCCAGGGAGATCAGATGTCTGCAGTGTATTTCGACGACAAAAAACCAAATAGAGATATTTAGCCACTAACTTGGTGAGCTCCTGATCTTTCCCCAGTAATAGGAAATGTATGACCTCCAACTCTGGTTTCCATTTGGGGATGCAGAGTTGATCTAGAAATTGCTGACGGAGATCATCATATAGTTTACAATTAAGAACCATGGTTTCTCTTCAGATCGTATAAATCTTTCACCTTTTACCTGCAAGTAGGATTTAAACACAAGAGCACTCTCCCTTCCTGTGGTCTTCAGCAACTGGCTTTCAGAAGCATTACTGCCTTCAACTATGGAGCCAGAGTACAGTCATTGTGGCTAGTAGCCTTTGATAGCTCTCTCTCCTCCATGAATTTTTCCTCCATCCTCTTTTAGAGTCAAACAACATCTGGAAAGCCACAGGTTCCCCACCCCTGCTCTAGACTGAAGGAACTTCCCTCCTTCTTGTCAGAGCTTGGCTGTGCAACAGTGTGAACTGGCTGATCCTTGTTTCAGTCGTGAGCCATTTCCTCATCCCTAACAGAGCAGATTTCAAGATGTAAATAGGGAGTTTGTGTGGGGAGAGAGCATAAAAAATTGAACAAACATTAAAAGTGGATAATTTTTCGAGGTTTTTTTGGGGGGGAAGCAAATGCCCCCTTCTCAAACTGTGGGGAGCATTTCAAAGCTGGAGGTGGTACGTGTGCCAGTTGAGGGCTGCAAAATCTGAATCCACTTTGCTTGGAAGATAAGTGTGTATGCAGTTTACACGAAACCCCGTGGCAGTTTATCTAATAATTCATTCTCTGTGCCTGTCTGGTGGAGGCGGTGGGTTAAATCACAAATGCAACAATGATGGAGCAAAACAGCCACAGGGGGAGGATGGCAACGGGGAAATCTCATTGTGGGGAAAGTAGATGTGTTACATAGGCTGCCCTGTGAGTTGAAACCCCATAGCTCAGAGGCAGAGCAGGTGCCTTGCATGCAGAATGTCCCAGGTGGTAGGATCAGGTAGTAGCAGATGGTAAGGAAGACCTACCTGAGGCGCCCTGAAGAGTTGTTGCCAGACACAGTCCTGGGTTAGGTGTGAGCCAAAGCCAGGTTGGATGAGAAACAGGTTAGAGTGGGAAGTGCTTCTTGAGTCTGGAATGGGATTGCAGTGACCAGAAAGAACCTGCTTCTTGCCATTGCTTCTCCCAATGCCTTTGCTTCTGCTCCCTCTGTGTGTGTGTTCAATTGTGCTGCTGTTGCTGATCTTCTTTTGCATCGGGGAGTGGCTCAGCTCCCTCTCCTTTTCCTGTCTTGCTGCACTGCATGAGGCTGGATTTAGATTTGCAAAACCAAGCGGTGCAGGCTGCTGCTGCATGCCACAGGGATCAGGCGGGGCAAATTATATCTGATGGGTGAGTTGGGTTTTTTGGGGGGGTGGTTTTCTTTTTCTTTTTGGATGGAGTTGTCATTCCTGTGCCCCATCATCTCTTCTTAATTGCATAGTTTGGTTAATCCTTCCTGCCATGGATTATTTCCCTTCGTCTTCTTCTTCTGGGAAGTGTTCTCCGCCCTCCTATCTAAGACATGCCCACCAGGCTCGTTGGAAAGGAATTGCTTCGCTTGCTAGCTTGGGGTTCCTCCGATATAAACCCCTGCCTGACGTTTGAGTGGGTTTGAACAGCTGGGCTTTCGCTGCAAGATCTCCCAAACATATGAAGCAATGGGATCTCTTGACACAGGAGGAAAGGACCGGGTTATTTGATCAGAGATGGAAGATCAAGATTGCATCCAGTGGATCAGCCCTCAGCCTCTCTGAATTCAGCCAAAAGTTCTGGATTAACAGGCTCTGTAATGTCCATAACATATACAGTGAGAGCACATTTAAAGCACATTACTTCCTTTAAAGAATCATGGGGACTGTAGTACACCCCTCACAGAGCTACACTTCCCAGCACCCATAACAAATTGCAGTTCCCAGGAATATTTGGGAGAATTCGCATGCTTTAAATGCATGGGGCGGATGTGACTTGTCACTGGGAACCTTTTGCAGAATTCTCCGTCGCACAGAGAGATTGTGTGTCGCTCTTCTCCAATGCTTGTTGCCCTCCAAGTGTTGGGACTCCCGTCAGTCCCAACCACTATGACCAACGGCTAGGAACGATCAGGTCTGTAGTCAAATAGCATCTGATGGGCACCAGGTTGGTACAGGCTGATCTGAGCACTTAAAGCTCAGATGTATGTGCAAAGGCATCATTTTAGATGAGCCCATTCCCCCCACCCATTATATGTATTCCCTGCACGTCCCATATTGCATAATAGGGCTTGTGATTGCGTGATGCCGTAGAGGGAAGATACAGTTTGCTGTACCATACGGCAGACACACACACACTGCAAAATTATGTCGGTCTCACACCAGTTTGTTAACTGCCAGTGGCTTCTCAGCGTTCTCATGGGGTACTGCCGTTTGATCAGGTGCTCTGAGTTTCTTAGCTAGAAGCCGTTGGATCTCCCTTACAGAGCAACAGTTTATAGGATTCCCTGTTCCCTTTGTGGGGCAGGATCCTTGTTCAACCATTTCCAGGTCCTAAAGGTACAACTAGAGAACAGCTTCTCATGGTCCCATTGCAGATTTTGACATGATCAGCTGTTTATTGTAAAATCACCTTAGCTCATTTGCTAAGGTGGGGGGGGGAGGGACACTTGGAGGGTCTGTACTGGAGACAGTATACAGCCGGCCATCATAACTCCTGGAGAACTGAAGAAACAGCACTAATCTCTAGGATTGTGGTGCCCCAGAAGCTATATGTGGAACTTATATAGTTTATGATGCACACAGCAATGTTTACAGGGCCTTTAAAAGGTCTTCTCTTTTGGG
Organism: Darevskia mixta; assembly: GCA_034641385.1. Classification (NCBI taxonomy): domain Eukaryota; kingdom Metazoa; phylum Chordata; class Lepidosauria; order Squamata; family Lacertidae; genus Darevskia; species Darevskia mixta. The sequence continues at coordinate 6,227 of JAWWNH010000085.1, forward strand.
TTCCTTGTTGACCTGGGAGCCAAGTTCCACCTGCAGCCCAGTTGTTCTGCTTTCTGCCCAATATTCTCCGCACATCTTGGCTTAACTCTGCTGGTGCCGGGCAGAAACGGCTGCCTCTCCCTTCCATATGGGCAGCAGCTGTTGCAACAAGTCTGGGTGCAGGTCGGGGGCGGCTTTAAGGAAGGTGCAAAACCAAAACGAAACACTCAAGAAAAACAAGCAAACTATTTTCTTGGGAAAATGGAGGAGATTGGAAACAGATGCGGCGGCCTGAAATGAGCAGGCTCCCTGGGAGGAGCATGAGGAGAGTTTGTGTAAAGCCTCACTGAGGGCTTCCTTTAGCAGAGAAAGGATTCTCCAACAGTGCAGTACTGCCATGGACCAACTGGCATGTTAATGTGGGCAGTCTTTGATTGGCTTCTATGACTACTCCCCCCCCCCAAAAAAAAGCTTAAAATCAGCTTCAGGAGAGTAAAGGGTGAATTGGATTGAGGCAGAGAGCCAGTGTGGTGTAGTGGTTAAGAGTGGTAGACTCGCAATCTGGTGAACCGGGTTCGCGTCTCCGCTCCTCCACATGCAGCTGCTGGGTGACCTTGGGCTAGTCACACTTCTTTGAAGTCTCTCAGCCCCACTCACCTCACAGAGTGTTTGTTGTGGAGGATGAAGGGAAAGGAGAATGTTAGCCGCTTTGAGACTCCTTCGGGTAGTGATAAAGCGGGATATCAAATCCAAATCCAAACTCTTCTCCTGATGGCATCAGGGTGGTTGTCACCCAGCTTTCAATACTGTTCGTGCCTGCAAAATTTCAGGGTAGACAATACTGCTTCATTTCCAGCCCACACAGTTCCCGGGACTTCTGCTGAAATCTGGTAACTGTTCATACCACAAATGCTCCATTCTGCCCCATCCCACCCCCTGCTTTGGCTGAGAGAGAGATAAAACTTTATTCACATTAGCCAATGGCCATAGCAACAATAAAACATTACAATGTGTACAGACCTGCTTTTGCTGTGATATAGCGCAAGAGTGCCTCTCCAGACAGCAACAACGCGGTAATATTAGGGAAAGATCGACCAATGAAATGGAATGATGAGTAGATCTTCCTGTATGAATCCAGCAGCGTTGCATTAGCCACCTATTTAGCACAATGCACCCACCAAAGGAAACACCAGTTTGCAGGCGCTCCGTGTGAAAGCCGCAATTCGAAAGATGCTCAGCAGAGGCAATAATTAGAACCTCATTTCCACAGACTGGAATCCCGGAAGCCCCTGTTGATGTATGATGCTGAGATCCATTTGCTATAGCATGTTCTGGGGTCCTGATGACCCAGTCGTGGTGTGACTCTGTTGCCTTCAACAGCAGCTTCCTCTCTCTTGCAGCCGACCCTCCTTTTAACGCTTACCCTGCAGTGATTGGTGCCGCGGTGGCAGGAATGATAGTGGCAACAGTTACATCCCTCCTGGTGTTCCAGTACATCATTCGGAACCGGGAGAACAATCCAAGTGAGTGTCTGACTTCCGGGCGATTGCCCTCCCTGCTGCTGCTAGCTCAAGGGGTTCCACAAAGACCTTCCAAGATTGGGGTGTTATTCAAGGCTTCTCTTCAAGGGCAAAGAATAAAGGGCCTTGAGTCATGGGAAGGGGGGGGGACCGCAGGCCCTGTGGCTGAATGTGGCCCTGAGGCATCTCTATTTCACCCTCAGGATTCTCACTAGACTTCCCCCTCTTCTCCAGGATACACCTCTTGGCGTAGGGATTATCTTGGTACAGATTAGAATCATAGAGTTGGAAGGAACCCAAACCCCTGCAATGCACGGTACCCCATCCAATCTGAAACCATGCCGAACCCTGCTTAGCTTTGCAAATGTGCTCACAGTTTTATTCCTGCACCACTAGGAGGGCATATGCTCAGCCTCTTCCCCTCCCCCCCATTTGTTTATGATGCACTTACATTTTATCCGTTTTGTGCCACAACTGTGTTTCGACTCTGTAAGCTGCACTGAAATTGTTGGAAGCTGCTGCTGGTCAGTGTTGACAAGACAAGAGATAGATGGCCTGACTTCCTAAGGCAGTTTCCTAAGTTCCTCCTCTTGCTCAGCAAGTGCAGCTGAAGTCTGATGTAGAGCGAAGCAGAGAGACAAAGAAGTCAAAATATCACAGTCATCCAGGGGCACAATCAGTGGTTCCTCGCCTAGATAACATGGCGATGCATTGTGGTGTATACTGAACTGAAACAGAGTGGAATAGATGAGACAGAGAAAGAAAGAGAGGCAGAGAGGCAGAGAGAGAGAGAGAGAGAGAGAGAGAGAGAGAGAGAGAGAGACCTTTATAGGGAATCTGTAAGTGAAGAGGTTTCCCTTGTGGTACTCTAGATGATCCACTATGACACCTAAAGCCCCCAGGTTAGTGGCTCTCTTCCTATTTGGCTCTCTTCCCATTTGGAATGAACAAAGGTATAATGCCAAAGTAGGCCAAGTGAAGTGTTTCCTAAAGCCATGAGTCGGTCCTGCTTTTGCTCCCAGCAAGTGGCTCATTGCTGCGGGACAGATTTATTTCTTGGACTGGAGAAACACGGTGGCCCTCCAGATCTTGCTAGAGCCCAACTCACATCAGCCTCTACTAGCGTAGCCAATAGTCCAGGATTAATGCTCAGGCTTGTGCCCCGGGGAGGGCACTTCACAGCTGCTAATGCACCCCCGGAGGCACACTTCACTGGCTCTCGAGACAGATGCCAGGAAATGGCACTGTAGCCAGTGCTTTTTTTTTCCTGGGGGGAAGCATGAGGGCGCATACCCCTAAACATTTTGTGAATCTATGTCCATTTGTCCATGTCCTGTATTTATTTCCCCCGATTTGAACTATAAAATGGTGATTTTCTTGAGTCATTTTTTTAAAGAAAAAAAGCCCTGTTCTCCAACAGGTTCTCCATCCATGCTACAAACATGTCTTGCGAAGGAGAGCCCATTGCTAATTTTGTGTACAGGACTATATTGCTTTTGTGGGATGAGCCCCACCTCTGAAGCTCCCTTTCACTGGGTTTTGAGGATGGGGTTTAATTTTGCCACTGTTCCTGCAACATAGTTCTAAAGATGTGGTCTCTTTGCTTTATTATGTCACAGGGTTACACGACCTGCTCTTCAGAATGTAAGTGGCACCCAAAGACTCTTTTCTTTGCCTCTTATGTCCTCTGTCACCCATTGATTCCTGCTCTCATTTGCTCTTGTTGACTTATTTTAGGGATAGTCAATACGGTCCAGCTTTACAGATGTTGGACTACAACTCCCATCATTCAATCTTAATCATTGCCTATGCTGGCTGGGGTTGATGGGTGTGGAGTACAACATATGGAGAGCAACACGTTGACTGCAAGTGGTCTGCATTCACAACTCAAACAGCTAGTCCCCATGGAACACTTTAGGCCAAAATAAATGTGCTTCCCAGAATTTTCCTTTGCTAATTTTGATGTCAGAGCTTGTCAGAGTGGGGCTGTAGGCAGCTGTTGAGCAAGAATTGCAAGCCACGGATCATAAACCACGAATCACGAGACAGGAATCAGAGACAGTGAAGTCTGTTGTGGCCCCAGTCAATGTTCCAGTCTGAACAAGAAGTCATAGAATTATAGAGCTGGAAGGGACTGTGAGGGTCTTTGCATCTCTTCCTGCAGCAAGCCAATGGCAAGCTAGGTGCTTCAGGAGCCCTTGCTGCAGGTATGGGGACCCTGAGGTTCTCCAGATGTTGTTGGACTCCAACACTCATCAGCTCCATGCAGCATAGCCAATGGTCAAGGCTGATGGGAATCAGAGTTCAACAAAATTTGGAGGACCTCTGGTCCTCCATCCCATCTTACTGCCAGAATATACTGACTTTCCGTTGTAAAAAGTTTGTTATCTTGATTTCTTATTCTTCTGGTAAGTTTTGCCCTTTCTGCATTAGTTTATGTAACCATTCTTCTCTCGTTGTGACCTCTTCTTCCTTCCATTTTTGGGCAAATAACATTCTTGTAGCTGTGGTGCCAGGCTTAGCATTTGGCAAAAGATGTCAGTTGACAGAGACCTTACGACTAGAATGTTACTTGCCCCAAAATGGAAAGAAGCAGAAGTCCCAGCGAAAGAAGAATGGATACAAAAACTCATGGAATATGCAGAAATGGCAAAACTTACTGGAAGAATAAGAAATCAAGATAACAAACTTTTTATAAAAGAATGGAAATGGTTTATTGAATATTTACAGATAAATTGTAAACAGATAAGAACATTGGCAGGATTATTGTAATAACCTCCAGTTTCATAAGAGTATATATTTAAAGAAGACGAATCAATGAGCAAATTAAGTTAATTTGGATATGCAGAAGATATTAAAAATAAATTTAAGGAACCGCAGAAAGAGGGGGAAGGAAGTCAAGTTTTGACATGCCAAAATGATTGCAAAATCAGTGAAATGTATAAATCTGAAAATAATATATATACTGTGTGTGTGTGTGTGTGTGTGTATAACTTACGAGATTTTATAATGGACACTTGCCAGAGTAAAACACTCAAGAAAAGCCCAACCTCCACCCAAGCCTAAAGAACCGAAATTGTGAACACATGATCGTAGGAATAGTATGGATGTGAGAGAGCCAAAAGACTTGAGATGTTTCTAGCTGTGTCTTCATTTTTCCTTCTATGTCTATTGTGTACACATCCTTTTAGGGCTGGTGGAGAAGCCCGTGAGCACATCAGCACTCCAGAAGATGCTGAGACAGCAGCAGGGATGGAAGGAGGGGCCAGTGAGCAGCTTGGAGAACCTTCCACGGAAGCCGAGGAAACAGCAGCAGGTAAACTGATGGCAGACCTCCAAATTGAGGCGGCTAACAGATTGAGGTTGAATCCTGACAAGACAGAAGTACTGTTTTTGGGGGACAGGGGGCGGATGGGTGTGGGGGACTCCCTGGTCCTGAATGGCATAACTGTGCCCCTGAAGGACCAGGTACGCAGCCTGGGAGTCATTTTAGACTCACAGCTGTCCATGGAAGTGCAGATTAATTCTGTGTCCAGGGCAGCTGTCTACCAACTCCATCTGGTGCGCAGGCTGAGACCCTACCTGTCCGCAGACTGTCTCGCCAGAGTGGTGCATGCTCTGGTTATCTCCCGCTTGGACTACTGCAATGCGCTCTACGTGGGGCTACCTTTGAAGGTGACCCGGAAACTGCAATTGATCCAGAATGCGGCAGCTAGACTGGTGACTGGGAGTGGCCGCCATGACCACATAACACCGGTCCTGAGAGATCTACATTGGCTCCCAGTACGTTTCCGAGCACAATTCAAAGTGTTGGTGCTGACCTTTAAAGCCCTAAACGGCCTCGGTCCTGTATACCTGAAGGAGCGTCTCCACCCCCACCGTTCAGCCCAGACACTGAGATCCAGCGCCGAGGGCCTTCTGGTGGTTCCCTCACTGCGAGAAGCAAAGCTACAGGGAACCAGGCAGAGGGCCTTCTCGGTAGTGGCGCCCGCCCTGTGGAACGTCCTCCCTTCAGAGGTCAAAGCGATCAACAACTACATGACCTTTAGAAAACACCTGAAGGCAGCCCTGTTTAGGGAAGTTTTTAATCTGTAATATTTCAATGTATTTTAGTGTTTTTTGGAGGCCGCCCAGAGTGGCTGGGGGGACCCGGTCAGATGGGCGGGGTACAAATAATAAATTATTATTATTATTATTATCACTGGATTAATAAAGTTGGCTTGCATCCGAACTAGGCTTCTACTTGTGGGAGCATCCCCTAAGTGGAGTTCCACTCATGTGAAGCTCCCACCAGGGGAAGAACTGGTGTGGTTATCCCTTTTCTTAGAAAACCCATTGTCCTTCTGAAAATCTATTCTGGAGGACTGGCAACCACAGCAGGAACTGGTGGCTCACATGTGTGGACCACTGATCAATGAGTGCCGATTTTACAGCCAGCGGGCTCAGTTCATTCATTCAGACACTTGGTTTCTCTGGAAAGGAAACGGTTGGGTATTTATAAGTACATCAATGTCACTGCCATTCTCAGTTTTGAAGAGGCAAGCTCCCTTTTAAACTGAACAGCAGCTTGCCTCTTTGGGAGCGGCAGCAGCATACAACTTTCCTAATTAGGCACATGAATCTGTTCTCTCTTTTTGTAATTGAAGCCAGAATTTTGTATGACGAGAGTTTGGTTTTCATTGAAAAATGTAGGAAGTCTCAGCACCCTCCTGCCCTGCTTTTGTTCAGTCACATTCCAACATTCTGACCATCGTGCTGAGTCACTTCATTCCCCAAAGCACACAAAAAGAGCACACTTATACAAAACAAACTCCCTGCACCCAACTTGCCATTGTTAGGTGTTGTTTCTGTTTGCTTGCAAGCACAAAACCTGCATTTCATTGGGACAAAGTGCCGGACCTAGGAGTTCCTGTTAATTCTAGGGCTGGGTCAACAATCCCTCCCTTGTTTTCCCCAAACACTCTCGTCCTGCAAAAATAGAGGCTGATTCTCTGCCCCATGTTCTTTTGTAAGGGGGAGGGGAAGGAGTTTCTCTGAAGTGTTCAGAAGTGCTGTAGCAGCTGCTCTCTCTCACAAGCAGTGGTGTAGCTAGCTGCTTGGGTGCCCGGGGCGGCGCAAATGCCCTAAACCTGGGGGCGGGGCAGGCGGGGCAGAGCACGCTGCGTGGAACTTCCACAGAGTCCACAAGCCCCACGTTGCCGTTTCGGGCAGCACAGAGCCTGCAGGTGCCCGAGCCACCGCATCACTCCCCAGGAGAGAGGCGTGGCTCAGGTGTGCTGCAGGCCAGGCCCTGCGGTCACCCCCCTCAGTGATGACACCCAGGGCGTCCCGCACCCACCGCACCCCCCTTCCTACGCCACCGCTCACAAGTACCTTATACACTTTGTGCGTGTGTTTCTTCCTTTTCCAGAGGTTAGCCCCGGGGAAGCTACCGAAGCCCCAGAGGATTCGACAGTGGCCCAGGAAGAAGCCCCAGCTCCAGCGCCTGTCCCAGATCCCACCGTTGATGACCCTCCAGTTAATGTGACAATCACAGTGACCGCAACCCCATGACCACCAGGAAATCTGACTCCCCGGTAGTCAAAATAGCTTGGGGAGAGCTATTCAGGTCAACAAGGGGAGGACAGTGATATGGGGAAGGATTGCAATGCTTGGGAGAAACTGGAGGGAGATATCAGACCGCTCCTTGAAACAGGCAAGATCTTTCTCGTCACAGGCCCAGAAGCTTCTTCCTCTGTGAAGGCAGAAGGCCACATCTAAGCACTAGCCACAGAATCAAAAGGCTCCTTGCAGCAAATAAGGGATAGCCTGTGAAAAATCTGGAGGACGCCTTCCTTAGAGAAAGAGGTGTGCTTCTTTCCTTCCTCTTTGTAGAAGCTGGCTGGGCAGTTTCTGGTCTAGGAATGATGACGGGGAAGCCTCAGAGGTGCCACTTTAGTTTGCATGTGGTTACTGAAGATTCAGAGACCTCATCTGGGAGACCTGGGACAAAATCCTGTTATCCAACAGATGCTGGTTTCTTTGTACATTAGTGGGCGTGCAGAAAACCATTGCTAATGATTGGTCGTCGCTGTTAAACAGTCTGATGCACTGACAGTGTGGAATCTTCTTTTTTTCTTAGTGGGAGAAGGAGGAATCCGAAAGTGCCTGGGATATTAAGTAGGTGTGTCGTCCCTGGCCTCCTTTAGAAAATGATAGAGTCGGGGCGGAGGAAGCCTCCTCGCCACCCGGGGCGGCAAACGGAGGCTTCCCCTGGGGGCGGGGCGCCGTGACGTTGCGTCGTGACGTCACGACAGAGTGCGCATGCGCGAAATGCCGCACGTGCGCACTCTGTCGCGGGCTGCTGCTGCTCCCGTGGCGCCCTTACGAGGCGCCGTGCCAAAAGCAGCAGCGGTGGCACCCCCCGAGCTGCCGCACATGATCGACAGCTTGGGGGGCGTGCCCCGCTGCTGCTGCTTTTGGCGCGGCGGCTCGCAAGGGTGCCGCGGGAGCAGCAGCGGCGCCAGCGGGCGGGCCCCGCGCAGGGCGGGGCCAGCCCAAGTGTCACCCCCTCCTCTCCTGGAACTCAGGGCTTACCGCCCCCTCCATTCCCCTTGCGACACCAGTGGATAGAGTCCTAACCGCCTCTCCTCCTCCAGCATCTCAGAGGTTACTCACTTAGATGAGAGTCTAGTTACTCCAGCTTCACCTTTAAGGCTAAATCCACCCTTAAGATGTACTAGGAAAAGAGCTGCCACCATCTGCTGAGAAGCAGAAGCTCTTGCTATCAGGATCAGTTGCTTTGGATTAGTAGAAAGTTGCACTGTACATCAGTTGGTTGATCTAGCTCAATATATTTTCACCAAGGGGCAGGGAGCCTATGCAGTGTCCCCTTGATAACAACGTTAATCACTCCTGGCTATTGGCTATGCTGTCTGAGGCTGATGGGAGCATGCAGTACATGGCATTTGGAGAGCATCACATTTGCTACCCCTCGGTCTGCACTGACTGGCAGCAGCACCTCAGAGTTTCAGGACTGTCCCAATCCCGTTTGGTGATGCTGGGGACAGAACCTGGGACCTTCTGCATATGGCCCATGGGCTCTGCCACTAAAAACCGGTTTCTCTGACAGTTAGGTTCAAACCAAAAGGTGCAGGTGGCTATTTAACATCACACAAATTACAACCACAGAAATGGAAAGCAAGACCTTGCTTCTAACTCAATATTTGTCCTAGGTGGGTTTCCCCCCCCACCTCCCCGTTTACTTGGCTGCCAGCCCGCTTTAAACCTCAGACCCATTTCTCTAATTGCTGGCTAGATCGAAACCACCAAGCTGTTTTCTACAGCTCCCATCCAAGTGGAACTTGTTTAAGTCCTCAGCTGACATTAAGCAAACACATTCAGCTTGCAAGAAATATAGTAGGCTGAAGAAAAGGTCGTTTTTGCATATCTCAAGAAGATGCTTGCCTCTTGGAGACAATGACAATTGTGATGGGATCTGTGAGCCATTGACTGCAAGTTTTGGTTGTTCCGATGAATGGATATCTCCATGAGTGCAAGGGCTCATCCACATTTCTGTTTGCCCCACCTCTCCCCCATCCCCCCCCCAAAACCCACAGTCTAGCACTGAATGGGAACAAAGGGCAATTGGGGTTCCTCACAGATTGTCCTTAGGGGATGCAGGTGGCGCTGTGGGTTAAACCACAGAGCCTAGGGCTTGCTGATCAGAAGGTCAGCGGTTCGAATCCCTGTGACAGGGTGAGCTCCTGTTGCTCGGTCCCTGCTCCTGCCAACGTAGCAGTTCAAAAGCACGTCAAAGTGCAAGTAGATAAATAGGTACTGCTCCGGCGGGAAGGTAAACGGTGTTTCCGTGCGCTGCTCTGGTTTGCCAGAAGCGGCTTAGTCATGCTGGCCATATGACCCGGAAGCTGTACACTGGCTCCCTTGGCCTATAGAGTGAGATGAGCGCCGCAACCCCAGAGTCGTCCACGACTGGACCTAATGGTCAGGGGTACCTTTACCTTTACTTTTACAGATTGTCCTTGGTTCCAAATCATCGCTAAAGTACTGGTTTTCCAGGGGACAGTTGCTGGGCAAAGCAAAACTGCTCAAAGCCATACTTTCTAGGTACGGGACAAGGGGAAGTGTGAATGAGCCCAAAGAAAGGGCCCAAACTAACCTATCATCCAGATCCTAAACACATTTACTTGGCCAAAACCACACCCACCTGCCTGACGCCTGACATCACAAGATGTGGGGCAGGTAGAAATGTGGCTGCAAATGTCCCACCAGAAGCCTTAAAGTGTACTCATGATTTTGTATTGGCAAAGAAGAGCTGCTGATGAGCAGTAGAGCCAAGGCTTCTGGATTAGCCTGAACAAGGGACCTGCCCATAGGGAACTCCCTTGTGCACCCAATGCCTGCAGAAAACAGGCGTCAGGTCAAGTGCTGCATTTAAATAACTCCATTTAAAAGATATAGAAGCACAGTCCCAGGTCGGATCTTACCCTTTTGGTAGAGATAGATGCTATCCTTTCTCCCCAATGGTCATCCTACAAGGTTAAATTCACTCTTATGGGTGCCCTTTGGAGATAGAGCAGCAATAAAAGTCTCGTGCTGATTGCTGTTTCAGTAGAGGCTGCCCTCACAGCTCTACCCATGTCTGTACCTTGCGACTAACTGACAAAGTCACCTTTGTGTTTGATCCACAACAACTCAGGGAATATTTCTATGTCATAGCTATACCCTCCCTGCCGCCCCTCTTGTTCAGTCTTGCTTGATGGAAATGGTTAGACGAATCTATTGAAATGGTTCTGGCGTCTCTGCTCATCCTAGACTCTCAGACCACCTCTTCCTTACTGTCTTTGAAGGAGGCTGGGTAGTCTATCTGGAGCCCCAGGTCCAAGAAGAAGTGTGGTAACCAATGGACTAATTTCCCACTTTGGGAACCCCTGTGTGATTGTATCATGCACCCATTTCAGGGCTTCGCAAAATTATTTTGCTCCTTGGGAATGGCTGCATCCATCTCTTACGCAGATACGAGACAACTTCTAAGTCAATGGCTATAGGTTAGCTGTTGGAGGTGAAGAAGATTCTTTTTTTGGATGTAGTGGGGAACCTGTGACTCTCTGTATGTTTTGGATTCCAACTCCCATCATCATTGACCCTTTGGGCTGGGCCTGATGGGAGCTGGAGTCCAACCACACCTGAGGGCCACTGATTGTCAATCTCTGGTCTAATGTGGTGATAAATGGCCTGAATACCAGGGAACAAAAATGGATGGGCCACTGGAAGAACACTGCACTTTAGAGCTTATTCTGTATAATCGGACTGAAGGTGGAACAGTTGCACACTGGAATGCTCCTGCACATCAACAGCACCTTGAATGCTGAAAGTGAGAGAATCCCCTACCAAGGTAAGAATTCTTGTCTTTTGCTAGTCTGCATTAGTTCTTCTCTACCCAGAAATTTGTGGGTGGGAGAGAGTATTCACCCAGGCAGTTCAACCCCACTGCCTTACAAGGTATGGTCCAGGGAGAAGGATAATTTTAAGAGGTTTCTTGAGCATGTGATGTAAATCACCCCAAAATTCATATACCCAAGAACCATGTGCAGAAATCTTCACCCAGTCAGAGCACCACAACTCTTGCCAGTGGCATCATCAAGACTTTGGAACAGGCATCCAGGGTCCCACTCGGCAACATGAGCAGGCAAGTTGGCATAAACAGAGGACTGGTTTCCCAAGTGAAGTGAATTATACACATCACTGTCTAAAAAGTGTTGTCCAAAATTACTTTACTGTACCACAAGCTATTACTAATGATACCCCACCACCACCTTTGTCACCCTTGGGCTTTTTCCTAGGGGGATACTTTGCCTGAAAAGACTGGAAAATTGTCTAATCCGGTCTGGAAAAGTGGAGCTAATAATTGCTCTACAGACAAAAGGTTGTAGCCATGGCTCTAGGTTGCTTGCAAGTCCTTCCTGCAATGCCCTTAAATGCTGCCTAGGTAAGTTCTGTGAATGCTGTGATTCCTGCTTTAAATGGAGATGCCAGGGGCTAAACATGTCCATGTCTCATGCCTGCATATGCATGCACGCGTGCGCGTGCGCACACACACACACACACTGGCTATTGTTGCGATGAGTTTCATCAGTCAAACAGCATCACTCCCTTGGCTGATTTCAGCCCACGAACTGGCCACTTTTGCTCTTTCTGTTTCCAACATGTTGTGATCTTTGAATCTTCTGTTCAAGATGGAAAGGCAGCTTATACATTCATTTACTGACATGTACCTGCCCTCCCGCTTTTTTTTTTTTTTTGCTGAAATCAACACAGCCATTCCTAGGTGATTTATGGTGGTCCAAATCTTAGCAGGTGGAGGAGAGGTTGAGCTGATGATCAGGGACGGAGGAATGGATTGAAGAGCCAGTTGTTTGCTCAGCTCATTGTTCAAATGAATGAGAAAGGGGGTGGTTAGGGGCACACATGCTAGCAGAAGGTCTGACTGCCTCAGATTAATCCCTCCTAGTTTTAAATCCAGAGCCCCAAAGAACATAGGATGTCAACAGCTACTTTAACCATAGGAGACATTCCTTTCATTGTCTCCCAAGAAGACAGTCAGAAAAACTGTGGGAACTGCCAGCCCCACAAGCACCCACCCTGTCTCATCTGCCATGGAATCCCTGCATCCTCTCATCTCTCATTAGCGACTTGCCTGGACCAATAAAACAGCAGCCCTAAGCAACTGGAACAATGAGGCTCTTCAGCAAACAAGCTCCAGCCAAAGACCCAGACACATCCCCCCCCCCCCCGCACCAGCTTGTCTTAAGGGATCGGTGGGAGACGGCATTCACTACCCAAGCAATCTGCCTGCTTGCTATCACATTTCTGTACACAGTGCATTTTGTTGTAGCAACCTCACCACCACCACACAGACATTCTCTTCTAATATCTACACCAAAGAAAAGTTTGTGCCTTGGCCACTGGAAGCCCAACTCCTGTGTAACCGGTTTCTCTGCAATTAAAAAGGCAGGCCACCACATTTTGCATTATTTCCACCTTTCTGTAAGGTTCCCTAGCCCAGAAATTGGGAACATGTGGCCATTCAGGTCTTGTCGGACTCTCTGTTCCCATCAACCCCAGCTAGCATGGCCAATGGTCAAGGATGTTGGTGGGTCACAAGTTCCTGACCTCTGCCTGAGTCCAACAGCTCCATATAGCTTCGGCCATTGTCGCTGGGCTCCAGGCGTCATGAAGATTCATTTCCTTTTAAGGGTTGCATTTACACCAAGTACTGCTTTTGCTCATCATTGCCATGCAGCTAGGAAATAATTCACGACTATGAGATTCAAATTGCAGGAACCCCCTCTGAGGATCAGGGAAGACTTTAAAAGCAGTGTTCCTTCAAGGAATCTTGTTTTGGGGTATATGTTGATGCTGCAACATCCGGTCTCCGTAGGCCATGATAGAAAGAAGGATTCCATTTCCTACCTTCTTAAGAGCGATCATAGGATTTGTGGAACTTATTTAGACAGGCAGAGCAGCAGCTCCAAAAGTTGAAACAAGGAGATAAGGGTGTGGCAAAAGGCATCCAAAGTACCAGTGGAATGTGAGGATGGATGGACAAAGGAGTGATATAGAAGCTGTAGAGGCGTTGCTGCAGGTCCAGTTTTAAGGCAGCGGCTACTCAAGAGATAGCTGGAGAGGGGTCTTGTAGGGAATTGTGAGTACAGGATTTCTGGTGTAAGATTTTATAGACAAGGCAGCCTGACTACCTGCAGGAAGCAGTCTTGGTGCAGAGCAGATTCACAGGCTAGTTTGACTACACTACACTTTCCCTTAGATCAGTCTAGGAGCTTCTCAACTTATGTCCTTCTTTTGAGGTAGTGAGGAGGGAAGAATGTTGTGGCATTCAGGTCCTGCTTCCAAGCTTCCCCCAGGCATCTGGGTGGTCGCTATAAGAACAGGATGATGAGCGAGATAGGGCCCTGGCCTGATTCAACAGGTGGCTTATGTTCTTATGTATACATTTATTCATCTTCATAAAAACACTTCTAAACTTCATTGGGGGCCCTTTTCAGAGTTGACAGTTGTGGAAGATAATTGAAATGCCACAACCATTAAAGGCCATTTAGACCGGTAACACAGATCCACAACAGGCAATATTAAAAAATACACAGGGCTTGGCAGTATACACGTTATGTGAAAAAGGTGCAGTTTGTTTTTGTCACTGAAATGGCATCCAATTCCACAATTATCACGAGCCTGTTCTAATTGTCTGCTGGAAAAACTGGTCCCCAGAGGAAGGCCACCATAGTAAGTGCTTGGGTTGCTATTTTATATGAAACCTCCACAGCAGTTTTAAACACCAATGCGGTGTAGCAACAGCTGGTTATGAGATGGCAGTAGCAAACACATGGAAGCAGTGTAATCCTCAAGCACAGCCTTCCCTCACCTGGTGCTCTCCAGGTGTCAGGACTATAACTCCCATCAGCTCTAGGCAGCACAGCCATGGTTAGGGAATACTGGGAGTTATAGTTCAATACTTCAGAAGGGCACCAGGTCAGAGAAGGCTGGCCTACTGTCACCATTTAAATAAGGTGTGTGCCAAATGGTGGATTTGAAATTAGTTATTATTTGTGATTATTATTATTCCAAACATATTATCAAACATCAATTTAAACACCATAAAATAACACCTTATGTATAAACTAAAAAACACTAAACCTATAAAGGGCAGAATAAAAATAACCCAGGCAGAAGGCCTTCTCGGTAGTGGCACCCTCCCTGTGGGACGCCCTCCCTTCAGATGTCAAGGAGATAAAGAACTACATAACTTTAGAAGACACCTGAAGCAGCCCTGTATCAGGAAGTTTTTAATGTTTGATGTTTTATTATGTTCTATATATGCTGTAAGATGCCCAAAGTGACTGGGAAAACCCAGCCAGATGGGCATGGTATAAATAATAAAATTATTATTATTATTCCAAACATATTATCAAACACCAATTTAACCACCATAAAATAACGTATATATAAACTTATGTATAAACTAAAAAAACAAACCTATAGAGGACAGCATACAAATAACCCAATTGATCTATTGGGTTCAGTAAAAAAAAAGCTTGGGAAAATAAAAAAGGACTTGACCTGTTGTAGAAAACTATCAGAGTGGGTGCCAGAGGAACTTTTCTGGGGAGAGCATTCCAAAACCAGGGCACAACTATTGAAAAGGTCCTGAAAATGTCCCCATAGTATACACATAGTAAACACATAGTATACTAACCTATCATTTCATTTTATGATGCGCAGGTAGGTGTGTGTGTGTGTGTGTGTGTGTGAGAGAGAGAGAGAGAGAGAGAGAGAGAGAAAGAAAGAAATGGTGTGTGTACTATTAATACTACCAAAATAACAATAACAAAGCAGCATTAAGCAGTTAACTTACTTGCATAGCACTTGGAAACCATAATTCTGGAGAATTCAGATTTAAACATTGGAGACTGAAACACCAGACAACAATTGTAACTATTACACCAAAGCAGCAGCATTCTCTTTAATATTAAAAACAAGGAAAATCCTGCCCAAACCTACATCATTTAAACATATGTACAATTTTCTTTTTTTAAAAAAAGAATATTACAACTTTTAAAGGAAAATATAGTGTATTTTTTTCTATATGGTACAAAAGGCATGCATCTTTAAAATCATTTGCAAAAGGACAAGAATTACAAATATTAGAACGCTTGCTGCTTAGACAGCAATACTTTATTTAACCAAGTTGCTTTTAGGAAATTGGAAGGGGATAAGACCTTTTATAATTAAGACCAGTATCCCTTAACCTGGTACCCATCAGAAGCTGTGGGACTCCATCAGCTCTAGCCAGTATGACCAATGTTCTGGGATTATGGAAATTGTAATTCAGCAACATACAGAGGGCACCAGGTTGGGAAATGCTTCAGTTCCATAGGCAGGACATATGCCACCAAGAAAGTTGTTTTTTTTAAAAAAAAAAACTTGTCAAAGCTGAAGTGGTTGCTCAGCACTGGCTCCTTATATTGAAGTAAGGAGGACAGGTTTCAGTGGGACATACTTGCCAATTTTGTGCTTGGACTTACCGGTACATACCTGCTAATGCCATGCATAACATGGATAGCTGTGGTACAATAATATATCGCTGCATCAGTTCTTGCCATTTTAAAATAGTCAGAAGCCTTTCTAATGAGTCAGAGACCTTAAGGATGAACAAAAGGAGAACATCTAACCTATCGCAAGCCAAAATTGTGCATTTTCTTTCTGCTTTAACACAATCTGCAACTTTCCGCGAGGACACGTGTCGGATGCCAAACTACTGGTGACAGACATGCAGCATTTCGTCTGCGGCAGTAATATATTCTGATCATGAATTTTGTATATGAGAAATATTCAGGGAAAATCTGCTAAAAGCATGAGAATGAATGTGGAGTTTAGACTTCTACTTGCTTATTTGGTTCCAAAGCTCTATGAAGACTAGAAACATTGAGAAGCTAGCATTCTAAAGATTTTAAACAAGATGCTGTAAGTCTCATGAAAGTGCTTTGTGAGCCATTAAAAAGTGGCCCACAAATTTATTGTGCTTAATGAATTTGAAAAGGCAGCGACAGCTTAAGTGGATACCAAGTAAGAAGGCACATTATTATCCATCAGTACAAGCAAAAACAAGATTTTCTTAGTTTCCTGACCAGAAGCCACTAGTCAGAATCTAATATGATAGTGGGAACCGAATGAGCAGGTGGATCAGAGAAACTTGGCCACTTGTCTATGCTTTGCAAGGTTCATAATTACACACCTATGATTGAGGGAAAACTCACGATCCCCCTAAAATATAAAGGCAATATATAACTTTTATAAATAAAATACAATAAAAAGGAAAAACACTTAAAACAGTGTCACACAATATAAATAAAGCAGTCCTTGATGAGATTCTACTACAACAGATTACAAACTCTTTCCCAGCCTCCAAGTATGACTTTCTCAGTTCTACACTGAAAGGCTCATGTTACCTGCCTGGACTCTTTTGAACTGAAGTGGCCTCATATGACAGAGAATCCCTTAAATTCCCACATCAAAAGTACTCTGACATTCTTGCTTTTTGAAAAGGCATATATAATAATTGTCTCCAAACCAGCTGGGACTTTGCTTCCACCAGATCACATTCATTTACTAGTTGTCACTCCCCCTCTAAGGCTTTTGAAAAGTAATTTCTCGGAAGTCTCCAGCCATTAGTTTAGTTTGGAGATGAGCAGCAGAGATGTTCTGTAGGCCTAATTATAAATTGAATCAAGTCTTGTTCGAATTTCCTACAAAGAAAAGGGGTCCTTGCATAGTAACCCAAATAAGCACTGCAAATTCTCATTAGGGAGCCTTATTTATAAAATTATATAATATACATCATATATTATATAAAATAATCACACACTATATACACACACAGCATTTGACAATTGCTGCAACAGATATAAAAATACAAAGCTTGTTTTTTATCACACACAAATACACACACACTCACAAAACACACAAATGTTACTCAGTATGGTACATTGCACCTATGAGTACCTCTGCTCTTCTGTAAGGGGATTGCAATTACTATTCAGCATATTTTCCCTTTCCTCTATTCCCCACCTCACCCCTTCTTCAAACAGGGCGTTTCTAGTCCCTGGATCTAGCTAGGAAAATGAATTCATATTGCCGTGGGGCAACTGCAAATATAAAGTAACGTGCCTCCAATTCGTGGAGCTGTTTTACAAGTGTACGTTTGTTTTATTTGTGCTGGTTAAAACTGGGAGAAGGTGGAAATATGCAGCTAGCCTTGTGACGTACACATTGTGCCCTCAGCTATTTCTGAAGCACAGGCACCTTTCTTAAAGCTACATATACAGGTGTTGTACAACTTGGCTGCAAGTCTGACACAACCATTGAATCGTGTTGGGTGCTGCAGGGCGAAGCAGCTGTTTTGTACTCCAAAAGAAGTGAAACAAGGGTGTTAAACATTCTGCATCACCCCCAACACTGACTGTTCTGCTTTTACACCCATTATCCAAGTTCCATGAAGATACACAGCATCACGATAATGTTTGGGAAGCTTCCCCCCCCCCAAAAAAAAATTTTTATTCAAGTTGGCAACCCTGGGAAGGTGTAAGGCAAAGGACTTGAGTCTGAAGCTGGTACCTAAACCAAATGAACAAAATGTTCTAGAGGCCTTACATTCTAAGCTTGATTGTGTAATGCTCCAGTGTATTTTATAAAGCAGCCAAATCAGAATCCTTTTCTGGACCAACTTCTGGCAAAGGGTGAGTTTGTACGACCTATTTCATAGAATGTGTTGCTAAACTTAACTACCAACAACTAGCACTTTTGTCCCCAAACCTCCCTCAATACTTCTCCATCTTGCGAAAGAGAATAGTTATAAAGGTTCTAACTGTGGATTAACCAGGACAACTATTCTCAACTTCCTCCATTCTGGCCATTTCCCTCCTGGTGTTTCCCTCTCTAAGCTGTTTTTCTTAATGTGGACTGTGTATGAACTTATTTACCCTTAAAGCAAACTCCATAAACACACACATTTGGGGGGGGGGGTAAGATAGGAGGGAGCCATTTCCAATCCAGAACAATTTTGATTGCTTTCCTAAATCACTGACATCAAATTCTCCCCTTGCTTTTTTTAACCCAAGCATCCTACAAAGCCTTTCAAAAAAGCTCTCCTAACTCAAGTAGGATCTCCTTGATGCACAGGACACATAACAGGAACATCAGGAAACAAATCAAAACGCTTCACAATGGCAACAAGGGGCGCCGGTGCAAAATACCCATGCTCAACTCTTCCACCCAGCAGTAAGGGTTACATATGTGTCTGCCAACCATTAATTATTGCTCTGGAACGAGTATGGCAAGAACTTCACACCTCAACTGCTACATTCACTTAAATGAGCCTCTCTTCAGTCCTGCCATTTTCCAACAAGTTTTTGATAGCACTGACTGAGAACCAGACTTCCATTGCAAGTTCCCTGTTTTTCCACTTTAGGGTGTTTAGAGTTAGGTGGCAACAATATGCTGTAACAATTTAAATTTCCATAGCCAAAAGTTCATTCTGTTTTCATTTGCACTGAACCATCCTGTGGAGTTATATCACCAAATTGTAAATTATAATCCGAAGATCAACTTGGATCTGAACCAATCCAACAAGTACTTCTCCTAAATGTTTGCCCTATAATGAAACTGTATTTTTCCAATGTCCGTGGAAAACATTTTAGTATGTTTCCTGTAATGACAACATACCTTCAGATAGTCACAATGGTGTCGTGCTGGGAAGGAATTTCTCAAGACATAAATAAAACGAAAAGGCAAAAGGCTTTTTTTTAAAAAAAAAAAACATACATTCATAGGACACTACACCAAAAAATAAATAGCATTTTTTATAATTAACATCCTGTTGTAAGTCTCTTTCAGCGACTCTGCTGTGCAGTTACTGGCTTTAAGTGGGGAGGGGAAGGAGGTCAGTTCCTTAAGTCTCTTGTACTTGGAGCTGTCGAAGACTCCCCAAACCGTCCAACGTAATGCCATTTGAAATCCCTTCTGTCTTTTCATTACAGTCTTTTGAAAGAGGCTGGAGAATAAGGGGGCTCCAGCTCAGCATGTGATTTGATGTTTCCAAATGTGCACTGTGATCTGCAAATTAAAAACGCAGCTATTATCATCTAGTTGTCTATTAGCAACTTCAACAACCATCAAATTATCAAGAGGCTTCCTACAAGCTCCAACAGGCTGGGAAACAAGACTACTATTTGATGAATCATCAACATTCCTCCCTCCCCCGCTGTCCTGCAGCTCTTCTATCCTAAGTAGCTAGTTTGATTAATCTTAGTTGCTGAAACACAAGATCACAGCCGAAGGTGGTCTTGGCAGAGATTTAAATAAATTAGCACAGTGTTTAAAACAATTTAGTCACCACAAATAATCCAAGGAGAGTACTGGATGAAATCCATTTTTCAGAAAGAAAAAGAAGCCCACAGTTTAAGCACCACAGCACCAAATTCCATAACATGCACAGGGAACCACAAGAAGCTTAAGTATTTAATCTCAGTCTGAGTTTGGTTTCTGAGCTAAATTGCTCTGATTATAAATAAAAAGCAACTGCCTCGGAGGCAGTTATGCATTTCCACAATTCCCAAAATGCTGGCATACCTTCTATGCAATCTGTACTGAGTGGATTCACATTTTCTTGGTCACAAGAGTCCCGAGGAGATGGGGGGTCCACTTTCTCCTTGCCGTCTTCCTCTGCCTCAACATTGCATCCGGGGGTCGTGGACGCTAAGCACATCGCAACCATCATATGATTCAATGGTTTCATTTCTAAACTGTCCTGCTGATAAGGTGCTACGATGGGCATCACAGTTGCAGGGTTGCTTCCAAAAGTGCCACTGGTTTTAGTGAAGCACCTAGAAAAATTCAAACACATTCATGGAAAATGGCTCACTAGAAAATATACTGTAAATCACTTTGTGATGCACCTTATAGAAAGTGATTCATAAATGAAATAAACAATGTTTCATTACCCAGTTGTACCAAATAGAGGGTTATTTATTTATTTATTTATTTATTTATTAAAAGACAGCTCCCACTAAGTGCTTTCTTACACATTTTTAAATGGAGTATTTTTTGGAAATATAAGAAAAAGAACTTCAATATCAATTTGCTCTTTCAATTGGTAACTTGACCCCTGTTAAAGTGCTGCTGATAGAGTGATTACATTCAATATTGGATTCTTCAGCATTGTAAACTTAGAAAGTGAGAACATGCTTTCTAAGCCTTCCCAGAAAGAATCTTTGATAATTCTCTCTCATTCTGGATTGTGAAAGACTAGTCAAGCAGGGAAGGAAGTCAATTCCTTATAGCGGAATCTACTTAGCCTTTGAACAACAAAAAAAGGCATCTTACAGCTAAAATCCTTTGTAGACATGCCCAGAGCTAATCCAAAGTGTTGGGAAACTGCCAGTGCTGTAAATGTTTGCAGCTGGAGAACCAGCTTCTAAGGACACTGAGGTGGTTATCAACTTGCTTTTTCAACATTCATGATAAATGCTAACAAGTACTTACTATATTATTTGTAACTAAACAAATGAGAAACCGCAGTACACTCATATCTATTTAGGACAGGCATATGAACTGAAAAACTGGGACACAAAGCATGTGAACGATTAAGAATATTCTCTTAAACTAAGATAGAAGTAGCAAAAATATTTTGAAATTTTGACACTGCGCTTCATCCTCTCACATATATACATGTTTACAGTGATTTAAATGAAACCTTTTCTTGTTACAGGGTTTATTATGAGAACTTGAAATAAAACTTAGAAAGTATTCTTCCACCAAGCAGAGGAACTACTGGCATACACATTCTTTGAATTCATTCACTTTTCATTGACTATGGTTTGCTTTCTCTACATAATTATCTCCTAGGAAGAAGATGATTAACATGAAGCTCTGTCTTAAATTATTCCTTGGCAACCACACCACTTATTCACAATGGCTGTCAAAATACATCCTAAAGCTACATAATATTTAGCTTTACAGACGGAAAGCTTATTATGTGGAACTTTCTTTAGCCACAGAAGCAGAATCATAATTAGAAATGCTTTGTTATTTATACAGTGCCAACGACGTACGGTACTTTGCACTTTACAGAAGCAACCAAGAAGTTCCCCTGCCGCAAGTAGCTTACAATCTAAAATTTGTCATGATGAGAGACAACAGAGCTAGGAGAAGGCTAAGGGGGATGAATGTGAACAGATGGAAATACACAGAGACTGCGTTTTGGCCAGTGATCAGGATTAAGAAGTTAGGGCACAGGATTCACAGAAGAGGTGGATTCAGAGGAGGAATGTGAATGGAGAGAGATAAGATTCATTTCACAAGGAACACTCATATGGACAAATACAACACAAGCTGCAAGATTCTTATTTGCAGGATATTTAAAATGTGTCTCATGTTAACAAGCCATCCTCTTAATTTTTTAAAAAACTTTCGGGCTCCCTTAACTTTGTGCATAGCGGAAGAGTGTCTAGACAATGTAGCACAGAGCAGAATATATCTTTCTGGGCTGTGTGAGAACCTATGCACTTGAACAAATGGATATTCAAGACCTTAGCAGGAGTGCTATTGCCCTTTCTCCATATCCATATTTTCTGACAAGACAAGGAACTGAGCTGCTGCTTGCACAAGTTGCCAGCCAGCACTGCTGGATTATTCCACGAATGAAAGTTCATGTGGCATAACTTTCCCACGACTATTTCACAATCCCCCGGGAAGGTCGTAGCCCACATCTTGAGACCTTGAAAGTTACCCCAAATATACATTTGCATCTCCTACATTTACCAACTAGAGGATTATTTATTCTATTTTATACGCCATAAGGATGCTTAAGCACTGTCATTTTCAGCTAAGACACAGCACAACTCTACCTAGTTAAAAAAAACTGATGCTGCAATTACGCAATTTATATACAGAAGTCACTTTATACCTCTTTACATCTGAGCTTTAAAAACCAGCCAGAACAGGGAAGGTTATGTCTGTCGTGGAATGAGGCAGTAAAATGGACTGCATCACATCAGACTATAGGTGGAAAGATGTTTTTGAATGCTCAGCTAAAACCTCTCCTCATTAGCAGCTAAGGGTTCTATTCCTGGCAAGGTTTTTAACCCAATATGGGGATCATATAACAATGGTACCTATAGTCTCAAGTCTCTGTGTTCTTCAGAGGCCATGCTCCGCATCTCACTGCCATCATAGGTCCAGCAGGATACTGCATACTTGGCTGCAGTGTCTAGACTCTGGAACTCTCCTTGGGAGAGTCAACTGGCCCCTTCTTTAATGCCATTTATGCGAATTGAAAAGACTTTGTTCTGCCAAATTTTTAGCTTGACTTGAGTAATTCAAACCTGTTGCTGTATATTTTTAACAGTTCTATTATTGGTAAGTTGTTATGTTTTGATTTACAGTTGTGAGATGCCTTGTGGGTTAGGAGTTTTTATAAATTCTGCTGCACGTGTAAACCTAACCTAAAAATATTTCTGGAAGGTATCCAGGCTGAGACTTCAATGGAAATCTAGAAGGGAGTTCCACATCTGTAAGGCAACAACTAAGAACCTCTGTTTAGGAGCCTTTGCTCTACCAATAGTATAGTCAAAGTGCTGGTTTCCAAATGTATACTTAAATACACATATCAAACAATTGCAACCTCAGCCCTACCTGAGCAATCGGATCCTTCCCATATCCTATTGCAAGAATCACAGAGATTCCCAAAAAGAATCACAAATGCAGACAGCAGAGGCAAATGCTGATGCGCACACTGTGGTCTAACCATAATCGTGAAATTCACTCTCCTTGTGTATTTTTAACAGAAGACCTGTAAAATCCGACTTTTGATAGTCAGCATAGATCTACTACTACATTTTTGTCTGATTCTATTTTGAAAAGATAGTACATTTGCTTTAAAATTTGCAACGCAGAATGGCTTGAATGCTGGGGGCTAACCTTTTCTTTTTAAAAAGACATATTTGCTTTGTGCATCTAAAGTAATCAACACCTAAATACTTGACTGACTCAAAACACAGGCAACTATAAGTAGAGATTGTGCAATCCTGGGATGATAGTTACATCAGTCTTTGATTAGAGAAGACTAGGATGACTGCACCACATTCAATACTAAGTAAAACTGACACCACAGAACTGCTACACAGTTCTACGGTACAATCATCTATTTTAGAAGCTGTGCTTACTTAAGTTGACAGCAAAGGAATTAAGTATGGCTCCTGACTAAGCCGTTTAATTTCCGCTTGTTTTACACTGAAGGGCAAGAAACTGGCTATATTCTGGAATGAACAAACTTAAAAATGTTTGCATGAGGGTTTCCCCCTTACTCCACAAGCCACTAAGCTCAAAATATACAGCCGACACAAGGAGTGCTTTTTATCATCTCTAAAAGAGAACTATTACCCCAGGTGTATTTAAAACAGTCTGACCAGGAAAACATTAGCATTGATCCACAAATGTTGAGTTTGTTTGATCTAAGGGCCCAGAAGGGTCAGCTGTGTGCAAAATAAGACCAAATTAACCCTGGTAATCAACCTGGGCATTCCACGTGTCCCCTGCAGACAGACAGTGGTTTGTCGCTGACTACTGTGTGCAATGTTTGCTAATGGAAAGTTGCAAAAATCGAGGGTAAGATTAAAGAAATGTTGACTGAACCTCCCCCCCCCAACACGCTGTGACTTCTCACTCCTGCCACCATGGACCCCAAAGAGTCACTCTTGAAATATGATAGTCTCACTAGAGCAGCCTAAGGGAGTTGCAGTTGAAATGAGAAAGCCAAAGAATTCAGGTGCATGTGCAGAGAGGTTTGGCAGCATACATGGCACTCTGATTCGTCAACTAGTTATTGTTGTCGTCATTTAAGAAACTTTTTTTTTGGGGGGGGGGTTGGCACCTTTTACAAAAGAGTAAAATGGTAACATCTAACAATGATAATATTATACCCAATATAACCTCTGCTTGGATTATCTTTATTACTAGTTCTATCCAATCACCCAGTTTCTCTTGATGTGCACATGCAGTTAGCTTCTTTCAGAATAATGAAATTGAAACTTTCAACCTAAAAATGGTGAGCTTGTAGCAGCTGTTCTTTTTTGTCATTGTGCTTCCTAAGAGCATTTTTCTGTGTCAATGGATGGCCTTTGTGGCAACTAGATACTATACATTTGAAGATGGAACTGTTTTCAGGACTCCAAAAGCAGCCAAATGTATCCAGTGCTAAGCAGTGAGCCACACCCAACATTGTGGCTGGTTCTTGGACAGCTTCATTTCTCCTGTTGACTCTTATAAACGTTATGTGAAATGACATATGTGCATCTGTGGAAACTGGAGATTCTCTTGCTGGATGCTACATTTTTATATACT
The DNA here is from genome assembly GCA_034641385.1 of Darevskia mixta. Classification (NCBI taxonomy): domain Eukaryota; kingdom Metazoa; phylum Chordata; class Lepidosauria; order Squamata; family Lacertidae; genus Darevskia; species Darevskia mixta. Next base: position 30,694 of record JAWWNH010000085.1, read on the forward strand.
GGGTGTGGTGTTTAGGTTGCCATTGATCTGAAGTCTCAGGAGAAGGGTTCACGATACCTCACAGCAAGATGTAGATCCTGTATTTGAGGTACTCAGCTCATTACCTCTGCATGCCCCATCCTCACTATAAGGATAAGAGGTCTGTTAAAACACCTTCCATACTTCAAAACTGTCAATCCAGTACTCCTATTTTGCAACTGGAACATACAAATTGAGCAGATAATCTGCATTTCTTGTGTTTGTTCTGTTTTGCTGTACAGAGCTTGGGGGCTTTTGGCTTATTTTGGAGCCTCTTCATAGTAATAATTCAATATAAAAGGAAGAAAACGAAGTGCACCTGCTAGTCTATCATATACCAATGCAATATCATAGAGGAAACAAGCTACCGTATTTTCCGGCGTACAAGGCGACTGGGAGTATAAGACGACCCCCAACTTTTCAAGTTAAAATATAGAGTGCGGCGTTGGCTGGAGCGGTGGGGAGAGCCTCCCATCTCACCGCACAGCAGCCTGTCGTGCTCACCGCCCATGCCCAGCCCAGGCTCCATGGCAGCTGAGGCGGCGGCTGGAGTGGCGGGGAGAGCCTCCCGTCTCGCCGCACAGCAGCCCGTTGCGCTCCATGGTGGCTGAGGCAGTGCACGCACGCAGCCAGCGGTGGGGCGCAACCCCGCGTCGCATCGCATGACGTTGTGGGCCGGGCCAGAAAATTATACCCGGCGTACAAGACGACCCCCGACTTTGGAGAAGATTTTCCTGGATTAAAAAGTCGTCTTGTACGCCAGAAAATACGGTACTCAAAGATGTTCCTGTTGGGAAAAGACTGGAAGGTTCTGGTAGATGGAGAAGATAAAAGAGAATGGATGGCAAAAGAACTATGCCTCTTGGAAGCTTAGCTTACAAACTAAGCCACGAGGATCCAGAGAGAAGCTCCTCTGGGTGGTGATATTCATCCCTTGTTTGGGATGTTTGAGACACCCATGTTGAAAGCACAGTGGTATAATAACCACAATAAACCTAGAAGATTTGCAAGCTCACCCATTCATTTGCAATGGCAAGGTAACGGAACACAGATTAGATGATTTTTATCCTGAGGCAGCATCACCAGCTGCTATGCTACCTGTTTCTGGAGTCAAAGTATTCGAGAAATCCCAGGAAGCTGCTGTTAAAGTGCCAACATCTTAGGATGCACATTTCCATAAAACGTAACAGATATTATAAATAAATCTTGCATAGTCTTTATGTGAAGATCAGGGATAAAAAGCAACCTCCACTTCAAAGCCCCTAAAATACATAGGTGTAGTAAGCAACTGGAGCAGATTCAATCCCAAAGCTCAATTTGTTCTCTCTTCCCTGGTTTACTACCTGTTATTGTTCCGGCAGTTCCGGCAGTTCGCGCATTCTGAAGGGTCTGTCTGAGGCATAGCTGTGTATACACCACCACCCTAGATAAATTGGGGGTTTGGGGTGGGGAGAGAATAACAAATCAGAATAAATTCAAGCCCTTAAGCATGCCATCTGTTACAACAACAACAGATTCTATTCTAATTTGTAATGAAGTTTGGCATTCATCAAAAAGACAGGGCACACAGTATTGCAAAATTTGTTTTGCAAAGCCTAAGTTTCAGCATGTGTGCTACGGCAAAAACTAACAGCTGTAGCTTGTCCATGTATGTTGTCATTTCCTTGGCTCTATTTTCAGCCTGTAGTGCCCAACTCAAATTTGACAAAACTGAAAATGCTTCACACAGAGATGAGAAATGAAAGTAATTTCCTTTCCACTACAGACTGTTGTCTGCTTGTGGAGACAAGATATACATGTGGCTAGTATGATGAATGCATCTAACTGATTTTCTTGGAATTAATCTAATTAGATCAGCTTGCTTCACCAAACTCAGTTTTGAAATGTTCTTTATTTTCACAGATGCAATAATTCACCAGCCAAGAGTGATTTGGGGTTTGGGGGTGAGAGGGATTTTGAATTGTTGGTTTTGGCTGCAGAATCCTTTACAAATAAAAATGCTAAGATTAACACATACCTCACTGCTGAATGCAAGGGAGATGCAGGTTTGAGGAATATTTGAAAATGGGGCAGTACAGGTGGCAATAAAAATCTGTATTTAACTACTCAAGTTAAGACTGTGAAAGACCATTTTACATCCAAGACTCAAACTCTACTGAACAAATCTTTCTGTCCAATATTTGACTATGAAGACATCCAAAGCAAAACTGCTCCTATACACTGGCTCTAAGTTGCCACATTTGCTCAACGCAATAAATTTGCTCACCAATAAATCATGGGAACCATAGTTCTGTGTGTGGGTCAGAGGGCTTTAAAAGAACATACTATATAGCCACACAAAATTCCAATTTCATACTCCAATTTAACCCTGGTGTGTTGTTTCAAGATGAAGAGGACAAATTAGAATATTATAGGCAGATTCTCACTTTGATATTATGGATGGGGCAAGTACAACAGACACATGGCTCTCATTAAGTTGAAGAGTCTCTCTCTCTAAATGTCAGTATGCAGCCCTTTGAAATACACAAAACCAGTGAATAAGAAAAGAAAAAGCCTTTGGCTTGGATTATTTTATAGGGATGCATGCTGAACTACAGATTTCATATTTAGTTTAAAAGGTGCTATTTTTATTCAGAATGTAAATGTCAAAGTGAGAATCAGGCCTTAGACAAGCATCTAAAAGAAAACTGGCTAACACCTGTTTTAGGTTTGTGTCCCTGGAATACCCCTTTATAGACAATAGACAATTGTTCTGTTTAGGTTCACATAGACTGGATATATCCATCACTTACAGAATGCTTATAGAATCATGTTTTGATACTTGTAAAATCAGTGTTTGGGTTGGCTTTTAAAAAGAATGAGAACTTATGAGTTTAAGAGTGCTGCAAAAAGAAATAAGATAAGGCAAGGTTATCTGAAGTGGCAACTCTTGCTTGAGCAGCAATCTGTTTCTCCCTAAAACGAAGCACTTGTGTTCAGTTACCAAAAACAAACACTAGTCCTATATTCCCCACCACCCTTACTGAAAGAAATTGAACACATTCTTTGTTTTCCCATAAAATATTCAAACAGTTTTGAGCAGGACCAGTGTTAAAAAAAAGATTAGCTATTTAGATAATTCCTTGGGGAAACAAATTTAACAAATGAATATTTTTTTCATAATACAGGGGCCTAATTACAATCATTCTTAATAATATTAACCCAAGTCTCAAACATTCAGAATGCAGACAGACTTATGGTGTGTCAGAGCAGGACCAGAAGGAGGGATTTTTTTGATTTATTAACCTAAAGGTTTGGCACACTGTAATGTAATAAAGAGCACTGCTTAAAAGTTAAACCTGAAATGGGGCTATAGTAACAGTCTGGTCATAAAGCTAAAGGTTCTGGCACAATTAATGGAAGAATGTGAGAAGTCTCCAATAAGATCACAAAAATCTCAAAGCAATGTAAATGAGTGGAAGGGTGTCCAATGTATAAATGCCATTATTAATATGACGTAGAACTAAACTGATAATGCCTGAGAAATAATTCCACCCAAGCACCTTCATCAAAGTTAGGCTGACAGCCTTCAAGAATGAAAAAACAAAATAAAGCAGAATAGTACATGGGAAACTACACTTATACAAGTTACTTCTATCTATCTATATGCTGGTTCACACATAAAAAATCACCATTGATGACATGCACATATATAATATAAAAATAGATCACTAAAGACACAACTTTCTTCAACCACGTCAAACACAAAACTTTTCAATGGTGTTTGTTCACCCCATCATGTTCACACATACATGCATAACATCTTTATTCTGAAAAACTTGGCAGTCACAAGAAACTATGAGAATTGAAAGACAGCCTATTTGCTATGCTTGATCTTTTAGCCAACCTTTTCAAGCCTCTCTGTAATCACCAGGTTAGCAAAACATTAATATTGGGTGTTTAAAATGCTGTTTAAAAAATGAAGATTCAAACCCCTAACAGTGCAGTAAAAGCTCATGGGTTATGTAAAAAAGTGGGTTGGATGGGGATAGTTTACAAACAAATCCATATATTCAGATTCAAAATATAAAATTAACTGAGATGTATGGAGATGTCATTTGAAATACATGTGCAGTTCTCTTGTAGGGGTCTGAAATGTTTATTTCAATATAACATACTTCTATGAGGCAATTGCAGCAAGTTAAGCTTCAAAAAGCATGCCATGTTACGGAATTTTCAACGTATTTGTTAAGTGCTGAATGCTTTCCATTTCCTAAGATTTCATTTCGTATTATGTTCAAGCAACAGGCCTCCAACATCTAGGGCTTACTTACATTTCCGAGGTGGTGGGTGTGTTCATATTCCATGTGTGCTCTGGACAGGGAGTTAGTGTGCCTTGGATAAACAACAGTTCCTCCATTTACAGCACCGTTCATGATTCCATTCGTTCCATTAGGAACCTTGTGATGGAGGTGAAGGCAACCATTATTATGGTTTCCATTACTGATAAAGTTTCCATGTATGCTGCCATTGATACGACTTGTGCCTGGTAATGTTGTGTACTCAACCATTTGCCCATTGATATCAGCACGTTGGTAAAGGTAACCAGGAGGGTCATACTCTGCAAGAGTGAGGATTGGGAGAAAATGCTTAACACTTCAACTCTTAAACATGTTTTTTATCTGAAAAGGTTATAGATGAAAATGTTTTATAGCTGGCTATACATAGTAGAGTTTACACCCCCTAGTACTACAATGCCTTAAGCCCTTTACAAATTATAAAACTTGTTACAATCTGATTAACAGAGTTCAGATAGCAGATTACCACCACTGATAATTAAGGGGCTAACACAAGATTACATGTTTTGCATATTTACCACTGTTTGGGGAATCTGACAGATTTTGTGGCATAAATACACTTATTTTATTGCAGCAGCAGTATTCTTAACAATGCAATATAGATTGTTCAGTATATAGTTATAAGAGCCAAGTAAAATTGCTATTATTATTATTATATTTATTTATATCCCACATTTCCCCCAGACCAAGACACAATTGCTATACCTTATGAACATTTAGAATACAAAAAATGTAGGAACAGGAAGCATCTCCCTTTCCCAGCAGAAGATTTCAAAGAAGACTGTAACTATGTATGTTGTCCATTAACTATATCTACCAATATCCTTTGAAAGTGAAAATATAAAGTTCTCCTAGAATACATTTCTATTGCTAAGTTGGAATGGAAAGTGAAGGCACGGAGTTAGGCTCTAATCTTTATGTTTCATAAGAAGAATAAAGCGCTTTTTCAAATTTGTTCCCCTCCGTTATTCAGTGGTGATCATAACAGCAACTGAAATTCACAGTAAATGTTGTAGTGTTAGGTTACTTGGCAACAATATTGTTTCATTAGGTTTGGTCCAGCAGATGACATGAAGAATATTAGAATTAACCTACTCTGCATGGCAATTTGCTGGCGATTCTTCCACAAGCACATAGCAATGAAGGCTATCAGAATAAGCACCATCACTCCAAGGACACAGCCCACAATCAGGTATAACATGTCACTGCTTCGGACGGGACCATTTGGTTGACCAGCATTACTCCCAACTCCACGATCAGGAGAATTTGGTGGTGTGCTAAGGTCCTTCACTGGATATTCTGATGCTCCAGGTGTGCGCTTCACTAATATGGAGGAAGGGGAGTAGAAGATAAAACACACATTTAAAATAGAAAGTCTACAGAAGTGTTATTAATTCTATAAGTCGATCAAGAGCTGCAACTACTGCAATCCAAAATGGCATAAAATATGATGGTAGAACATTTTTGATCATAAGTTACTTGATAATATATATTTGTTTTGGAATTTGTTTACCCTCAAGTCCACACGTCACTGCTTTAGCTTCTTTCACGCTTTCACACATAGGAATAATGAACATTACCAGAATGTAAAGGGCATGTAAAATAGTTGACAAAAAAGGATAATGAGCCCATTTTTGTTGTCAAATACCAATGCTTATGGATGGCTTGAAATGAACACATACCAATATATTCTGGGATAGGTGTGCATAAAATTGAATAAAGATCCTTCTTCTACCCTTACTAGTATATCAAAATTTTATATTTTAAAACTGATCATAGTTTCAAAACAAAATAAAATAAAAAAAATTCCTTCCAGTAGCACCTTAGAGACCAACTAAGTTTTTTCTTGGTATGAGCTTTCGTGTGCATGCACACTTCTTCAGATACACAGTGTGCATGCACACGAAAGCTCATACCAAGAACAAACTTAGTTGGTCTCTAAGGTGCTGTGTATCTGAAGAAGTGTGCATGCACACGAAAGCTCATACCAAGAACAAACTTAGTTGGTCTCTAAGGTGCTACTGGAAGGAATTTTTTTATTTTATTTTGTTTTGACTATGACAGACCAACACGGCTATCTACCTTTAACTGGAACCATAGTTTCAAACACAGTTTGCTTTAAAAGAAATAAATTATTTATTGAACAACGGGGTATTGGGTAGCTGATAAATCCTATGTGTCTTTCTGAACCCAGAAACTGAAGCCATCGTTTTGTTTACAGCAATAACAAGCAAGAGCATTAGCTTGAGATAAAGTATGGGAAGATAGCACAGTTTTATGCACTGGATGAGAAGCTCTCTCAAGCACCGAGGTTTGGTTTTGATGGTAGCATGTGATTTCTAAAAGCCCATATTGGATTATAGTGTGCTGAAATGGAATATTTATTTTCATGAAGTCAAGAAACTAACTAAAACATCTGAAACATTGTGATAAACATTTGAAAAGAAATGAATTATTAAATAAGTATGAATATTAGGGAACAGCAAATATATGGCTATTGGTTTAGTGACAGAAGAAAAATAACAGCTCCTTCTCACCTTTGGTCTCACAGATCATCACATTGCTGTAGTCACTTTCACCTCCTTCATTGTAGCACTGCATTTTAATATCATAAGAAGTTTCAGGTTGCAGGTGACTTATCAAGTGCCACTGCTTTGTGCCTAGAAAGAAAGAAAAACATAGACAGGTGTTCTCTTCGCTTGACATTAAGCATGTAGTGTGTTTGTTTCACAATTTGGAAAATATAAACTGAGCTAAAGGGACACAGGTGGTGGCGCTGTGGGTTAAACCACCGTGCCACTTGTGCTTGCCGATCGAAAGGTCGGCGGTTCGAATCCGCGTGACAGGGTGAACTCCCGTTGTTTGGTCCCATCTCCTGCCAACCTAGCAGTTCAAAAGCACACAGTGCATGTAGATAAATAGGCGGGAAGGTAAATGGCGTTTCCGTGCACTGCTCTGGTTTCGTCAGAAGTGGCTTAGTCATGCTGGCCACATGACCCAGAAAAACTGTCTGCGGAAGCGGACAAACACCGGCTCCCTCTGCCTGTAAAGCGAGATGAGCGCCGCAACCCCAGAGTCATTCACGACTGGAATTAATTGTCAGGGGTCCCTTTACCTTTAAACTGAGCTAAAAATTGTAGGACCTGTCCTTACAATTTGAGGACAACAGGTAAAAAATAAATGGCCCATTGCAATTAAGAGCTAAGATAGCAGGACAAAATCAGTCTTACATACACAAATATGCATATAAGAAGAATGTAATTTACTACTAATAAAATGTCTACAACCTTCCTGAACATGTTTGTCTCAAAGATGGAATGTAGCATCTATTTAACATAAAACCCTAAGGGCAAAGTCTGAATCAGACATGTAAATAAAACTGCAATAAGAAATATTTGGCAGAAAGTGGTTGTTTTAAACTTTGGAATTTGACCAATACATAGCAGTATGCCACTGCCTTTGCATGCACAGCGATGGATCACAACATGCTATGATCATAGAATGTCCTTCTTAAACGAGACTCATCTAGCCCCATTTTTGATGACCTTCCACCATGCTATTAAGATCTGACTTATTAAAAATAAAATAAATAAAGCATGCAATAGGAGCCTGGTAGAAAGAGACGCTGTACTTTTGACTGTAGGTCTTGTTGTTGATACAACTTATCACAATATGATACAAGGAGTAACATGAACCACCTCCACCTTTGTTATAGCTTAAGCAAGACTAACACCATCTTGTTGCAGGCTGACACCATAATTATGTATTCTCATTGCATTGCAATCATGCTGAAATGCAAGCTTAAGAGAGGAACAGAGAAAAAGCAAACCACAAGAGGGTGTGTAAAGGGAAGTTTTAGGAGCATGCTTGACCATGACATTTAAATGGAATAAACAGAAAAATGCCTAGCTAGCTGAAATGTGGAAGCATCTGTCTATGCAGTTAAGCTGGCACTATCACACACAAGATTGTATTATTGGGTGTCTTGCATGTCTAACCTATATGTATAAAAACTGTGGCAAACAGAGATAAGGGTTCAGCCTCTGATCACTTTTCTGATCGCTTGCTGTTGCCTTTCCTGCTCAAATAAGAAATTAAATTTGCTTTTAGAGAACTATTGGGTGTCACTTGTCATTTTGATAGTGAGTAAAGGACTCAGCTGTGCAACAGACCTTAGGTGGGGTTTTCCCACAGCAGTTTCCACCATGCTATTAAGACTTGACTTTTTAAAAATAAAGCATGTGATAGGAACTTGGTAGAAAGAGAAACTGTACTTTTGTCTGTATGTCTTCTGTTGATACAACAAATCATATGATAAAAGGAGTAACATTTTGCTAGCCAACTTAGGGTGTGTGTGTCTTTTTAAAGGCAGAAAAGTGAAGAGATCACAAAAAGACTTGAAGCCACTCAATTCTATACTTAAGTCTAAGAACATACTCCAGAGAACCTGAGGAAAGCGTAAGTAGTTTACTAACAGCATGACTAGCACACGCTGCAGACAATTTTTATGTACTATGAAAATATATGAAGTAAGAAGGCCTTTGATATTCAGCATTGGAAATTCTAATCCAAACAAGTTCATTTAAGAGAATGATTTTACTGTGTCTGGCTGAATGTCAATTTTTTCATTTAGACACCACCTGGTGTTTTCTGCGTACTCATAAATCACTTTCAGTCTGTATGCTTACCCTTATGACAAGTTTTAATAAAGAGGAGCCCACTATATTATAATTAAGATGGTTTAGATATGTCTAATGCTTCTTAAATGTCGATATCGTGGTCTATTTCTGCTGGAACTACTTCCACCTAGAACACAGACAGATCTATAAGCTACAGCCCTCACAGGGAAGAATAGTATAAAGATGCTACTGTATTTTAACAGCACCCAAGCAGGGGTACTATTTACACAATAACCCAATGCTCTTCTTTGCTCCACTTAGAAAGGTGAAAGTAAAGCAGGATCGCTTCAGTTGGTGCTTCCCCTGATCTCCACATACAGTCCGACAAAGGTGAAAATGGGGCTTTATGTGCACAGATGCTTCGGCACCACCTGAAACATTCATCAATCATGGATCTCAACTGCATGGAAGGCTCCAGACAAGTACATGCACAGACACCTAATGCTCACCTTTGCTTCAATGCATAGAGCTTGAGTCAGCCAGTGTAATTCTGCTTCACCTCAAAATCACACTCCAGGTGTGAATCACATGCATATACAGCTATTGTCCCTACTGAAAGACTGAACCGACAAGAGAACAGCACTGTTGTATAATACAGCCTGCCAATATCTGAAAGTCTGTGTGTTTAACTGCTTTGCTGAAGAGCCTTAGAGGTGGCTGTTTCAAACAAATCTTAGTTCATTTATGTTTCCAGCTTATATCCTCAAAAATGAATACAGGCTGAAGCAGCAGACTAGCTATTCCCCAGGAGCTCAGTTTTCCAAATCTTTCTAAGCTCCATCTTCTCATTATACCTCAAGCATCCTTTTAGTAATTACATCAGGCTTTAGATTTTCCCTAGAACTGGAATCAGTACAAATATTTTAACTCTGTTCCCATATACTGAAGCAAGGAAAATGTAAGCAACTGTTATCTGAATGCACTTTGAGTTTTTGACACTATCTCCATGAACCAAGTACGGAATGCAAAATTTCAGCACAGAAGACAACAGCAGGTTTAGTGGTGCTTTTGCTGAACAAGCAGAAAGACAGAAAACTACTGACTATGTAATGAAGAACCAAATGCAAACATCAGGAACTTTAAAAATAAAATCAAGCTAGCATGTGGCAATATATACAGAAAAGGCATCAAAGTTTTGAGACAATCTCAGAAAGACAAGACTGATCATGAAATGAAACCTTGGGCAACTAATGAAGTCACAACCATTGCAAAAGCTTTACTATGGAGTGTTTGGAACTGAAAATCCTGTGTCGAAATTTACTTATGAAAGATACAAAAAAGAAAAAGAAAAAGACAATGAAGCTGCAGTGATCCAAAAGGCATGCACAAGAGATTCCTCTCTATATATTTTCCTACATAACTGAGGCTAATTTGAATATTTAAATCAATAAGTAGTTGTGGTTATATAATGTAGTCAAGAAGAGTTTGATGTATAACATTTCCACCACTGTGCAAATTTCTGTTCAAGCTTTGGCACAGCAGAGCAACTGCTAGTGGTTTCAGGCTTCCACTAAGATTTCAGAATGCATAAACCTGAAAATCAGGAACAAGCAAATTTCACAGCACAGCGGAGCTCACTTAAACATTTATAAACACAGATTCTGTGTACCAGAAAGGCTACAAGTGAAACACTGAACTTCTTCCAAGGTAATAGCTTAACCTCTCAGTTAACTACACTCATTACATAGGCGTTTGGCAGCCCTGTAGCATTGTAGAGCAATATTAATATAGTAATAGATTCAAGCATGGCAACTTGTGGCAGCCATAACCATTCTATGCAATTGTGAGAACAGGTTTAATCTTACATAAAATAATTTTTAAGAGCTCATAGATGCGCTAACAGGTGTTATCAGCGGAATTCTGTAGTTGTCAGTGCTCAACCAAATGCCTGTTCCTGTGTTAATGAATGTAATTTGGTTTATATACTTTCCCACCGTACAGCTCATAAAATTAAGACCTACAAATGGACCAAAATCCATCCAATAAAATCAGCTGCTTATATATTAGTGTTATGAGAATAAATCTGAGAAGCCAGTTCTTTTCCAGCTTCAAGCACATGTTAAGAGATTTAACACTTGAATTGAAAAAAGGAACAATTGCAGTATAGAAAATTTTGCAGCTTATCTCAAATTTGTAACCTAAAAGTTAACAACATGGCATCTTTATTGTAATGGGTCGCTGAATTCAAAAAGTGAAGGATCATTCATTCACATGAACAGTTTCCACACAATCCTGTTAGACCACAATGAGATTTATGGATGAGATTCGTGAGAACTAATACTCCACAAATATAGTCCCACTGCAATTTCTGTGACAAGGGTTCAAGATCTGGCAGATAGCGACACAGGGAGGAAGAGATGTTTGTTACAAACAACTATTAAACATTAGTTTAGTGTAAAAAAAGTCCTCCCAGTAGCACCTTAGAGACCAACTAAGTTTGTTATTGGTATGAGCTTTCGTGTGCATGCACACTTCTTCAGATACATGGTGTATCTGAAGAAGTGTGCATGCACACGAAAGCTCATATCAATAACAAACTTAGTTGGTCTCTAAGGTGCTACTGGAAGGAATTTTTTAATTTTTGTTTCGACTATGGCAGACCAACACGGCTACCTACCTGTAATTAGTTTAGTGTGGCTGCAACAAAAGCAAATGCAATTCTGGAGTGTACTAGTGAAAGTTCCGCTAGCAGAGAAGCTACTGACCACCTGGTACAAGACACTGAATGAAAACATGTTTATTCTAGTGCCTCAACTCTAGTTCAAAGGAATAAGAAAGGGTTCTCACCCCCCCCCCAGCATTACACTTTGGCTTTCTTAAATGTTACAAAGAGCACAGTCCCTTAGTCTATAGTAGAGAGTTGTCTATTTCTATGATGTCTTTTTGTGATGTCTTTGTTATGTTTTCTTTACATTAGAACAGCATTTGGGTTGATGCTTTGGAGGGGGAATAAGAAGAACTCTAATTGGAGCAATTCCTTGCATAATCAGAGTAATGTATCTTACCTTCCACAACATCCCTCTTGTAATCACTATCATTGTCACTATCTGTTGGCCGGTAATAAATATAAAATCCTTGGATGGGTGTGTTGTTGTTGCTCGAAGTGATATACTAGAAAAGAAACATTAAAACAACTGAAATTCCAGAACTACAGTCAACAAGGGATATATTTTCCTGGGGCGGGGGCTGAAAGGCAATGTTAATGTAATGTGGGAAGAGACAACGGAGCAAAAGTGGGCTTTAAAACAGTGAGAGGTATTTTGTGAATACAGTTCTAGAATTTTAGCTAAAGCTATACTCTCATTCTTGTTTAAAGCTTTAAAATCTGGAACCATTCCATTCTGGGTTCAGACCAAATTAGCTTTGGTCACCTTGAGGGATGACCTTTATCAGGAGAAGGGCAGGAGTAATGTGACCCTGTTGCCTTTACACAAGGCCTTTGATATTATCAGCTATACGGTATCCGCCTAAATTGACTCCATGACTTGGGTGTGGGATGCACTGTTTTGTTCTACCTGTGGAGTCAAATTCAGTGTGTGGCACTGGGTTCCTCAGGCCCCTAACAGTTGCATCTGGTATTTAACATCTATGCATGAAGCTGTTGGGAGAGGTCATTAGGCTATTTGGCACACCGTCCTCAGTATGCTGATGATACTGTGCTCCATTTCTCTGTAATATCTGAATCAGCTGTAACTGTTTAGGTCCCAGATCAGTGCCTGGATGCAGTAGTTGGCTGGATGAGGATCAATAAACTAAAGCTGAGGCCCTGTGGGTAAGTGGTTCCTGGTTCTGGGAAACAGGAGAGTTGCATGTTCGGGATGGGGCTGCATTTGTCTGAAGGAATAGGTATCTAGTCTGGGGTATACCTGGATCTATCATTGTCACTGGTGACTCAAGCAGGCTCCCTGGCTATGAATGCCTTTTTATAGCTCTGACTGGTATGTCAGCTATGACTGTTCTTAGAAAGGCACAGCATAAGCCAGTGACCCATGCCTTGGCAATTTTGAGATTGCAGTAATATAATGTATTCAATGTGGGGCTGCTCTGAAGACTGTTTCGAAAGTTGCAGCTAGTATACAATGTGGTAACTTGCTTGCTCAGTGGAGCACCATACTGTTGGGCACCTAACATCCCACTTGAAGAAACTGCACTGGCTTTCAATTTGCTATTAAACAAAGTTTAAGGGTCCACGGCAAATTATAAAACCTTAAACAACTTGGAATGCTTACACAAAGGAATGCTTCCTCTCATATAGACCTGTCCATGCAATGAGAGCAGAAGATGAGCCCTCTTATGCATCCTTCCAGCCTCCAGACCACTAGGAAAAGGGCTGTTGTGACAGTAGCACCTACTATGTGGAACAGCCTCCCTACAAAGCTACAGTAGGCACTATCTATATTATGTTTTGATGCAAGTTTTTAAGAGTACATGTTCACCAAGGCATTTTCCTGAGTGCAGTACTGGTTGCTAATACTGACTGCACATACTCAGCATTTATACTGTGCATTTCAAGTGCTCACTGCTTTTCATATACAGCTTTTGGTACCCAAAAGGTCAGTTTAGTATAATCCACTGATTTGTTGCTGTACAGAACAGACATTTGATCTAACGCGAGATGCAAGCAAAATCAATTTTTTCATGCTGCACATATCTTTCCTGCAACATAAAGCATTCCTCCCAGAGAATGACAATAAATTGATACTTACAGTCCACTTTAACATGATCTGAGTGTCGCTGACTGCCTCAGTGTAAGCAATGTGAGGTCCTGTGACGGGTCGATTGGAAAACCGATTGGTAAAGCCAGCTACCTGATAAGGCCGAGAGGCAGAACTTCGTGGGCTCTCCCCGTAGTTATTAATAGCAATCACACGAAACTTATATCCAGCTCCTTTCATATGGCAAAAAAGAGAGAACTGAACATTAGATGATAAGATAAAACCCAGCATTCTAGAAACATAGAACAGAAAGATCCAAATGGCCCTTGTTGTAAGGTTATCCTATACTACTTTTCTCACTTATTATGCTGGACATCCCTTTCTGATAGAAAGATCCAATCTAGCCAAATAATGGATGATATTTTATTTTCCACCAGGAAAGATATGGCAAGATGTGAGCACATGCCTGCTCTCTATACCAAGTTAGGAAAGCAAAAGCTGGTCAGTGACTTATTCTCATGCTTATTATGAAAATGCTGTTCAGATGCTTGACTAAAAAGAAGTTTGTGATAGTTAAGACACAAGGACTGATAATTTCCCTGAATCTTATACAGCATTGGTGGCATTAAAAGCAGCATCTTATAGTTTAACAGGATTTTAACTTGGCTACAGCGCAAATGCAGAAACGCATAATACTGATTGTGATCTCTCTTGAACAAAAAATGCATATTAATACCTGGATCCAAACTGCCAACTTCCACTGAAAGTTTGGAAGGGGAGATGTTATCAGCTGCAACCAGCCACTCACTGTTCCTGTTCATGCGTTTATATTCTACTTTAAAGGCAGTGATGGGTGATCCACCATTTGCACGTGGGATCCAAGTGACATAAACAGAAGTCTCTGATGCCGTGGAAATAGTAGGTCGATCTGGTGCCTCAGGTACTGAAATAGGAAATTGAGAAGGCTTCATAAAGATTTAGAATAGTTAGAAGCACTTGATTTATATACCTAGATTTTATTTAATAATGTGTTTCAGTCAAGTGAGAAAGAACATACTCAAATGTGCATTAGTCTTAAGCCCAGAAAATCCTTTCTTAAATGCAAACATGGAAGATCATTTCAGTTTTCAAATATGGAGATAATTAAAGCTTCTTAGGAAAAAAAATAGCTAATTTGGCAATGTAGTCTATTGTATATAGCCTACGTTATGCAAGAACCCTGTATTATGTCAGCGCACACCAGTCCTGAAGTATTAGCACATCATCAGAAACCAAGAGAATTGCATAGCTTAATTCACAACCACAGAAATAGACAGGGTGATCTGCTGTGTCACTACTACTTGGTACCGAACTGAAATGCACGTATTGCACAGAAACCTAACCATTTGCAGAACAGAAAGCCTACAATCTAAACTGAAATTCCTAGATACAGTAACTATAAGAATAAAGCTTTCATAAGTATCAAGAAGCTTTCAGACCTCTTAAAACAAGTTAGCTAGCATTCAAAACCATGCAGATTATATTAATACTTACTGAACTCACTTGAAGTTAGACAGCAGTGGGAACAGAAAGAATGGAGAGAGGTGGTGTTAGTAAGTGTGATTATAACCATTCTGGCAGACATATCCTTCAGTCTTTACTTTATTGGTTCATACACTTAAACTACATAGAGTACAGCATAGAGAAATGGGATATAATTTGGAAGAGGAAGATACATAGTTTAACCATGAAAAGGTTATATATCCTTAAGGCTATTTTCCAGCTTGTCATCTTCTACCACATAGGACAGACAACACATGCAAGCGCTGACACTTGACTATGTTGTTTCACATCAATTTAACTATGAAACGTTAAAATATTCTGTAAAATTTAGCAACTTGACAAAAGTGGTGGAACATACATTGGACTCATTTTTTAGTAAATGAGTAGGACATCTCTCACTAATTATAAATTCCATTAATCCTACCATCTCAACATGCAACCCAAAGACCATCACAAATAATACATTTTGATTATACACTGGAACCCTCTTCATTACACAACAAATCATACAGGAAATCAGGAGGGTAAATAAATCATTTAATGAGTGAGGAGTCCTACTTTCTGGAAGGTTTGGATGCACCAGAGAGTTCCCCCTGGGAATCAAGTTCCTGAATCAAGTAGGATTAGGCTCCCCACACCTCAGCTGATGCACAGAGTTCATTCTTGGACAAACTTTGATGAATCGGGGGGACCACTGTCAATCATCTGATGACATTATAATGTGTATACTCTGTCAAAGTTGGCCCACAAGGTGGGGGTCGACTAATTGGCAGATTAAATATTGCTTTCCAGCTGTAGGATTCAGTCACATCTCTATCTACCTGGCACCTCACATCACATATGTCAGGTTTGGGGCAAGTGGCTGTGGTTTGGCGAAGCTCCACAGACCAGAGGTTTTCTACCCCAATCTAGCCCACTGCAATCTACTCTGACTGGAAGCACTCTCCCAAAAGCAGAGGTCTTACCCAGCACTGCTACCTAAGATCTTTAAGTGGATGTAGAAGCAGCCTTATACCATGTCAGGCTATTGCGCATCTAGCCCAGTACTGCCCACACTGAGCAGTGACAATTTTCCAGGTTCTCAGTCTTTCATAATATGCTACCAGATTTTTGTTTTAACTGAAGATGCCAGGGACTGAATTTGGATCCTCTTCATGCAAAGCATGCATTCTGCAATGAGCTACGGGGCCTTCCCAATTCCACAAACAGTTTAGTGCTCAGTCGGTGTTCTTTTAAGTTGCTGTACCGTCATTCAACCAGAAGAGTCACAAATTGAACACTTACACATAAATGACCTGAAAATCAGATGAGCAGCCAGAGAACATTCAGGAGGGTTTCCACACAAACACACACCCCAAACCGTAATGTATGCTGCAGTATAAAATGCACAGAGAAAAATCTGAATGGTAACACCTACCTCCACTATGTCGAGATGAATCTGGAAGGACCACTCCAAAATTGTTGGTTGCCCCTTCTTGAATGACAGAGTGCTTAGGAATACCAACTGGTTGAGAGGGAGCCTGTGTATTTTTTGAGGAGGAGGAGGTTCTTTCTAAAAGAGAGGTTATGTGCTCAGCGAGTGGAAGAAACCTTGCTAGTCAGTCAATATCCTCTCCTATGGCATGTTTTGAACCAAGCAGTAAAGGTTTATAATCACACACATCCTACACAATTTTTTATGCCATTTGAGAACAGTTTTCTGCCCCATGGAAATAGGCAGCAATACTATTAAACCTAAATGATATTTACACTACAGAAATCCCACTAAAACTGAATATACTATGCTATTGATGGTACATCAGTTTAGCCTTTGCTATAGAAGGACAGCCCCAATCTGCAAGTCTGTTTCAATAGAACTTTGGGAAGTTCCCAAGGAAAGCGTATTCTCATTGTGAAGAGATCCTAAAGTGCCCTTCTATATATGAAAGAGCACAGTCTCCCAATAATGCAAGAAAGGTGATTTTGCCAATCTGCCTTCATTCCTGTAGCCAGCCAGCCACACAACTTGTTCCCAAGGGACTCCCACTCTACCAGAGTAAATTTTCGCAGGGGCTAGAGAGGAGAGGAGTCAAACAAACAAACAAATATCTTTATTACGGTCAAAGACCAGAGAACAGTTAATGACAATCCATAACCAGATATAGTATTGGAGATTGAGTTATATTACAGAATTAGAACCCATCTCATAGAACTGATACTTACATTTAAAATTAAAATTTAAAACTTAAGATTTTAAAATTTTACATTAATAGATCTTTACCACCTATTAACATTCCTTCAGAGATTAAAACTCAAAAATCACCTTCCTCCCCTTATATCAGCAAGTGCTGACATTTGTTCTGTGAACAGAAGTTCACTCACAGAATCTCGGGGTTCTACTCAGACTGCAGATCTATGTTCAGTTCCTGAGTCCTGGTTCAGAGCAAGTACTGGACATAGAGTTCTAATGAAACTGTAGCCACTATCTTTGGCTTTTTATGGGTATTATAGGTCTCCACAAATGGGAACTTTAGAGAAAACCCCATCAACTGCAATGTATTTTGAGTACACGCTTACTTACCTTTGCTAGTACGGAAAGTAAGCATGGAAGGCTGGCCTTCACCGGCCACATTTCTGGCTACCATCAAGACTTCATAGAGACTGGAAGGTTCCAGTTCTGAGAGAGAAAGTTCATTTTCACTTCCAGGGACACGAACTGTATTCCAGTTGGCAACATTGACATTATCATCCAACTGTAAAAAGGAATCACAAGAGGCTAAGAGCAAATAAACCCCTATCTGAATCTGCTGCAGTTAAATACAGGAAAGGAAAGTCTAAATATAAGCTAATACCTTAGTTATTTCACTATAAGAAAGTGAAAACAAGTAACTGATGTGAAAGTGTTTTTTCTTAATGACTTTTCCTGCAAAGCTTAGAGCAAGCTTTAGGAGCAGAGACTTGAATGCATTGGGACATGGAATTTCCTAATCTTGCTAGGGTTTCTGGTTTTCTCTCCAAGCTTCTGGGCAGTATTTAAATTGGGAGGTTAAATTGGAAACTCCCAAGTCTCTATTTCATGTTGCCAGTAGCAAAAGAACCTGAAATTTCTTCATCCCTAAATAGATACCTACATATCCAGAAGGATGTATCTCTCTTTGGCCTAATATTATCATCAAATACCAGAGTTCTGTACTGTGTGTGTGTGTGTGTGTGTGTGTTTAACATAAGCCCTGTTTGTTACTAAAAATGATGGGAGTCCAACTCATCCAATTTTCAAAAAAAGGAAGTGCCAAGTTTATCAAATATAATGCAATTTGAATAAGTACCTTGCGATATTTCACAAAATAGGCATTAATTGGCTGACCACCATCTTTTCCAGGGCGCCATACCAGATTGTACTGATCTGGTTTAAGAGTTTGTGGAGGACTGAGAATGATTGGAGCTTCTGGTGGAGAAATGCCACTGGATGTTTTTTCTGTAGCGACTTCTTCAGTAAGAATCTCTGTTGGAGATGAACTTTGAAGGCCCGTATCTGAATCATAATCTCCATCTCCTTCATCACTCTGTGCAATTTCCACAGGAGCAATTTCTTCTGCTTTTGTACTAGCTTCATAAGAATCTACAGAAGGAAGTTGAAGGTTAGAGATATGCAGTGCTAGAAAAAGAGGCGCTGGAACTCTCCATGAACGCTTCCCTTATTCTCTTATAAGGGCAATGGTGTCTACCTGAGAGATGCCGGAACTGAGTTCCGGCAAGTTCCGGCTGAAAAAAGCCCTGAAGATATGCATGGATTCCAAATGTTATTGGTTTACAACTATCATCAGCCCCAGCCAATAGCCAATGGCTAGGGTTGATGAAAGTTGTAAGCCAACAGCATCTGAAGGGCATCATTTTGGTTACCCCTGCCCTATATAACGCAAAATATTTCTTTGCTTTTTGATCTTTACTAACAAAAATGAAAGACATGTTCTTGTGGCACAGTGAGCCAGTTTGCACATCACACAAAAGCATAATAAAATAAAAATAAAAATAAAATTCAGATTTAACGTGAACAAGCATTGTGCACTGGCACACAAGTTAGTCATACCTTACTTTGCTCCTTCCCTGCTCCTGTGTTTTCCAAGCCAGGAGGAAACAAACCACAGCCCTGGCTTAGTGTGAACTAACAGTGATCGTTTATTTCCACCAAACCAACCACTCCAAATTATTTTCTTAAATCTTGTAAACTTTCTGAATTGCCTCTCACTTCCTTCTTAATTTCCATTCATGGGTTTGCTTGGCCAGAAACAAAGCACAATAAGTTGCAGAATTATGTATGGGCAGCAACAGGCAGGTGCTCATGACGTATGATTTGTCCAAATCCAATTAAATAAAAAAAAAGTTATCCTAACAATACTTCAGCCAAAATATCTGCACACTATTGGAGCAGCAACTTGGACACCACTTACCAACGGTAAGGAAAGCTTCGGAACGAGCAGTCCCATATTCATTAATTGCTTCACAGGTATATTTCCCAGCATGCTCTGATGTAACAGGCTGAACATATAAGGAGCTTGATCCACTGCGAGACATGATGAAGTAGGTTCTGTCTGAAATGGAGTTGCCAGTTCTTGCTTGGGAGGATGACTTCCGTGATTTTGAATAAAGCACCTGTGAAGGATGGCTGGTAATCAGCCCATGACTGTTGTACCAACGGATTACAGGCGGAGGCAACCCAGTGGCATTGCAGGACAGCGTGACTGTGTCACCTTCTGCTACTCTGCTGTTTGCTGGCAGCGAGGTTATAGTTGGCTTGAAGCCTCTGTCTATTAAAAATATAAATATAAGATACAAACTCATATTATAATAAAATACTGTTCTTGCATATCCCAAAGCCTGCACAGTCATAAAGGGGGCCAGGGTAATATATGGACATCTATGCACATAAAGGCTAAGTAGACTGCTTTGGGCCTCAAACACATCAGAACCCACTCATGCAGGTGCTGTGATTGTTAACTACTCTAGTAAAAGAACATTTAATATTCTGAAGAGAAAGAAACTGAAAGCTTTCAAATATGCTCCCTAAACTGACACATCAGCAAGAAGTATTATCAGAATTCTATTATTTGAGATTCTGCATATATAGGTTTACAGTTGAAATTTAGTTTCAATTGGCAACATCATCAAAACCTTTGGCAACACTCTCAACACCATCAAAACTAAGAGGCAAATAAATTTAGTCTGTCACAATTTCATAGCTCACACACTAGGTGGCCTATCAAAAATTGGCTAGTATTTGGTCAGTGGACTACTTTGTAACACAAGAAATGAGGTGTACCATTTTAAAGCATAACTTGTTGATCAGAACAATTTAGGAGAATAATCCCAGGAAGCAATGGGCTATTTTCATGTTAGACTGAAAGATGTCAAACAGAAAAGCAGAAGTTTATAAACAGAAAGGTGTGTGATGTGATTTATTTTTTTACCTCCTTGGGAATGAAGTCTCCCAGTAGACTGCACAAATCCAATGCCATTGTTGACTAAACACTGATACAATCCTGAATCTTCTCTGGTGAAACCATTAATTCTCAGCTTGTTTCCTGAAGGTAAGTGCCGTGAAGAAAGATGGACAGGAGCTGCATTATGATACCAGGTGAGGTTAGGTGTCGGGTTTCCATGTATTTCACAGGAAAGATGTATATTTTTACCCAGGGACACTAACTGATCTTGTAATCCTTTTGAAATTGACGGTGATTCTAGAATGGAAAAGAAAATGTACATATGATATGCTGCTTTCATTCTGTTAATTTCACAATAGCATGTCTCATGGACCAAAAATTTCTTGCTTCAAAAAAACTCGCCAATCAAGCATTTTGCCACTGCATATCTTACCAAGTACATTTATACTGTAGTTTACATGTTTCACAACTCCGGACTTGTTATCCACCACACAGGAGTAATTTCCAGCATCTGGTGTATTTATCGAGTCTATCATAAGATGAGAGTGAAGCATTCTCCACCTGCCTTTAGTGAGTACATCTTGGCCATCCTTATACCAATGGACATAAGAAACAGACAGCCCACTAACAACACATTCCAACATCAAAGGATTGTGCTTAGGTACTGCCAAAGTCTGAGAAGTGGCAGGATGAACAATGTGAAAGTCATCTGAGGAAGAGCCTAGAAATTGAGAGGAAAGGATACATTAGTTCTTTTCATTTGGGTATTCAAGACTCTCTGGCTTCCTACATTCTCATCAAGGGATTATGTTTCTATACCATTTTATAAACATGCCAACACAACCACATAAACATCCACTGTTGACCCTAGGCTGAGTGAAGACGTAACATTTAATTGTAGTTTGTTCCCTTCAGCCTGGTTAAATTTCCAAACATTTGACATGCATAACCAAGCTAAACTTTAAGCAGTACACATCAGTAAGATCTGCTTATCACTTTTCCTTCTTTGTTCATTTCTCTGCTTGCAAACTGCTTTAACCATAAGAATCTACCTTACACGAAGCCAGAGCATTGGTTTATCTAGCTCAGTATTGCTTATCATGCCTGGCAGCAGCTCTCCAGGGTTTCAAGGTGTGGGCATTTCTTGGTCCCACCTAGAGAGGCCAGATTGAACATGGGAACTTTTTCATGCAAAGCATATGCTCTGCCACTGAGCTGTGGCTCTTTGCAATGGTCTGCTTGATGCAGATGCAACTCTTAAAAATGGTTAATACTAACTACAATTTACAAACACACTCCAAATTGTGGCTTCACATCCATAATAATAATTTAGGTATTTAGATTCAATGCTTAACCATGGTTAAGGAAAACTGGTTATGCGCTGTGTGTATAGTACCTGATACTTTGACAGGGCTTCCTCTAAACTGAACTTTTCAAAGTGCACGGAATGAGATTAAGGGAACTTGCAGTGGTAGTCCTTGGTAGTTTATGCCCTATGATTTCATGGAACAATTTTAGTCCTATCACATTCAATACTCACTGCTGATTATGAGCTTATGTCCATTGGGTTCATGTTTAAGATCATCAGTGACTGGGTTATATGCTGCACACTTATAGAATCCTTTGTCATCTGAAGATACATTCAAAATTTGCAGATTTCCAGATGGGAGAATTAGGTAGTTTTCTAGGATAAAATTGGGTTATTATTAATTAAGTTGCTATGAACTGATTTTCTACTCAAATGTGCAGATTAATCAGTGTTTACTGAAACAGAAAGATAATGTAATGACAAAAGCTCAAATTACAGTGGACACTTGGGTTGCGAACGTGATCCATGCGGGAGGCACGTTCGCAACCCGCAGCGCCGCGTCTGCACACATGCGGGTTGCAATTCGGCACTTCTGTGCATGCACAAAGCGCAATTTAGTGCTTCTGCGCATGTGCAATTGCCGAAACCTGGAAATAACCCGTTCTGGTACTTCAGGGTTCGGCGCAGTGCGCAACCCGAAAACACGCAACCTGAAGCATCCGTAACCCGAGGCATAACTGTACTGTAGCAATTCCTAATGGTCAGGAAACAGACAGAAAGTGAAATCCCTCTCTTTCTCTATATATCTACCCAGAAGTAAGTTCTATGGCGTTTCATGGGACTTATTCCTTGGTATTGGTGTACTAGATTGCAGCCATTTATATATTTCTATTACACAGTCTCACCTGTTGATTGTTCCAGCCATTTCCCTCGTACGCGGAAACGAATATGTGCCTCTGGACTACTTTTTGGTGGCTTGCAACTGATTAAAGCAGTATTCCCTTCTTCTGCAACAATTGTGTTTCTCACTGAGGTCTCAAAATCATCAAGATCTAGAAGAAAATGTAGTTTTTTCTTTAAAGGTTCAGAAAATACAGCAGGATCTACTTCCAAAGTTTTGGGTTTAATAAAAATGGGTGCTCAAGTCCGGATCAGAGGATATTTCTCAGGAGAGAATGTCAATGCAGTAACAATGAAGGAAAGCCTTAAGTTCATGTGTGTCCTTCCCCTCCCACTTTACTAAGCATAGAAATTAAAGTTCCAGCATACAGCCCAGTCTGAAGTTTATTTTCTACAAGCTCTGTGTGTGCACGCACACGTATGTGCAGGGGATGAATATACCTAAGTCTGAATCTCCATTGTTACTGTATTGACTGTCTCCTGAAGAGCACCATCTAAAAAATCTTATAACCTTTTCAACCTCAACAATGCTATATGGGCAATCAGAGAATTTCAATCCTAAATGAAAGGTAGGATGAATTCATTCAATGTATCATAAAAAAACCCTTTCAGTTATATTGCAATAAAGCTAAAAGGAAAGGCTAAAATGCAAGGACTAGTGGGATACTGCTATAAAATCAGATGCAAGAGAAAGGGCACGTAACAAGAACAGAGTACATTTTGTTCCTGCGATGGAAGGTAATTAGAATAGCAGAATAGCAATTCGACAATGTGTGGAATATAGTGCTGTAGTACAGTATTGCCATGCCAGTTTTCATTGGCTAGGTTTGCACAGCACATTAAACCATTGTTAAAACAAATTATGACTGAGTTTGAATGAGCAGAGTTACTGATGCATACTGCTGAGAGTACAGATGTCTTCTTCCTCCCCTGCTCCTGCTGTACTGTTGGGAAATAAGCCATGATCTGGTATGTCATGTTATCTGAACCCCCTCTTGAGGTTTGTTTCTCTCCAAACAAACCTTGGCTTCCACATCTTGCTCCTTTGTAGAAAAAACAACTGGGTTTGAAGAACATGACATGCAGCGGCAAGGAAGAAGTGAAGTGCCCATGACTTCAGCAGCATGCATGAACATGCTGTTCCACACTGGCTTGTTTTAACTATGGTTTAATGTGATGTGTGAACTGGGCCACTGTTTTGTACAATTCTCAGCTTAAGTTACAGATCTGCTAGTTCACTTAAATGCCAATTCACCTACCAGTAGCTCCACCATTGCCATTTTCACCTACAAGTGGTACAGTACACTTAGATATATTCACAACTTATTGCAACCAGTAGAGTGTCAGTGCTAACTGCTTTATAAGCTCTCAAGGGAATCCTGCTATGGGTCAATACTCTACAAAAACACTTACCCGTCTCAATTATGAGAAACTTTTCTCTAATGGGTATTTGGGATATGCACAGCATCTTTATAAAGGAGATTCTTTAACCCAGACTTACAAGACAATTCAAGCATCTTACTTCTGATCCCCAAAAGCCAAATCACCCTCAAGTTGGAAATACTTTTGAAAACAGGAAGGGGAAAGGTTTTCAAAAGACAAATATGAGCATGGGATGATTCTGTTGAGGCCTTTTAACTTTCATCTAAGATTGTATATGCAAATCTAATTTTTTTTTACGGTTGATTATGGTTTATAATGTAAACTATGGCAATTTCCATGGAATTAACAAGCTGTTGTTCCCCTAATCATTCAATTCAGGTAAAACTGATCAAACTTGCACCATCTACCTAAAAACTAGGGGGTGTTTGGGTAGGCCTTCAGATAAAGATTTCTTCATTTAGCACAAATTCCCTTTCCATAACATGTTTATAAATTGCAATATGAGGACTGATTTTTACTGGAAGAAATTATTAATAGTTTCTTTCTATATTATGCAGCTAACTTCAAGAGAAAAACACAAAATAGATAATTTGTTTTACTATGTGCTTCTAACGCAGAGGTCACCCCTTTGTCCCAAATAAGGCATGTTTAAAGACACATAAATTCCTTCCAGACGTTAAATTCATGGATGTGGCAAACAAAAAAAATGGGCAAAATAAAAGGAAACGTTATAAAAGGGTGTTGTGCTCAGTTTTACCATAAATAAAAGTATAACTTACAGGCAATAGATACTGTTGCAGGCCTGCTCATAATTGCACCAATGCTGTTATTGACTATGCATTCGTATACACCAGAATTTGAAGGGCTAAGGGAGAAGATTGTAAGGTATCCTGGCTGTGAGTCTACTTGCTCCACTTTCTTGTGTAATTTCTCTCCATTGAATAGCCAAGCTACATGAGCTGTAGAGGGCTCAGCAGTACAATGAAGCTTTACAGTTGCACCAGGTTTCTGGATGGTAGAAAGTGGCTCAGAAACAAAGTGAGGAATCAAGTCTAGAAAAGAAAGACACACACACTCATTGCAACCAATTCCTTTAGCTGTTAGCAGTTTGAGTATGTATGAAAATGTGAACTAAACATTTGGTATGCTGCAAGTTATATACAATACTGCAGTTTAGCCCAAAGGCCCTCAAAGCAGTGGAAAATATTAATACGTATTGATGCAAAAGAAATATGCAGTAAATGTACAATATAGAAAACACAACAATCAAAAGAATATAAAATAGTGTCAGGATTTTCAATAGGCAACATCATTTGGGGGGGGGGGAATCCCATATACCGTATTTTTCCGTATATAAGACTAGGGGTTTTTTTTTACCAAAAAATTAGGTTTAAAATTGGGGCTCGTCTTATACACGGGTAGTTCTTAATTTGGAATCCCCCAAAACATGGGGGCGTCTTATACACGGAAAAATACGGTAATTTTTTAAAATGTATCTCCTACAAATACAGACCAGTTTATACTATTTCTAAATTAATATCCAGCCTCAGTATTTGTGCATTCTTTACTCATAAGCACTACAGATTGGAACAGAAAACTATTTTGAAGTTAAATCTTAGCTCAATATGAGCATTTTCACCACTCTCAAAATCAAGTACAGTGCTAGACTGACAATGCAGAAACCGCTTTCATTACAGTGAAGCCAAACTATTTAATATACAACGACCTCTGATCACCATATGTGGTATCATCAAGTTTAATTCTAAATCCTTAGACTGATTTTTAAAAACTCAGTTTTAAATACAGAAAGTAGTTTAATATTTTAGCTTGATTAGACACTTCAGGTACTTATATCCAGGAAGGTCTTTCTGATCCAATTTATCCGTCAGTATCATTGATATGAACAGATCCGACCACACATGTGTGGTTCACTTTTTCTGCTTCTTGGAAGTATATCTCTCTTTAGAATCCATATTAGTGGGCAGTCTTTGATGGGATATATCCACCCTATATGAGTACTCCCCTGCCCTTCGATACCTTTCTCTTTCTGGGAATATGCACAGGTATTTCAGTACATGGAGTATATTTACAAGTGTATATGTACACATGCAAATGCAAGTTGAATTATGCTCCTCTCCCTCCCCACCAAATTGTATAGTCTGGGTGCTGGAAACAAAATGGTTAGGTTGTGCCCAAGTGAGGAGCACATGACATAGCGGCATGGCAATAGAGATCAACCACCAAAATGTCTGGAGGAGAACATTAGGTATATATGACAGTTCAGGAAGGTGAACTTACCTGAAGCTGTAGTTGAGAAGCAAATGGTAACTATAAGAAAAAGTAGTTCTTGTAAAGGTCCAGGATCAGGATGCATAGTGCCAAGTTAGAAAGTGTTGTGGCAAAGAGCTTCAGATTAATGAGAATCACTGAAGAGCCTACAAAAGAATAGGCATGTTGTTATTATTACAATTAATTTATTAACAGCCTTCTAATTAACTGTCTCAATGTGATTTACACATAAGAAAATTAAAAACTGTTGAAAACACAAAAACAAATACATTTAAAAGAATACTAAAATCCTAACAAGTGAACACTTGTAGTAAAGACCCATTTATCCACCTGGATAAGCCTATCAGAACAAAAATGTCTTTAATGGTTTCTCAAAAGTACAGATAGTGGACACCTGTCATATCTCAACAGGAATGCTATTTGATAGAGCAGGGGCAGTCACACTATTATTTACTCAATCTGTACACTACATCCATAGATCTTTGGGTGGTTCACAGCATAAAAAAAGATTAAATACACAAAATACATTTTAAAAATGAACAAAAATAAAATAAACCAATAACCCCCCTCCCCTCCTACAGATCGTATAAATATTTCATCTTTTAATATTTACAAGTGTGTAAATATAACTGTTTTACAAAAGGAAATTCTCTCAGATGTCTTTTGTCTAGTTGACTTTTGTTAGTTTTTAAAATCTAAAAATAAGGTTGGCTATTTCTTCATTCCATAATTGCTACAGCACCATTTCCACATACTTATATGATCATGACAGACATATTAGTGGGTTAATTGAATCCCATCATACAAAATGAGGCTGTACCTGCTATTTAAGCAACTATAACATTTGTATAACTTAGCTACCAAGGAATTCCTAACAAGGAGGAAGAAGCGGCACATGTTGGAGGATACTATTTGGGTATTTATTTTATTACTATTGCAGGCAGGGTATCATCTGTTATTCAGGTATGAAACTGTTTTGTTCCATTTCCAGCTCCTCAGCATCTCAGTGCTAGGAAAACTCTATCCTGCCCTTCCAATGCATTTGCTGTTGCAAGGGCAGTACACAATAGGTAAAAACAGGAAAAATCAAACCTACCACTACCACAAACCAATATAGCAGCAGCAGCAGCAACAACGACGTTGTTGTTGTTGTTGTTCCTTAACAGGGACTCAAGACAGCTTTCAGATACGTAAATGTAAGAACAGCTAAAAAGGCTGACATAGCAGATAAAAGTAATCTAAAACAAGGGTTTGCCACATTGAATTCATTAATCAGGTATGTCAAATGCCTGCAGAATAGAAGCATTCTGAGGAGACAGTAAGATGAAGCCAGAAAGATTGCATGAATAAGATGTAATATGGTACAGCCAAACAGATGGTGTCATGTGAATGATACACCGAAGGTCGTTTGAGGGAAGGCCTGCTTCTTTTCTGTCATATGGAAAGGAATAGGGCAAGGGAAAAACCACTCAGACCTGTGCTTTCTAGGAACAGCACAAGCAGAAGTATGGATGAGGCCTATGCTGCTTTCCTTACCAAAGAAGGCCATAAGAGATCTCCAAGTTGCTTAAGGGAATTCAGTTTTTAGGAGTGAAGTCTTTGCATGTGTTCAACACACTGCATTTACATTTTCAGCTCTGTTTTAAACAGATGTTACATACTTTTCACTGTTTCCAACTGCAATGCAATTCTGGTGTACCTGAAAGCCATTTTAGGATGAACAACATGCCTAAAGGTGTGTGTGTGTGTGTGTGTGTGTGTGTGTGTGTGTACAAGTGTCCAAGGTATTTAGTTCATTTTTATTTGTGATCCTTTAGATTTCAAGCTGTACAGATGGAAATAACTGTATAGAAGAGTGCATTTGTTTATTTTTCATTTATTCAGTACTAGGAACCACCTGAGTAGCATGTGAGAAGTAAACATTTAGAAAACTTTAAGAGGATGAGAAGCAGTGTTTTCTCTATCTGCCAAATCCTTCTACCATCTATTTATGTAAAGAGTGTAGCTGAAACCACACTCATCATCATCATCAACTTTACGCAATTATTTTACAGGCTTTGTATATAATTTTTTTCAAAAGTCATCCAGTGGACCATATACATATCTATGCTTTACATGCCCTTTAATGTATTGATTTTCTAGGATTGTCTTCATTTTTAAAAAAATCAGTGTTGTATTAAATGAAACACGTTCCTTCCAGTAGCACCTTAGAGACCAACTAAGTTTGTTCTTGGTATGAGCTTTCGTGTGCATGCACACTTCTTCAGATACACTGAAACAGAAGTCACCAGACCCTGATATATAGTGAGAGGGTGGGGAGGGGTATTACTCAGAGGGGTGGTGGGAATGGGTGAAAGGCTGATAGCTGTGGTAAACCTGTTGGCGACTGATAGCTGTGGTAAACCGTGTTGACAGACCAACACGGCTATCTACCTTTAAATGAAACATGGTTTACAAAACATCAGTTCTATTCACATAAGAAACCATCCAACGAAATAAACAGTCTGAAGTGGACTTTTTGTGTTTTTGTTGCTACATAGTTAGGCTATATGCTCTTAATCCTGCTTCTCAAAAATGGCTACAAAATGGCTCATATCGGACAATGCTGGTGGTGGTAAGCGCTGTGCACAAATGAAAGAAAGCACAGACCCAACTCTTAGTTTTACAAAGTAAGAGACACACATGCAGAAGGGACTACAAGAAAAGGGTAGAGGAAGAAAAGGGTAGAGGAAAATTAACAGTTTGATCCTGCCAGAATGAAGAGGTGAATTTTTAAGACACCTAGGATCACTGGCCTTCCCTTGTGAATATTCTGGCTGGAATAGAACCTGTGAAACTACTGAATGGTCCTTAGTGCTCTGGTAAGTGAGGGAAGCCAGTGTCATCTTCTTCATACAACTGCAGTTACAGGTCCTGGTAGTTGGTGCAGAGATCTTTTCATTAGGGAGGTGGAAAGAAAATATGGCTGATGGCTAGGGCCAGGCTAGTCTTCCCTTTGCCATGGTGCTCTGGGATGGAGGGGGTACAACCTCCCAGTGGTCCTCACTCTTCTGGCTAGTGATAAGAGGGCAAAGCATACTTACACTTGCAATTGAAGTCAATCATATGTTATATTCTCCAATGTTTTTAATTCTAAAAGAGCAAGGTCACACCTACACCATAAAGCATTTAACAGCCATGACTTCCTGCAAAGAATCCTGGGAACTGTAGTTTGTTTTAGGGTATTGACCTCACAGACCTGCAGTTCCCAGGACCCTGAACAAACTTCAGTTCCCAGGATTCTCCATTACCCTTATAACTGTATAAGAGCTTTAAATGTAGGCTGTGGGTGTGACCTAACTTTCTAGCCCATATGTTTTGAAGGTAAGTTTTAATGTGGTGGGCAATGCCTGATAAAAATCCATGATTCCTGAATGCTTGCCATATTAAATTTTCAGTGGAGCATGAATGCTTAATAAAATGTATTATGAAAAGTAAAAGCAGATTCATGCAACTTGTACATGTCACAAATTTTACTGTTTGCTATAAAACTGAACTGTTTATTAAAATATTTCTATTCCACTTTTCATTTACAGAAAGAAATACCAAAGCAGTTCACACAATAATAAAATGCAACAAATCCAATAAAAATAATCAGTACCATCATCCCAATGACCAGTATTAGTATTATTAAGGGTCAGGGGAAAGATGAACAGATATGTCTTCAAATCAGTGGCAGAAACACCCCAAGGTTGGTATTTCCCTGATTTCAGTGGGAATAGCATTTCACGTGGTAGGTGCCACAAAGGAGAAGGCTCTTCTTGCACAACCAGCAATTGGATCTCTGTGGTTCATGGTACAATCAGGAGGGTTCCATCTGCAGACTGCAGTGAGTGACTATACTGCAGTAAGTGCAAGTCTGTACAGGAGAATGGAGTCCCTCATATATCATACTGAGAGATGAGCAGGTGAATCCTAACAAGTTTAATATTTTGTTTTTTTAAAAGTCAGAATAAGTAGATAGTCTGACCAACCAATATTAATTGCCATTAAGTTCAAAAAGCAGCAAAGTCTTCACACTGTACTGAAAAGACCACAAACTTGACACCACACACAGATCCCTGGGAAGAGCTCCCTACCTGGGTTGCCACTACTAAAAAGACACCCCCCTGATCACAGATGCCAACTTGAATAAAATATTGAGGGGGCCCAGGTAAGTCCCACCCTGCATAATTGATCACATGACATGGCACATACACACCATTTGAATGGAAATGCCAATCAATCTTCAGGGGCTCGCCTCCCTCAAATATTTTAGGGGGGGGCTGAAGGGACCTCAGCCCCTAGGAGATGTCCCTGATAGTTACTCGTCTCACTTCATTTCAGAGCAACTTGACTGGATTTAATCAGTGCATTATTGACCCTAGGCAAGTGCCCAATAAAGCTGAAGAATCATGTCGTTAAGATGGAAGACATAAATGGAAGTGTGTACCATATGCATATTGGTGCTGATCTCACTCAGATGATTCTTGTAAATATTATCACCCTGGAGACAGTGTGGATCCTGGAAGAACCCTACAACAAGTAAGCTGCTAAACAGAAAAACAGTTCCCCGGGTTCACCTTCTTGAACCTCCCAGCAACATCCATAGCCAATGGTATCAAAGTCGACTGAAAGATTGGGGGGGGACAATATTCATAGTACCCAGCTCTCTATCCCAGCATAGCTCATCTACCAGGGTAACCACAGTACCAAAACCCAGCCTGAAGCTGAAAGGAAAGGCCAACAACTTTGTTAAGTGACAGGTGTCCTTTCATTTGTCATCACTGATATCTCTATTGATTATTTCAAGAGGTCAAGATTTAATGAGTCTACAGACTGAAGTCTGCTCATCTGTACAAGTTGCAAATCTTCAAGAAAGAGGCAGCATGAGGTTACATTTATTTTAGTCACAGATTATTATTTTGGACATTAAACACAATTACCAGTATTCCAAAACCTGGATCATTACTTATTCCTTATTTACTATGTTAACTGCCATAGTGAACAAAATTCTGAATTTGAAAATTTACTGCAGCATCATCACTATTTATATTTAGCTTTAGTTCAGAATTTCAAATTAAATGAGTGAACAACATTTTTAGAGATATTTGCAGGAAATTCTGCAGTTAACATCACAATCCAATTGAATATTTTCAGATCATTTTGTGCACATGATTAATACATCATTTTGTATATATTTTGTATATATCTATATATCTAATGATTTCTGTATTGGAATATATTTTAGGCCCTTCTACTGATGTGCTTAAACAAATAAGCAAATTATCCATTTAAAGTAGTGTAGCACCACGTTTTGAAAAAATAAGTAAATCAAAAATTAGTAAGATCATGATGGCATTTCCCAGAAGCCATACAATATTGCTTTCGTTACCCCAGCTCTAAAATGAGCTTGAGATAAGCGGCTAATTTGCTTTAGATGAATTAAAACAAAGCTTCTTTGCCCTTTGAGATTAACTGAATGAATAATAATGAATAATGAATAACAATCAATCTATATGGCACTCAACAGTGTTCAACACACTTCAGGTATATTTTCTTGTCATAATACTTTAAAAATCCATGAATGTATGTCAGTACTATCTACATATTACAGAAGTTAGGGGTGGAGAGCTGAGAAAGAGGCAGCAAATGACACCACCAGTGCAAGTCAATGCTTTTAAAAAATGGAGGATTTTAAAATTTAGTACTACAGAGAAATTTCATCTTATGAAAGTTGCTTATTTCATTCTGTTGCAATTTCAGAGTTTTGTATGATCTTAATCTGTACATAACATTGTGTGAAGAAACATCTTGTCGTACTACCACCCTTGCATCAATGAAAACCCATTTAGATTCCACTACATCTGTCAGGAACAGCACACATTTTTAAAAACTGAAAATGGATCATTAAGTTTCACACTGAGCCACCTTAAAAGCAAAAGTAGAGAAGTCTACATTATTTAAAGCAAGGTATTTCCTTAGTCACTGGCTCCTCTGTGATTCTCAAAGCCTTTGATCACAGTTTTCATGCTGTTTCGTCAGACCTCAGGAATACAAGTGTAACAGCTGGCATATGCAATTCACTAGGCCTTATTTGTTTACAAGGAGTGGTTAAACATCAGCTAGTAGCAACTGACTTGCTGCCCATCAATTTTAACTGCTAACCCCAGGGTTCATTTTTTCACTCTTTTGAGAACTGTAAAATCTCGCAATGCACATTCATGTATAATTGACACTAATACATTCTCTCACACAGGGCTGTGGGTTTGGGATTTTTAAAAAGTTGCTGTGCATTAAACACTGAAAGGGAGACTGGAAAATCAGGGAAATGTAAATTTAAGCAGATTTTAGATGTTTAATAGACACTACCAACTACCACATTATACGTAGGAAATATAGCACCTTTGGGGTTTGTTACCCTGCACCCCCACCTTTTCACAGGCTCAATCAAGTCGGCCAAGCATGTAAACTGATCCTGTCGCCAGCAAAAGCATTTCCTTTCACTGTGGTCAGCCAAAAACAGAGAAGAAAATGGAAATGACTTGAAGTTATGGCACCAAAAAGACCAGACAAGCAAGGAAATAATCAACTCCACATGAGCCACTTCTAGCCCATCACAATGAAAAAAGCCTATGACTAACCCCAGGAAAGGTCATCGAGACCGTGGGGGTCACATGAAGAAAAAGGCAATAGTGAGAGGCTGCCAGCTGCAATAAGAATCAGTGTGTTCCTAATTACATTCAGAAAAGAAGGGATTGAGCTTAAATAATGTTTTGATTTAGTCACAACCTAATGTAAAAGGCAGGAACTACAACTTCTATTTTTGTGTATTACTAGATTATAAGAAGTCAGGCCTCCAACATGCCTGTGGACGAGAAACTTGCAAAAGTGATTTGAAAAGGCAGATCTAGAAGTACTTTGGGAAGAGAAAAGTGACAGTCTGTTGGTTTCCAAGGTTCAGTCCTTCAACTGAATTTTCACTTTCAATATTTGTACTAGCCTTTCACAAATCTATGATACTGAATGGAACAAATAATTCACCAGAAGTTTTTCAAACCAAGAATGAAGGCAGGATATGTGTGCACACACCTAAATTTTCTAAATTTAGGACAAAAATACAATGTGTGTAACAAGCTAATTTGAATTATACTTTAGAATCATAATATTATTTCCAAAGTTTAACATTTTTAACCATTTCAGGAGAATTTTTTGTTATTCATTATTTCTGACACAGATATGTGTTACAAGCCAGACTTTAATTCATCAGAAATTTGGAGAAGGCATCGTGTATTTATCCCAGAATCCTAGTTGTGTAACCTGATATCTGAAGCACCTGGGAGGGACTTACCGGTACTTAGCCTGCAGTCTCCATCTTGTAACTGAGTCTACAAGCTGACCTCTTGGTCTCATCTCTGTGTAAACATCTTATTTGATGCTGAGTTCTGGGGAACTCAAAAGTATGCTACACTTTTGTGACATTTTGGATGGTCCCAATGAAGATATTACCAAACTAGTGGAGTTTGTCATATTTTACTTGTGTATCAGCCTGCCTAACTTTGCCTTTTTTCTTATTATTGTATGTCATCTTTAGTAAGCAAATAGAATGGCAATTAAGAAATTTTAAAAAAAATTGTTCTAAAATTGCTAGACCAAACAGAAGACAGTCCTCAAGCCTGCTGTCTTTTTCCACAACTGCCATCTTCCACTGTTGGGGTAGCTCTTCCCACATCTGTTGGGGTAGCTCTTCCCACATCTTCCTTGGGGCAAATTAAGAGCTGTATGCCCTGAAGGAAGGCAGGAGTGAAGAAGCTCAAGGTAGGAGGCTCATTATCAGCTCTTGAAGGGACCGTCACTTGGTCTAAGAAGAAAATGTTCTATATTTTGTACCATTTGTTTGTTTTAGTATTTTAAAAATGCAAATAACATTGGAATGCCTTGGAAGAAACCTAGTACTGCATATCAGTATAACAGTGTTAGAAACTGAGATATGAAAGCTAGGAGCTAAATGGCACCTTAAACCTAGGTTATGGGTGCAACAACAGACTGTCTAGGCACTTTTTTTTATAACAATAATCCTTCCTCCTACCCACCCCTCTAATATTCTTAAGAGGGTCTCTTCTCCAGTCTTCAGAGAGTAGCTGGAAGTGGGGAGGCAGAAAAAGGTCATCCTTTCCTTCCACTATGCAGTTTTAATCTGAAATCTTTGGCACAGTACTGCACCGAGCTCAGAAACTGCTCGCGCAAATGAAATTCCCTGTTGCAAAATGCACCTAGAACAATGAGAGTTTCAAACACTGCAGTGCAATAAATAAATAACAGCTACAAACAGTCCCTCAGACCTTGTGGGGGCCGGACTATTTTTTTTGGGGGGGATGAACAAATTCCTATGCCCCACAAATAACCTAGAGATGCATTTTAAATAAAAGGACACATTCTACTCATGTAAAAACAAGCTGATTACCGAATCGTCCGCAGGCCGGATTGAGAAGGCAATTGGGCCGCATCCGGCCCCCAGGCCTTAGGTTGCCTATCCCTGATTTAAAAGCTGAAAAAGAAGGTACCTCTACTGGCAGAGTATTCCACAAGACTGGGCCAGTGACACAAAAGTCTTCTTGTTACTATCAAATGAGCCTCGTCAACTTAGGAAACAACTATTGATGTCCCTGCAGATTATCTCAGGGATCAGTCTGGGATGTAAGGGTTCAGGTGGTCTCTAGTCTAAGGTAAATTAATACAAGGACCCAGAACCTGACTTAGTAGCAGCTAGTGCTAATGTTTTAACTATGTTGTCACATGCTGTCAGCCACATCCCTGGATGGAGCTTCTACACCAGACCCAAGGGCAGCCCCACATAGAGCACATTGTAGTAATCTAGCCTAGAAGTTAGAAATGCATGGACTATAGTGGTTATGCTATCCCTGTTCAGGAACAAGTATGCCTATTTTCATTTGTTAAATGTGAGATATCTATATAACCCAGCAACAATGTTATGCCTTCATTTATGCTCTGGATCAAAGTTAATGAGCAACAAACTCGCTTCCAAGTTTATTTCACTGTTCAAAAACAAGGAAAGGATCAAGCAGTCAACACTCCATTTATACATATTACAAATATGATATTGTCCACCCTGCCCCAAATTTGGAAATCACTGTGCATGTAGTAATCATACGTATCAAGGTGTACTGCTCTGATTGTGTGACTCCCAACCCCAAGACACTTGTTTGTCCCATTCTTTATTGGCATTTCAACATCTTGTAAAAAAAAACTTGCTATTTTTTCCCATGCCTTTGCTATTGTGATTAGCTGTCCCTCCTACTAGTACTCTGATGGTGACCATATGTTGCTTTAAAGCTTACTTTGTTTCTGTAACTTCATTCCTAACCTTGTTTGATTTTAATAGTATATTAATATTTACCACTGTGAGAGCCTTCACAGTTCTCAAAGTGGTAAATATAAATTTAAATTAAAAACAGAGTCAGGCACTAAAGATAAACCAAACTCTAGAGATAAAGGGTGTACCAAGCACTTTTTACAACCTTGAATCACAGATGTGCACTAGTATTTATTTTTTTCTAGATTCTACAAGTCACAACACTTTCCTGGAAAAAGGTTTAATTTAAAGCAACAGGTAAAGTGTTCCACTGATTCACTGTGACTAGACTAGGGTGTTTTGTTATTCAAGTCAAGTTTCAGCATGAGCTAGTAGGAACAAAAATATGCCAACTTGCCACAAAGCACCATTTCATGTTTCATCAAACACCACAACCATTTGAAGGAACTCTTGAACTTTTCCAGGGAGTTTATTTCACAGAAACTTAGAATCATAGAACTGTAGAGTTGGAAGGGACCATGTGGGACACCTAGTCCAACACCCTGTAATGCAGGAATCTTTTACCCAACGCAGGAATCTTTTACCCAATGTAGGTCTCAAACCCACAATCCTGAGCCCAATTCTCTGTATGCAAGTTACTGTGAAACAAAATACAATGGTGGCTTATTTCTGCAAGTATTAAATTCACATAAATCCATCTACTACTGAAATTGAAAGCCACTATGAAAATCTTGTGTCTTGCAACATGAACCAGGCTTATTATAGCTCAAGAGTAGAAGGCTACACACAACTGCTACAACACTGAATAAAAAAGGACAGAACCAAATGCAAAAGAGCAGAGAAAGAGGGAAGCCTCAAAATAGTACAGGGTAAAGCAGAGAACTCAAGTAAAACAGTAAACTGTCCAATGAGTTTCAATATAAACCCTCCTCAGAGGCATTATAATTCACCTTAAACTAAATTTACACCCCCAAGGAACGTTTCAACAAAATAATGTAGTAAATTGTCCATTTACTATTTTATTAGCGTTCACTACATTTTTTCAGTACCATTTTGAGACTTTCTTTCTTTATGCCATACAGAATGGTAACAGAAAACTTTGAAGAGTTTTTTGCAACCCTTAAAAAATATTGATTTAACTTAGAAATTATGACCACTGATTAACGGTCATTGATCACTGACCAATGAATACATATTTTAATGTATTTCCTTGCTCCTGACTTTTCAACATTCCTATTACAGTTTAATTCTTGGAAACTATAAAGGCTAAGAAAAGTTGGGCAACTCATCATTGTAAGACTCCGTGGGTCACATAGCTAAAAAAACTGTACACATTTTGCTGACATGTTGCCAACATGATTACACAGTTGTGTAAGAAATTCTAATTATGGTGTGATGCCTAGAGAGAAATACTTTTCTCCTCTGAAAACCAAAAAGCTGTACATGTTTCGAAGCTAGATAGCGGCCACCACCCATTTATCAGAGCCACAATTCAATTGGTAAGCCTTTTACATTTTGCCTTGAGGTCTATAAATTTTCATTCTTGAACTCAACTCATAGGTCAACTAAATTACACATCTGCAAGCTATAGAAGGAATAGGGTAGGGCAGGATTTTCAACTGTTTTAATTATTCAATTGTTATAACGAGACACACAAAAAAGCAGCTTTGTTCTAAAACTTGGCATGCATATGGCCCTGACTATGTAATGCACACTAAACCATGTCAAACACATCTGGTTCTTAGGTATGGCCAATGACAGTCTAATGGAACTTGCACATGGAATACAGATGTGGCCTAGATATATAATAGAACCATCTACCCTCTGACCTAGAAGCATGATTCTCTGTATATTATTCCACATTCCAAAACATTCTGACTAAAGTATGTCACAAGCATGGAGTAGAACACACAAGGTATGCCATGCCAGAAGTGCATACACAACCCAGGCAGAGTAACAGTCCACACATCTCAAGAAAGCAAATCAAGCACGGCAGTACAGGTAACCTGCAACTTGTGTGCATTTAACTTGCACACATCCAGCTTTATGTGCTTGGCTAAAAAATAAATGAGTGGACGGAAATGGAGCAGGTGTCTAGGGAAAAAGGCTTTGGCAATCTTATGCACCCACTCAACCCAATGTGTTTTGACTATATGCGATTTTCGGCTTTATGCGCTGTCCCTGGAGCGTAACTCCTGCGTAAGTTGAGAGTTGCCTGTACAGAAGAAGAAACCCAAGAAGTCTGTTGGTACATTTTCAGTAAGGAAATCTTTTTAGCTTTACAGTGCCTTACTCCATTCACTAGGGTAAGCAATCAGTAGTTAGATACTTTGCATTCAAAAAGAAAGCAAGGTACTAACATGCACAACAAGAACTAGGATTAAATCCAAATATGATCTCTCAAGTAGTCTCAAATTCAATCGCATGGAGAGAAAAGTAAGATGAGCCAACGTAGAGGCCTGAATACCTATTAATTTGGTTTGAAAGACTAGAAAAATGACATTAAGGATCATTCAGATATGATGAAGGAAGGCCTAGAGAGCAAGTATAGAGATCTGACATTTCATTCCATCACAATGCTCAGATGCCTCAGCACTGTTCTTTTGGGAAATTCCGTAACTTAAATGACAGGAAGACACACACACCTAAGATTGTAAAAAGAGACTGCTGGATCAGGCCAGTGGCCCATCTACTTCAGCAGCCTGCTCTCACACTGACCAACCAGATGTGTATGGAAAACCCACAAGCAGGATCTGAGCACAACATCACTCTCCCCTCCTGTGGTTTCCAACTTTGGAGCCAGAACATATCCATCAGGGTTATTATTATTTATTATTATTGCTTACATTTATATACCACCTTCATCTTCCAAGGATCTCAAGGTGGTGTACATGGTTCCCCCCCCATGTCACCCTCACAACAATCCTGTGAGGTAGGTTAGGCTAAGAAATGGTGACTGTCCCAAGATCATCCAGTGAGTTTCTTATTTTCTGTTGCAACTTGTACTATAGATACTATTTGTGAGCCATAAAAGGAACATATATCTATTAAATCCACACCTGCAGCTACAATTTATAGCCACCCAGTCATCTACTACTATCTTACATCATAGGTAATTAGAATTCACTGAATTCATGGCCACAGGGAAAATACAAGTCCCATGAATGGGAACACAAAGCAAACACGAGTTCCACAAAATTTAAACCAGCATATGGTAGAGAGACAAATTAAATCTGACTCAGGACGGAGTAAGAAAGGAGCAACTGTTAAGTTTTGACTTCATGCTATTTATTCTATACTTCACTGACATTTTCACCAAACTCAGTCTTGCTTGCATTTTGTTGGCATATATACTAGATTCAAATGAATTGGTGGACCACACTTTCTAACCTCCTGTAATTCTTTCAGGTTTTGGGAAACCAAAACCCAATGCAAATTTCCAGGTAATTCAGCAGAAGATTCCATGAGGAAATCCAGCTTTAATGTTCCAAAATGTATCTCAACAGCTTCATCAGATCACAGAACAGCAGATTTACAACAGTATCATTTCAGTATTCCTTCAACAATTCAACAGTCTTATTAGAAAGATTTCTTGGATTGAAGGCTACAGCTATTCTAAAATTTACATGGTATCAACATTATTTGTACAGCCCGATTTATGTGATATAATGCCAAAAATAAATCCACTTAGTGGTAGGAAAGTCTTGCACCAGCAGTCAAATGCTTTATAACTTCTGTGATTACTGAAAGGGGATTTGAAGAATTAAATTAAGGATTTGTGATTATTTGCTTTTTAATAATTTCTAATATTGTAGCCTCAGGTATTCAAGCAACAAATTGATTGTTTTATTTAGAGCATTTTATTTAAATTGTTTTATTTAGAACATAGGCAAAAAACGAAGTATTGTGGCATCTTTAAAATTAATTTATTATGGCACATGCTTTCAAGGGCTAAAGTCCACTTTATCAGATGTATGGAATATGATGCTGAATGAGTAGCTACAATATAGTACACATGACTATAGAGAAAGAGACAAAACATTAGCTGTCAGATGAGCAGAAAAGGAAATGTCAGAAACACAGATGGTGAAAAATGTATTAACGCTTAACTGTATGTAAAAGAATTGCAATGAGCAACATTGCTTTGTGAACAGTAGCATACACATCCTGGCATTGCGAGTTAATCAACACCTCTCTTTGTTCAAGAACGGTCAACTTAAGGTCAGTAACAGAGTATTCTGTGGTGGTGAAATGTTCTCCAATGGAATATGGTCCTTTTTGATGTAATATTTGTGTTTTCTCTCTCTTTCTTTGCATAAAGGCTACTGACCTGTTTGCCCTATATAGAATGCAGAAGGCCATTACTGGCAGATGATACTGTATATCATACTGAAAGATAAGCAGGTGAATAAACCCTTGATATTGTGGCTAACATTATTAGGTCCTTAATACCTATTTTATTGCATCTGCATCTGGGTTTGTTGCAGTGTCTGATCCTTGCATTTGTGCCTCTGTTATGTGGGCTGTTGGAAATGGCGAGCAGCTGATTCAGGTTAGGGGGACTGACTGTGAGTCAAGACATGCCTACTGCCAAACTGCAAAATATAGTTGTAATGGTTGATGGGTTGGAATAGTAGTAGCTGAGAGGGATAAGGGACAAAAAAGTGGTGTTCTGACACCTTCTCCATATTTGTCCAGTACAGGACAGGGTTTCATAAGAATGCTGGAAGAAAGAAGTTCCATAGGCAGGAAGAGGCTGCTGACCTCCTCAAACATGCCCTCACTTTCAATCACAGAGAGCACCATCAGGAGGCTGACACTGGATTCCAAGACTTATTCTTCTAATAGTTCATTTTAGGACCCTAGAGGCCCGCACCACATTGGCTGGTACAGAATACACAAATGTACCCCCAGTTACTAAATAGTAGACTGAGAGAAAATTTCTCCTCACTTTTCCTGATACATGGTCTTCATCATCCATGTTTATCTCCCATATCCATCACCCTCCCTTATTGATATATGTCAGCTGATTGTGTCATGCTTTCTCTTGTCCCAACATCATGCTTCCTGCTTCTTCTTCTTCTTTGGCGATCACTTGCAGCCGAGTAAGATTGTCTTCCATAACCACGGTTTTAACAATGAGTCCATAAGTGACTGTGGAGGCCAATTCTGGACCCACATGTCCTTCCACAGTGGGGACATTGGTTTCCGGGCGGGAGTTGATTACGGTGTGGATTTGCCAAGCGTGCCTTCCTCTTAGCACGTTTCTCCCTTGCGTTCTGAGTTCGGGTGTCTTCAAAGTCCATGACCCTTCCTGAATCCCAAAATGGTTTTCGGCCTTCTAGGGGAACAGTGGACATGATTTTCACCGCTTGACAGCTTCAGGAAAAATGCAGAGAGCAAAACCAACCCCTGTATATGGAGTTTATCGACCTGACTGAGGCTCTCGACACTATAAATCGTAATGCCCTGTGGACTGTCCTTCTGAAAATTGGCAGCCCAGATAAATTTGTAAACATCATTCGGCTCCTCCATGTTAATATGACAGCAACAATCGCAGATAACAATGGCTCTCAAAGTGAACCATTCACAGTGGGATCAGGTGTTAAACAGGGTTGTGTTATTGCCCCAACTCTATTCATTATTTTCACTGCCATGATCCTACACTTTGTTGAAGGGAAACTCCCCACTGGGGTAGAAATCATATATCGAACAGATGGAAAGCTCTTCAATCTGAGCAGGCAGAAAGCAAAGAGTAAGGTTACTGTAACTGCCGTATGCTGATGACAACGTAGTGTGTGCACGCTCAGAGGATGACCTCCAAACCATCCTAAATATCTTTGCAGAATCTTACAAAAAGCTTGGCCTGTCGCTCAACATCCAAAAAACCAAAGTGCTGCACCAACAAGTACAAAATAACCCCTCTGCAGCGCCACAAATCCAACTCAATGGTGTAACGTTGGAAAATGTCAATCACTTCTCCTACCTAGGCAGTTATCTTTCCACAAGGGTCAACATTGATGCCGAAATCCTGCATCGCCTGAGCTCTGCGAGTGTGGCTTTCTCCCGATTGAAGTGCAGAGTGTTTGAGGACCAGGACATTTGCAGGGAAACCAAAATGCTTGTTTACAAAGCTAT
This sequence comes from Darevskia mixta, assembly GCA_034641385.1. Classification (NCBI taxonomy): domain Eukaryota; kingdom Metazoa; phylum Chordata; class Lepidosauria; order Squamata; family Lacertidae; genus Darevskia; species Darevskia mixta. The sequence continues at coordinate 72,713 of JAWWNH010000085.1, forward strand.
TGTACTACCAACCTTACTGTATGCTTCCTGCATATATGCTGTGAGGGGTGAGGAGAGTATGTTCACTGCCTTGACTGCCAACAAAGGGCTCAGGTAGAAAGACAGGGATGACAATCACTTCTCTTCCCCAGGCTTGTTCCTTTACACTCAACAAACCTGCAGAATCAGAACCCACAGCCTGCTGCCTTCTCACTTCTAAGATCACATTCATTTCCTGCCTGGTTATGACTGCCTTAGAGATGCCCAGACCTCAATGAACTTGTCATAGAATCACAACCCCATTGTTGAAGCAGTGAGGTTAGTAAACCCTCAGTGCACTTTGCATCTCTGCCTCACATGCATCCTCAATGCCCAGCAGATTAGCTAGACTCCACCCCTGATTTTTCAGCACAGCTGTCTTTCACACACTCTCTGTACAGCTTACTTACACCAATCCCTTGCTTTGTCACTTGTCACCTACCTTTCTATGGATACAAACATACAAGCAACCCTGCTGGATCAGACCAAAGGTCTGTCTAATCCAGCATGCTGTTCTCTCAGTGGCCACTAATTTCTAAAACCTTAATGTCAGCCTTTCCCAACCTGCTGCCCACCAGATGTTGTTGGACTCAATTCCCATCAGCCTCAGCCAGCTGGAGTTGTCTAAAACATATGGAGAGCACTAGGTTGGGGAAGACTCATCAAGACAGCTGTAGACAGTAGACTCATGTAAAACCCTACAGGTAGCAAGAAAAACCATTTTCAGTAGAGACAGAGAAAGTTACCTGCTATTTACTGATACATTTTGCTGAAGTTCTTGAGCATAATGAACCATCAAAAACTGGCATCATAAAGCAAATGCTACATCAGTTACCACACAAAATATAGATTGGAATACTCACTTGTGACACATTTCTAAGGCAGACTTCAGTACTACATAAAATGCCCCAGGCTACTTTAAGATAGTTTACTTTACATTAAAAGAACAGACTTCTAATGTACAGAATACAGTGCATTTATTTTTTGTACTTTGATAACAAATGCATGTGTGTGCAATTCATGCTCTGGTGAACCCATTCCAAAAGAGAAAGCTGAAATCAAGACTCTTGAATTTACATTCTAACAGACAGACAGTAGTGCTAGTATGACTCCCAAATTACTGTTTTCTTTTGTTTCCCTAAAGTTATAGCTGTTGTACTATCAAACATGAAAAGTGTCTACTACTCTAAAGTTTCCTGAACAGGTACTGTATTCACAAATAGTGCTGCCTTTGCAGCTGACCAGCAGAGGGAGTACGTCACAGCCAATGTTCTGCATAGCTGAACAGAATTTTGTAAACATCACAAACTAGATAATTTTACTAAACAGAAATAGAGAAGATCAATGCTTGCAGAACATGAGCAGAGAATACCAACTTCTCAGAATAAAAATTGTGTTGAAAATAAAATCTTACTTTCAAATGTTATGACTAAAGGAGAGATTCAGTTGTAATCCTAAAATATTAGCTCTTGTGTCAATCAATATAATACTTTTATCATTTTCCCACTGTTTTGTGCTTTTACCAGGCTGACATTTAAGCTATTTATTATACTTGTTATCCCACATCATACCTAATTATGCTTAAATGCAACTTACAAACAAATAATATTTCAGAAGTATATTTCATGCAACAGATTGAATTAAATCTAGGGAACTCCTTACTTTTTTCTTCCCCCTTCATATGCTCTATTTTAAAATATCCAAATGATAAACTAGAAATGCTACTGGAAATGTTTGTCAGTGCAGCTACTAAAATTGGATTCCAAACTCAGACAGTACCAGAGACAATCTTAGCCAATACTGATGTTCAGTGCTTTTTTCTAGGGGGACGCATGCCCCTTAACATTTTGCGAATCTTTGTACTTTTGTCCATTTACTGTATTTATTTTTCCCAATTTGAACTATAAAATGGTGAATTTCTTGAGTCAAAATGAGAGTACCCCTAAATATTTTTTTAAGAAAAAAAAGCAATGCTGGTGCTGTAAACCAAATCATTACAATTTCCACATTTAATGTACATATACAAATAACAACAGAAAATATAAACCCTGAAATTAGCACACCCTCCAAGAATCATGTTGAAGAATAAGCTTCGCATCATAAACCTTTTTATTTAAAAAATAATGTTTAAAAATTGGAGCAGGTAGAGGGGAGTATGTATTTAGAGAAGGGATTGTCATCCTTAAAAGTAAGTCACATTACACAAGACTACCTGCAGTCTTTGTGATTATGTTCAGGCAAGGTGCAATATTCAATTGCTAAGAACCTTAGTTGTTTTAATGAAGTATGTCTAAAAATAGACAGGAATCCCATGTACAAATTGTAAATAGAAACAATGGACCACATAATAAATATACCATTCAATATAGAAATATGATAATCACCAAATGATCAAACATGTATAGTGCAATCCATATATATTCTTGCATACAAATCATATACCACTTGCATATGTTATCAAAAATTTAAGATAAAAAGATAATGAACACAAACTTGGAACTACTGAGAAATGTTTCAGATTACCAGTATTTTTCCTGTGGGGGGAGATGAAAATTATACAAATAAAAGGTTAATTACCAAGAATCTGTTACTTATTCAGACCTTTTTTTAAAAAAAAAAATCAGTGTGATCAAAATAGTGCTCTAGAGGCTTCTCTCAGCAAAAAACTGTGCATTAAACAGTACCTCAAATATGATTAAAAATAATTTAAAACCCAAATTTATATTAACTGGCAAATAAAAAGTACACACCATTGCCTGTTATATTCCATCTTATTAAAAAGACTCACCGACTCCACAAGTCTAAGTGCTTGCACTGATAATGGTTTGCCACCGGTTTGCTTCTTCAGACTGAGAAATAAGTGATGGTTTCAATAATAAGGGTGGCTGAACTAATTTCAGTGCCTTAAGTAAAGTACAGTTCTCTTTAAACATCAGTGTCTGACTATTCGTATTCTTTGGGGTTGGGCTTTTCTCTCACTAGATAAGCTGTTAAGTCATGCCTTGATTTTAGATCTGCCAACATACAGATTCTTCTGGTGTAGCCTCCCCCACTCATCATCAAGAGTGATATACTTCTTGTTCTATTTTCCCCACCCCCACCCGTATTACAAAAAAAGGCACTGCAGGGCAGAAATTCCTCAGGTGCTTGCTAATGGAATTCCCAGGGTCTATGAGCCGCTTCGGGGATCAAGAGATCTCATAGCCCCTGCTGGGGTAAGAAGCAACGAGTCTGTTCCATTTAATCAAATACAGAATGAATTTTCAGCCCTATTCACTAGGTTGTCTCCAGGGCTCCAAAAAAGCACTAGGGAGCAAGAATCACACTAATGTGGCTCTTTCAGGCAGATATAATTAGTTTGATTTTAAAGAGTCACATTAATATCACCTCAGTACTATTACCCAGATTGTGCTTGACAGCGATACTGTACATTGCAAGGCTGAAAAAGGGAACTAAGGAAATATAAAAAGAAACATACAAAATGCTACATATTCTACAAAGGGATGTTTCCTATTATTGCATGCTGCATGGTTTCATTTTAACAGCAAGACAGTCATGCTTAACTCTTTGAGCATGAAAACAAGCTAGCAGTGATGAGTTTTTCCTTTAGATTTTTAACCTTACAAATGAAATCCCTTTGTACATGACACTGATGTTGCTGAATACTATGGGTTTTGAAAATCATGAGATATAACGAATGCCAAATGACCCTGGGAGATAACTTTTATGGCTAAAAGTCAAGGCATATTTCACAATTAGATAACATTAACATTTAAAATAATATTGCCCTAAATCCTGTTTAAAATGTGCTGCAGACAGACTACAACCATTATTACTTGTGAAAGGAAACTGTCAGATAATAGGTCATAATGAACTAGATTCAACCCCTAGTTTATGTACATGCTATAACTAAGAAGAAACACTCCCTCCGCAAAAAATGTAAAAATACATCAAAAATAGGTCTGCGTGTTTTTTATCCATCATGGAAAAACATCAGATTATAGGCCTCCTAAATTGAGTTCAGTACCAAGTCCTCTCTCACTTTGACAGTAAAAGCAGTACAACAGTTCTTGCTCCGGTACATAGAAAACTCATTCTGTACTGTTTTGCTGACCTGGCTGTCTAAACAATCAATTTAATTCACCTGAAAGTCAAACCACCTGCAAGACTGGGCAAGGATTATGAAACCTACAAACTAAAGCAACATGATCTAAATCTTTACTGTGTCCTTTTTGAGAAAACTAGATGACACTGTAGAGTTCTTTTCACAGGAAAAATCATATTTGAATACAAAGTTTTAAAATCAGCCAAACCTCTGTTAAGAGTGATACAGGGTTAAAATCACAACTGATCTCCTTTTGACACAAACACAAGTGTTTTGAAATACTCTGCTTAGAAATCAATAGAGGTAGCCTTCATGAACAGCAGATTGAGGCATCAATCTCCTGCAAGTTTGGTTAATTAAGATGCTGAAAGAACTTAATGCTAAGAATTCTCTTATGTAAACCCACAAGTCACAGTGAATTATGTTCCTGATTAAGTAAGCAAACTGTTCCTCTGAAATTAGGTACAGTACAGAGAAACAAACTTTTCTTATTTTATAATATCTTTCTTCCACTCAACTCATTTGGACACTATGCAATTTTAACATGTGCATAACAGATAGCAGCAATGCAGGCTGCTCCTGGTAAGAATGCTTTTTAGTTGAGCAGCAGTTAACAACAGTTAATTTAAACTTTCCAGACAAAATGTGATGTTTCATCTCAGCCCAAATGAGAAGAACTCCCAACATGTAGCTGCTATAAATACTCTTTAAGAAAAACAAGATGCAGCTTACAATTTCATGTTCATAAAGAGATGTGCCAGAACTTAAAACAGTTTGAAGTTGACAACCAAGTTTCTCAATCACATTTCCCACTTAAGTGCCAAGAACTGCTTTTGGCTCTATCAAAAGCAAGTTTCTGATCAAGACAGCATCAGAAGACTGCAGACATGGCAGCTGCTTAGGATCCAATTATCTGCTTCTATGGGATTTGGTCATGGAAATACAGCATCCATGCCTTCACCAGAAGGAACCGAATACCTTCACACAGGTAATCACAGGTATTCTTCCTTCCACGTGTACACACTAGAGCTTTTGAAACTGCATCATAAATGACAGGAACACAATCAGGTAAGGTTATCCCTGTTCTTGAGTAATACTTCCTAGATGCTACACAAGTAGGCAGAAACATTTTTTGACATTAAAGGAAGTACAGGATATGGGGGCAGAAGACATAAAAAGTGATTCATACCAATCAAAATATTTCATCCATTGTCAGGTAAAAATGAAAGTTAAGAAATGGTTAAGCAGTCATCTGCCTCCACCCCCCAAAAAAAACTTTTCACATTTATAAATGGAACCAAGAGGCGTTGGTTATTCCAGAACTCCATATGCACTCTGCAGAAAAGTACAGCTGAGTAAGAGGTGCCCATCCCTTTGTATATAGGGGAAAAGCTTGGGTGCACTCAACAACAAACAGATCTTTTCTTCAAGTGCCAACCTTAGAGGATGGATACCGTGATATCAAAAATGACACCCAGAATTAAAGACTAAAGTCATAATGCTTCTTTCTTTTCACAATTCTAGGATTTAAAAAGGTACTTCCACCCCATTTACTTTCCCCTGGGCAGATGCATGTGGAAATGAGAAACTATTTCAGATTAAACAAACTTTATTTCCTCAAATTCCAGAGCAGACATGGTAGCTTATTAAAGCAAACACATATACACAGAAGAAAGTCTTTGGGCACTTTAAGAAGCTTTATTATTATCAATTGCATTCATTAGTTGCATTTTTCAAAAAAGAGACCTAAAGTAACTTGTAAGGTGAAACATGCATTAAAACCAAATATAAACACCAGAATACAATAGAAACCTAAGCCTCACTTCTATAACATATTTAAAAGAAATATACTTATTGTGGCATAAGTTTACATGGGCTACAGAATCCCACTTTCATGAACTGTGATCCAACTCAGATGTAGCTGGCTGGATCATGCTTCATGTCTTTAAATAAAGCAAATGGGATCTGTGGCACAACTTAGAGGAGCAGGTTTATTATGGCAGAAGCTTTCGTGAAGCTAACATCCCGGATAAATCTGTCTTCCAGGTGCCATAAAACATTGCCTTAGCGCAAAACCTAACTGCTTCTTGCCTTGATCGAGTGGGCTGCTTGCTGCACGTAGCCCACATCAGCTTACTCGCACAATAAATCAGCGAGCCTTTAAAGGTGCCACACATGTGCGCACGTGTTTATTTGTTTCGCACATTGATGACCCGTGTTGTTGTTTTTTACAGGATGTTGTTTTTACAGGGTGTTGTGCATCGGGGTGGGGGGTGTCCCCGCCAAAATCTGCCTGCATTTAACACCCGGCTCTTGCTTCGGATCCGATTCGTTTACACACAAACGCGCCCAACTTCCCGGTTCAGTGTGCGACGAACCCGAGGTGTTTTTTTGTTTACACGTAGCCGTAAAAACGAACCGATTGTAAACCTCGAGCCTCACCATTTAACTGAAGAGCACCACCTCCTCCTCCTCTCTGAGGGCCCTCAGCAGCTGCAGCAGCGTCCCCCGGCCCTACACTTTGCCCTCCTGAGGTGACCTGCAACTCCAAGCGCGCATACACACATACGGGCTGGCCGGGCTCAAGGCATTCGGCCCGAAGCCCCGGCACTTCTTTGGCCTCTCTTCATCCCCTCACCGGCTTTTAACACAGCCCGCCCGCCCCCACCCACCCACCCGCCCGCCAGCGCCGCGGCTCCCCTCCTTCTCACCTCTCCTCAGCGGCAGCAGCGGCGCTGCCTGCGCCCATAGAGCCCTCGCTCCCACTCGGCAGCCGCCCCCCAGTACATTCCAGAGAGAGCAGGCGAGGCGGACGGGACCCTCCATCCAACACCGACCGACCAACCGGCCAGAGCAGACCGTCCCGTCCTGCGCCGCCGCCGCCGCCAACGAAACAACACACGACTCTCAAGCACTGACGGACTGATTGACTGAACTGAGGGGAGGGAGGGAACGCGCGCGCGCCCGCCCGCGCGAGCCAGCAAGCGACAGGCGCGCGCGCGCGGGGCTCCGCTCGCGAGGGTAGGTGGGTGGGTGCGTTAAGCCCCGCCCCCATGGCCCGCTCGCGCCCGGGCGCAGCCTCTCACAGACGGAGAGGGAGGCGCGCGATTGAGGCTCCGCCTTCCTCCTCCTCCTTCTCCTCACGAGTCAAAACGGCTGGGCTCGCGCCTCAAGCGCCGCCCAACCGCGCTCGCTCAGCCAAACGGCGGTTTCCTTTGCCTTCGCGCGCTCCTCCCTCCTCCTCCTCCCGCCACCACAACACTCTTGGAATGTACCAATGGCGTAAACAAATGGAAGGTGGGGGGGCGGTGCGTAAAAGAGCGAAATCTCAATCCAGGCCGAGCCGCGTCCGTTGCTTAAGCGGAGATGTGAGGGCGGCGACTTTGTTGAGGAAACGGCTGGCTTCGAAGGGGGGCGCCGCCGCTTGGAAGTCCGAGGAAGGAACAGCGAAGGTTTTTCTCCCCCCCTCCCCGTACGAACATGGGCGTTGCCGTCCAGAAAAGGAGGCGGGGCTGCGGGCATGTGTAACTCTGTTTGACCTCCAGTTTTCTCAATGAGATCCAGCAACGTGTGAAGTTCGTGTATGGTTTGCTGTGGGCTTTATCGCTGCGTACATTTATTGAGATGTCAGAAATAAGCCCCATTTAGTTTAGTGGGACATGCTTCTAGGTAAGCAGGTGTGGGATTGCAATATTGTTCCTTTATAAAAACCATTAAAAAAAAAATTATGTGCGTTATTTATTCATAGAGGCAGTGCTTTTTTCTGGGGGGACGCATACCCCTAAACATTTTGTGAATCTTTGCACTTTTGTCCATTTACTGTATTTATTTTTCCCGATTTGAACTATAAAATGGTGATTTTCTTGAGTCAAAATGAGAGTACCCCTAAACATTTTTTTAAGGAAAAAAGCACTGCATAGAGGCATATGATAGCAGTTTAAAGTGGCCAGAGCACCACAGGGCAATACATATGTGAGAGGCAGTGCGCTGCAGTGGTTAGAGTGCGGGCCTGGGAGACTAGGGTTCAAATCCTCCCACTCTGCCATGAAGTTCACTGAATATCCTTGGGTCAGTCACTCAGAGCCCTCTGCTCCTGCCCCTGGAGAGTCTGTCTAGGAATTATGCATCATGGAAGAAAGGAGAGATATAAAGGTAGCAATTAAACAAAAATAAACAAAGGGCAACTTGCTGCTGGGTCTGCTTGATGGCCTGTAGGTGTAGGCAGGTGAGCTAGTAAATTATCTGAAAGTATTCTGCAAGGTTGAGTTAATATATTTACCAGCAGCAGCACGGAATGCTATATATCAGAGGTTCAGTTTTATGCCTGATGTCCCCAGAGGCCACAGTGATGATATGCATAACAAATTCTGAAATTAAAAATGGCCATGTGTCATAAATAAAGCTACTCATTTGCTAACTAGAACTTCTCTCCTTGGGGAAGCTGAAAACCTTGAAAGGAGTGCCACGGGGTTGACTTTTTTGCACTGGCACAAAGCCAGTGTAATTCTAATGCCATAAATAAAATTCTACACTTGAGACACAGAGTACAGTCTCCTGCTCTCATTTGCTATTGTGATTCCTTTCTTTGCCACACTTACCCATTCATAATGAAAGGAAAAAATTGAAATGTGCATTCAGGAAATTCAACGCAGCATCTTATCTTTGCTCAAGAATGCATGCGCCCCTATCCTGTACGTATTACCATCCCAGGAGTGATTATCTTACTTTCTAATAGCTGTAGCATTTGAGTAGCTCTTGCAATAACTCTTGTTCTGATCAGGTTTACCTTTGGTCACTCATGCAAACATACAGTCCTGAACATGCCTTATGTCTCCGATACATGTTTATTTGGAATTAAGACCATTGTGTCTCCAACTATCTCTCTCCTTTAACATATAGAGACATGGGGACGAACAGTCATAAAATATTTCTAAATCTTCAATAACAATACACCATGGGCAATTCAGCTAGCACCCAAAAAGAGTGCAAATGTATCACCTCAAAAGAGGACACAGATTTGCAAAGAACTTCCATATCTAATTTATATGTAATGATGTAAAATTAGGAAGAATTGCTATCATTTAACTAAAATACATCTCACAGTAGTGGGGACAACTATGGCCAGGTGTCTGCCTTTTCTTCTGTCTAGGTGTTCACTGTTGATGTCTAACTTCATGGCACCTGCTCTCCATTCTTGGGGTTCTTTCTCTTTAAACAAGACTTGGACGCTTCCAATAGAGGAGTGTCAGCCCAATAGAGGACTGCCCATTGTAAATTAGGGCACACAACCACCCTAGTGACAGCATATGTCATCTGGCTGCGGTTAGAATCCACTTGAACATTATGGGGTTGTTTAACAACGAAACAAAAAAACAAAAACAAAAACCCAATGGAAGCTTGTATTTTTCCTGTCTAAAAGAAGACAGATTGTGGCTGCTGCATGTTTGGCTGACTTTTAGGTGTTCTAAAAATAAGCATTTTTGGAAGGATCAAGGTCACTAGACAAAACAAGATTCTTTGTTGCAGGCCATATATATTGACATTAATAGTGAAGCGAAAACAAAGGGTTTTAAATTAAGCAAAGCATTTTCAAAACCCCACCTCCACCAAGTTTTAAAATAAATATAATGGCGTCTTGGGGAAAAGGGGACCTCAGGAAATGGCTGGCTCTCATCCAGGTAAGTGCTTATAAGTTGTAATACTATTAGCGAAAACATTTCTTTCAAGGAGTGAAAATAAAAGGTTGCTGCTTCCATAAGAATTCATGGATAAACTTTATACCAACAATGAACTCCTAACCAATAAGATATGAACTAGGATGCTAGGGAAGAGACTGACCATCATTGCCCTGCCTAACTTCTGCTTTTTGCTGCTGCCAGCCTCCTCTGGAGTAAGGATTTGGGAGCCAGCTGTATGTGTCATCTAGCCTGGTGAGAGGACGCCTCCCCTCTGAGCTGTAAGCCAAGCTGCTTGGAGTACAGGGAAACTAGCACCAGAAACTTTATTGTTTTGCTTTGTATTTATGTACTTAAACCTACCTACCGGTATATTGTGGTGTGTGTGTTTTGGTAATATTGAATTTATTCTGTGTTTGTTAAATTGTCATTTTTGAAATTTACTGACATGCTCTATATTTTGCATATTTGTATTTTGATTTTTGGATGTTTGCTGTAAGCCACTTTGGGTGCTTATCTGTAGATCAGGCCAGAGCCTGATGGTAGGAAGAGGAGGTCATCATACACAGACAGCAGAGGGCAAGGACAAATTGCAACAGGGAGAGCCAGGTAAAGAGCACATTAAGCTGCTAGGGCTCAAGAAACCCCATGGTTTTCAAGGACATGCGGCAGTTCAAGAGGCAGCCCTGCACCTGTATTTCTTGGAACAGCTGTGGTTCAAATCCACCTGTGGCTGACCTGTGGCAACACCTTTTTTGTCTGTAGCCAATGGTTTAAATATCTTTCCTTGAGGTGTAAGATAGATTCCAAATGAGCTTTTCAAAGTGGTTTATCTTACATTTTATCCCACTCTTCTTCCAGGAGCTTAGGATGGTACCCCTTTCCCATGTTTTAAGCCAAAACAACCATGCAAAGCAGATTAGGCTGAGAATAACTGGCCCAAGGCTACCCAGGGAGCTCCATGGCTGGGCAGAGATTTGAATATGTGTCTCTCCGGTCTAAATCTAATGCTCTGTCCACTATGCCATACTGGAATAACTTTGAGCTCTTTTTGAGACTGTGTTTTTAAACAACTGGGTGCTGTTTCTGGCAGCTTAAGAGCTTATTTCACATTACATCAGCTTTCAAATGAACTTGTAGCATGACTAAAATGAAGAGAGAGAGAGAGAGAGAGAGAGAGAGAGAGAGAGAGAGAGAGAGAGAAAGAAGAGGAAACTGCCCTTGAGGATGGTGAAATGTTTCCTTACTCATCAGACAAAATTAGTTAATGTTTTGCTGAGTCTGCTGCAAAGCTGAAAAGCAAATATATTCAGCCAGCAAATCTCTGCAAACAAGACAACGACAAAATAACCACAAATCAAAAAGTGACTTATTTGCAAGGAATAGAAGACATGGCTAGCATGTTTTCTCTATATGGACTCTGTTAAATGTGGCTTGCTTCACTGAGATACCCCTTTTTAAAATTTCTTTGCTCTGTAGAGAATAATGATGCTAAGGGAGTGAATCAAATCCAGTCCCCTGCCAGGATGTACTCTATACCCCAGCATGGTGCTCTCTCTGCCTCTCCTCCAGTTCCCTAAGGAAAGGACAGTCCTGCTGACGACAGCAGCTAAAACCCAGGCAGAGATCCTTAAAGGCAGGCCACAATGCAATTTTCTATGGTCTCAGATTAAACGTCCTTTCTCCCCCGCTACCTGTCTGTCGGAGTGCTGCGGAGGGGATGTATAATCAGCGGAGGCTATTCATTCACCTCCGTTCACATCCTTCTACCTGCATTCCTGGATGTGTTTCCCATCCCACATTTATTTCAGCTGGATTTGTCAGAAGCTTAACTCGGAGCTAATTAGCACCCTGGAATGGCTGTCTTTTTCTACTAGGGTACCTCCACAAAAGGTTTACCTTGTGATTAAAGCTGGGTGCCTCCAGCACCCTTGAATGCATCCTTCTGCATTCTTTCAGAATTAAGCCTGGAGGAGAGGAGGGTGGAGTGGTGGGGGGAAACACCCACATTTTCTCTAATCCTAAGAAAAAACAAAAACAAAACAAAAAAGCCCTGAAAGAGGACTTAACTCCTTTCTAAAAAGTTAAATCACTTAACTCTGCCTGACCTGTTGCCAGAAGCCAGGAAGCTGAACCAACAGAGCTTCTGTCTGTGATCCTTCAGCACAAAAGATCCTCTGCTTTGGGGCTTTGTTTTTATTTAGGTGGAGTGACTTCCCTTTGACACCCCAGCTCCCCTCCTTCAATAAATCCAAATGACTGAAAATAACAAGGGCAGAGCCCGAAAACCACTTGTAACCGCTATGTCACTGAAGTTAATGGGATTTACAAGTTTGTGAATGGTTTTCCAGGCGGCAGCAAAACTTGTTAGGAGATTTCTATTTCTTCAGTGCGAAGGTATTATATTGGGCAAAACTGCTGTGCCAAACATTGCATCTTGCAAACGCACACACTGTATCGTACTTGGGTAGCCTCAATTAGCTCTGTTTGTTTTTCTCTGGGCTTTTTCCAGGCAGCAGAAGAACCAAAACTATCCTATAAAATGTTTGCTAAGCCCACAGTGTAGCCCAGTGTGTTTATTATATAACCCAGGCTTCCTCAACCTTGGCCCTCCAGATGTTTTGAGACTACAGTTCCCTTCATCCCTGACCACTGGTCCTGCTACCTAGGGATCATGGGAGTTGTAGGCCAAAAACATGTGGAGGGCCGAGGTTGAGGAAGGCTGATACAACCTGTATATGAGGAAAAAAGACAGCCACCTGCAAAAGTTGAGCCTCTATCTCATGATGGTCTTGATAACTGGGCAGAATCTTAAGGGACTTGGCAGTTCTTCGAATAAACAATACCCATTCCAATGGGCATGTTTAAATACTAGTAAATATTGAATCACACAAAGTCAACATATATTGATAACCTGCGTAAATCTCAAATTAAGCATGGTAACTTCATTCATCAAAGAACACTCGGCCCACTTTGCCACACTCAGTTTAAGAATCACTAGTGGGGGAAAACTTGTGCTGAGAATCTATAGAAATCCCTCAAACCACATTTTAGAGATGGGTTGACGTTCTCCAGGCAGAGTCCTGGGAACTGAGAAAGACCTAGTTTTTTCTGCACCTGTGCGCAGAGACAGGCAAGCTGATGTTGCTAGCAGCTGGGATAGAGACATGCTGTTTTTGATGACAGCTAATGGCAAGTTTCTGTTACTCCATGGCAAAGCAGCTGCTTTTGGCCATGAGTTTAAGCATCAGTTGAATAGATTCCTTGTACTGTAGCCAGACTCTTAATGCGGTGACTCTTGCTGTAATTTTTAAAAGGTCCATTATTCAATAATTCCTTGTCCCAGGAGAAACTACAGGAGCAGAGGAGGTGGACACCAAAATTGCCAAAGGTAGGCTGTAGATATTTTAAGGAGAGTGCTGTCTGTGGCTCTTGACAAAAAAGACTTCAGAATCCATGTGGCCCCATGGAAAACTGTTGTCTTGCTTTGTCAATGGGCACCGCACACGCTTTAAACAAACATTTTGAAATAAGACTGGGAGGATACTAGAAATCTTTATTGAAAGATATGATCTAAGAGGGCTTTCTTCCCACCATACAAAACTCCATTACTCAGACACCAATGACTCAGCCACACCACTTAAGAAGATGTATTATTATTATTCTCAAACTGAAATTTATAGGCGATTAGATTAAAAACTAACATGCCATATTCGTTTCTAATGAAACGAGATTTTTGATTAACGACCTGCTGTTTAAAGCAATCCCCTTGGAATGAGCTGTTCTCAAACACTAGCTATGCTGCCAGCCGCACACAGCCTCCTGCTCACTGTATGGGTATGTTTTAAAATCTAATTACTTACTAATAAACACATTCTCAGAATGTGTTTCTGCCTGATGTAGGGTACTGATATGGCCACACCAAGAGGGAAATTGACCCAGCTCAAATTATGTACCCCTGTGGCTCTCCACATGTTGTTGGACTCCCATCAGCCCCAACCAGTATGGCCAATGGCCAAGGACATCAGGAGTTGTAGACCAACTGCATTTGAAGGGCCACAGGTTCCCCACTGCTGTTCTCGACCTTCCCTGGTGGGCTTATATTCTCTGTTTACATCAACAGACTCACCCAGCTGTGGGAACCAGATACGGATAAGCATCATGATGCAGATGGCCCTCACACTGAGATTCTCCTCTACATCTGCAATGCACTCTGAAGGTCTCCTTCATGGTGGATCTCCATTGTTGGATTGGAACAAACAGCTTAGGGTGGGACCTATGTTTTGCTCAGAGTAGACCCAACGCAATTCATATGACCAGGTTAGGCCCATTCATTTCAATGAGTCTACGCTGAGTAAAACTTACCTGTGAGAAATGGCATCTCCAATGTGACCACAGAGCTTTGGGAAACCACTCTACTCTTCACCACCTGCCAAGGCCATGAAATTATTTCAGCTAGATCCATTAATGGACCCCACTTCCTGTGCATTCCCACCACTCAGACCACACCACACCTCCAATTATTGTTGACTCTACCTCTCATCATTCCTTGGTTAGCATGGCCAACAGTCAGGAAGGATGAGAGTTGTAGTCCAGCAAATCTGGAAGGCCCCAGGTCAGCCACCCATGGTGTGGAAATAATTCTGACCTAGATAGATCAATGACCTAAGTCAGTATAAGGCACTTTCCTGTGTACAGAACCTACTTACACATAGAGTTTGAAGCCAAACGCATGCAAGGAATGGAACCAATAGGCTCTCTCGCAGACCCTCCAAGTGTCCCTATTTTCCAGGGACAGTCCCGGATTTACAGAAGCCACCGTAGTTTCTGATTTGATCCCGAATGTCCCGCTTTTCCTTAGGACATCCCTATTTTCATCGGAGAAATGTTGGAAGGTATGTATGTGCAAAGAGTCCCAACGAGCGTCATAATTATTGTGGAAAATACTGATAAGACTCACAGTCGCTCTATGATAATCTCAGAGAAGCACCAAAATAACTTGCCTTGGTTAACTACCAAAAATTTGGTTTCCTCCTGTAGGTTTTGGTAAATCGAAAGTACTTTGACTCTGAAGAACCTTGTTTTCATTGTCATACCCAAGCAAGTGAAAGTTTCCTAACCGCTAACACAAGAACTCATGTAGGATTACAGCAGTTTAAAACACACGCACAATACAACACACACACACCCTGCCGGGTGGAACATTGGGACAGTTTTTTAATAAATGTAACTGCCCAATTTGCAGGACAATTTTTAATTTTTTTTTTAAACAAGTTAAAAAGTATGTACATTATGAGTCATTGGGCATGCTTGGTATCTTTCGCACTTTCAAGCATGGCAGTCCTTTGAATGATGAAAATGTTTTGCTAACAAGTCCTGGCAATGTTGTTTTTTGGTCTGCTCCCCCTTCCAGGAACGGCCTGCGAATTGGCACAAAGAGTGCAAAGTTGGCAAGACTTTTTGAGATCATATCTTGAGCATGCCGTAACACAAAGCATTTATTCTGCAGCAACTGAATACAATATTGTTTGCTGTCCAAGACTTCAAGAAAGACTGCAATCTGCTTTTTCTCTTTCCACATTCAATATTACATTCAGTGTGCACTCACTCACTCTGTCTCATACACACACACACACACACACACACACACACACACAAAACACACATTCTTTTCAAACATCTTAATGTTTCAGCTTGCACCACTTGCGCCTTTTTTCCATTTTGGCATGGCATTACAGAGACATTTTAAAAGGAAGATGGAAATGTGAGAAGCTATCTGTGCAAAAGATTTTTTTTTTTAATGAAAGCAAATAGTTTAACAATCTTCTATAGAACAACAGGAATTGCACTCCATGCCAGCTATGGGGGAGGGGGGAGTAAAGAAGTACCATGTTGTTTGCCTTTCATATAAGGTTATAATAATCTTAAGAAAAAGAAAAGGGAGAGCTATGGCAAAAAGATGTCTTCTTCCTTTTTTTTTCTTTAAAGATTTAAGGATCCTTAAAAGAAGTGTTCAGGGACGCGGGTGGCGCTGGGGGTTAAACCACAGAGCCTAGGGCTTGCAGATCAGAAGGTCGCCGGTTCAAATCCTGCGACGGGGTGAGCTCCTGTTGCTTGGTCCCTGCTCCTGCCAACCTAGCAGTTTGAAAGCACGTCAAAGTGCAAGTAGATAAATAGGTACCGCTCCAGCGGGAAGGTAAACGGCATTTCCGTACGGGGCTCTGGTTCGCCAGAAGTGGCTTAGTCATGCTAGCCACATGACCCGGAAGCTGTCTGCAGACAAACACCGGCTCCCTCGGCCAGTAAAGCGAGATGAGCACCGCAACCCCAGAGTCGTCCGCGACTGGACCTAACGGTCAGAGGTCCCTTTACCTTTACCTTTAAAAGAAGTGTTCAGGTCTGAGTGCAACCCAAACTGGGCTGCTGCAGCTCAACAAGGTAGCAGAGCAAGCCGTTGGCTACAGTGGCGGAGCAAGTCGATCGAGCGTCTGGGGCGGTGCGCATGCCCCAGGGGCGCGGTCAGCTGCCTGCGCGGTGAGCTGGGGCAGGACGCTCGCAGGGCCTCCGAGGAGTCTGCCTGCCTTCTCCCACTCAGCCACCCTACAGCTGAGGGGGAGACGGTGGGCGGACCTTTTGGGCCACCGCGTCAATCCCAGGAGAGACGCGTGGCTCAGGCGCGTTGCAGGCACCGCGATGAGTGCCGCCTGGCATGTTGTCATCCCCCTCAGTGGTGACACCTGGGGCTGCCAGCCCCCACCACACCCCCATTCCTCCGCCCCTGATTGGCTATGTTCATATGTCATAATAAGCTGGAATTTCTTGATTATAGCAGTTTACTGCTCACAAGCAGCATGCTGCTGCACATTGCCCAGTCACTTGCATTTCATTCCTTACCTGATGCAAGTGGGAGAATAGAAACAAACCACAAAGCCATAATTCAATTGACTTCCATTTACATCTGAACTTGGGCTTGTTTCTCCCTACCAAACTAGGATTTGTAAGCCAACAACAAAACAGACAAATAGTTTAGGGCTGCATGGCAGCCCTGCTTTGCTAGGAGAAATTTAGCACAAGTTTTTTGTTTGAATGCAACGAGAAGCCAAGCTTATCTGCAGTTTCCTGGACGCCCATTAGACGCAATGGAGGGACAGAGCGAGGAAGGCAGGAGCCGGAAACTTTCATCGCAAGGCTTTTTTCATCCAGCGATCAACAGGGATCACTCGAACGACCGCGAACATCTGGGGATCTACCTGTTGATCGCGGCCGACTGGTTAGACATCCCTGCACTAGATGATCCTCAGGGACCCCTCCAACTCTGCAATTCTACGAGCCTATGAGGTGCTTTGTCTACATTACAGAAACTGCCACCATTCATGCTCAGGAGGACCCTCAAACATCAAGCAAACGCCTCTGGCAGAAAGTAACACCAACAGCGTTTTTTAAAAAGAACCATGCTGCCTGTGTAAATATTCACAGATTACTCATTTTTTCCACAGGTGTTGGTAACTTTTCTGGGAGTGAATAAACTAGTGGCATGGCACTAGTGATCACGTGACCATGCTGGGTGGCATATGAGCTCCTTTTGGCCATTAAACCTCTTTCCCATGAAGCCTCAGCGTCACATAAATACCCCAGCAGCCCAAGGCATAGTCAGAAGGTACACAGAATCATGGAATCCCCTGAGGATCATCTGCTCCAACCCCCATATGATACAGTCCACTTTGTTGAGCCCAAGCAGGCCTGGCCTTGGTCAGCTTGGATGGAAAAATGCTCAGACACCCTCTTTAAGTTGCCTTGCATATTTGAGAAAAAGTCAGCTATGTAGAGAAATGACTACTGTAAAAACATATCCATGCAGTAGTGTAGTGGTACGGGACTACGGCAGGTTGAAGATAGGGTTCCTGTTTCCACTATCCTGGAGCTGCCCCATCAGCACGAAAAAATGAGCTTTTCAGCCACTGAGAAGAAGCCTTCACACCCTTTGTGCTGATCAGAGCCAATCAGAACAAAAGTAGGTGAGTCGGCCACTGAGGATTGGCTCCTAGGGCCACCCTGGAGAAGGTGCGTCGGAAGAACTCGGACGAGGAATTTTTCCGTATGATCCAAAGCTTAAGCATTTAGGAACACACACTGAAAGCACAAGGTGTTTCTGTTTCAAGGGAATGGTGTGCAAGTTCTGTTATACAATATGCAATGAAACTTCAAAGAAAACACAGCTAAAGGCACTCTGAAGGAAGATATTGGAGCAGTACAAATCTTTTGCCCAAGTCAATGCACAAAAAAATAGATTCAGCTGAAAGGCCACGCATAGGGATCTGCACTAATAGTTGCAGTTCATCCCTTTTTTATTTCCAGTTACAGGTAGGTAGCCGTGTTGGTCTGCCGTAGTCGAAACAAAATAAAAAAATTCCTTCCAGTAGCACCTTAGAGACCAACTAAGTTTGTTCTTGGTATGAGCTTTCGTGTGCATGCACACTTCTTCAGATACACTGAAACCTTTTTATTATTATTGTATAATTATAAGATTACTGTATAATCTTAGAAGATTTTATAATCGGGAGAAGAAAAGGCTAAGGAATAAACCCTATACAAATCCGAAGTAGGGTCCCTAAGGCCCTACGGTGGGATGACGCCTTGTATCATAGCTGTCAACCCTCCCTTTTTTGCGGGAAACTCCCTTATTCCAATGCCATTTCCTGCTGCTATCCCGGATTGTTGATATCCCTTAAATTTCCCGGATTTCAAAGGAAGCATCTCCTCTCCCTCCCTGCCGGCCAGGGAGGCTCCTCAGCTGCGTTGCTCGGCTGCCAATAAGGAGTCTGAGACCGACTGGGGGCGGAGCTTGCATGCCTTGTGCAGCCAGACCCTCACGCCCAACCAGACAGACAGCCTGCCTGCCGTCTATGCGCTCACTCTTTCGCTCACCCGTTCGCGCGCAGCCTCTGGAGCGCAGGGTGGCGAGGCTACTTGGTGCCATTGCACTGCCCTCGCGGCATCCCTTATTTTCAAATCCGAAAGTTTGAAAAAATCCCTTATTTTCAAATCCGAAAGTTGACAGCTATGCTTGTATGCCTCCTTCCGGCAACGCCTGCGGCCAGCGTAGTGCCACACAACTTGTTCAGTTAGCACAAATATTTTTGCTTGTGGAAGCTTTCCCCTGCCCTTCCCCACCCCATCCCTTTTACATGAAAAGGCAGATCCAGAAAGGCTCGCCCTTAACAGATCCAGCTTTATTTCCGTCGCTAGAAGGCTGCATTCCAAGGATGACTGCAGAGCAAGGATGATGTTTAACATAGCAGTCTAGAATCCCAAAGCATAATATTTACAGCAGCCTTTTTGGAGCAGCAATTACCCTCATTAACTCAGGGCTTGGCCACTTGCCTCCTGCACTACGAAACAAAACAAAAGCTATCCAAGGCAGTAATACAACTGCAGGATGCATCAGTCAGAAGAGGATAATGGTGCTCCTCAAAGCCCTAAAAGGTTATATTACTGGCCCCTTGTTGTAAAAAGACGGGGGGGGGAGTAAGGGAGGGAAGGGGGTAAACAGAGATGTAAACTCATCCAATCTCTTCCAACTACAGTGGTACCTCGGGTTGCAGACGCTTCAGGTTACAGACTCCGCTAACCCAGAAATAGTACCTCGGGTTAAGAACTTTGCTTCAGGGTGAGAACAGAAATCGTGGGGCGGCGGCACAGCGGAAGGCCCCATTAGCTAAAGTGGTACCTCAGGTTAAGAACAGTTTCAGGACCTCCAGAACGAATTAAGTAGTACGGTAGTAGTTGCTGACAACAAAGTTAAAAGGATGGAGGAGAGAGATTGATGAGTCCAGGAGGTGTTTTTACTTAAAGCCTGTAAAAGCTGTGTATATGTCACCCAGAAAAGCCTGTGCAATATTATACACAACACCAAATTGTGGAGGTTGCTGTGTGTATCCCAACAGCAGCAGAGTCTCTGCTTCCAAAGCAAACAACATCTACTCTTGTCAAGATTTCTGGGATGTGGTTGTATTTTTTTTAAGATGCTCTCTCTCTCTCTCTCTCTCTCTCTCCCCCCCCCCCCCCCGGTCTTTGCGTAGCACATGAGATGTATGGTGAGACACCTCTGACTGCTTATCAGCTGAAGTGCCTTGTATTATTTAGGAAAGTTCAATGCGCTAGAATTCTTGGCGGTCTAGACGTTAGGGAAATGATAAGGGCGAAACAGGGCGAGCCATGTTTCTATGGAAACAGGAAGTGGCAGGATTCCCGAAAAAAAATGGCTGCTGTGTTGTGAATGGTGGACTACTTCATCTGAGAGTGTTTACTCTGTGCTTGTCTATATAAATAGCTACTGCTGTTTTAAGTTTTTGTTGGGGCTTTTGCACTGTGAAAGGATTCCACCGGCCAAGAATAAAATAAACAGAGCTATGGGCTTCAGGCCTGTTTTTGTTTTCTTCTTTAGATAGCACATTGGTTCTCTCACCATTTGGGATTACTCCAGATTTCCACTGTCCGTTATTCTCTTCTTTGTTTACAATGATTAAGCTGCATTTTAAAGCCCCATAAAAACAGACACATTTCATCACTGTGACTTGCTTAAGGGTTTTGAAAACGACTCCTCTAATAAAAGCTAACTTCCCAATGAGGACAATTATTCTTGGTGGATTAAAGGCCAAATAAACAGGATCAAGAACCCGTTAATAGAAGAGCTTCTGTTGAAAAGAGACTGGGAAGCGGAGCCGTGGTGAGGTCTGCAGCTCTTACAAGTGGCCCACATTGCGTTTCTTGGCGGACTGGATGTGCTCCTACCTGTTCAGTGTGATAGATCAGGTTAACTGTGATTCCAGCGCAGACTCCGGACAGCATGGGATGGAAAAGCCCTTGAAGGCTAGATATGGTCTGAGGGCTTCCATTGGGCTTCCATTGACTATCCTTCCCTGATACAGAATGTTTAAGGAGCAACCATCATAGTTCATGTATTGGGTAAGCGCCAGTGTCGCCACCAGCAAGTCTGATCTGGAATACATCATTCCCTTTCCTCTCTCAATACAGCAATCACCCCAAGAAGAAAAGTAAGAACTGGTGTGGTGTACGTTGCCATGTTCAAAGCAGTTGCACACGCCTAAAGGATTGCAGAGTAAAGCTCTTCTCCAATGGGAATGTTTAAGCAAGGGCTGAGAAGCACTGGCTGTAGAGACTATAAAGGTAAAGGTAAAGGGACCCCTGACCATTAGGTCCAGTCGTGTCCGACTCTGGGGTTGCGGCGCTCATCTCGCTTTATTGGCCGAGAGCCGGTGTACAGCTTCCGGGTCATGACAAAGCCGCTTCTGGCGAACCAGAGCAGTGCACAGAAACGCCGTTTACCTTCCCGCCAGAGCGGTTCCTATTTATCTACTTGCACTTTGACGTGCTTTTGAACTGCTAGGTGGGCAGGAGCTGGGACTGAGCAACAGGAGCTCACCCCGTCGCAGGGATTCGAACTGCCGACCTTCTGATCAGCAAGCCCTAGGCTCTGTGGTTTCGGTTGTATTAGGGTTGCCATACACCCGGAATTTCCTGGACATATCAGGAATACTGCAGTTGGCAGCAGTGTCCGGGCAGAAATAGGTCAAATGTCTGGGAAAATCCAGACATATGGCAGTGCCGATTTTTCCATAGAAATAGCTCAAAAGTGGTATTTTTTGTGATTTTGCCAAAAAAACTCAACAACTTTGGGCAAAACTAAAAAAAATCTCAACAGCTTTGCCCCCCCCCCCAGCCACTCAACAACTTTTTCACTTTTTGAAATATGGTAACCCTTATACGGTATATGTGTCCCGCAGTAAAACTATTTGAAATATATGCTGTGGCAAATAAACCACAGGATTGATCAGGGACACCCCGCGATCAACCAGTAGATTGCGATCAACCAGTTGGACATCCCTGAGCTATACCATTCGTGGAGCTGGTGTAGTTTGTTCCCTTCTGTTTTCCTCCTGTTTTCCTCTTTTCCTCCAATTTCCTCGGGAGGGAAATTGTTCCACCACAGCAACAAACGGGAATGGATGGAGAAACGTAAGAGCCTTCATCAGGGGGTTTGGACTGGGTGTTCATCAGTATGCGGATGATACCCAGCTCTACCTCTCTTTCAAATCAGAACCAGTGAAGGCGGTGAAGGTCCTGTGTGAGTGCCTGGAGGCAGTTGGAGGATGGATGGCGGCTAACAGATTGAGGTTGAATCCTGACAAGACAGAAGTACCGTTTATGGGGGACAGGGGGCGGGCAGGTGTGGGGGATTCCCTGGTCCTGAATGGGGTAACTGTGCCCCTGAAGGACCAGGTGCACAGCCTGGGAGTCATTTTGGACTCACAGCTGTCCATGGAGGTGCAGGTTAATTCTGTGTCTAGGGCGGCTGTCTACCAGCTCCATCTGGCACGCAGGCTGAGACCCTACCTGCCCGCAGACTCACCAGAGTGGTGCATGCTCTAGTTATCTCCCGCTTGGACTACTGCAATGCGCCCTACGTGGGGCTACCTTTGAAGGTGACCCGGAAACTGCAATTAATCCAGAATGCAGCAGCTAGACTGGTGACTGGGAGTGGCCGCCAGGACCACATAACACCGGTCCTGAGAGATCTACATTGGCTCCCAGTACGTTTCCGAGCACAATTCAAAGTGTTGGTGCTGACCTGAATGGCCTCGGTCCTGTATACCTGAAGGAGCGTCTCCACCCCCACCGTTCAGCCCAGACACTGAGATCCAGCGCCGAGGGCCTTCTGGCGGTTCCATCACTGCGAGAAGCAAAGCTACAGGGAACCAGGCAGAGGGCCTTCTCTGTAGTGGCGCCCGCCCTGTGGAACGCCCTCCCATCAGAGGTCAAAGCGATAAACAACTATCTGACATTTAGAAAATACCTGAAGGCAGCCCTGTTCAGGGAAGTTTTTAATCTGTGATGTGTTAATGTATTTTAATGTTTGCTGGAAGCTGCCCAGAGTGGCTGGGGAGACCCAGCCAGATGGGCGGGGTACAAATAACAAATTATTATTATTATTATTATTATTATTATTATTATTATTATTCTGCCATAGTAAGAACCTGGCAAAGTATTGGATAAGGTTTAAATCTTCCCGCCCAAGATTTAGGATTGCCACCTTCAATCTGCAGCCTCTTCCCTGCTAGTCCCCAAATAGCAGCCTCAATATCATTCTTGGCATCCAGTCATTCCATGTGCTTTTATTTTTGAAGACAGTGCATCAAAAGACCATCTTTAATTCCATGCAAATACATGCTGGATGCAGGGAAGCCTCCGGCACTCCC
Organism: Darevskia mixta; assembly: GCA_034641385.1. Lineage (NCBI taxonomy): Eukaryota > Metazoa > Chordata > Lepidosauria > Squamata > Lacertidae > Darevskia > Darevskia mixta. Next base: position 95,788 of record JAWWNH010000085.1, read on the forward strand.
CTGCCCCAGCATAGATCAGAACAATAAATGCAGCATATTCAGAATCCTCTTGACATCTAGTGTCTGCCCTGCACAGTTTACAGGCCTACATAATGAGAAAAGGAGCAGCTTGGATCAGTCTCTCCTCTGGAGAGAAGATACTTTTATCACTCGCTCATCATCACAACAAGTCCTTGTCAGGCCCCATGTTGACAATCTGATCAAAGCTGCCAGAGACAAAAATAAATGAATTTCAAAGGCTGCCACTCAGACATGCAGGAGTCTCACCAGGCTTCAAGTGATGCACTGAAGCTCTCATTCTCTCTAGTCTGATGCTTGCTCTGTAGTCTTTTAGGCTCCAAAAATCCATCACCAGCGTAAGGGCCCATTTTAACTTTGATGAGTTGCAAGCTATAAAAGCCAGATTTGCTTGCTCCTGAAACAGCCTTTGTATACTCTGCTTCTAAGCACATAACTTTCATATGCTACGACACGGCTCATTTCTATGAAAAGGTCTTGTGCTGTTATATAGAAGCTGTTCCAGGATTTAGCAATTTCAAGACTCCTTGCATTTTATTTCTTGCTGACCTCACTATAGTGACCATCTCTACTGCTAGGCAGACACACTTATTTATTTCCCACATTTTTATCTAAGGAGCACAAGATACCATACCTGGTTCTCCTTCTCTTCATCTATCCTCACAATAACAGTTTGACAGTGGGAGGCAGTGACTAGCCTAAGGTCACCCAATGAGATTCCTGGCCAAGTGGGGATTTGAACTCTAGTCTCCCAGGTCCTATAATGACACTCTAACCACTGCACCACACTGCCTCTCATATTATGCACCTGCAACTGTAACTCAGGATAACATTCCATGCATCTGGTGAAGTGGAGTGTAGTCCATGAAAGCTTATGTCGTAATAAATTTGTTGGTGCCACAAGATTCTCTGTTGACCTTATTAGTCCCAACTTTCCAAGCTGACTATTGAGCGATATCAAGACTATTGAGCAATATCAAGCCATCACACTATGGCATATCTCTGCAGAGGGTTGAACTAGATGACCCTTGGGGGTCTCTTCCAACTCTACAATTCCATAATTCCATGAAAATAAACAGGCACACATCTGTCTTGGAATATTAGCCAGGGTTTATTGACATAACTACTTGATTTTTTTTACCTTCCTTCTAATTTGGGCAGGCTTTCCCCTTCTTCCTCTCTCCAGGGCCAGATTTAGGCTTAATGAGCTCCCTGCTCCTGCCAACCTAGCAGTTCGAAAGCACGCAGTGCAAGTAGATAAATAGGTACCGCTCCGGCAGGAAGGTAAACGGCATTTCTGTGCGCTGCTCTGGTTCGCTTAGTCATGCTGGCCACATGACCCGGAAGCTATCTGCGGACAAACGCCGGCTCCCTCGGCCTATAGAACAAGATGAGCGCCGCAACCCCAGAGTCGTCCGCGACTGGACCTAACGGTCAGGGGTATCTTTGGGCACAAGGAACTGGGGAAGGTCTTTTGTAGAACAAACAGGGTTGAAAGGCATGGGAGCAGTGGAAAAAGTAGCAGAGCTGTGCTGCTGCGCAAGTGCCATTCATTCCAAGAGAATTTACACAGAAGGTATTCCCAATGGACTGAGCCCTTTGTCTCCTTCAGCCCTCCAGGACCAACATGTCAACACCATCTATAGACACATGTTACCCTACTGCTCTTGAAATACTACCCAGATGTATTCCCTCTCTCACATGCTCAGCACACACAGAGAGATATACACACACTTGTAAGATATTGCTGGCAGACCTCAACTATACATCTGCAGTCTTGAATGCCCTTGCACTTGGGGAACGTTCTGTTCTGAATAGGCCTTTAGGGTGGAAGTAGGATTATTCATAAATATATTATTGTAAGCAGAGCCCTGTTGCCTGGCCCCATTGTTCCGCAACAAAGCCCCGAGAACCCAATAGCTCAATAAATGAATAACTTTTATCTGCTTGGTTAATACCAGTACATGCATACTGGATTAATGTCCCCTTACTTCTTAGCAAAGAAAGAGGCTCATATATTGCCCAAATCATTTACATCACTTAAGTGGGCTCCATTTGCATGATAATCACCTCTTTGGGGGGGAATTACTGCTTAATTAAAGAACAGCAGTCACTTTAATTAGCATGTCTCCATGCTCCCTGGTACTTTGCATGGATTCAAATGAGCTGCTCATTAAGCCCTGGCATTGATACAAGCTACGCCCTTTGGCCGTGATCTAACTAAATTAACATCAGGCGACAAACCGCTTCATGGTTCAGAAGGGATGACGGACAGCTTGTTTCTTCATGTCTGTCGCACACGGTCTACACTGGAGATCTCTAAACTCCCAGAGGGGGATTTGGGTGAAAATGTGAGGTTTTGAAATCACTTGGTAAACAGCTGCTCCTGAAATTGTTATCAAGTAGTCCTGCTAGCTAAATGCACCGAAGGATTCCTATATGTTCCACATGAGGTAGGAAAACACCACATGGTGCAAATATTTCCTCCATGTCGAACCATCAGCGACATCATCTTTTCGTTAGGTGTGAAGTCATGTACAATAATAATTATATTCTCATTCCACCCTTCCTCCAACAAATGCAGGTCAGCACACTTTTATCCTCACAACTGTGGGCCTTTTATAGTGTATAGTGCTATAGTTGCTCTTTGATCCGAAGTTTTTAAGAGTGACTTTGTAGCTGATTGTCTGCACCTTCAGCCACATGTCGTTGTTATCAGAGAGTGCGGGGTTTTCCTTTCCACATGAATGGCAAATTGTTCCTGAATCCATGGCTGTAAGCACATCCCTTAAGTTCCCTCAGGTTCCAGTAAAATATTGGACTTTAGAGCATGCACATGGGGATAGGCATTTTGTGGCTTAAAAAAAAATAAAACAATGCCCCAAATTAATCTTGTGGGAGTATAGGATATTAGAAGAGGACACAGGACTACAGTTTCATAATCATTATAATCAAGAATGCACACTAATGCAGAAAAATTAAAACCGCAGAGTAAAACACCAGCAGCCCATTCAAAATGGACAGGAAAATAAAATTGGCCGAGGTTAAAGAAAATGCTTACCTTAGCAGTTCTTACAAGTCTTGAAAAACTGAAATGTTGGACTCCAACTCACATCATTCCTTGGCCATTGGGCATGCTGGCTGGGGCTGATGGGAGTTGGAGTCAACACTGGCCGGCAACAGGCTCCCCATCACTGTTCTCAAGGAACAGGTATCTCCATCATCACAACCTGCAAATGAGCCGCCCATGGAAATCTGGCTCAATGGAAAGCATTTATGCGTTAGCTGCAGATATGCAGACTCACTCTGTTGAAGTGAGAAAATTCTCAGTAAATGAGGCACGGAGAACAACCCGGACCTTACAACTCTTTTAATTTTAAAGCTAAATACATGATAGAAAAGTCTCTGATGATAATAATGCAGTGGTACCTTGGTCCTCGAACTTAATCCATTCCAGGAGTCTGTTCGACTCCCGAAACTGTTCGAAAACCAAGACGCAGCTTCCGATTGGCTGCAGGAGCTTCCTGCACTCAATCGGAAGCCGAAGAAGCCGCATCGGATGTTCGGCTTCCGAAAAACGTTCAAAAACCAGAACACTTACTTCTGGGTTTGCAGCGTTCGGGAGCCAATTTGTTCTGGAGCCAAACCGTTTGGGAACCAAGGTGACACTGTACTGTAATAATAAAAATGCTGACGAGGCAGGCATCTGTACAATTTGATGTTAAAACTTTACAATTAGCAAGCAAATGCACTCCCACCAGTGGTGTGCAGTGAAATTGTTCACAGGGGAAGGAACAGTTAGGGCTAGAGGCGCCAGCTTGCGAGGGTGATGGGGGGGGGGGCTGACATTGTGCATATGACATCACAATGTCCTGACATCACATCTCCCTCCCTAAGCCGGGCAGAACCTTCCCGGGCTTTGGGAAAGAGGCAGTAGGCTTTAATACTATATCACTCTAATTTACCGGGAATATTTAGGTGACTAGCCACACACCCTACGCTGGGACCTGCAACACTTCCGAGCGACAGGACTATGCCTGTCTTCCTTGGGATACTATCAAGGAGCTAAAACAAGGCATTCACAAGTCCCCTGATTTTCCATTTGTCTCGCCCCTCAACATTTGGGGAGTACTGAGTATGTTCAATCCTTATTAGGCTACTTAAGTACCACCAAAACTGGGCTACTAAGAAACAATGTTTGGCTCCATTTCTCCCAGCACCTTCCACCTCTGTTTACTGCGGCAGCTAGACTGGTGACTGGGAGTGGCCACCAAGACCACATAACACCGGTCCTGAAAGACCCTACATTGGCTCCCAGTACGTTTCTGGGCACAATTCAAAGTGTTGGTGCTGACCTTTAAAGCCCTAAACAGCCCCGGCCTAGTATACCTGAAGGAGCGTCTCCACTCCCATCGTTCAGCCCAGACACTGAGGTCCAGCGCCGAGGGCCTTCCGGCGGTTCCCTAGCTGTGAGAAGTGAGATTACAGGGAACCAGTCAGAGGGCCTTCTCGGTAGTGGTGCTCGCCCTGTGGAATGCCCTCCCATTAGATGTCAAGGAAATAAACAACTATCTGACTTTTAGAAGACATCTGAAGGCAGCCCTGTTTAGGGAAGCTTTTAATATTAGATGAATTATTATATTTTAATATTTTGTTGGAAGCCGCCCAGAGTAGCTGGGGAAACCCAGCCAGATGGGCGGGGTATAAATAAATTATTATTATTATTATTATTATTATTATTATTATTATTATTATTATTTGATAGAATAGTAGCAATTAAATATAGTGATAAAATATAAGTAGTGATAAAATATAAAAGAGCAGAGCAAGGCAAGAGCTGGGAGGAATTTTGAAATTATAACCGGTACCCAGATAACATCCTGGACATATTCTTATCCAGGCAACCTTGTTAGCACATTAAAATAGGTGTGAAGTTTTTGCTCCCCTTATCAATGACTTACTAAGATTTTTCAATGACCTCCGTAAATGATAACTACAGAAATGAAGGGGGGAGGGATCTAACTAAAATTAAACTTAAGGTTTTGAAAGGACAGGCTACAATCCCTTTGGGTGGTAACAAAATGCCTGGGAAGAAGGAAATATTCTGATAAGGAAATGATGTCTCTGTTGCTACAGTCAGGGGTCTTTGCAAAATTACTGAAAGGTGCATAGTTAATTTCTCTCTTGTAAAGTGCCAAACACACCCGCGCACCCCTAGAAATGTGACAACAATTTTAACAGGCTCGTAGAAGATGACATTATTATATGGAAACCATACAAGCCACCAGCAGAACATACTTGTGCAAAATCATCATGCAAAATCAGTGAACATGCCCTTGATTGTTGTTTTTGTGGGTACAACCAGGTAAGTACAACACTGTGTAAGCCATGGCAGCATCTCTGGCCCCACCTGACTGCCAGAGAAGTCACAGCGCTCTCATTATGTCACACTTCAGAAGGAGAGGTTCCCACCTAGAGGGAAGTTAATAGGAGGAGGGACAAAGCTTTGAGGAGCTTATAAAAGAGACTTAAGCAACATCCTTGAAAGCCTCTTTAAAGTGAGCTCTTTTCTTTGCTGCTCTTTGTCCGACTCACTCATTTGCTCCTCTCAATGGGGGATGAAGCCATGTTTTATCAGCTAGGTGACATCAGGCACAATGCTGATATCAGAAGCCAGACAACAGCCAAATGAAAAATACACCCAGCTGTTCCGAGAGTGAAATGGCAGCCCTGGTCTGCGGAAGCTGGCAGGGCACCATGGGCTTTTGCAACACTCCTGAATTGCTTTGCTTCTCCCCCCCCCCACCAAGCTGTGTTTTCCAACACACAATGCAACCGTCTTATAAAAGCCTTGGGTGCTTTCACATGGACTGTTAGCAACAGTGCTGCTTTGAATCCCGCCAGGAAATCTGCTGTGACTAGTTCCACCCATCTGGATCCAGGAGGAAAACCAATTTCGCTGGAATCCAGCAAACAGATGATTTCACATAGATTAGGCTAAAATATATGACACTCAGTCAGTTTGTGGTTGTGAGGGGACTCGAACCCGTCTCCCAGGTCCTGGTCTGATACTCAAACCACTACATACTAGCTCCCAGATGTTATGCAGCTATATTTTGCTTATTGGGAGTTAAACAGCAGCATGAGATTGTCCCTATACTTATACTGTAGTTAGATCATGCTTGCACTGCAACATGGAGATTGTAGTGTTTGTCCATGGTGTGGATAATAATAATAATAATAATAATAATAATAATAATGCCATTATGGGTGAAAATGTTGAGAGAATGCCTCTTAAACAATCACAGTTTTAGGGGGCGTCCATGAGCAGACTGCTCTTTTCTGTGCTTATAGTGTAGTTAGATCATGCTTGCACTGCAACATGGAGGTTGTAGTGTTTGTCCAGTGTGGACATCATTATAGGTGAAAATGTTGAGAGAATGCCTCTTAAACAATCACAGTTTTAGGGGGCGTCCATGAGCAGACTGCTCTTTTCTGTGCTTATAGTGTAGTTAGATCATGCTTGCACTGCAACATGGAGGTTGTAGTGTTTGTCCGGTGTGGACATCATTATAGGTGAAAATGTTGAGAGAATGCCTCTTAAACAATCACAGTTTTAGGGGGCGTCCATGAGCAGACTGCTTTTTTCTCTTTACAAGCATTCAAGTAAAGCTCTCTCAATCAGAGGACTCCTTTCCCAGTACATTTTGCCCTGCAGTTTAACGAGCAGAAGTGTTCCCGGCAAATGACCGTCAGGTGTAAGCCTGAAAGAGGTAGGCCAAATCTAGACAAGACGTCATTCATGCAATTTGCAATTTCTGGAATTGCTTTTTAAAAAGTTAATAGCAGGTGCTGAGTCCCAGACCCTGGCCAGGAAGGAGGGGGCTTTAACCCTTTGCCACCCACTGTGGTCCTGATCCAGATCGCCTGCCTTGTGCCTGCAGTTTGCATCAGAAGGAAAGCTCCCATTTGTACCAATGGGAGATTTACGGGCTGCCAGCCCAGGTTCACTTGGCATTTGCAAAGCATAAATCACAGAGGGGAAAGCACACCCAATGACCCGTTGGCGTCTATCCATGACGGAATAGAGGCCTCTCTCAGCCACACGGGGGCCATCTCTGAGAAATGCCATTTTGGAGTTAAGAAGGGCTGTAGCTCAGGGGTAGAACATCTGCTTTGCATGTAGAAGGTCCCTGGTTCAGTCGCAGGCATCTCCTGCTAGGACTGGAAGAGTTCCCTGTCTGAAACCCTGGAGAGCTGCTGCCAGTCAGTGAAGACACTGCTGAGCTAGATGGACTAATGGTTTGAGTCAGTATAACACAGCTTCCTGTGTGTGTGTGTTTATGTGTATGTGTGTGTATACACACCCACCCACCCACACACTCACCCACCCACCCACACCCCCCCTGCTGGATCAGACTCAAAACCATGAGCGTTGAGGGGTGGGACAGGACACCCACGTGTCATCATCCTAAACGGCCTCGGTCCTGTATACCTGAAGGAGCGTCTCCACCCCCACCGTTCAGCCCGGACACTGAGATCCAGCGCCGAGGGCCTTCTGGTGGTTCCCTCACTGCGAGAAGCAAAGCTACAGGGAACCAGGCGGAGGGCCTTCTCGGTAGTGGCGCCCGCCCTGTGGAACGCCCTCCCATCAGAGGTCAAAAATATAAACAACTATCTGACATTCAGAAAATACCTCAAGGCAGCCCTATTTAGGGAAGTTTTTAACTTTTGATATTGATATTTTAATGTATTTTAATGTCTGTTGGAGGCCGCCCAGAGTGGCTGGGGAGACCCGGCCAGATGGGCGGGGTACAAATAAAATTATTATTATTATTATTATTATTATTATTATTATTATTATTATTATTATTATTATTATCCTGCCTAGGAGATTCAGAATGAAATATCTCAACAACAGTTGTTTTAAATTGCTTCCTTTTGACCCCAAGTGCTCTGAAAAACCTGTCAAAATCTTAAAGTCGTTTGACAACTAGGAAGTTAAGTAAAAAATTAACACCAGGGAGTACCTTTCATGCCGTTAACGAGTAAATTTTGCAAAATTACAAAGAACGTGCCTTTCCCCCCATTTTTTTTAAAACAATCTAAACTAAAACAAGTTTTCTTAGAATTGCTGAAAACCTTTTCAGCCCTTCCTTCTCAAATTCCTCCCCCCCCCCCCATGCAGTTTTTCCACGCACGCTCAATAAGCATAGCCCAGTGAGACGCTCCCCGGTCACTGTCGGACTTAGCTAGATCTTTACTCTCTTCAAGGTACCGAATGACGGCTCTAGGGTGCAAGTGGCGCATGGCAGAGCAAGAGAGATGGCAAGCAGGCAGGCAGTAGCCATGATGAGGGAGAAGAGGAGCAGCTGGTGAGAGGGGCGATGAGCAGATAGCCTCACAAAGGGTGCGAGGCCACAGTTGTCAACTTTCGGATTTGAAAATAAGGGATTTTTCCCGAACTTTCAGATTTGAAAATAAGGGATGCCGCGAAGGCGGTGCAATGGCACCAAGTAGCCTCGCCACCCTGCGCTCCAGAGGCTGCGCGCGAATGGGTGAGCAAAAGAGTGAGCGCATAGACGGCAGTCAGGCTGTCTGTCTGGTTGGGCGTGAGGGTCTGGCTGCACAAGGCATGCAAGCTCCGCCCCCAGTCGGTCTCAGACTCCTTATTGGCAGCCGAGCAATGCAGCTGAGGAGCCTCCCTGGCCGGCAGGGAGGGAGAGGAGCTGCTTGCTTTGAAATCCGGGAAATTTAAGGGATATCAACAATCCGGGATAGCAGCGGGAAACGGCATTGGAATAAGGGAGTTTCCCACAAAAAAAGGGAGGGTTGACAGCTATGTGCGAGGCCCGTGGCAGGTGTCTTGCCCAAGGACCAGGGGCGGCTGTCCCATTTTGCCGCCTGAGGCAAAATGGGAAGGCGCTGCTCCTCTGTGACTACTGCCCTGCAACCAAAGGGCCCACTTACTGGGGACATGTGGTGGTGTACATGGTTCTTCCCCTTCCTGATTTAATCCCCACAACAACCCTGTGAGGGAGGCTAGCCTAGGAGGCAGAGACGGGCCCAAGGTCACTCAGCGAGCTTCATGGCTGAGTGGGGATTTGACCCCTGGTCTCCCAGGTCCTAGCCCAACACTCTAACAACTATATTACACTGGCTCTTTCTTTTCGGCAGCGTATGCTCTACTCTTTAAGAAACAATATTATGGTGGTTTTGCATGTGTCTTGTACCTTCTGATACTTACTTGCTCAGTTTCAAACAACATCTATCTGTTGTGTGAATTAAGTCTTCTTTTGTACACCGCCCTGGATTCTTTTGATAAAGAGAAGTATTAAATCCAGGGCTAGCTCTGGATTGACCCTTTTGAGTTCCGCCTGCCCAGAGAAAGATGTTCTCCCTTTTGTTCTGCCTTCTCAAGTTCAATACTTGATGCTTGCCAAGAGGTAAATAGCTCTGTTCCCCCACCACATCCGCCTGCCCTGCCGCCATGGGACTAAAAATAGTGAGAACTGGGGAGTAGGGGTAATTTTCAGCCAACCTGGTTTTCATTGCAAGAGGAGAGTCTAATTTATTCTGACCTGTGCCCATTCGCTTCCCATTACTGATTGGAGCCTTTAAACTCCCTTTCAAGCTTCAAAAGAACAAAAAAGGAGGGAGAAGTAACCTCAGCCCCCCCCCTTTTCCCAACCTTTCGCAAGGTCACGTTAACCAGTTTGCTGCTCGGAGATGGATATGATCAGGGTGGGCTGGAATCACACGAGAGAAGGTTGTGTGGTTTGAAGGGCACAAAGCTCTGCCCATTTGCAGAGCCATAAACAGAGGCCGTGACGCACACTCGCTAGGAATGGCAGACAGAGGTGACCATTTCCAGAGGGACAGTGCTGCGTCAGTCTGGTGTCCAAGGCGTTTCGCCGCCCGAGGCAACAGGGAAGATGGTGCTGCCCTCCTAAGTCCACATACAAAAGCCAATCAGAGTGGCGCTCGGTTCAACTGTGGCAATGAGGCGGCATCATCCACCACACCTGAGGGCTAGCTTTGGAAGTACACAGCAGGCCGCTTGGCCCAGACAGCCCTGGTCCACAACACCTCACTGCTGCTCCCTCAGCAACTTCTACCTGAGGTGGTCAGCTCACTCCGTCTAACTCGCTGATACGGATTTCTGAGAGGCTGAAAACGAACATTTCAAGTTAAAAGCCAGCCAGCGTTTGTGAAATATACTCGGAGTCAAGTGTGAATTTCATGCTCTTTATTCAGCTCATAGTAGCAAGGAATGAATCTTTCCCCAAAACGTCTGCTATATATACATTATTTACACAATGGGTCCCACGTGATTGGCTAATTCTGGGCTACTCCTGTAGGCCAATCAGGTTGCGGGTTCACTTCATCCAGGAGCCTGATTGGCTGCTCTTGCAGGCCAATCAGGTCGCTGATTCACTTCCACCTGGAGCTGGATTGGGTGGCTCCTGCGGACCAATCAGACTGCTGCATTCTGGATCCTATTGTTCTAAGACCAATCAGACTGCTGCATTTTGGACCCTATTGTTCTAGGATTCAGCTCAGTACATAACAGTTTGCGAATCAACACTTTTTAAAGATCTATGACTCCACCTAGCTCCTAGCCACTTCTAGCTGCAATTACCGGTAGTCAAGCTACAGGGTGGGGCCAATTCATATTTCTTCTCCTCTGATCCGTCTCCCGTGTAGCAACAGTGGGCTTCAAGCTTCCCAGCCAGCCCTCTGCCATTGCATGCAATGCTTATTTGCACCAAGACCTTTCTGAGCTGCCCTAGCCATCTGCCTGAATCTAAGCAAATGAGGGAGGCAGAGACACATTTATCTGACCTGCACCAAAACCAGGGGCTAGAAGAAAAATACTTTCAAAGCTGCTGTTCCATTATTGTGTTTGTCATTAAGGTTTTGCCTCAAGTGATACCCGATAGGCAGCAGGGCTCTTTGACAAACAAATGTTATTGTTTCTAAATGACTGTTAATGTTTCCTGGATGGGGGATTCACCTGCAGGGACAGAGGCAGAGACCCTGACCCCCAAACAAGTGGGCAAGAAACAGCAATTGCAGTTTTGTGAAGACACCGTGGCAGAAAAATGAGAGAAGTGGATTAACTTAAGGTGAAGCACCTTGGGGTGCAAAGGCTGCATACACACCATATATTTAAAAGCACATTCTCTCACTCTTTGAATCCTGGGAACTGCACTTTGTTAAGGGTGCTGCAAACTGTAGCTCTGTGAGGGGCAAAAACAAGAGAGGTAGCACACCCCTGGGTGCTTCACTAGAACTGTTGAAATTCAGCCTGTTGTGTAGTGGTTAGCTCATCCCCAATAAAAAGGGCCAGCCCTAAACAGGACAGGGCATGTTTTAAAAACTTTTACTTTTCAGCTGGGGTGCAGCTGGAATATGCCCACAATAAAAGGCACATTGAGTAAAACTGCTTCCCCGGTGACCACTAGGTCATAATGCCCCATCCAAATTCTGTGACAATGAGAGCCGAATGCCACACTCAGAATAAACGGTGCACATCATTTGTATTTGCCTATCTGGTTCTGATTTATTGCAGTGTTTTAGGTTCTTTTTGCTACAAAATGCTGTGTTGGGGGATTTATTAATTTATTTTGCTAAGTATTAGCATAGACGTTCTGCATTTGCACAGATTCTCAGAATACATACAACCAGTGCTTTTTTTCCTGGGGGTACACAGGGCTACGCATACCCCTAAACATTTTGTGAATCTAAGTTTGGCATCATTGAGGTGCAGTATTTCAATATGAGTAGGAAAATGTACCCCCAAACATTGTTTTTAAGAAAAAAAGCACTGCACACAAGCCATCCACCGTTTTGCTGTGCTTTCAGCAGCTGCCACCTACCGATTTTCATAGCGCTGATGTCCATGAGCACTAGAAACTTAACAAAAATAAAAGAGACTATTCTCTGAAAGAAGGGGGGGACACTTGGGGCAGACAATGGAATTATCAAAGCTAGTTGGGTTTTGGTTTTTTTTAAACCAACCAACCTTGGGTTATAACAGTGAGTCCAAATTAGTCACTGAAAGGCAAGATCTATTTTAGAGAAAGCCTAAACATGTCAAATGTATTGTTCAGTCACCGTTTAGATCCACACAGCAGAATTTAGAAGCAAATAATTTAGAAGTGAGAGTTGTATCCTTGGATGTTGCAACAGAGCAGGATGCCGGGCCTCTGCCGGATCCTTGTTTCGCACCCAGTATTCACTGCACCCATCTCAACGGAAACCAATCTGGGACTTTCCGTGTTTTGTTCTCCCGAGGAGGGACATACCCCTCGAGCCACAGCGAGGATCATTTTTCTCCAGATGACCCTCCATTTCAGTAATATGATAGTCCTGTCATGGTTCCAAGCCCTGATTTTGGCAGAACAAAGCCACAGTGCATCTTTCACTCCTCCAGCCAGGGAATGCAGCTGCGGGTCAGAGCGTGACCAATCAGGAATGAACATTTGGAGCGCATCTAATGCAGTTTGTACAGGGAGCCTTTCATGCATTCATGGGAGTGAATCTCACAAAGCAGAGCTGACATTGCCTTGCTCTTCCAACTTTGATATCTCACACCCTGCTCTGGGATAATCCGGCAGGACCAGACCCAGCCCAGCTGAATAACAGCAGTGTCCTGGCTGGAGCGCTTTTAACGCTGGAAAGCAATCTCGCCGAAGATGACGAAGGCTGACTCTTCATTACACTTGGCTGTACGCGGCGGTCGGAGCCTCGTTTCTGACCCCCCCTTCCTTCCCCCCAGGAGAAACGAGGAGCCTGAGAAACAGTCTCGACCCCAGCTCAGCCCAAAGCTGAAAAGCGAGCCAAAGTCTGGAGCTGTGTTTCCGCTACCTTCCCGCAGAGCGCGAGATTGATGAGAACAGGAGTCCATAATCAACTTGATCCGACCCCTGTCCTGTACCATGAGGGCCCCTTAAAGAAACACTGTCACATTAGAATTAATGATTTTTTTGTTGCCGGGCCCGGCCTGCCAATCCTTAGCAATTTAAAAGCATGCTGCCTCAACAAGGCCACTTTTTAATTAGCCGGCAGAAGGGGCGGGGCTCTACACACGCACACAATCCAAAATAATCAATTTCAAATTGCCAAAGCCAGATCAGCATGGGGGCAGCACGGGGGTGGGGTGGGGGCGAGGAGGAAGGGGAACAATGCAAGCGAGCCCACACTCCCAAATCATTCTGTCTCCCCGATTCAGGCACCATTCTTGCTTCTACGCTGACTCGGCTGCAGAGTCCCCCTTGTTCTGCGCATTAGAAAGCAACAACCACAAAACGCAAACACACACACACACACACACACACACACACACACCCCATCAAAAACCAAAAACCAAGCACTCGGGTAAATGGCCTTTGTTTGCTGCGGACAGATCGCTTTGTCACCTCAAAGAAAGCGATCTTTAAACTTTCAACAGATTGTAAATGGGCAAGGCAATTTTTAATGCGACACCCTCCCCGCTTTTTTCTTCCCCCAGCCCACCCCCTCGCTCCCAGCCTGACATGTTCGGCCGATGTCCTCCTGCGGTTTATACACTGAGGTTTAGATTTCATGACCTCTTTGTGGAGAGCATATCTGGGGACGCGGTGAAATGAAAGGGTTTCGAGATTTCCAGTGGGAATGCGAATATTATTCCTGGCCGGCTGCCCGTTACATTATGGCATTCTTAGCGACATGATCTGATACGGCATAATGATTGAGACTTGTATGACGGAGCGTTTAGTTTTGCTTTTTAATGGGAATGGGGCAGAGAAGCAGGAGGCGCCGCTGCTTTTCTGCAAGGTGAGGGGCAGGAACCATTCGGACGGTGGATTCTGTCTTTCTCCGCTTTCCAAATGTGTGGCATTTGTGGGTCCTTTCAGCGGCCTTTTCTGGAAGGAGGGCTTTGAAAACCCTCCTTAGATATATGAAGGTTAACATAGGAGACAGCAAGGTCTATAAAACTTTAATGTAACTTTTACGCGCTAACAGCTTCTGTGGTGGCAATAAAAACCATATCAGTCAAAATGTTGGTGCCTAAGAAAACACAGCTGCTTTCATGCCACACCAGAGCACTTGCAGAAGAAAATTTATTGTGGCTGAATAAAACACAATGCAGACCACAGTCATTCCTGGTGTAAATCTGTTGCGTTCGGCGGAGCCGGACCAGCCACATCTTTGGCTCGCTATTTGTAGTGATTAAATGAAGAGGGGGTTGTTTGTTTTTCTAATTAAATGAAAAACAAATGGTGTTAATGATGCTTGGGGTCAGATCCTAAGACATGATGCGCCAGATGATGTGCCGGAAAAGAGACTACAGGTAGGATATATACTGTATACAAAGAAGAGGTTTTGCACCTGCGCAGCACAACAAACCAATATATCAAGCAACTAATTCCAAAGGGGTATCTGTGTTGGTTAGTTGCAGCAAGACTCAAACCTCCTAAACAACAGGGGATTTATAGTAGGGGGGGGCATGATTATGAACAAATCCTATTTTCTTAAAAATTGTTTTTTGTCATAATGATGCCATCATCACATTTCTGTCCAATACAGATGTGCATTACACACACACAAACACACACCATAGTTTGTTTTATAACTAATACATCCAAAGTCTCAGCCCAACTTTATAGTTAGACTGTTTTGCTCTAATTGTCACACAATTAGTGTGCCCGTCATAGCTCAGTTGGTAAAGCATGAGACTCTTAATCTCAGGGTTGTGAGTTCGAGCCCCATGATGGGCAAAAGATTCATACATTGCAGGGGGTTGGACTAGATGACCCTCGTGGTCCCTTGACACGACAAGCGACACCCTCCTTCTCAAGGCCACACCCCTCATTGGATCTGCCTTCACACCTCAAGTTTTATTACCTAGCTGGAATGCATTCTTGAACTCTAATCTTGCTGGTCTGGATGGAGTGCAAAGGTATAATTCATAATTGTTGCTCTGACCACCACTGGCATGTGGCCCCCAGGAGATTGCCTCGAAGGGATTGTGGCCCCAAGGTTGAAAAAGTTCCCCATCCCTAATCTAGGATAAGCCTGGCTGAAAGAGCAAGGAGGGAATTCTGCCATACTGTATAAAAGTAGGGTTATGATGAGCAACCAACAGTCCTACAGCCACATGCAGACCTTAGCCTGATTTCAAAAGTCTTCTGTAAGTGATCTGTTCAGACCTTTCGCAAGATGTCTGACCCCCAGCTGACAGCTGGGCAGTGAAGAGACTGGGGAGGAAGAATAGAGAAATGTGCTCAGCCCCAGCCCCTGTTAGCTTTAACCACCACTGCCTCTGGCCCTTCCCACCAACAGCTTGTGGGTCCTGACCCTCAACAGAAAGAAGGTTCTCCGTCCATGAAATAAAGAGACTAGCCTTTGACTGGTCTGTAGAACAGAACAGATGCAATGTCGGAGCCAAGCCAGTCCCCGGAATGTCTTTTTAAAACAAGGATGTGCAAGGAAGCTCCAACCCTGTCAACTTC
Organism: Darevskia mixta; assembly: GCA_034641385.1. Taxonomy (NCBI): domain Eukaryota; kingdom Metazoa; phylum Chordata; class Lepidosauria; order Squamata; family Lacertidae; genus Darevskia; species Darevskia mixta. The sequence goes on from JAWWNH010000085.1 coordinate 111,306, forward strand.
TCCATGGAAAGAAGAGCACAGCTTGTGTAAACAGCTTGCTCTGTTGCCTGCTGTTTTCATTATGAGATGCTTGGAGAGGGTGAGCTGTGTTTTGCTTGGGGAACTTTCCAGGTCAGGAATAAAGGACGGTCCCTTATTTTCCCATCGCAGTACCTAGCGACAGGAATTGCTCTTTTAATTGCAGAAGGCAGATGCAATTTGGCCATCTGTCTTGGGCTTGGGAAGCTTGGCCGACAGGCAGGAACGCGAGGTTTGCCTTGAGAGAAGCAGTAAGGAGAAGCACGTGAAAACGGAAGAAGGATGGCTCCTTAAATGATTAGCCAAGCGCGGTATGTCCAGCTGGACTTTATCAATCACTGTCAAGCTTTTGTCCTGCATGGCGGTCAGTTGACCATGAGGGTAAGGGGCAAGTACCATGAGGGTTATTGTTCCAGGGAGATTGTTGCCAGTTCAGCTAGTTGATTATTGCAGATGGTGCCTGCTGTCCAAACAGCACCAGTGCCTTTTCCCACTGGAAAGATCCAGGGAGCAAAGGATCTGGAAAAGGTGAGTCTTCAGATTGAACCACAGGCAGATGTCCAAGATGAGCCAGGAGCCAATCGACAGAGTCGAAGCCAAGGAGCAAGCTTGCTTGGGGACTCAGAACCAAGGAAACCATCAGACACCAAGGAATGCCACAGAAGACTTAAAGGCTACAGGAAACAGGACAGGAACTTTATTGCCTCTCTCCAACAGGAACAGAGCAGCAACAGGAAATGCCTGACTCCACCCAGAGACAGGTAAGTTCAGCGCCACCTATTGACTAAACTACATAATGACACTATCCACACCAGGAACCAGCAGAATCAAAGGCAAGCCTTGAAGAAAACAGGCGTTGGAACCAAAGATAAGTCCAAATGTAGGGCTGCAGAATATGCAGGGCCACGTCAACACCAGGAATGTCTTGTTACTCAGGTGAAATAAGAAGGTGCCCTGTGACCAGCTTGGGTGGACAGAGCTAGTCAGGGCCTGAGAGTACTAGGCAGATGCTTCAGCCCATCGTTCTGTAGTTTACCTGGTGAGGCACGTGCACAAAAATCTGAATTGAAGACAGGGGAACTCCTAACCATGACAAATAGCATGTGTTTACAACTACTTTTGGAAGGAGAGCAGCCAAACCACCTCCAAAGCTGACTGATGGCTGTGGAAGGACAGAGGACCATTGGAGTTTTCTTTCCCTCCTTGCCCAGAAGACTCCTCCTTGGGACTATGAAAGCAGGACAGGGATGTGGAATAGCTGGCTCCTCCAGTCCCTGCAAGCACAGGAGCGAATTGAGTACAGTGGTACCTCGAGTTACAGATGCTTCAGGTTACAGATGCTTCAGGTTACAGACTCCGCTAACCCAGAAATAGTACCTCGGGTTAAGAACTTTGCTTCAGGATGAGAAGAGAAATCGCGCAGTGGCAGCGGGAGGCCCCATTAGCTAAACTGGTACCTCAGGTTAAGAACGGTTTCAGGTTAAGAACGGACCTCCGGAATGAATTAAGTTCTTAACCCGAGGTACCACTGTACTTCTATCCCAAGCAATAGGCTGAATAATTCAGAAATGACATTATTTTTTTCCGCTGAAGTTGCAGGGAGCAGAGTTCTGCTATTTGACAGGGTGCAGAAAAGTGCACCCCTGCATTTGGAGAATGTGGCACTTCGAGGAGAGATTGGTGTGGCTGCCTGCCTAGCGTTCCTGCCACCGATCTCTGGCACAGGCTGTGAAGCCCACGACAGAGGACTAGCAGTCCTTTTGGCAGCATTTGAACTAAACCCACATTAGCTAGACAAATAAAGAAATAAATAAGTAGGGGAGGGAAGATTCTGTTTGCACAGCCGTGACCTAAAGTCGGCCATTTACGCAAGGTCAGGAAAAGAGGCCTTTTTGGTCTCAGTCCCCATCCACTTCCAGCCCACCCACCCCCCGCCCCATCTGCAACAACAAGTAAAGGAGTGTGAACGCTTTGCCATAATAATATCCCTAACCTTGCCCTGAAATGCTTATTGTTAGATTATTATCAGCAGTTAGCACTTACCCGAAAGAGATCAAGGCAGCAGACTTCCCAGGGGACCTCTCAGATTGTGTGTGTGTGTGTGTGTGTGTTGGGGAAAGAGGAAACACTGGACAGGGTCACTGGAAGCATGCCTCGAGGTGGCAAAAATGAAGAGTTTACACAAGGAATTAAGCGGCAATTGGGAAGAGATGGAAGTAGCAGCATCCACGAAGGCAGACTTACCGTGCCAGGCTACCGTTTCTGGAATGGTCCAGTTTTGCCAAGGAAGTCTCTCTGTGAAGAGCAGAGAGAATCAGATCAGCTGTGTGGTACCCAGATGGCAGACACCTACACTTGTCACTGACTGTCACATCTTTACCTGGAGTCTATGACATATAGCCAAGCCAGAGCTGTGATCTCCCAGAGATTGAGTGATATTGCTAGACAAGAGGACATGGCCCTTGTGAAATCAGGGATGTTCCTGGGGGATCAGATCTATCAGGCTACACCAGCCCCTTATCTCGCGGAAATCCGCTATGTGGAATACCGTAGACTCCTCACAGCGGCCAGATTAAATGTCCTCGAATCTGCGGTATTGTGGGGAAGGTTCAGGGGAGTCCCATACGCTCAGAGAACTTGTCATTGTGCCCTGGGAGTGGTAGAGTCCACCGAACATATTCTCCTGACCTGCCCTTTCTATGCAGATCTCAGGCAAAATCTTATAGCTCCACTCCTATGTCAACTTAGCTCTCTATCCAGAGAAAGACAGGTTCTATATTTGTTGAATAATGTTACTGGAAAAACAGCCTCCCTGGTGGCCAAATGTCTTTTTCTAGCTCTTAAGCATCGCAAGATTAAAATTGACAGCATCGACATGGATTTATCGGTATAGCTTCATTTTATTGTTGGCTATGTTTTACTCCAAAGTTCTTTTAGACGTTTTAATTTTGTATGGAAATGTATCTTTTCTGACTGACGGTCGAATAAAGAACTGAACTGAACTACACTTGTCACTGGAAGTTGATGCACAAACACATACTGTACGCCCCTATGTGGTGTTTCTACGCTAGGGTGCTCCCGTGACTTGCGAGCGTAACTGGGGAGGAAAATTCTCCCTCACCATCGCCTCCAACCACTTCGCCTGATTCAGGTGGAAGAAAGAGCAAGGTGCCACCTACACTCCAAATATCCCATGGCAGCTCCCAGCAGCTTCCTATAGATGTTAACCGCATGGGGGAGAAGATTCATCCCTGCAGGACAACAGAGGGCAGCTGAGGTGATGCTGAACACTAACTTCTCACAACTACTTTCTGCAAGTGGCTGTGGAGGTAGGAGTGGAATAATAATAATAATAATAATAATAATAATAATAATAATATATTATTTATACCACGCCCATCTGGCTGGGCTTCCCCAGCCACTCTGGGCCGCTCTCAACAGAATATTAAAAGCACAATAAAACATCAAACATTAAAAACTTCCCTAAACAGGCCTGCCTTCAGATGTCTTCTAAAAGTCAGATAGTTGTTTATTTCCTTAACATCTGATGGGAGGGCTTTCCACAGGGCAGGTGCCACTACCGAGAAGGCCCTCTGCCTGGTTCCCTGTAACCTCACTTCTCGCGGTGAGGGAACCGCCAGAAGGCCCTCGGAGCTGGACCTCAGTGTCTGGGCTGAACAATGGGGGTGGAGACACTCCTTCAAGTATACTGGGCTGAGGCCGTTTAGGGCTTGAAAGGTCAGCACCAACACTTTGAATTGTGCTCGGAAACATACTGGGAGCCAATGTAGGTCTTTCAGGACTGGTGTTATGTGGTCTTGGCAGCCAGTCACCAGTCTGGCTGCCGCTCAGTGTCTCCAGTTTCTGCCTTCCTGAGGTTGATAGTATAAGGAATGGCAGAGAGATCAAGGCTTGTATTGCTCATACCAAGAACAAACTTAGTTGGTGTCTAAGGTGCTACTGGAAGGAATATTTTTTATTTTGTTCTGATCAAAGCAGTTTCAGTGCCATGATCAAGCCAGACTAGAACAGATCCAAGTAGGCAGTTTCCTCCAAGCATGCCTGAAGCTGGACTGCTACCATCTTCCCTAGCATCTTGCGCCCAGAAGGGCTATTGACCACCGGGCAATAGTTATTTTAACACTTTGGGGTCCATGGCATAGCTGTCAACCTTTCCCTTTTCTTAGGGGGGAAGCCAACCCAAACCTACAAGCTCGAATGAACAGACTGTGTACATGGATAAAGATTTGAAGAAGGAAGGCCTGTCTAGGGGGGGAGGGTTGGAGGGGAGGGGGAAGGGGGGGAAGAGAGAGAGAGATGGTAAACCGTAAGGTACTTTGAACTGATTTTGTTATGTAAGCCTTTTTCAGGAACCATATATAATAATGTTATGTTGCTATGCATTGTAGTATGAACTAAGTTGTGTTTTGTATTTCTTTCTTTCATAGAATATTATAAAAATGTTAGGTTACTAAGCAAAATTAATAAAAGTTTTTTTTTAAAAAAAACCCTTTCCCTTTTCTTGCGAGGAATCCTATACGGCATAAGGGAATTTCCCGCAAAAAAAGGGAAAAGTTGACAGCTATGGTCCATGGAGTTCTTCTTAAGGAGGAGACACGCCACTTCCTCCTTCAGTGCTGATGGCATTTCCTCCTCTTCCTTCCGTGAAACACTAATCACTCTCTGGACTCGCCCAGTCATCCTCTTACAGGCATCTCTAAGAAACCAAGATGGGCCAAGGAGTCAAGGAGGCAAGCGGTCGGCTGCACTTCTTCAAGCAGCTTGTCCACCTCCTCAGGCCATAATAATAAAAACTGATCCAATGTGGATGGAACAGACATTGGACTTGCTCAAACAGTGGTATCCAACTCTGACTGAACCTAAGCACAGTCCTGTGATTAAAGTCAAAGAATCGGAGGAAGAATAGTTGATTACTCAATATAACAGACATTAAATCCGCATCAATTTCAGACCCTCCAAGTCCCCCGCTTTTCCTTATGACGTCCCTATTTTCATTGGACAAATGTTGGAGGGCATAGAGTTATTTCAAAAAGTAAAAATCTGGACACAAAAGTTGTTGAACTTTTTTGGGGGGTAAAGTTGTCTTTTTTTGGGGGGGGTGCAAAGCTGTTGAGCTTTTTTTTCCCTTCAAAACATCAAAGAAAGAAAAATGAAATTTTGGAGCAATTTTTATGGAAATTCGCCGAAAAATCAACACTTCAGACATGGGTTGCCATACGGCCCAGTTTTCCCTGACATTTTACCGCTTCTCCGAAATACTGCCTGGACTATTTTCAGTGGATGAATCCCAGATATGTCCGGTATCCCAGACGTATAGTAGCCCTATGTTTGTAGAAACAGAAACCCCATAGTTGTGTGAGATTGGAATGCATGCTTCACTGCAAAAGAAAGAGTAGTCTCCATTGCTCCACCTACTTTTGCCTGTGGCCATTCCCATCAGTGGTGTGCAGGCCCTGCAAGGCTGCCCAGGGGGGCATGCAGTGGAAAAACATTCTCCACTTCTCAAAAACCACTTGACCCTCTACAGCTTTAAAGAACACATCTGTACCACACATTTAAAGCACACTTGTATCGCTTTAACAGTCATGCTCCCCTCCCCACCAAGAATCCTGGGAACTGTAGTTTTACCTACCCCCATGGGGCTACAGTTCCCAACACCCTTAAAAAGCTGCGGCTCCCAGGATTCTTCGGGGAAAGCCCTGTGCTTCAAATGTTTGGTGTGGATGTGGTCAGAACCATTAAAAAAGTAAGAACCTGCTACCTGATCAACCACACACACACTTTTAGCCAACCAAAACGTTTTCAGCAGCATTAATTGCACCAATTCACCAGCAATTCATTGCATTACAGATACAGTGGTACCTCGGGTTACATACGCTTCAGGTTACAGACTCTGCTAACCCAGAAATGTTACCTCGGGCTAAGAACTTTGCTTCAGGATGAGAACAGAAATCAGGCAGCGGCGGCACAACAGCAGGGGGAGGCCCCATTAGCTAAAGTGGCGCTTCAGGTTAAGAACGTTTTCAGGTTAAGAACGGACCTCCGGAACAAATTAAGTACGTAACCAGAGGTACCACTGTACTCAGAAGTGAAAGAAAACTTTGTTTTCGTGTGGGGTGTGTGTGTATGTGTGTGGATCAGGTTAGCCAGCTTGATTTGAATGCTGTTGGTGGGTTACAATCAAAAACAACCAACACCCTAGGCCAACCCCCAGCCTCTCTCACCATCAAAGGGATACAAGCGAATAGTAAAGAGAACCCGCCCAGGCGACGCTGACACAAAACCCCACACATAAACCAAGTAGAATAGAAGCATTGCCACCTGACCCCACCCCACTCACCATTCCCCCCTCTACCTCTTTTTCCCTTTTCTTCCTAATGCAACACTAATGTCTCAACAAATGAAACTGTAGAAAATGTAACTTGAAAAAAGAGACATTGCACATACTTTTGTAAACCAAGAAATCTCTGTCTCATATATTCACACACACACACACACACACACACACACACACACACAACCTTCCATGCTTCCTTTGGCCCCAGTAAAGCCTTAGCAAGAGGCCTGTTTCAGCGTTCGTCCTGTAACCCGGTTGCTTTCCCTGCATCCGATGGAGTTGTTCTTCTGGTTTTTAACCAACACTGTCAACAGGGCAACAGCCCCGCATCCGTAATTGAGCTCATTTGAAAAGCAGTCATCATATTAAAATTGCAGCTGTCATTTTCCCCACGAGCTCTGCTTCCTGAGCTCTTGCAAGCAGAGCAGTCCCCAAAAACTCCCTAAGGCATACCTCAGCTTTGAAGCACGCAAGGCAGGAAATTAAGAACTGTCTTCAAACAAAATCTCTCGACTCCTCCAGGAATTGAAAAAGAGACAATTTCCTTACTGTCTCCTCTCCTTATACACAGAACAGGATTAAGGTAATCTGGGGCCTTAGGACCAGCAAAATATGACAACCCCCGCCCCCAATAACACCCCCTCCCCAACCTCTGCCTACTTTAGAGCATTTGGGGTATTTTTCAGAACTGAAGGGAGGGAAAGAGGCCGGCGGGAGAGATCAGAGAATAATCACTGATAGGGTGTTCTTGCATATATGATACAGAGGAGCTATACGTCTGGCAGTGGCATCAAAGTTTTTGCAGGAAAGGTTAAAAACATAGCCTAAGCACAGCTTCAGATAGTCAGAGGCAGCGATGCTTCTGAAGACTAGTTGCTGGAAACCACAGGCAGGGGAGAACGCTCTTGTGCTCAGATCCTGCCTGTGGGTTTCCCATGGCTGGCCACTGTGAGAACAGGATGTTGGGAGGAAGGTCTAGGTATGGAGAGGTAGATCCAGCAGGAGAGCCCAAGAAAAAGAGAGGAGGCGGAGGACTGAGAAGCAAGGAAACCAATAAAAGGTAGTTGGAAGAGAGTGCTCCACTGGAGGTAAAGAAAACGGGAGTTGGAGCTCGAAATGGTGACCAAAACTGATAAAGAAAATGGGATGTGTTGAGATGTGCAGGACTCCAGAAGCTGGGGAGGTAGAGAATCATAGAACCAGAGAGTTGGAAAGGACCACAAGGGCCATACATTCTAGACCAACCCTCTGCAATGTATGGGATCTTTTGCCCAGCGTGGGGCTTGAACCCATGACCCTGAGATTCAGAGTCTCATGCTCTACTGAGTTAGCAAATGAGTGCCAGTACCATAGGTAAAGCGAAAGGGACCTCTGACAGTTAAGTCCAGTCACGAACGACTCCAGGGTTATGGCGCTCATCTCGCTTTAGAGGCCGAGGGAGCCGGCGTTTGTCCACAGACAGTTTTTCCGGGTCATGTGGCCAGCATGACTAAGCCGCTTCTGGCGCAATGGAACACCGACACCAGACCAGCGCACGGAAACGCTGTTTACCTTCCCGCCGGAGTGGTACCTATTTATCTACTTGCACTTTTGGTGTGCTTTCGAACTGCTAGGTTGGCAGGAGCTGGGACAGAGCAACAGGAGCTCACCCCGTCGTTTGGATTCAAACCGCTGACCTTTTGATCGGCAAGCCCAAGGCTCAGTGGTTTAGACCACAGTGCCACCCGCGTCCCAGGCCAGTACCATAGGCAGCCACTAAGCAACACCACCTCTGTTTTAGGCATGGAATCAGTTTGTGGCACCCTTGCGCAGCTGATGCGTGCTCTGTTCCTCCCCTTCTGTTCCTCCCCTTCGACAAAGCAGTTGGTTCTGGAAGCCGCTATTTAAATTGCCCTCTGTTCCTACAATGTAGCATTGCCTTTTGAGGCATTGTGGGAAATGGAAGCGTTAGCTCCCAACCACCCAAGTGCAGATTCAGGAGACTTCTGCTTGCCGTCACCGCCACAGATTTACACCCATCGGGACCCACCATGATGCCTGGCTCCATTTCACAGATCAAAAAGGGAAACTGTGCATCTGCATGTGAACATCCACATAAAAGGGCAAAAGAGGACACAGCTTTGCATAAAATGTGCACCGACCGGCTTCTTTATAAGTAGAGATGCAGATCTGGAATAATTTTAATAGAAATACAAGGCATATTATCATGAGGAGGATTGTGACCAGATGAGCTGTGTGGCTGGCCAGCCTGCTACTTGCGTGATAACTGTTGATGGGCAACTTCCATACCCTCCAACATTTCTCCAATGAAAATAGGGAGTTCCCATTCCATAATGATAATTTTACTATTTATACCTCACACATCTTCCTGGGTTGCCCCAGCCACTCTGGGCAGCTTCCAACATATATAAAAACAGAATAGGACATTGAACAATAAAAAACCTTCCCTATACAGGATTGCCTTCAGACAGCTCAGGGATCAGATAACTCCATACCCTCCAACATTTCTCCAATGAGAATAGGGACACCCTAAGGAAAAGTGGGACATTCGGGGATCATAGCAGAAATTGGGATGGTTTCTCTAAATCAGGGACATCCCTTGAAAATAGGGACACTTGGAGGGTCTGAACTTCAAATAGGGACACTTGGAGGGTCTGAACGTCCTGCCATCTCTCCTTATATTTATCTTTAAGCCAGACCTGGGCCAAACAAGCCTTCAAAATAAAAGAGGACACCCACAGGACACATGGCCACCTTAGTTCAGCCTGATCCCCCATGACTGTGTTTAGAAACTACCCTAGACACACTTGCAGCGTTCTCCAGCGTATGGTTTGTTTACCATCACCAAACCACAATTTGAAGCCATGGTTTGTTGCTGGGCAAAAGATTCCTGCATTGCAGGGTGTTGGACGAGATGATCCTCATGGTCTCTTCCAACTCTAAAATCCTATGATTCAATGCTGATCTCTTAAAGAGGCCACCAGTGTTCAAAATATTGTGAGACCTTTGGATAAAACATCTGCGTTTTCCCCAATGGCTGGATTCATCTGCTGAACTCACGTGATGGTTTTGATCTGGCTTCTAATCTGTCGTGTTTAATTCAGCTCTAAGGAGAGTGTATCCTTTCAATATTCCATAAACTGCTTTGGGAGGCCAGACGCCTGTACGGTAGACTATAAATGCTTAAAAATAATAAATAGCAGTGAAGGCGGGTGTATTTGGGCAAATGGGGCATTGCCCCACCAACTTCAGTTTGCCATCAACCAGCCCCCCCCCCCGCCTGCCTTCTTTCTTACAGCCAGTCTGGGGGTGGGGGTGGGACACTGGCTGCCAGCTAGCCTTCCTCCTTAGGCTCAGTACCTGCGGGTACATGGTGGTATACAAATTTAATAATAATAATAATAGGATGGGGACAAATCCAGAATTAGTTGGATATGTCTGTCGTCGGCTCTAGCGCCATCTACTGTTGGTCTCCCAGTCTTCCACCCTACCAGTCCCAAGGGGCACTAGCCATTACTGATTAACAGATAACATAAAGCAGTACATTCATGAAAAGAAGCTGTGAGACTCCGAGCCAAACCGCAAACCGAGATCAGCCAGAGGTTTGTACCTCCACTGCAACGATCCATCAAGTGCACATGTAATTGGCATTTATTTACAACATATTTGTAATGTGTGCAGAAGTGACATCTCTTTTGTGGCTTTTGGGGACCTGTCTCTCTCTCTCTCTTTTAAATGATGTTCTGTGTACAAAGCACGGTAAACATCACTCCCAAGCAGTTAAAAAAGGCTTCCCAACATCAGGGCCCCAAACATCCAAGTCAATTTTCAGTTTGGCCCTAGTGGCAGCCTCAGAATAGCTCCGCCTCCTGCAACCTGGTGCCACACAGATGTTTTGGACCCCGGCTCCCATCAGCTCCAGCCAGCCCAGCTGCTGTCGTCTGAAACATCTGGAGGGCTCCAGGTTGGGTAAGGCTGACATAGCATTACGCTTCCCAGCCCCAAATAAGAGTGTTCTGCTCTTTCCCTTCCATTGCCTTTAGCACAGCAAAGGAGACAAGTCAAACAAACAAAAGTTATAGAAACTCAGCCTTCTTGTTTATGAAGTAAAAACAATGAAAGTGTCACTGGATTGTAGCGAAAGAGAAATATTTATTCAACAGGCACATTACGCAGCCAAAAAGGCCACACACACCAAAAAACGGTTTCTTAAGAAGCTGCTCCTTGCCTCCAGCATCTTCGTGCCCAGCAGTGTTTGCATCCTGGTAGCCATGGTAACAAAGCCTCACCTCCAGGCCCCCCTTATTCTCTAGCTCCTCACCCCTGGGCTATCTTCCCTTTGTCTCTGGCATAGCCTCTGACCAAGGCAGGTTTCTGCTGACTGTCACAGCACCGGACTGATAACCTTTTTGCAACGAAGCACACTTCCTTCCCATTCTTTACCAGTCAGCCACTGCCCAGTTGGAACAGCAGCAGGTTGCCAAGGAGATTGGGAGACTGGGCATTCGGGTGTAATTCAGTTATGGAATCGAAGACGGAATTCCTGTTCTGCTTAGCATTAGTCATTAGCCTCAGCCACCAGCCCAGAGTCTGTTCGTTTCCAAAGCTGGCTCGACATATTCTGATCTTTAGGATAGAACAGCATATGGTGCCTTATCCCACAGATTGAAATTCAAAGCACCCAAGTCCTTTCAAGTTATTTTGATACTTGACACACACACACACACACACACAAACAAACAAACACAAACACACACATACTTATGTATACAGTATATAGATTCCTGGATTGATTTCAGCTCATGGGCTGCAAGTTGGCCACTTACTTACGCCCTAGCTTATTGCTTTTGCGGATTTGCTGGGAGACCCCTTGAGGCCTTCAGCTCAAGATGGAAAGGCCGGTTATACATTCGGCAACTAATTCCCTAGCTAACATGTGCCTGTCCCAGATGGTTTCAGTAAGGACCCCGTTTATCTTTAGCTGGAATCAATGCAGGTACTCCACAAGAGATGCTGGAGCCTCTCATGAAAGGGCAAATGGGGCATACCTAGCTCCGTGGCATGGAGTCGTCTTAGGGGGTCCATGGATCCTAATTGACAGACCAGAGCTCCATCTCTGAAGGCATCTTTCACTTGAAGGACTGTCCAGCTGGTCCAAGTTGGTTGGCAAGTTGTTAAGGGTGCTGGGAATTGTAGCTCTCTGAGGGAGTCTTAACAACTATCAGCACCCTCAACATACTCAAGCCATGACTGTTTAAGTGGTATAACAGTGCTTTTAATGGTGTGGATGTACCTAATTGTTCCCAAGTTGCCCATTTTACAGTTGGTATCTGGAGAACATACTGAGCAGCTACACAGGTCAGCTGGTCCCCATATTCATTGCTAAGGGGAAAGGTATTTCAGTCATAGCCATTATTTCAAAATTTGCACATCTATACACATAAATTCACAGGTGTGAATTTTATGCATCTCTGCGCCCTCTTTCCCTCTCCCTCTCTTCTTAAAAAACAAAACAAAACAGGTAAAGGACCCCTGACAGTTAAGTCCCGTTGCGAACGACTCTGGGGTTGCGGCACTCATCTCGCTTTACTGGCCGAGGTAGCTGACGTTTCTCTGCTGACAGTTTTTCTGGGTCATGCGACCAGCATGACTAAGCCGCTTCTGGCGAAACCAGAGCAGCACACGGAAACACCGTTTACCTTCTCGCCGGAGTGGTACCTATTTATCTACTTGCACTTTGACGTGCTTTCAAACTGCTAGGTTGGCAGGAACAGGGACCAAGCAATGGGAGCTCACCCTGTCGCAGGGATTCGAACCGCCGACCTTCTGATCAGCAAGCCCTAGGCTCTGTGGTTTAACCCACAGCACCACACCTCTTTTCTTGGTGATGTGCAAATGCCCACCCCAAGTCAGCTAAGCAGGTGATGCAACCCCCAGTGGTCCCATGTGGGCTTCCTTCAGCTCTGTGGAAACCAAAGAGGACTCATGCAGTTTGTGCTACACTACACCTCTGTGGGCATTGGAAGGACTGAATCAGTTTGCCCAGCTCCTCAAACTAGGCCCATCTGGCTGTTCCCTAGACAAACAAGCTTATGTTTATGATGCATATTGGTTTTGCTCGCGATGCATCTGAATCGCCCACAAGCCTGGGAAACGACAGCACGCTTCTCCTTAGTGCAAGACAAGTGTGACAGAACCTGCTCAAGGTCCATAGCACCCACAGTGACATACATACGCCCTGGCCAACCTTTCTTCCCACAGGAAACCTCTCTTTTTTCTCATAAAGGACCGGCCTCGCTTCCAAAGGCCATGAAAACCCCATTGGCTACACAGCTGGAGACCTCTCAGTAAGCGGCCGCCACTCGTCTCTTAATAACCGAGGGAGAAATTATTTCAGATATTGAAAGTGGATCTTTTCAGGGATGGCTTAAGGGTAGACAATAGTTCTGGCCCGTATCATCTCTAACTCAGGCTGACAAACACATGGGAGGCTCCTTGTCTGAGGCTTTGATGTATGCAAATCCCACTGTCGGCTGGGCTGGGTCCACGCCTACAGAGTCTCCTGCTGCCAGACTTTTGCATGCAAACAGGGCCGGGGGAGCAGTTTTTGCAGGACAACAGCTCCCCGCTCTCTGCTTCATGGGGGCGCAGGTCCAGGTGCTCCTTCGGGACACAACACAGGGGGTTGGGAAGTGGGGGGGGGACACAGAGCTTTGCACTGAGGTTCCCACAGAAGACAGAGACTTTCCCATAGCATCCTTCAGGCTGACACACACAACAGTGAAGGGAGACAGAGGCTTGCACAGGACCTGAACTCATAGGTGCAGTATCAGTTTTCTCATAGTGAAAGTTGGTTGCTGTGAACCACTCAGCCTGGTGAGAAGACCCTCTTTCCCTCTGAACTGCACTTAGGCCTGAATGCTGCAAGGCTCTTGGGGTACAGAGAAACTAGAGCTACTCACCTGCGATGGATTTGGTTTTATTGTTATTAAAGGCCAGATGCACCAGCAGACAGGTGAGTTTTAATGTTGTGCAACGGAGGAACCCATCGCATCAATTGCACTGGTGGAAAGTCATTGTACAACAGATTGCACAATCTGCTGCACAACAAAACTACCGGCAACCAGCCTTCGATTGCGCCACAACATTTCTCTCGCACAAAACATTTTGCTGGTGGGATGAGTATGCCGCTAAGTGATGTCAACTTATTGTTGTATTGGATGCAACCCATAATTTGTCAGCTTGTGGCTGGACATTACAATATGCAAATGTTATGCAAAATTGACTCCTCTTTTGCTCTTGCTTTTGGTAATGCCTAACTGGCTGCTGTAATCCAGAGAGATGCTGTGTTTACAGATGCTCACACTTATGGATATAGAGGGAAACTGGTCAAGAGTAAGGCCACATGACCATGACATGCCAAAAGGTGCAGCCCGGGAAGATCAAATATACATAAAATAGGCATATGACTTAAATCATAAGGAGGGACAGAGGGGACCCAGCTCCTTTCCCCTCTGTGCTGGCCTCCTCAGCTACTGTTTTTTAAAAAGGCTACCATGTTTGTGATTGGACTAAAATTGAGGAGGATCTTGAAGATAACATTATGCATTTCCCTCCAAAATTGGAGCACTGGACTAGCACAGTGAGCAGGGAGAATCAACTAGGCACTGTGAGGTTCATTTATCATTTATCATGGGTGTGGCATTGAAATGGCCCAATATAAATAAATTCATCGCCTGCAAAGGCCCTGGCTGGAAATATGAGATGCTGAACAAACAGCTCCTTCCGCTGCGCTGAGGCTCGATGGCAGCTTCCTCTTTGTCCAGACCCTTGTTTGCCCACAATCCCCACACAACCTCAGTTGCCACTTGAAAGGGGGGAAACCAAAGAGCGAGCAAGTGCTCCAAGCTAAAGCAAACAGCTTGGCTCTGCCACTCATCAGATCTCTCCGGCTAGCATCTAACCACCCACCAGACCACAAACAACCCAGGAGGGACTCAAATTAGAAGGAGGGCTCTGGAGCAACAAGGGCAGGTGGCCTTCTGCTTTCAGCACCAGCTCCCGAGACTCGGCCTTGAGCATCCAGCCCCCTCCTCCACTCACCCCAAGGGGTTCCCCATCCATCAAACTTCTTAAACAAGCCAGGCCATTACTTTAATTCCAGCTGTGGATCCAGTTACACTCCCAGGCTGCTCCATTAGCTGCCAAAACAGAAACTGTCCCCTTGATAAGTGAGGCGGTTGGGGTGGGGTGGGGAAATCCAAACCCAACAGGTTGCTGTGGAAACACATTCCAGCCCGTGGGGCTGTGTCTTTGGAGGTCAGGGCTCTGACCTTGTGGATTGCCTCCGGGCTGCACATTGTGCTCCGCGCTCAGGAATGATGGCAGATGCTGCTCCATGTAATGTTGTGTTGTCAATCTGGGGAGATCCCACTCGAGGCACTCTGCTTTGACACCTGTGCAAAGGAATAGTGGCCTCCAGCCTCCTCCCTTGTTTGAGATGGGCTCATTCTTGGCATTTTAGAGGCAGATTCTTGAGCGAGGGGCAGTGGGAGCTGCGAGTGTCCAGGTGATCTGATGGAGAATTCTAGGCATGTGATAACTAGCCAAAGAGGCGCATCACTTGTATGTGTTTTCATGGCTCAGAGAGGCTTCTGGTTCCAATGCTTGCCTCCACCTCCCAACTGCATTTTACCCCATCCAAAAAAAACTTTAATAAAACAAACTATTACAGTGGTTTTTGTTGTTCAGTCGTTCAGTCGTGTCCGACTCTTTGTGACCCCATGGACCAGAGCACGCCAGGCACGCCTATCCTTCACTGTCTCTCGCAGTTTGGCCAAACTCATGTTAGTAGCTTCGAGAACACATTACAGTGGTATTAAGAACAGTCCTGTTTACAAACTATTGGGTTTACGAACTCCGCAAAACCAGAAGTAGTGTCCCGGTTTGTGAACTTTACCTCGGTCTAAGAATGGAAGCCGAATGGTGGAAGGGCACCGGTGGTGGGAGGCCTCATTAGGGAAAGCGCAGCTTGGTTTAAGAATGGTTTGGTTTAAGAACGGACTTCCGGAACAGATTAAGTTCGTAAACCGAGGTACCACTGTACAAGAAAATAAACATAACACAAATGATAGCCCAAATACAAGATGCATCCCACTTCCCTGGCCCTGAGCAATCAACTTCTATACTTTCTCAGCTACTTGGTTAAATTAATTTAGGTGTCATACGTGTTCCTTTCTTTCCTTTTCTTGCTCAGTGCAACACTGGATCATTGACTTTGTAGTCTTAAATGTTCCATTCTTCTGAGTTAGAATGGAAAAGTTGTAAATTGGGGGCATATTCAATAACTTAAATGGGTCTTTTTGGTGCAACATGATGGCGGTCAGAGGATCAGACTGCAAGTGGCACGAGCGGTCAGCATATTGTGAATATATCCTTGACAGGTACACAGAAACGTCAACCGTCGGCTGATAGCACCCAAGTAAAAAATGCGTAATGCTGTGGATCTGAAAGCAGGAGACTGAAGGTGCAAGATCAAATCCTCTGTCAGATTTCAAGAAAAGCTTTATGAAATTTCTCCAAGGCTGTCGTCGTTTTCACAGCAATATTCCAAACGGACAGAGCCAAGGAATGTGTGACCTGACTCCTAATAGTGTCAGGTTTTGAGGTTTTTATGCTTGGCAGACAGAGACCTCCTTAAACCGCCTCCACGCTAGGCTTCCTCTAGTCTCAATCCCATCTCTATCTCACAAGCAAGTTTCTTCATAGCCCAGAAGGTCTGCCTCTAACTTTCAGCTATATGTTTACATTTCTCCTCTACAACCACCAGCCTGCATTGCCTTTTATAGGCTGCTCTTACTACACACATAACACTGTTATTATAAACATAGCCCTGGTCGTCTGGGCATCCTGGCCACTGGCACATGCCATGGCTGCTCCAAAACAAACCGCAGTGTTACCCTTATGCAGAGCACCTTGCAAAGGGCATGTGGCCTGGCCCTGGCATTTCACAGCTTTTCATCAACAAAACTCTCTTCAGCTCAGCAGACCGAAGGCAAAGGGAAATGCAAGGATTCACAGGTATATTACAGTTACATATGCATATCTGGTGTAGGAAAACTGAAGATCAAATTACCAGTGATGTCTGCAGAAAGCCAGGAATGGGGAGCCTGTGGCCCTCAATATCTCTCTGCCCCTCAGAACTCTCCCTAGGCCACCCCCCCACTCTGAGCCACTCCTTGTGTGCTTTTGCCTGGCTGGAAATGTGACAATACCTGCTGCCTGACTGAATAGAGAGATATGGGCACTTGCATACAAACCTCTACCGGTTGCACCTGTGTGGCCAGAATGTAGCAAAGATGAAAACCACACCCTTTGACCACACCCACCACTGGCATGTGGCCCCCAGAAAGTTGCTCACAGAAGAATGTGGCCCTCAGGCTAAAAAAAAAGGTTCTCCATCCCTTGGTTTAAGCCTAGGTCTGCCCCCATCATGTTCAAAATGTAGGGTGGGGCTCAGTGTTGTGGAAAGTGGGTGTGCATTTGAGAAGATCCCACACCGTTCCCATGGCTCGCCTTCCCACAGTCCATCACCAGAACTCCTCTTTGCCCAGTCAGCCTCTGATTCTGAGAAGAGTGGGAAGATAACTGTCGCGAGGGGAAGATAGGCTTGGGGAATTGAGGGTGCCCATCTTCCATGCATCCATTTGGCTCTCAGAATAAGTATTTTGTTTTTAGCACTGCAGGTTGTTTTACGATCTCCAAACCATTGCGCTGTAACCTTTAGAACAGGAGCGGGAAACTGCATTATCATCAAAGATTTTCTTTGTTTACAAAAGCATGTGCCTTGTCTCTTTTTTCCTGGTTTAAAGACTTTTCTACAAATCAGTTGCATTATATATGAGGCATTAGTTTTGTATTCAGTATGGAGTCAGGGAAGAAGAGAGGGAGGAGAAGAGGTGTGGGGTGGTGAAACTTATATTATTTTGTATAGTGTACATGTGGGGTTTTTTTGCGGGGGGGTTGGCCAGTGTCAACTGGGTAGGTTCTCTTTCTATTTGCTTCTTACCTTTCCTTGGTAGTGAGAGGGATTGGGAGGACAAGGGTGTGGTTGGTTGTCTGTAGTGAGGTTTGTTTGCATTTGTGAGGGCGGTGGGTGGGATTGCTGGGTCAGCTAAGCCATATTGATTCGTATGCTGTCCGTGGGTTGTCTCATTGAGCCGTGCATGTGATAAAGGGGAGCCATACTGGGATGAAGGCGTCCTCTTCTATCTGTCCCCATGGGGTGGGGAACTTTTTCAACCCAACCGTTTCTTTCCCTTAGTCTAAACTTTCCAGGGCCCTCGTGTAAGTGGTGGATGGGTCCAAAGGCAAAGTGTGCAGACCAATCAGTGCGGGTTTACCTCTGTACTGGAGATAAGGTTCCAGCCATGCAAAAGTCAGGCCCTGCCCTGCAGCATATACATCCATACAGGCGAGAAAGATGATAGCACTTCATAGAATCATAGAGTTGGAAGAGACCACAAGGGCCATCCAGTCCAACCCCCTGCCAAGCAGGAAACACCATCAAAGCATTCCTGACAGGTGGCTATCAAGCCTCTGCTTAAAGACCTCCAAAGAAGGAGACTCCACCACACTCCTTGGCAGCAAATTCCACTGTCAAACAGCTCTTACTGTCAGGAAGTTCTTCCTAATGTTTAGGTGGAATCTTCTTTCTTGTAGTTTGAATCCATTGCTCCGTGTCCTCTTCTCAGGAGCAGCAGAAAACAACTTTTTTCCCTCCTCTATATGACATCCTTTTATATATTTGAACATGGCTATCATATCACCCCTTAACCTTCTCTTCTCCAGGCTAAACATACCCAGCTCCCTAAGCCGTTCCTCATAAGGCATCGTTTCCAGGCCTTTGACCATTTTGGTTGCCCTCCTCTGGACACGTTCCAGCTTGTCAGTATCCTTCTTGAACTGTGGTGCCCAGAACTGGACACAGTATTCCAGGTGAGGTCTGACCAGAGAGGAATACAGTGGTACTATTACTTCCCTTGATCTAGATGCTATACTCCTATTGATGCAGCCCAGAATTGCATTGGCTTTTTTAGCTGCTGCATCAATGCACTTCAATGATTGATTGATTGATTGAGTGATCGATTTGCCCAGGGAGTAGAAGTATTGCAGATGAAATAGCATGTGCGTGGGGTGGATGGCCATTGTATTAGTATTGTGGCTGCCTACTGGCCAGTGCCAGTGACATCATATCTCCTTCTACTTACTTCTGGTTGTATGTGGGTGAAGCTACCACAAGCGAGGCTCCCATAGCCATGGCACATCTTCGCATGCAAAACTTCAGTTGTATGAGGAATTACTCTTTGTATCTCGACCCTGTTACTGGGCCTCTGTTTGTTTTTAATATTCAAGTTATTTCATATTGCGAGGAAACCTAGGCTTTTATTTTTCTAAGGGAATGTCAGGAGGTATTTTCCTTGGCTCACGACAGCGCGCTCTGCCGTTGCCATATAGTTCACATGCCAGAATGAATGTTCTTGGCATTTTTTGCTCTTAGGGGATGGCAGGAGGTATTGTTTTGGCCAAAGGTATGGAAACAGTCACTTCACATCCATATGAAAGAATGCTTTGCTTCAAAAGGGGAGCCTAGCTGTCTGTAACACAAATCTACAGGCTAGAGAGAACCACAATGGTGACCTAGTTTGCCCTCCTATCAGAGATGTTTCATTTACCACTCCAACCTTCAATTCCAGCCATTTCTGATGGAATTTCAACATGTCTTGGGACTTTCAGCAAATTCACAGAATGTCAAGGCTGGTGAAAAATACAGCCTACTAACTGAACAGGGTTGCTTCTCCCCACCAGCAAGATTGCTGTGGCTTTTACCTCTGCATGAAAGGCAGAAACCAGGCAAAGCCTTTCCTTGCATGCAGGTTCAGCAATAGGACAGGATTTCTGTCTGCCATACAGTTGTTAGATGTGTGAAATTTCTGCCAGGGGCATGGGAGAATGAGCTGTATGCACTGGGCGTAGATTGAAAGCATGTTGGAATATGAACACATGGCCAAGTCGATGATAATGCTGCCATTGAGTGGGCTGGATGGCTGTGCCCCACAGAATATATCCAGGAACATAAGATGCTGCCTTAAACAGAGTCAGACCATTGGTTCTTCTAGCTCAGTATGGTCTGTACTAGGGATTGAGAACACGTGGCCCTCCAGATGTCATTGGATCACCATATCTGACCATGGACCATGCTGATGGAGGGGGCTGGAGTCCACCAACATCTGGAGGGCTAGAGGGTTCCCCATCTCTGATCTACAATGACGAGCAGCAGCTCTCCAGGGTTCCAGACAGGGGTCTTCCCCAGCGCCTGCCTACCTGGAGATGCCAGGGGGTGAAAATGGGACCTCTTATATGCAAAGCATGCGCCATTGTACCATTGAGCTATATTCCTCCCCCACATTTCTATAATGTGCCAAACTTCAATAGATGCAGTCTCACAGCTTCTCTGTTGAGCACACCAACTCATGTTGATCCCGGGGTACCTGATGGGGTTGGGAAAGTAGCGAATGTGTTCTAGAAATCAGGTTCTAAATCAGGAAGGAATAATGGCATCTACCCCACATCTTGAGTTCAATCATGTAAATAAATAATCTTTTTTATTTTTTTGTAAACGTGCTTCCTTATTATAATCATATTGTTAATTTAGTATGAAGGTAAAGCATGGGGCTCAATTTTCTTCTGAGACCCATGCGTTACCTTTTTGCAAAACATAAACTAATTTGGGGAAGCAGCAGTAGGGTGGCAGGAGGCAAGGAACGGGTCAGTCGTGAGTTGTGGGATACGCAAACAGGGAAGGACAGGCACCAAAACTCTATCATTTGAACTGCCTCTGGCAGATACAGCGCATGGTTTAAAATATTATTTCAATTTCCTTGAGGACTAGAATTATATTGCGTGTGTTTTTAAAAATCATGGGTGGTGGTAGTGTCAGGAATCCATACAGCAACATGTATTTCTGCAGGAAATTCTATGCATGCAGCACTGCAGAGTTTATGCACATGTATATGTGCAATTACAATGGAAATGTGTACATTAAACGATGCGAGAAAGAGTTCTCAGGTCTTTTGTGCAAGTTCACCCTATCCGATATCCTGTCTCATACTGTGCTTACTTCTACTGCTTTAGAGGAAAGCTGAGCAGAGGGAAGGCACAAAATATTAGGGGTGAACAGTCCTATCTTAACATCTATATGTTGGAGCAGATACGTGATGCTGTGGGCTCCCCTTGCCATAACATACCTGGGATGCGTAATTTTTGAGGTTTGTCATGTGCACCCTTGGGAAGGGACCAAGGTGGTAGAGTAAATGCTTTAAACACAGAAGATCCTATGTTCCACCCCTGTCATATTCAGAGCTGAGCAAGTTCCTTGTCTGAAATGCTGATGGACCACTTCCAGCCAGTGGAGACTAAGGGTAGCTAAAGTGCTGCCCTCCAGACATTGTTGAATTCACGGCAGGAACGCACAAATGCGCAATATGCGGAAGTTTACGCTTTTCTCCATGCCTACAATTCTCAGCTGCCCCAAGCAGCATGGTCAATGCTCAGAGATGATGGGAGTTTATAGCCCAGCAACCATGTTGGCTATCCCTGGTGTAGATGTAACCGAGCTAAATGGACCAGCTTCCTACACTGATCTCAACATAGAGCATTTGGACAAAACACAAACTCCTAGACAAGAAACAAAACACAAACTCCTAACCATCCAGCCTCGTTTGCTACACCTTATGAAATATAGGAAACGGATATGTCATAGAATCATAGATTCTGTCAGTCAACCATAGGTAAGCCTACATCAGCTGGTTTGATGTCCAGGCATTATTATGGATCCCAAAGCAGCAAAGTTTTGTCCTCAGGTACTGCACACACCTGGGCACAGGTAAGGACCACTGGCACGCCATTACAATGCATCCTTTTCCTATTCACCTCTACTTTGAATGCTCACACATCTGCAACAGCATACATCACAACACAACCCATTATCCTTCATAGGAACTACAATATATATCAAAGGCAATACTGCACCAGAGATCCCACAGCCCAGGGAAACAAACATTCTCCAAGGAGTGTCTTGGCAACACCTGTGGAAAGACAGATCATACCTTCCTCCTCTCAGCTCACCCACACCTCTAAGCACACTCTGATATGTCCAGCAAAGAGACATCGAAGAAAAACAAGAGGAGACATTTGTCTTTTATTAGGATAATTAATTCAGGCAAATTACCTGGACTGGTTTTAATTACTGAAATATCTCAAACGAGCTTGCACCTGTCTGACTTCAGGCAGCAGATCTGTCCCCAGGGACAACCAGAAGCAACTTCTCTGAATCCTAAACTGCAGACAGAAGCTTGGGGCTCTGTCCAGCACATGACACATTGCTCTTAGTATGATCAGAGCCCCTTGGTGACTGGAGGAATCCCTCGTAGAGCTGCAAGACTTTCTCACAGAAGGAACATGTGGAGGCTTAGACTGTAAAACAGGCCACCATCAATTCTGGGTCCCCAGAGCCCTTCTGAGAGGGTCTCATGGTCCCTCGGGGACTACATCTTTCTGCCGTTGTACGGAGAGGCTCCGACCACACAATCTAGATGCTCTCATCAATGTCTCCCCTTTTGCTCTTCTGAACCGAAGCGTAAGAAAGGCAGCTCAGTGCAGCTCTCCTGTCGCAGTTTGAAGAGCAAATATTTTCCTACAGGTTTGCTTGTCGACAGGCTGCTCACTTCACAGAAAGAAGAAGAAGAAAAAAGAGGGAGCGGGAAAGTAGCAAGGTGAAAGAGCTTCAGCTCAGGTTGACCACCCTGAGGAAACCGGGGAAAGAAGGTGCAAAGAGAGAGAGAAAGAGAAAGAAGGAAGAGGGAACGAATTCACCTCAGCTAGCTCAGCGGCTTTCCCGTCTGAAAGCTGAAGTGCTCACTTACCTCCTGCTCTGTCGGTGAATTCTTGTCCAGTCTCAGAGCCTCTCCTGTTCAAATCACGCCTCTAAGGCACCAGACACTTTTTCTTAACGTTTCCTTCAAAGCAGAACCCACCCCCCCAGCCCACCATGGCTCTTTGCCCAGTCGTTCTCCATGCGGAGCCAAGAAAACCTCACTCAAGGAGAAAACAAAATTACTTGGGAATGATGCGAGCAGGAGGGATGGTTCTCGTCTTGGGTTTTTAGGCTCCGTACCATCCGGGTATACAGCAGAAGGGGACTGTATAAGGGGGGGGGGAGAGAGAGAGAGACAGGGGTGTTGGGGGGAGAGAAAGAGAGCTCTAAAATTGACAACACATGGCTGTTTCTTATCCTAGGGCCTAGTAAATAGGTCTTTCATGCTGGGCCAGTTACCACGGCAACAAACATGCAGGAAATATTCCAGATAACTAGAATAGTGGCAAAAAACATGTGTTTTGGATAAAGCATCTCCCCCCCCTTCTCCCATGGCTTTATTCATTCGGCTGCTCCACACAAGCCTGCCTTTCAGGGCAGACACCTTCCTTGTGTCTGGCAGGGGTCAGAGGCTAACCTTTGCCGCAACTAGGAAGATGAGACCCATGTTTTTTCTCCAGGGGAGAAAAAGAAATAGAGGTTTCTTCCTGCCGCCCCTTGTCTTCAGATGAAATTGAACAAAGATGCTTGCTGGGAAACTCTCGGAGGAGATTCTCCTTGGATACTTGACTCCTGTGCATATAGAAGAGTACCTTGTGATTCCTAGGGCTGAGACAGCCAACGTGATGTTGTTGGGGAACAACTCCCACCATCCCCAACCATTGGCCATGCTGGATGAGGCCCATGGGAATTGGAGTTGAAGAAGAGCTGGAAGACATCACATTGGCCACTGCTGCCATAATTGGCCAACAATGAGTTCCGCTTTGGACCCCTGCATGGTCTTTGATGTGTCACGGCTATTGAAGGCCACATCCACACCACCCATTTAAAGCACTCCTATACAACTTTAATAGTCATGGCTTCTCCCAAAGAAAACTGGGAACTGTAGTCTGCTAGGGTCTCATTTTACGCAGGTCAATTCTGTGTCCAGGGCAGCTGTCTACCAGCTCCATCTGGTATGCAGGCTGAGACCCTACCTGCCTGCGGTCTGTCCTGCCAGAGTGGTGCATGCTCTAGTTATCTCTCGCTTGGACTACTGCAATGCGCTCTACGTGGGGCTACCTTTGAAGGTGACCTGGAAACTACAACTAATCCAGAATGTGGCAGCTAGTCAGGTGACTGGGAGTGGCCGCTGGGACCACATAACACTGGTCCTGAAAGATCTACATTGGCTCCCAGTACGTTTCCGGGCACAATTCAAAGTGTTGGTGCTGACCTTTAAAGCCCTAAATGGCCTTGGCCCAGTATACCTGAAGGAGCGTCTCCACTCCCATCGTTCAGCCCAGACACTGAGGTCTAGCGCTGAGGGCCTTCTGGCGGTTCCCTCCCTGCAAGAAGTGAGGTTACAGGGAACCAGGCAGAGGGTCTTCTCGGTAGTGGCACCCGCCCTGTGGAATGCCCTCCCACCAGATGTCAAAGAAATAAACAACTATCTGACTTTTAGAAGACATCTGTAGGCATCTGTTTAGGGAAGCTTTTAATATTTGATGTTTTATTGTGCTTTTAATATTCTGTTGAGGGCTGCCCAGAGTGGGTGTGGTATACATAATATATTATTATTATTATTATTATTATTATTATTATTTTATTATTATTATTATTCCACTCCTACCTCCAGAGCCACTTGCAGAAAGTAGTTATGAGAAGTTAGTGTTCAGCCTCACCTCAGCTGCCCTCTGTTGTTCTGCAGGGTTGAATCTTGTCCCCCATGCGGTTAACATCTATAGGAAGCTGCTGGGAGCTGCCACGGGATATTTGGAGTGTAGGTGGCACCTGAAGCGGCCATAACCCGAGGTATGACTGTAGTTCTTTCCATCTCTCACCAGTGTGGTGTAGTGGTTAAGAGCGGTAGACTCGTAATCTGGTGAACCGGGTTCACTTCCCCGCTCCTCCACATGCAGCTGCTGGGTCACCTTGGCTAGTTACACGTCTTTGAAGTCTCTCAGCCCCACTCACCTTACAGAGTGTTTGTTGTGGGGGAGAAAGGGAAAGGAGAATGTTAGCCGCTTTGAGACTCCTTCGGGTAGTGATAAAGCGGGATATCAAATCCAAACTCTTCTTCTTCTTCAACTGTCTCTTCATACTCCTCCCTGGTCTTTTCACCTTTTAGATATTCTTCATCCTTCATGTACAGTCATTTTCACCTCTCTGCTTTGTTATTTTTACTTTCTTTGCCTGAATTCTCTTTCACCATTGATCCACCTGCTTTCTTCTTTCTTCCATTTAAGATGGCATTGAAAATGTCCCAGTACACCCTTGACTGGTATGTCGTCGCTCTTCCTCCCTAATTCCTTTCCTATCACGTGTTGTGCTTTACTAAACTGTAACCCTGAAGGTAGGACCATTTTTTTTTATAGCTGCCATCGATCTGTCTCGGGAGACCATGGAGGAGTGTGCCTTTGTGGGTGAAGTCAAACCGTTGGAGAGTTACAGCGTGTGCTGCGGCTGTAGAAACCGATATGGGAGAGACATATTTTGTTGCAGCTGGGGTAGATGCAGGTTTCTGGTTTTTTGTAGTACAGTGGTACCTCGGGTTAAGAACTTAATTCGTTCTGGAGGTCTGTTCTTAACCTGAAACTGTTCTTAACCTGAGGTACCACTTTAGCTAATGGGGCCTCCGCACCGCAGCCGCACGATTTCTGTTCTCATCCTGAAGCAAAGTTCTTAACCCAAGGTACTATTTCTGGGTTAGCGGAGTCTGTAACCCGAAGTGTCTGTAACCTGAAGCGTCTGTAACCCAAGGTACCACTGTATTCCAAGAATAACAATAGACATGGCACCCAGCATGGTGTAACTGATAAGCCCTGTTAGTATAATGGTAGCAGTTTGTGTTTGATGAATTGTCCAAGAGCACACAGCACTCGTTCACACATAACGCTAAGCCAAACTATGGCTTAATGTGAACAAGCAAACATGTTGGTTCCCCAAAAGTAGATCACGGGCTCCTTTGCTCCTCCTAGGTTCTTTTGCTGCAGTGCAAATACATGGTGTGCCTTAGCATGTCATCTGAACCTGGCCTTGTGGTTTACCTCTTCCAGAAAAACCACAAGATGCAAACCGAAGGTCAAACTTTAGTTACAGCTCATGGTCAGTCTGGTGAGAGTTGAAGCATGAGTCTGGGTTTGGATGACGCACCAAGCTAACCCATGGCTTAGCTCAGTACAGCACACCAGGAAGTTGACAGGGCAGGAGCAAAGTGACCACCATCTCCTCCCTGGGAGCTACATGTTTGCTTGTTCACACTACCTGTAAGCTGGGGCTTGGCTTAGCATTATGTGCAAATCAGACTGTTGTTTATGTGAAGCTAAGCCAGTGAAGGTCTGGCCAAGGACCTGGATGGGAAACCACTGGGAGTGCAATGTAAACCTTGGAAGTATATATAGAGTTTTAAAATGAAAATCAATCTGTAATGCATTCGCTGTTGACACAACAAACGCGTATGATAAAAGCCACACAAAACAGCTGTTTAATAAGCATAGACAAACAGCGCATAACTAGGTATGTAACTAATTTTTGAGTGCATTTTGCGCTCATGAACTCAGCTGCATTAAAAATCCACATTGTTGGCACCAGCCCAGCCCAGCTGACTATAAACATAAGTACAGATTATTAATGATTGTTTGAAAAATCTCTCCTTGCCCCACACTCACACCCAGTGTCCCCCCCCCTAGAACAGTGTTTAGGGGTACTCTCATTTTTCTACTCATACTGAAATGCTGCCCCTCAATGAGGCCAAACTTAGATTCACAAAATGTTTAGGGGTATGCGTACTCCTGCGTCCCCCCAGAAAAAAAGCACTGAAAGAGAAGGTTGGGAAAGAAGTCTCAAATTGTCTCCACAAGCACCAGTTATCCGGAGAAAGGGTATTTTTGATGAAGAGATGCAGGAATCTCAGAGATAGAGCATTTCTTCAAAGCCCTAAAGAATCCTTAATCTGGAAGTGTAAAGGACTTCTGCTGAAGCTTTGTCAATCAGCTGGAAGGACCCTGTCTAATGGATCACTGCCATTCCCTGTTGTGGTCATCACATCTGCTTTAAAATTTGGGCACTGTAGTGGGCTGCCTGGCATACGCATGGATGTTTTAAGCAAGTGCATGCTCAAATAATGGCCATATGTGCAAGAGGCAAGAAAAGGGTCTACCAGGGCAATCTGTCAGCTCGGCCCTGCATTTTCTAGATGAAAGGCAGCCTGGAATCATTAGTGTCTTGGCTGGGTCTGCTGATGCCAACTCCATCACTGGGCCAACAGAACAGGTGTGAGGGAGATGCCTTCTTCCACCTGCAGCTAATGACCATCTGAAGGCAATAAAGCTGATTCTCTCTCTCTGTCTCCTTCCCATTGATCTTGAGCCCAATCCTAAAGTAGTTCTCTGGCATGAGCCCTGGCCATTTGTCTCCAGTAAAATATGATTTAGATTTGAAGCAGATGACGTCATTTACAAACACACACCCTGCAGTGGGAATGTTATAGGCAAAGTCTGGGAAAGCTTCTAATTTAGGGTTGCCATATTTTGAAAAGTGAAAGTCTGGACACAAAAGTTTTGTTGAGCTTTTTTGTCTTTTTCTTTTTTTTTTTTGGCCAGTTATTGAGTTGGGTTTTTTTTTTAGTTTTGCCCAAAATTGTTGAGCTTCTTTGACAAAATCACAAAAGAGAGAGAAAAGAATACGTTATTGAGCTACTTTTAAGGAAAATCACCCCAAACGACACTGCCAACATGGGTTGCCATGGGCAGCAAGGCTTTTTTTAATAGGAAGAACACATAATTGTTGAGCTTTTTTTTTAAGGAATCCATCGACTCTCAAACTGTGAGCTAACTTTTACTTGACCCACTGAAATTAGTAGACCTAAAGTCAGTTACCTTCGTTTCAGTGGGCCTGCTCTGAATATGACTAGTATGGGATACAGCCCTGTTTCACTGGAAGATTGAATTTTTCCTGCTTTCAGAAATCCCATTGCACCCATTGGATCTTGCTCAGCCTGCGATCGAATAAACAAGCAAGCAAATCTGCTTCTGCTAAATTATCAGCATCCTCAGCATGAGTGCAACTACGGAGACACCTAGACAGTTACGAAACTCTGCTCCCATTTGCACTTCTGGTTCCTTTAGACGTGATAACGGTTTTTATTCTTTCTCCCCAACCTGATTTTGCTAGCTGTCCTCTTCCTTTTCCCTAGAGGGAGAAGTCCAGTGCAGCTGAGTTCTTAAGGCTCTGCTTGGCCATTCTGATTTTTTATTTTATTTTTAATGTAGACCTAACTTTCCATGATGTTTATGCTGAAAGCCCCCCCCTGCCTCCCCACACTCCCCAAATGTCTTAGACTGACACATTTCTCTCTCTTTATTTATGATCCCAATTAAAACCCTGCCTGTAATTTTACCTCCGGAAAAACCTCATTCGGTCCAGACAGCTCTGCAGAGAGTTACTCATGGCTCTCTCTCTCCCAGGAGCCGCAGACTACCATATCCTAAATCCCAAGGTGAGGGTCTCCCCCCACCGCCCCGTAACAGGCCTGCAGAGGGCAGGGGGTGCAAGAAGATTCTCAAGGTTTCAGACTGGATGCGTCCCTAGCCCTTCCTGGAGATGCCACAGATTGAATCTGGGACTTTGTGCATGCAAAGCAGATGTACTGCACTGAACTACCTACTTTCGTTTCTGTATAAGCCTTCACTTCCTTGTGCAATTCTCTTCTTTCAGGTTGGTCCTGATAAAGGCATGTGGATTTTTGGAGGGACCCCTCCCCTCCCGACACACATACGGACCAACGTGGCCTTTCCATAGCCGCGTAGAAGATGGAATTACAGCAGGTGCATCCTTGACCTCTTTCACATCTGGCCACCCTATCAGCCCAGGATTTATGGCTCCGGAACTGAGAACAGATACCTCACACCAGTCCGGCTCCTCGCCGACGCCTCACACACTCAAGTTTTGCCACCTTCTGGGTAGATTTGGAGGGTGTTCCTGAGAAGACGGGGTCTCTTCCAGCTGTGAAGGTTGTTGGTGCCAAGCTCCAACTGCTTTTCAGATTAGGTATTGTTAAAAGGGAACAGAAATCGGAGCAGATTTTCTCCCTGAAGCTGAGATGCAGAAACAACTGCATTGCAGATGGAGCCTTTTGTCTTTTATTGCATATCAAATTTTTATTTTTTAAACAAACCACACCCAAACTGGTACTTTATCTTTCCACAACCCCCCCCCCAAAACCCTTGTGAATTACACTATATACCAGTGGTGTCCAAACTTTTTTCAAAGAGGGCCAGACTTGATGAAGTGAAGAGCCGTGAGGGCCGACCAAAGGACCGACCAAAGTTGTTTACCTTTTTTTTAGCATCAAAGTTGTTTAGCGTTTTTATGATTTTACCCCAAAGTTGTTGAGCTTCTTTTAGGATTGAAGTTGTTGAGGTTTTTTTTTTTTTTTTTAGGATTTTAGCCCAGGAAATAAACTGCCACTGGAGCAGGATTAAACTGACCGGCAGGCCGGATTAGGCCCCCGAAATGGACTTTGGACATGCCTGCTATATACCAATGCTGTTGAGACAATTTGGCCAGTGGCTACAGTTCTCTTGAAAGGATCACTTTAAGGGTAGGGGAGAAATTCAATTCAGTTCACATTTAAAGCTGAGCTGACCTAAGTTGCACTTGGCAAAATAGCACAGGAACCAAATGGAATTCACACGTCTCTGAATTTTGCAATGTAGTTCTCCAGCAAAGTGATGAGGTTGGTTGGTTGGTTGGTTGGTTTAAATGCCTGTGTTAGGGCAAAGGATGCCCACAGTAGAATCATAGAATCATAGAATTGGAAGAGACCACAAGGGCCATCCAGTCCAACCCCCTGCCAAGCAGGAAACACCATCAAAGCATTCCTGACAGGTGGCTGTCAAGCCTCTGCTTAAAGACCTCCAAAGAAGAAGACTCCACCACAATCCTTGGCAGCAAATTCCACTGTCAAACAGCTCTTACTGTCAGGAAGTTCTTTCTAATGTTTAGGTGGAATCTTCTTTCTTGTAGTTTGAATCCATTGCTCTGTGTCCTCTTCTCAGGAGCAGCAGAAAACAACCTTTCTTCCTCCTCTATATGACATCCTTTTATATATTTGAACATGGCTATCATATCACCCCTTAACCTTCTCTTCTCCAGGCTAAACATACCCAGCTCCCTAAACCGTTCCTCATAAGGCATCGTTTCCAGGCCTTTGACCATTTTGGTTGCCCTCCTCTGGACACGTTCCAGCTTGTCAGTATCCTTCTTGAACTGTGGGGCCCAGAACTGGACACAGTATTCCAGGTGAGGTCTGACCAGAAACAGCATACAAAAATCTACTATATATTTCAGAAAGTTGTTTGTTCTCTATGCGTTTAGACACCTCTTATGATATCATAACCAAATTGGGTGTGATGGTTCTTGAGATCAGGGTTTCCCCTCTATGCTTGGATATGATTAGATGCCATTTGGAATCAAGTGGTCAAAAAATATAAGGTAGCTTCTTGCATTGCCATGTGTCAGGGACGTGCCCTCCCCTGCCAGTCCGGCACTGAGTGGGTACCGGCAGCATAAGCCTCTATTGTCAACGGACACGTCTCCCAGTGAGTCTGCCAGCTCCTTCCCGGGGGAGGAGGAGTCACCAGGGAGGAGCCAAGTGGGAAGGGGTCTCCAGGATGATGCAGAGAGACCCAGCACCGCTCAGCAGACCCACTCTGAGGGGGAGACACCGTTTCCGGCGCCTGCTTTACGCAGAAGGGTCAGGGGAGAAAGGAGGCGGCACTTTAGGGTGCCGAGACTCTGGTGTTGGCGCCGCAGCAGGAGGGGGGCACTTCCGGATTCTGCTAGCAACTAGATGGTCATGTTTTATGATAGCTCCGCACTGTACATATTTGCACAATAAAATAGTTGAAAGACAAGATGGACTTGGTCTTTACTCATGAGCAACCGTTAGCGAATCTGATACCATGTTACCAGCGTAGTTATGCTGCCAGCACCTTTCCCCCAAGAGATTGTGAGAGTTTTAGTCTAGTTTTCAGACATCAGGTCTACCCCTGCCTCTTTGGAAGAGGATGCTGTGCCCACCCCCTGTCTCTCAGGAGACACAGGTACCCCCATCCTTCACCTATGTCCTGGAGACACCAGTAGAGGCTTGAACAGATGGTCCAGCCTTCCAGGTGGAGTGTTAGATTGCTTGCTAAGAAATAGTTTGCTACTCTAGGTTTTGCCTGCGCTATTGCCTGCACAGGAGTGCAAGGGATGTGTCATTGTTGGATCAATGCATGGGCATGGGGGGCAGGCGGCAGCTGCCCACCCCACAAATCAAGTAACTAACCTTCTTGGTAGTGGCGCCCGCCCTGTGGAACGCCCTCCCAGCAGAGGTCAAAGAGATATACAACTATCTGACATTCAGAAAATACCTCAAGGCAGCCCTGTTTAGGGAAGTTTTTAACTTGTGATATTTTAATGTATTTTAATATCCGTTGGTGGCCGCCCAGAGTGGCTGGGGGGACCCGGCCAGATGGGCGGGGTACAAATAATAAATTATTATTATTATTATTATTATTATTATTATTATTATTATTAATAATAAATAATAATACTTACCTAAAAGTAGAAATTGTTGAAAGATTTTGGCAGAGTTTTCTAGCACTTGGGGTCAAAAGAAAGTACAGTCGTACCTTGGATCCCGAATGCCTTGCGAGTTGGGCGTTTTGGCTCCCGAACGCCGCAAACCCAGAAGTGAGTTTTCTGGTTTGCAAACGTTCTTTGGAACCCAAACATCTGACGGGGCTTCCGCGGCTTCTGATTGGCTGCAGGAGCTTCCTGCAGCCAATCAGAAGCCACGCTTTGGTTTCCGAACGTTTTGGAAGTCGAACTGACTTCTGGAACGGATTCTGTTTGACTTCCAAGGTACAACTGTAATTTAAAACAATTGTTGCTGAGATATTTCATTCCGAATCTGCTAGGCAGAGCCAGACAAAGGATGATGATAGGTGGGTGTCCTGCCCCCCCAACATAAATCCTGGCTATGCACATGGATCAATGTATTCTCTTGAGTAGCCATATTACCTGCTATGCCTTTGGATAAAGATGTGTATTGCCTAATGTGCTTTTGAGAAATTGTTTAGCATATGTATCACACTGATCTGAGCAGAAAAAGTTTTGGAAAGACTCATCACCTGAGTTTGGGTTCTTCACTTCCCATGGAAGTTTAATTTATGGGCTTGTTTATGGAGGGGAAAGGGCCAGGTGTAGACATCTGTGCATGCGAGGTGTCAGGAGTACGGTAAGGATGGAGAAAGAGAAACATCTGCCATGCTCTTCAGAACCCAGATGGTGCCTTGAAATGCACATTTAACTAGCAGAGTATACAGCTTTGCCATATGTACAACGCAGACAGGTGAGTCATCTTTTAAATGTTCACATCTAACCTCGGGAGGAACTTATGAGACATACCCAGAGAGGGTTAAGTAGCAGACTCATAACGTACAGCAAAGGGTCTGGGGTGCAGGCAAAGTGGGGAATGTTCAAAGATGTCTGAAGAGGACAAAAAGCAGAACGAGATCCTGTATCTGAAACTGAAGCTAGGCAGACTATGATTTGGCACACATGATACGAACAGGGAGAGTAACTAACCTCTGGAACAAATTCCCTAGGGGTGTGGGGGGAGTTTTGTAGCTGGAAGGTATTTGAATCCAGAATATCTGTTTGCAGGAGAAGTTGTGTTTCAGCACAGCTGGAAATTATGGACACTGTGAATGGCTTAAAGGGCATGTGGTAATCATTCAGCTTTTTCTCGTGGCATAAAAAGGGGGAAGGAGGTAGATCAGGTAATATCATTTATTGGACAGGCATTAGATTAGGGGAGGGAAGCCTTCTTCTCAAGGGCCACATCCCCTTCTGGGAGCCATCTGGGTTCCACATGCCAGTTTTAAGCGGAGCCAGAGGCGTTGGATGTGACTTTTATCTTTGTACAGTGGGCTACTTTCAAACACACTATCTTCCAGCCAGGCAAACAGGAGGCATTATCAGAGCTCCAGGCCACATTCCAGCCAGGGGAAAAACAGGCAGTGTGGCCTGGGGAGGGGTCTGAGGGCTAAATAGCTAAATAGAGAGGCTTTGGGGCTGTATTTGACCCCCCCTGGGTCTCAGGTTCCCCACCCATGCATTTCATAGTTGGTGCCCTTCTGCATTGTCCTTTCGGTGCCTGTAGAAGATGTCCCTCTGTCATATATAAGGAATGAATGTATATATGTGTATATATATATCACAGTGAATAACGAAAGAGAAATTTAAAAATTCTCGTGGCAAAACATTTTGGCTTCCGCCTTCATCATTTGCTCCGATAAAATGCCGTTTCTAAGGTGGCTGTTATAGAGCTATGAGAATGGGATGTTCAGAAGGGCTTCATTCGATGATGCTCAGCCATGCTGGTACTAACCTCTTGGATGAGGCCATGCAGTGTTAATGTGTACATCCAGAAGTTCTCTCTCTTTGCTTTTAGGAGCTGCTCAGAGTGGCTGGGGCAACCCAGACTCTCCAAGTGTCCATATTTACTAAGAACAGTCCTGGATTTACAGAAGCCGTCCCAGTTTCTGATTTGATCCTAAATGTCCCGCTTTTCCTTAGGACGTCCCTATTTTCATTGGAGAAATGTTGGAGGGCATGGAATAGAACATTCTTTTTTTCATCCGAGAAATTTTGGAGGAGACATCTCTATTTTCATCGGAGAAATGTTGGAGGGTATGGCAACCCAGTCAGATCATAATAATTAATATTGCTAACATTGTAGGATCGGTTGGAACCTCTAGAGCATTTGTCAATAAGTCTGACAGGCTGTGGTTCTCATAATTCAAGTGTTTAGCAACTGTCTGAAGCGCTGTTTAAATGCTTTTGTTATGGTCTATCTCCCTATCTGCTTGTGCCTCAGTAGTTGCTTTAGAAATACCAATTTATTATTTTCTAGCCACTTCTGCAAAGTGGTGAGAGTGAAACCATACATTTGCATTCCTTCCCACTGTTCATTCTCCAGCATGCTGACACAGATCACGGGGGGCAAAGTGCTCCCGTTTCCAGGTTTGTTCAGTCATGCCTGTGCTTTGGCTACAGCGTTGTCAGGAAACAGCCTGGACTCTGGGATTCTGCCTCTTTGGTGGGGGAATCCTCTCCCGCGAACCCAGGTTCTTACATAATGGCAAAGCCAGAGATACTTGAGGAATGCCCTCTTCATGAATTCTAATGTGGACTCACCTGATTCACCCTCCTTTGACTAATGTGCGGATGAGAATATAACAAACCTTTGGATTTTGCGCTTTTCTAAATTTCACAAAACAGTTCTCAGCAATGAGAAATACCACAATGCATATACAAATATGTATTTTGGGATAAAACCTGCTTAGAAATGTGTATTTCGAGGAAAGAAACTCATTTAGGAATGCATGCTTTGTGAGCAAATAAATTCAAAAATACATATTTAAATATGTATCTAAAATTAATGACATGGAGTGGACTTATAAATGTACACATGTGGAAGAGACAAGGACAAGGACTGGAAGTTGATTGGTCCTTCCATCAACTTCTGCTCCTCATCCAACCCAAAGCAGCTCAGAACCTTGTAGGTTAGAGGAGTCTTCCACAAACAGGTATCCACCAAATATTTGTGTCATTTAAATTCTTCTCAATATTGATCCAGAGTAGATTCCAATGTATAGTTAGCAGAGTAAAAACTTAAACACGTTGCTGGATTCCCCAAAAATAGATGAGGCAATTGCATTTCATCAAGCAGAGCTTTACTGCTACTGAAGGCAAATGAGCATAATGTTCACAAATCCAATACATTCAGGATTGGCCCTGTCCATAAGAAATCCAGTTGCCACAGGCTTAACTTAAACTTACAATAACTTATAATAAGACTAAACCGTAACACTATATATAGAACACCAAACCAGAAAGAAAGAGAGACCGAAAGAGAGAGAAAAACCCAGGTTCCCTCTGGCCTCACTATTATAGACAACATGACCTTGACAGAAAGAGATCAGAGAACCAGTTTCAACCAGCTGTACTCAGCTTCTCTGAAGGAATAACCCAAACATGAAGTTTCTTTCACACAGAGAAGCTTCCAGAAGCTTCCAAAACCCTCTTGAATTAATTAGAACAGGAAAGATCTCTACAAATCAGATCAATACTTTCTGTACTAAGAAATGCTCAATGGTGATGATGTAAGTTGTAGTTCAACAACTTCTGGAGGGCACCAGTTGTCAGAGTCCTCTTCATGTGAGGAAGTGGAGGACTCTGAAACAGAGGGGGAAGGTACACAGAAGTGTCTTCTAGAAGTGTAGCCACCTAATGAGCCTACAGAGCCAGTGTCCCCCTAGTACTGCTATCCTTGGACTTGGAGAACTCCATGGAGGAGTCGGTGTGACTGGAGAATCCCCTGCTCTGTTGCAGTAAGAAAGTCATGGAAAGGGCTGGGCCCCTTGAAGCAAAGCAACACTTTCCAGGATGTGCAGGACTCACAATGAGCAGGCAACTGTGCTGCTGCTCTGTAGGGCTGAGGCTCTGTTTGCTCCCTGTTAAAACAACAAATGAACTCTGTATGCCCAGAGCAGAACCAGAGTTGGGTTCTACCTAGTTTCGCTTTAGAGTCCTTTTCCATTTCCCTGAAATTTCCTTACCTGGTCATTTCTATTCCTTATGTGATCTTTCACATGACACAAAAGCCACTTCTGGATATCTGGTGAAATCTAGTGGGAGTTTCGCAAACATTTCCATGTCATTGACAATTAGCTTCTAGGAGAAAAAGTCATTTTTCAGCCTCATTAACTTAGAAAATTGCGGGAGTTTTGCATTGCAATTTAATGTGATGGAATTTGGGGCATACAGTCCTTTACCATCACTTGAACCTTAGCATGACATGGTAGTATATTGACTAAAAAGCCACGGTTCCATGACGCAACAGGGTGGGTAGGAAATCAAATAAATAATGAAATAACAATTGCATCTTCCCAGTAGCAGCATATTTATTTAACGGGAGTCATTTGACCATTGTTATCATCATTATTGTATAAAATTTTGCTGCATAGTAAAACAAATGAACATTTCTTTCGTTTGTCCTCTAGTATACCTTAATTTTTGAGCTATTTTTTTCAGCAATAATTATGGACCAGATTTGACTATACCATAATTCCTTATTTAATCACTCTTAATATTTCCATGTTAATGCGATAATCATCCTGGCAGCTAACGATAAGTATAGAATTGCTTCTTTATCCAAAAGCAACCTCTTTTGGACCATCACAGCTCTTCAGCAATGCTAATAAAGAGATTGGTATCCAGTTTACATTGCAATTTGTTTAATAATTGGTACTTGAGTTCGATTTTTCTTCCTCCTTGGTCCCTTTGTCTTGTGTGTTGTTGTAGTAGTTTCATATATTGTAGATCTGCTGGCAGGGACTGTCTTGTCTTGTCTTGTTTTTTTATTGATTTTATGCAAGCTAATCTGGGAGCCTTTGGGGCTGAAAAGCTCTAAACGAATAAAATAATAATGATTAGATCAATTTCTTGGGACATGTTTTGAGTTGATGCCTAAACCTTGGCCTCTGTGGGGGACAGCTGAATCTCAGTCGGGAGGGAGCCCTAAAACCATGGGGAAGGGTGGGTTGGCAGGCCCCACAGATTTCCTGAGAAAATTCTGCACACATTCAGGTGGCTGAAATGAGTACATCTATCTGTAACTTTTATTATAAGGCAGATTTGTTTTGATTGGTGATACACTATTTTTCAGGTTTTGCCCCTGAGGAAGAAGAGCGATAGCTCTAAATGAAGAGAGCATTGAATTTACTATTCTATCGAAAAACAGGGGAGGAAGGAAAGTTATTGTTTCTGAGCCCAAACCACACATGTTCCTGGGAATCATTCTCCGAGTCCACCTCCTGCTTGATCACGGCAGTGTCAAAAATACTGACCTCTGACCCAGAAGATTAAAGAGGATAGCACCTGGTCTTTTGGAAAGCCCCAGGATAAATATATCCTTTGTACTTGGGCTAACAATGCTTTCTTAAATCCTTAGAGGAACTCAAACCACTGGCAGTGGTTGAGTGGGGATGAAGAAAAATGGTGGAACTAGTAGAGAAGTCCTGCCAGAGAGGTACGTCTGAGAGTGTATTGTAAAAGAGTCCGTTTGAACCATCTGGATATGTGCTACCAGAAATGGCATTGCAATAAGTCCAGGACTAATTGTCAACTCTGGAAACTCATAAAAATGAGAGCTCATTAGAATTCAAATTTCTCAATAACACCACTGCAAAATAACAACACTACATAAATTAGGAAAAGGTAAACACTCAGGGGCCCAGGTGGCGCTGTGGGTTAAACCACAGAGCCTAGGGCTTGCTGATCAGAAGGTCGGCGGTTCGAATCCCTGTGACGGGGTGAGCTCCCGTTGCTCGGTCCCAGCTCCTGCCCACCTAGCAGTTCGAAAGCACGTCAAAGTGCAAGTAGATAAATAGGAACCGCTCTGGCGGGAAGGTAAACAGCGTTTCTGTGCGCTGCTCTGGTTCTCCAGAAGCAGCTTTGTCATGCTGGCCACATGACCCAGAAGCTGTACGCCGGCTCTCAGCCAATAAAGCGAGATGAGCGCTGCAACCCCAGAGTCGGACACGACTGGACCTAATGGTCAGGGGTCCCTTTACCTTTAAACACTCACCAATTCAAATATCTTGAATGTGTCTGCTTTCTGAGCTCCCTCTCTGTGAGCTTGCAAGCAGAACACTTTATTGTATTGCACCCTGGGAATTGCAGTTCCCCATTGCCAGCCATGGAAGAGAGTTGCTTGGAACCTAAGCAGCCCTTTCTCCCAACCCTACTTTCTCTAGGAACAAGAGCTGCTCTAGCTTTGAATGGGGAGTGGATCCCATATGAAATGTTTGCAATAAACACTTGTGGGAATTCATCCAATAGGAGAAGATATACACACACAAACCCCTACCCACTGGCGGAGTTAGAGGAGTGCGGGGGGAGCGCACCGCCCCCGGCAGCCCAATCCTGGTGGGGTGCCATCGCGGCTGCCCCCTGCTTGTGCTGGGCGCCATGCCCCTGCAGCTGGCGTGCTATGCCCCTGGAACGCGCGCCAGCCCCGCGGCTGCCTGCTCTCCACCCCCCGGTGCCGGAACATGAAGCTCTGCCACTGCCCCTACCTGCCAATAAAAGTGGAAATATTGACATGTGACAGGTAGGAGTAGAAAGAGCCTGTGGATTACAATGGCTGGATAAAAAAGGGCCTTCTCCATCTCCTTGCTCATGGTGGTCCCAATGTTCTTCCTTCTGTTTTCAAGTAGGTTTCTCCCACAGCAGATTGGCCCTAGACATTATGGCTAAGTTCATCTCTTGAGACCTTTCCCTGCTCCCAAAGGGACAAATGGATCTGAGCCATCCTTAGCATTTGAACTCTAAAGCCTTCATCCCGGTTTCATTTCTTCCATAATTTGATGTTAGGTTTGGATGGAAGTATTTTGTAAAGCCATTGAAACGTGAGGTTGGAAAAGTGCGTGCTTGCGTGTATCTGCGAAAGAGAACGGAGGAAAGTGAGAAAGATTGACGCGGTGGCGAGAAGGGAAGTTTTCTACAGATTGGAGCATCGTTTGCAAGATGAAAGCCTGCAACAGCCGTAGCAGAATGCAAGCGAATGGTTTAATCTCACCAGTTCTCTCCTGGGATGAGTTAGCCTTATAAAGATGGATCGACTTCTATTGGCCTCAATAACCCATTACAAACATTTCCTTTTGATTTACCCAAGACCTTTTCTTCTCGAGGATCAAGACACACACCCACCCTCCATTTTTTCCTCATCGCATCTGGCATGCAAAGAAGCCAGAACATCTCCTCTGGCTACAAGCCAAGTGGCTAATGAATAAGACGGGAGCCATAACTCTCCAAAAACTCAAGATGCACTTTCAGGCATCTCAGATTAGATGCAACGAGCAATGAACTGGATCAAAGAGACTGGGAAAAACAACAACACCCTGCTCAAGTCCCATTAAAATAGATCTGGGAAAGTGATATTCCACCTCAAAACACAAAGCTGCTCACGGAGCTGCATACTTTCTCCTAATCTGCAGCAAATATGGGAAACAAATGGACACCAAGCCAGAGTGATTCATATTTGTTTGTGGATCTCTATTGGAGACCACTCCCCAAGAAGGGAGTGATTTTGCCATGGCTGGCATCACCATTAGAGAGAGTGAGGCAGCTGCCTCAGGTGGCAGAAGCAGGTGATGGGAAGCAATGGTGACTTGTTGGAGGACAGAACTGTGTGCACCACGGGGCCTGCTCTGTACTTCTCAGGCTAGCCTACAGTCCTCAGGTGCAGTGGCAGATGCTGTTCCATCACCAGAGTTGAAGGAAGATTCAGTTGCAAATCTGGTGGGTTCTTATACATGGAATGGGAGAGAGAGAGAGCTTCAGAGGTATCTGAAGAAGTGTGCATGCACACGAAAGCTCATACCAAGAACAAACTTAGTTGGTCTCTAAGGTGCTACTGGAAAGAATTTTTTTCTTTTGTTTTGACTTCGGCAGACCAACACGGCTACCTACCTTCTTATGTACTGAGCTGAATCCTAGAACAATAGGATCCAAAATGCAGCAGTCTGATTGGTCCTAGAACAAGAGGATCCAGAATGCAGCAGTCTGATTGGTCCTAGAACAATAGGATCCAGAATGCAGCAGTCTGATTGGTCCGCAGGAGCCACCCAATCCAGCTCCAGGTGGAAATGAATCAGCAACCTGATTGGCCTGCAAGAGCAGCCAATCAGGCTCCTGGATGAAGTGAATCCGCAACCTGATTGGCCTACAGGAGTAGCCCGGAATTAGCCAATCACATGGGGCCCATTGTGTAAATAATGTATATATAGCAGACGTTTGGGGGAAAGATTCATTCCTTGTTACTAGGAGCTGAATAAAGAGCATGAAATTCACACTTGACTCCGAGTATATTTCATACCTGTAACTAGAGCTCCATCTTGTCCTTCATGTCAGGCAGTAAAATGTCTTGTATCATGGCATGGGGTGTACCCTGAACTACAAGTGTAAGGGAGGCAAGGAGACAAGATAAACCAACCCCTCTTCCTTCTTAACTTTTCCACAGTCACCACCTTTTGGACTTTAACTGGCCCAACCTACTCTCTATATTGAGTGGAGTATTGTGGCACTTAGGCGTGGGCCAAATAACAAGGACTCAAACCAGATTGTCCCAGCAAAAGCTGTGTTTATTTCTTATGGAGTTTAGAAATGGCAATGTCAGCCAGTTTGGGGAAATTAATTTAGACCCATAAGTTAAACATAAATTGAGCTAAATGCATCTAGCTATACCTATTCTAGACAGTGTGCCTAGACAAGGCAACATTTGTCATTTGCATTCCTCAACTGAGCTTCTGGGCACCTTTTGTTTCTTCCTGAGTTTTGCTGCACTACTCATCTGTTCCCTTGAACACGTTCCAGTATTCTAACATTTTTAAAGTGTTTCAGTCCTTTTCATCTGTTGTATATTTTTGACCCCACAGGTTTCTTCAACTCCTCATCTTTCTAACTATTCTATTTGTAACTCAACTTACATGCTGTATTTTCACTTTCCCTCTCAACCTTTCAGCCAATCATAAGAAGAGAAGGGTCTTGGTGAACTGTCTATCTCCCCCAATTGCCAGGTTATTAGGACGATCCTTTAGCCCTTCTGTGCAAAACATCATCTTAGTATTGTCGACTCTTCCTGAGCAAAACACCCCCTGTACTTTTAACCTTCCTGCGAACTTTTGACCCTCCTATACAGGAGTTATTTGAAAGGGAAAAAGCAATCATTCCACAACCTAGGTTTTACAGCTATAATCTCGGCACAAAATGGTAGAAAGCCCTGCTCTTTCACAGACCAGTATTAGCCATTGCTTTCCTTTGCCAGTGTTTACAGGGAGCAATCTATCTTCCTCTACTACCTGACCCTAGTCTATCAGGGCCAGTGTAGGAATCCTCCTTAGTTTTGAACTCCCTTCCAATGTGCCACTCCCTTCCTCCTTTCTGCTTAAAAAGTGGGTAAGTCAGTAGTCAGCAATCTTTCTGACAAGTGTGCCCCACACCAAGGCTGTTTCCAGTATAAACCCATTACTAACATAGGTAAAGGTAAAGGTAAAGGGACCCCTGACCATTAGGTTCAGTCGTGACCGACTCTGGGGTTGCGGCGCTCATCTCACATTATTGGCTGAGGGAGTCGGCGTACAGCTTCCAGGTCATGTGGCCAGCATGACAAAGCTGCTTCTGGCGAACCAGAGCAGCACACGGAAACGCCGTTTACCTTCCCGCTATTTATCTACTTGCACTCTGATGTGCTTTCGAACTGCTAGGTTGGCAGGAGCTGGGACCAAGCAACAGGAACTCACCCCGTTGCGGGGATTCGAACCGCCGACCTTTTGATCGGCAAGCCCTAGGCTCTGTGGTTTAACCCACAGCGCCACCTGCGTCCCACCATTACTAACATACTGTAGTATTATTATGTCAAGGACATGATGCAGAATGTACCTGCAAAAAAAGGCTGGAGGTGCCCTAAAACTAAATTTCAAAGACGAAACAATTCTCTTACAATTGGAATGGGGAGAGGGATGTCCCAAGAAGCCGAATTTATTTTGTAAATGAACAAAAGGCAAAGAAGTGCAGAGTGAGAAGGCAGGTAGAAGGAAACATCTGGAGGAACAAGGATTGCTGCCTCATCCTCTGTCTTCAGTTACTGTGCACGGAGCACAGTTTCCAGGGCTTAATGTGCACCTGCAGATCATCTCCGAGCAGCAGGATCCAAGGAACCATTTACCTGCAGCCAAGCTGCTATTCCCGCAGCCCCAGGACACTTTGAAAGGATCCCAGACAGGAAAGAAAAGGATCTTTGTGCAATTCACTTTTGCCCTCAAAAGAGAAAGAAAAAAAATCTGTGCGTGTGGTGAGGGTGGGGTGGGGGGAGTGAAACTGCCTCTTAACTTCCTGCCTCAATAATGTACAAAAATCCAGTAAGCCCTCCCCTGCCTCTTTTATTCTCTCACCTGCAAAAACAGCTTAGCAGCAGGAAGGACAACATCCCACCAGGGCGAGTTTCTATTGTAATCCGAACAAGTAATCCGAACGAGTGGCCGAACAAGCAGAAGGAAGGGAGTCTCAAGTAACACCAAATCAATGGGGACAAGTGTGCATAAGGGCTGGCTTAAAGGTGGGCCAGACAAAATGCATTCTCCAGAATGCCGCCATCCGTAATGTAGCATAGCATGTCCATCCCTTACAGTGTGTTAAGAAGAAGAAGAAGAGGAAGGGTCAGGATTTGATATCCCGTTTTATCACTACCTGAAGGAGTCTCAAAGCAGCTAACATTCTCCTTTCCCTTCCTCCCCCACAACAAACACTCTGTGAGACAGTTCAGAGAAGTGTGACTAGCCCAAGGTCACCCAGCAGCTGCATGTGGAGGAGCGGAGACGCAAACCCGGTTCCCCAGATTACGAGTCTATCGCTCTTAACCACTACACCACACTGGCTCTCCTGAACTCTCCCAAGACCACACCTCTCGCTGGTCCTGCTTCACCCCTGGAGTCTTTTTTCCCCTGTCTAGAATGTGCCCTTGAATCTGGTAACGCTTGTTGCCCATTGTGATGGGGGAATACGGAAGCTTGTGTGAGCGTGTGTTGAAACGAGCCTACTGCACACAGGTCATTTTCACATGAGTCGCTCTGCCCACCTTTGCCCCTGCCAGTGTGGTGTAGCGATTAAGAGTGGTAGACTCATAATCTGGGGAACAGGGTTCGCGTTTCCTCTCCTCCACATGCAGCTGCTGGGTGACCTTGGGCTAGTCACACTTCTCTGAAGTCTCTCAGCTCACACTCAGCTCTCACTCACCTCACAGAGTGTTTGTTGTGGGGGAGGAAGGGAAAGGAGAATGTTAGCCGCTTTGAGACTCCTTTGGGTAGTGATAAAGTGGGATATCAAATCCAAACTCTTCTTCTTCTACTTTCACTGCGTGGCCCTCGGAAGGTTGCCTTAGAAGGGAGTGTGCCACTTTTGGGCTGAAAAGGGTTCCCTCCCCTGGCCTAGGAATTAACTCAGCCCAGCACCCTACCAGATGGTGGAAGACGATTCGCACCCCGAAGCCCATGGCTTCCCTTTGCTGCCGCTTATTTTCATTCTGGTTTAGAGAGAGGACTTGTCAGGGCTGCACCTGCCTTCCTCTCTCTTCCCTCTGCCCCAAGCCCAGCTCCACTCAGCTAAGTAAACAAACACAGCACTTGTCCTGTTCACAAGCTGCTCTGCTGGCAATCTCCCTCGTCCAGCCCCCAGTCTAGCAACACTTCTAAAACAAACACATGCACACTCACATGCACTCGCTGCTGCTGCTGCTGAATGCAGTTTCCGGAGATCCCCTCCTCCCTCATACTAGTGCAGTGTGTGCAGGATCCCCGGCAGTGGAGACACTGGCCGCTCTCCGAAAATAAACACAGGCTGAAAGTATTAGCGCTAAAATAATAGGGGCAGCAGAGCCCCAGTGCCACATCTCTCCCCCCTCCCTTTCTTTTTCCATTACAAGGAACAGAGTCTAAAGGGCTCTTGGAGCAGGAAGCCACCGCCCTCCCAGAACTCACAGAGGTCTCTCCAGAGAAACAGAAGAATCACTACTCAGAGCAGAGCGCCGTTTAGCTTGGCAGCCTGGCCAAGACAGACAGAATCTCAAAGTGTGTTTTCCCTTCCTAGGCAGAACATTAACTCCCCAAGACAGAATGATGGAGTTCTGATTTCTATCCCCTGCTGTTTTGCAATGCGACATTCTATCTC
Organism: Darevskia mixta; assembly: GCA_034641385.1. Classification (NCBI taxonomy): domain Eukaryota; kingdom Metazoa; phylum Chordata; class Lepidosauria; order Squamata; family Lacertidae; genus Darevskia; species Darevskia mixta. Next base: position 154,658 of record JAWWNH010000085.1, read on the forward strand.
TGAATGATTTATGGTAAAGTAAAGGGACCCCTTACCATTAGGTCCAGTCGTGACTGACTCTGGGGTTGCGGCGCTCAACTCGCATTATTGGCCGAGGGAGCCGGCGTACAGCTTCCGGGTCATGTGGCCAGTATGACAAAGCCGCTTCTGGCGAACCAGAGCAGAGCACGGAAACGCCGTTTACCTTCCTGCCGGAGCGGTACCTATTTATCTACTTGCACTTTGACGTGCTTTCAAACTGCTAGGTTGGAAGGAGCAGGGACCAAGCAACGGGAGTTCACCCCATCGCGGGGATTCGAACCGCCGACCTTCTGATCAGCAAGCCCTAGGATCTGTGGATTAACCCACAGTGCCACCCGTGTCCCTCTATCTCTATCTCTGAATGGTTATGAACTCCAAAAAGGCCTCGGCAGAAAGAGGCATGAGTGGCACCAATGTGCTGGTGATGTAGAGGCTGTTTCTCCTGTTGCGGCTTCATTGTTGCTGGGCGATCAAAAGGGGCGAATCATGCAATTTCAGCTTAAGATAAAGGTATATAACATTGGAGCATGGTCATTGGAAGGATGAGCATGGAAGGCAGAAACAGTAAAACATCTTGCCGTGCAAATTAAAAGCATTATGTACTATTTATTGTGCATGATCAATGTGGCCCAAATGTCTGATCTTGAATACTTCAGTCAGCTTAGAGCCCTACAAACCGAGGTGAAAAGTTTTCTATTATTGTGCTCCTTAGCTCTTCCAGATGTTTGTTCATCATTAAAGAAACATGCAGCTGTGCCTCATTGAACTCCGAGACTGCCATGCCAACTGGAGACTGAATGGGATATTAGGAGATGCACCTCTGACAATGGGGCATTGTTGTCATCAAGCAAGGTTGATGGAGTTTCTTTTGGAAATCCTTGGGAGAAAGCAAAATGTGAGCTAGGGCTAAAGAACCCTTTGGGGACTGCGATGATCCTGAGAAGAGGTGTCTGACTTGGAATGCAACTTTGGAAACTGATGGAACAGGTTTGAGGACTCTGGGTCGGTGAAGATCAGCGGTGTACTGGCAGATTCAGAAGAGCAGAATCTCTTCATGAGAGTCATAGCCCCACACAGCCAAGCTCCCTCACTGCCACACCCCCAAATTATTATACAACATTCTATGATTATACAATAATCTTATAATTATACAATAATCTTATAATTATACAATAATAATAATAATAATAATAATAATAATAATAATAATAATAATTGTGAATGCATTGGAGTGGTCAATGCAGATCTCCATGTGATGCCTTTCAGCTATACTATTTGCTATGTGTGTCCATGGACAAAGGATTTGTAGTTCTCCGATATATTTTTCCAGGGTGTCTTAAGCTGTGTTTTGCTTGACATTCCATTTTATGTAACAGAACTTGTATATCATTCTCTCGAAATTGAAGCACCTTGTGTTTTCAGTGCTCCTAAATGCTTAGTTTTAGAGCATAAACAACAACTCCTTGGCGTTCTTCCTGCACACCTTCTTCAGCATGGCCCTAGGAGCCGATCCTCGGTGGCTGACTCACCATCTTTCGCTGTGGTTGGCTCCAATCAGCACGATGGTTAAGATTTCTTCTCAATGGCTAAAAAAGCTCACCTTTCATGCTGATTGGGCAGCTCTAGACTGCTGGAGACAGGGACCCTGCTGCAGAAACAGGAATGGGGCTTTGACCCACAGCAACCCCAGACACCTCTGGTGAAGAAAGTACATGCTTTGCATGTGGAAGGCCCCAGGGAATGTGCCTCTCTGAAACCATGAAGACCTGCTTCCACTTGGTATAAATTAGGCATAGCCAATGTGGAGCTGTGGGTTAAACCACAGAGCCTAGGGCTTGCCGATCAGAAGCTCGGCGGTTCGAATCCCTGCGACGGGGTGAGCCCTGCTCCTGCCAACCTAGCAGTTTGAAAGCACGTCAAAGTGCAAGTAGATAAATAGGTACTGCTCCGGCGGGAAGGTAAACGGCGTTTCCATGCGTTGCTCTGGTTCGCCAGAAGCGGCTTAGTCATGCTGGCCACATGACCCGGAAGCTGTACGCTGGGTCCCTCAGCTAATAATGCGAGATGAGCGCCGCAACCCCAGTCGGTCACGACTGGACCTAATGGTCAGGGGTCCCTTAACCTTTAATGTGGAGTCATCCAGCAATCATCTGCCCAAGCCAACCACATCGCCAATGATCAAGGATGATGGTAGTGCAACACCATATGGAGGACATCACATTGGCTAACTCTAGTGCAGATAAAACTGAGCCAGATGGGTATGAGACAGTTTCCTAGACACGCACTCTAAGTATGATTGAAATGGTTTGGGTACATCCTTGAAACTCCGATAGGAAGCTGTCTTCTACTGAGCCAGGCCATATTTTTGTGCCTCTCCAGACATCCTTTTTTTACTGTGCAGTCAGGATAGTATCAAGGCGGTTATACACAAGCCTGCTTTCAGTAACATTTGTGCCTGCAGAGGTTTTCAAGTGGACATACTGCTTTGTTTCCAGTAAGTGCATGTCCCATAATTTCCTGCAGAAATCCTGTAACATTTAATGCCACAAATTGTTCCAGGGTTATTTTCTGTTAACCTGGTTTTGTTGCATGCCCCTCCAGCAGTCATGAGGTAATATTGGAAAAAGCATCCCACAGCAAGTAAGGAAAGCAGAGGATGTGTGGAAGGCCCAGTACAAACCCACCAGGAATGCTCTACTATTGCATCAATGGCAAGTTGCAGAACACAACCACACTGCGCCCCACAACCAGTCTGGAAGAGATCTTTGGCCTGGAACTATTGCAGTAAACATTATGTTTTGTGTGTGACAGAGAAAACCTCTCCTCGTGAGATGGGCGAGTCTAAATTGATAATGTATTTGCAGAAAGTCAGCTCTCCTTTTTTCTTTTCTTTTGTTCAAAAAAGTCCAAACAAAGTAGTTTTCTTATAAAAGAATTCATGGGGTGTGTGTGGGGGGGGGGGGGACCAACCTTCCCCTCTAGTTCCCCAGGACTTACTGACAAATCCAAAGGATGGAGAGGAAGTGACTGTCATCTCACAAGTGTCTCTCCCATATGTCTGATATTAATAAGCCTAAGGGGACAAGGCTATGCAGGACAGGAGAAAAGACAGGCCGGGGGCTGGGGGGGAGGGGGGAGGACCGTGGATCAACAATCCCATTTATTTGACATTAATCTCTAATGTAAACACACTTCCTCTCTCCAAAAGCTAACTTTTTGTGCTGCATTCTCGAAAGAACAAAGTACGTGTGTGCGACTGTTGGTACAGACTTCACGGCTACTGAAAGTAATTTCTTTCTTTTTTTAATCTTAATTTTCCTCTACACCATTTGGTATTATGTGCATTTTCAACCTTGTTATTAAAAAACTCACCAATATGCTGCAGAACATTTGTCAATTTGCAACCATATTAAACAATCAATGTACATAGAAGTGCAGCCTTTTATATGGCTACTCCGAACTAAACTCCACTGAGTTCAGCAGAATGAATTTACAGACAAGTGTGTGTCTACAGTGGAACCTCGGTTCCTGAACGCCTTTGTTGTCGTAGGTTTCGATTCTCGAACACCGAGAACCCGGACATAAATGCTTCCATTTTCAAATGTTTTTTGGAACCCTAACGTGCGACGCAGCTTCTGCTGAGTGCAACCAATGGGAAGCCACGCCTCAGTTTTTGAATGTTTCAGAAGCTGAACAGGCTTCCAGAATGGACTTCATTCGAGAACCGAGGTACCACTGTATATAGGAATGCAGCTTTCTCCAAAGTTAATCTTTCTCATACTCTTTCTGTTTGCCCAAACACATGCATTAGGGATGGCAAACCTTTGGCCCTCTGGCTGTTACTGAACTACAGCTCCCACCACTGCCCATGCTGGGATGGGGCTGATGGGAAATGGAGTCCAACAACAGGCTCCCCACCGCTGACCTCCATCATCAAAGGTTTGACCTTTGACTCTAGGCTGCAGTCCTCTTCAGCTGCTACCAATAAGGTTTAAGAGAGGTTTGAGAGCCAGTGTGGTGTAGTGGTTAAGAGCGGTAGACTCGTAATCTGGGGAACCGGGTTCGCGTCTCCGCTCCTCCACATGCAGCTGCTGGGTGACCTTGGGCTAGCCACACTTCTTTGAAGTCTCTCAGCCCCACTCACCTCACAGTGTGTTTGTTGTGGGGGAGGAAGGGAAAGGAGAATGTTAGTCGCTTTGAGACTCCTTCGGGTAGTGATAAAGCGGGATATCAAATCCAAACTTCTTCTCCTTCTCCTTCTCCTTCTCCTTCTCCTTCTCCTTCTCCTTCTCCTTCTCCTTCTTTTTAGGCATCCCTGGAGCAGGGGCAATGAGGATGGGCACCCTAGCTCTGCCCTCACCCATCACCATCTCTTGAGAACTTCATGAGCACCATTTGGGTGGAAAAGTGGCAAACAAATTTAGCCAATAAATAATAACAAGCAAGCAAGCAAGCCAGGTCCTAATGCTTTGCTTGAAAAGCACAAGTGATTTCATGAGTTCTTCCAAACCTCAGGCCCTGGGGTTGCAAAATCAACAATCACTTCATTAAACAGAGACATTAATTTTAACAGCTGTACGGCAGATGGAGAGCAGAAAACACAAGCTTGGGACTTTCTCCTCTGCTTTCGTATTCCCTCCCTCCACCCTGCCCCAAGTATTAACTACAAGACATCTCCTCCCCACTCTACTCCCCTGCCCCAGCCTACAGCTATAATATGGTTTATGTGAGGATCAGAAAAATAAACAGAACATAGCCGGGACTGTCCTAATGTGCTAAATTACCGAAAAAGACATAACAGATTAGCAGAGGGGCTCAGGCATGATGGAGAGTGGCCAGAACTCCCCATCTCTGGGAGTTATTTAGTTAAGGGTCGGTTTTGCTTTCCCTGCTTCTCAGGATGGATGACAGCCTTCATCTAAACCAGCGGGGGGTGGGGGGCGGTCTCTGAGTCAGAGACAAGAGTTTATAATGAAGGCAGGGGGGCAAAGGAAACACTAATGTATTTTGTTTGAGAAGCTTCCGCTGAGACTTCTTCCATGGGGTATTGCAGGCCTAGTAGCAAGAATGGCACGCTCACCAGCCATTAACATCTTTGGCCAACTGACCTCTCTCTGGAAGGGTGAAACAAAGCTGAGCCACCATTGTGGGAACAAAGATTTATTCCGGCCACAGATCATCATTTATGAAACAAAAGCTTAGACTGGAAAACATTATATAAGCATTTCTGTAACTGTATTTGCATTTACAAAATAAAAAGAAATTAAAAAATTGCAAAAACCTCAATTGGATGGGATGCATCCAATGCTAGTCCTACCGGTATGTAGAAGTTTATGGACATGACTAAACACTTGTACACACCTCCGTTTGCCCTGTCACTTTTCCCTGGGGAAACCCAATCTTTAGCGCTGAACAAATGGCAATTGGGTTCAGTGGCGTAGCAACAGGGGGGCAGTGGGGTTGGTGCGCTCCCGGTGCCACATCTCCGAGGGTGACAAGGCATGCAGTTTGCTGGCGGTGGCACTCCAGCACTGTACAGACAGTGCCAGGATCCTCTGCTCGCGGCTGCAGCCGCATGTAGATGATCCTCTGTTCACAGCTGCAGCCACCGTCCGTACGACGCTGGAGCGCCGCCGCCAGCACCCCGCTATGTACAGCGCATGTGCGGCATTGCTACATATGACGCATGTGTCGTACATAGTGATGCTGCGCATGTGTGCTACGTAACAACTCCCCACCCCCCGGGTGCATGTCATGTTTGCCGCTCTGGGTGCCCGAGTGGCTTTCTACGCCACTGATTGGGTGTTCTGTGGATTTCCGCTTGTTCTTATTTGGCACAAAAGATCAGGTTTTCTGGGGGGAATTGGCAGAGCAAGGCAAAACCACTCCGTCCCGTGCCTAGAAAGCACAGGATAAGCACAACATCTCCGGGACGCATTCTTTCTAGGCATGGGAAAGGAAGAGCCTTAACTTAGGTTCTTCAATTCTAATAGGTCTACTCTTAGTAGGACTTGATTGGATGCAATCCCACATTGTTCTTTCTTTCTTTCTTTCTCTTTCTTTCTTTCTTTCTTTCTTTTTTACGAGCGGAAAACATCATACTTGAAATTCTCAAATCATATTCTTTTAGCATTTAACTTTTCTTTTTGGCAAAAACTTCAAGCTGATATCATGGACAGGAAAAAAGGCGCCCAATGAGCCCACTCAAAGATTCTGTCAGTAACTGCAGTCTGATCTCTACATAAAACAGTTAGCATAATAAAACAAGTGAAACAGACTCGCTTCTCTAGTCTCACAAGGATTTAAATGGTCTTCCTTGTAGTAGAGGAACAGGAGGGAAACACACAACTGCAATATGGGCATCAGGACAACAAACAGCGGCTTTTGAAAGGGAATTGTTTCTATTGGAGAAACGGTGCAGGATGCAGTGGCAGTGTGCATGATGGTGTGTGTGTGTGTGTGTGTGTGTGTGTGTGTGTGTGTGGAGCTACCTACCAGGCCTGACATCATGACTGCTTACCTGGCCAGGGCTGGGGCAAGGCAGCTTTGAGGTCAGGGCTGTGCTGTGATACAAAATTAAAGGTGACAGGTAAAAGGATGCAGGTAGCGCTGTGGTCTAAACCACTGAGCCTCTTGGACTTGCCGATCAGAAGGTCAGTGGTTTAAATCCCTGCAATGGGGTGAGCTCCTGTTGCTCTGTCCCAGCTCCTGCCAACCTAGCAGCTCAAAAGCACGGCAATGCAAGTAGTTAAATAGGTACCACTGCCGCTGGAAGGTAAATGGCATTTCCGTGCACTCTGGTTTCTGTGGCAGTGTTCTGTTGTGCCCGAAGTCATGCTGGCCACATGACCCAGAAAGCTGTCTGTGGATAAACCCCGGCTCCCTCAGCCTGAAAGTGGGATGAGCGCTGCAACCCCCTAGTTTCCTTTTACTGGACTTAACCGTCCAGGGGTCCTTTACCTTTACCTTTTACCTTACAAAACTAAAATAATCACACCCACCCACCCAAAATGCATATATATGTGTATATATATTGACTAACAGAGAAAATAAGGTGATGGGGATAAAACAAACAGGCAACAGCAGCTCTGCAAATGCTTCCTTCATAGCTCTGAAATGTTATCATCTGTGCATAGCCAACTATGTTGGTGAAGCTGCCAGTTCAGCCAGGAGTGTGTGCTGCTGTTTCTGCTTCTCCTCCTCATGCAGTTGCTGCTCAGATGAGCCTCCCAGATGGTCTTTATTAAATGGATATTCCAATGTTTCCATCATGGGACTACAAACTCTCGCCAAGAATGTTCGGTTCTGGCTCCTCCTGGCTGAGATTTACTCTCCTCTAGGATTGTCAGTTTACAAATGACCCAGGTACCTCCTGGTACATGAGATTAAAAGGCATCTGTTTGCCTGATAACCTTCCCAGACTCCGATGAAGTATGTTGCACAGCCCCACATTCACAAGTAGCAGGAACTGCGGACGTATGGGAATTGGCCATCTAGAGCGGCCTGAAATGGCAGATTGCTTAAAAGCACAGAGAGACTAAATTGAAAAACAAGGTATGTTCATTTCCCCCAGGTAGCAGTGGTGGAACCTGTATTGAATTTCCAAGGACTGGAGGAGAAAAAGAGGGTATACTCTAACAGTACATTGATGTGGAGGTATACAGAGGTGTATTCTGAGTTGAGCAACAACAACAGGTGTGAAGATCAAGGAGAAAAATGAAGATTCCATCATAATGTTAAGGTCATGTCAAGGGACGTTTCTGCTTAAAGGCAACACCAGACAAGTAGTTTAGTGCTAAGTAGCTGTAGGTGGGGTAACTAAGCCAGCCGTCATGGGTAACATTTGGAAGGTCTGCAACATGGGATGGGGTGAATGGGGTATTAGGGAAGGGGTAGTACCTCTGGTGAGGGACACGTTGTGATCATTCTGGAATAGCTTGTCCATCCTTGGTCCCCACCCTGCACTCAGCTCTCACCTGTGGCCCCCTGAAGCTGTCAGCATGCGGCAGCAGCCATACCCCAGGAAACGGCTTCAACTGACTGGTTAAACCAGGTGAGGGTAGCCAATGGGTCTTGAACACTTGATGAGTTAGGGCAGTGATGGCTAACCTTGACACTCCAGATGTTTTGGAACTACAACTCCCATCATCCCTAGCTAACAGGACCAGTGGTCAGGGATGATGGGAGTTGTAGTCCCAAAACATCTGGAGTGTCAAGGTTAGCCATCACTGAGTTAGGGACTTCCTCTGCATGCAAAGACAGGCTCCAGTGGATTGAGTGGATGAGACCAATAATGGGTCCAACGGTCAAGAAGGTGGCTTCTGCATGTGCTGCAGAGGAAAATAAGGGGCAGATGCGACTCATCAACCTGGGAAGGTAGCCCATCTAGGAGAAGAAAAACTCTGATCCTAAATTTATACTGCCTTGTGGAATAGTTTCAGGAGAAGCTAAGGAGTAAACCCCACACAAATCCGGAATGGAATTCCTTAAGAGGGTTGGACGGAGGATCTGGCTGGTGCCAAATGTATTGCTCTGCTTTCCTTTGGACCACATCAGTGAGGCTGACAGGGGGTCTTGTTGTAAGCAGCCCAGGACCTCCATACACACTGCCCAGGCTGGTGCCCCAGGGAGGTCACTTTGGTGCTGCTAACACAGTGGTTTGACTTCACCTCCAAAGATGCACTCCATTATCTCTCAAGACAGATGGCTGACAACAACAACAGCAACATGGGCATATGCAATATTACAGTGAAAACCTATATGTGCCTATTCAGGAGTAAGCTCCACTGAGTTCAGTGAAACCTACTCCCACGTAAGTGTCTAAACTGGCTTGCTGTCTTAATGACCCGTATCTTAGAGTCCAAGGAAGGAGTAGGGAGCTTCCAGCCTGTGGACCAAATGCAAGACTCTAGATCAGGCTTCCTCAAACTCGGCCCTCCAGATGTTTTTGGCCTACAACTCCCATGATCCCTAGCTAGCAGGACCAGTGGCCAGGGATGATGGGAATTGTAGTCTCAAAACATCTGGAGGGCCGAGTTTGAGGAAGCCTGCTCTAGATCTCTCTGTCCAGCCCACTAGTCCTTTCTCAGACAACACCCTTCACAGCCCCTGCTCCAAATTCCTCCTTGAATATTTTTGTCTCTATGGAATGTGTCCTTGAATTGTGATGATGTCTCACGTTTGATTGAATGGAAGATGGAGAGATGTCATTTGGTGTGTCTAAACCTCTGACTTCCATTTAGCTGGAGTGGGTGGGTTTTGTGGATTTTTCCCCACTGGAGTGTGCATCACCAAGAGGGCTTTAAGTCCTGGATGCAGCCCTGCAACTGTTACATCCAACAGATTGTATTATTCCAGGCACTTTTGGAGAGTTCATTTGAGTAAATATTTCATTCCTATGCATATAGACTGGTAGAAATACAGAGGTACCAGTGTGAACACACATCACTGATAAGAGAAAAAAGATGTATGGAGGAGAGAAATTTAACTGCCCCATAAACCATCTGCTGAAAGTTGGTGAAACACCCAATTGACGTCAGTGGTGGTCCTCTCCAAGAAGCAAAGAAAGATCTCAGGGCTATGTGAGTAAATAGCAGCAGAAGCAGAATTTGTGGGGCCTGGTGCAAGGGAGCTGTAACACAAACAGAGAGATGCCTTGAGTGTAGTGTTTCCACATCAAGCAGTCAGGAAGACAGAGAGAGGTGAAACGAGTTTGTCCACAAACAGCCACAAATTTCCCATCTGTGAATGGTGAAGGTGAATATTTCCATTACAAGTGTTTGCATTTATTATATTTGTCCCCCATGGAGCAAGCGCCCTGGTTGAGCCTGTACAGTCATACCTCGTGTTGTGTCCACTTCATGTTGCGTCTTTTCGCGTTACATCCCACGGCAACCCGGAAGTACCAGAACGGGTTACTTCTGGGTTTCGCCACTCACGCATGTGCAGAAGTGCCAAATCGCACCTCGCGCCTGCGCAGACGCAGCGCTTCGAGTTGCGGGCGTTGCACATTACGGACGGGCCTCCAGAATGGATCCCGTCCATAACACGAGGTACCACTGTATTTAAACACGAGCATCTCCTGGTCCTAGTCAAGGGATGGGGAATCTGTTGCCCTCCAGATGTTGTTGGACTCCAGCTCCCATCAGCCCCAGCTAGCATGGGAGTTGGAAAAACATAAGGAAGCACAGCTACCTCTTCGTAGTCAAACACTCAACCCACAGCACAAAGCTGACTCAGTTCTGGATGCATTACCAGAACCTTCTTCATAGTGGTCTCCCAATCTTTGATCTACCTCCTTGCTATAAATACAGCTGTTCCCCAAAGTGGATAGTTTTAAGAAGTGTGTAAAGACTTTTATTTATTTCACCAGGCATTTGCTTGAAGAGTTTTTTACTCTTCTGTTTTAACTGATCCATTACCCTGCTGTTTGCTATGCAGCTTACGGAATTTTATTGGGTTTTTAAAAAATGGTTTTATTTGTATTTCTTTTTTGTGGAATATAGAGTGAGAGGAGCTCGGTTGGTAGACCATGAAACGCTTAATCTCAGGGTTGTAGGTTTGAGCCTCATGTTGGGCAAAAGTTTCCTGCACTGCAGGGGGTTAGACTAGATGGCGCTTGTGGTCACTTCCAACTCTACAATTCTATGATTCTACCGGTATATATATTCAAATCCAACTAACTTCTATTCAGAATAGACCTACTAAAATTAATGGACCCTAGGTTCATCATGTCTATTAATTTTATTGGGTATACGGCTAGCCTTGGCCTAGCACATTTGTTTTTGCAAGTCACCTTGGACCCCATAGAAAAAGTTGTATTTAAGTCTTAATAATAAATGAATGAATGAGTAAATAATAAATATTCAAAATGGACATCTAAATAAATAAAACAATTTTCATTTTCAGTAGTGGTTTTTCAGTAGGTCTTATATCTATCCAATCAAGAAACAACCCTTGGGGTTAAATGGGTGAAAACTATGTTAAAAAGTTACAGTAAAATTTAAATTAAAGTTCTCATTGTGACCCTTATCCCTGGAGATCTAACATCCCTGGAAAAAACCAAACGGTTTGCATATCCAATTATGCCACCAAATAAATCAAAGGACACAACATAAATACATATGGACAAAGCAATATTAATAGCAGATGTCCCCAAGAATTTTATTGTGTCTCCCAGAGGATCATAAAACTATTTAAATAATAGCAGCCAAAACTGTTGAACCACAAACATTGGGTCAGTCTCCTTGAGTACAACTTCCCTTGGGGAAGATGGGACTAATTAGAAATGACATGTTGACAAATCTAATAGTATTACATGCCCCCTCCCGCAGGTAAAACAAGAGTCACTTGCTACAAGATTTCAAATCAATATTCATTCTCCTGCCCCCAAATAGGTAGAGTTGTGCTGAATATTCTCCAAATCTGATTTTCAGGTAGAACCTAGTAAATTCATTGGGGTAAGAATCCCTGCCAACCCTCCTCCACTTAGATTGTGTGGTTACATGGGTGATCCCACCCAATCAGGGATCACACAGTGATATTGAGTAGTTGGAGGTGCAAACCTGTTAAGTTTATAATTATGTGATTCCTGCATTGCAGGGGTTGAACCAGAAGACCCTTGGGGTCCCTCAACACTTCATCATCTCCCTAAAGGCATTGATCTCTGAGTGACATGTCAATTCAACTGTCCCAGAGCCAAAATGTAAAGGGGGGGGGGACCATTCTCTAATGCCAAGAGAACCGAGACACCCCCCACCAACCACTGGCAGGGTAGCTTGCTTTGCATGGCTGAACATGAACTACATTTATTTGCTGAGCTGAGAAGGTGGAATAAATCATAGGGAGGAGAGATGCAACAGCTGAGATAAAACCTTGAGAAGCATAAATCAGTATGGGACAGAAAAGAGATAAAAACCCTGAAACGGATGTTAAAAATGTGAGTCTCCTGCCAAATTCCAGCGAAGGATCCCGCCTCTGTTTAAAGAGTTTGGAAAGCCTCACTTGCTTGTTGAAGCAACACAGAACCCTCCCCAAAACAGAACTTCCTATACTTTACATTAGACTTTTAAGGAGATTTTCAGCGATCATCTTGCTATCGTGAACTTTGCAGAGAGACACAGAAAGCTCTCGTTGACCTAGAGATCTCAGTGTTGTTTGAAGGGCTATAAATGAGTACAGACTGACTGCTCTTGCCCCAGAATGGCATTCTGCCTCCGTGACAATCAAGGAGGGTTTAGGACATTTTGGCAGCCTCAAAGAGCTGCACCATGCAGTCGAAGAACTATGCTTCACAGCAGAAATATATAGTCTTCCATCTAGCAATAGGGATGGAGTAGTGGGACCTGAAACTAAAGATGAACAAGTTGTTTCTTTTCAGTTTCCTCAGTTTTCCAGTTTAAAACTTCAGTTCTCCACATTTCTGCAGCAATTTGCTTTCTTAAAAAAAAGAAATCTACATGAAAATTCACCAGCATTTTAGTGCAAATTTCACACACTTGAGACCCCAAGAACCAGCACTGGTGAGCACCCTGCGTGACACTGAGCTTTCATAACTTGAATGAAGAAGGCCCACGTTAAATGTTACCTGCCACCACCACTCAAGGCTGCTGCTAAAACCATGGGAAATAGCTATTCTTTAAGAGCCAGTATGGCATGAATCCAGCAGTATGGCCAAAATCCAGCAGTGATCTGGACACTATATGGGAAGGACGCAGGTGGTGCTGTGGTCTAAACCACTGAGCCTCTTGGGCTTGCCAATTGGAAGGTTGGTGGTTCGAATCCCCACGATGGAGTGAGCTCCCGTTGCTCTGTCCCAGCTCCTGCCTACCTAGCAGTTAGAAAGCACACCAGTGCAAGTAGATAAATAGGTACCTCTGTGGTGGGAAGGTAAATGGCATTTCCGTGCGCTCTGGCTTCCGTCACAGTGTTCCGTTGCACCAGTAGTGGTTTAGTCATGCTGGCCACATGATCTGGAAAACTGTCTGTGGACAAACAACGGCTCCCTCGGCCTAAAAGCGAGATGAGCACCGCAACCCCATGGTCACCTTTGACTGGACTTAACCGTCCAGAGGTCCTTTACTTTTTAATATGGGAGCACCAGATGGAGAGCCAGATCAGGTTCTGGGCTCAAAGCTGACTGCTGAATTTAAGGAGACCATTGGGCCTGAGGCTGTTGGACAGAAGCTCCCAGAAGAACATTCCAGAAAGGGTCGAGCCTGGAGGAGACAGAGGCTTAACAGTCCACAGTCTGCTCCCAAGCTTTGTCAGAGGAAGTTCCTCCCTCGGAACTATTCAAGGCATGCCAACCTCTGACCAACCTTGCAGCTTTCTCCATGGGATCTGGCTAGAACATGACACAGTTTAATGTGGTGAGTAGAGCACTGAGCTAGGGACCCAGGTGGCGCTGTGGGTTAAACCACAGAGCCTAGGGCTTGCTGATCAGAAGGTCGGCGGTTCGAATCCCTGCGACGGGGTGAGCTCCCGTTGCTCGGTCCCAGCTCCTGCCCACCTAGCAGTTCGAAAGCACGTCAAAGTGCAAGTAGATAAATAGGAACCGCTCTGGTGGGAAGGTAAACGCCATTTCCGTGTGCTGCTCTGGTTCGCCAGAAGCGGCTTAGTCATGCTGGCCACATGACCTGGAAGCTGTACGCCGGCTCTCGGCCAATAAAGCGAGATGAGCGCCGCAACCCCAGAGTCGGACACGACTGGACCTAATGGTCAGGGGTCCCTTTACCTTTAGAGCACTGAGCTAGCACTGGGACACCCAGACTCCACACACTATTCTGCTATGAAGCTCCTTGGGTGATATTTGGCCAGTCAGTCTTGCTCTCTCAGCCTAACCTACCTCACATGGTTGCTATGAGGATAAAGTGAGGGAGAGAGGAAGCACAAACACTGCATTGAGCTCCATGGAGGAAAGCAGGATATTGATACAATCACCACCAATGGTGTTAAGTAATGTGTTAATTAGGGTTTCCAAACAGCCAGTAATTTATTTGTCCTAGCAGTAAAACTGAGTTCTGCAGGGAAAACAGTAATATGGCCTGAAAATCTAGTAACCTTCGGTTTCTGCCAGGCTTTGCACATGACGCACCATGTAACATCATTGTTCTGCACCATGGGAACAGAAATGGAGAACTAGGATGGGGGAGAAATTTGGCCCAGTTCACATTTAAAGGCGAACCTTCCTAATTTGCATTTTCTGAAACAATCCGAGATCTGAAACAGCTGTCCTTCAAAATTCACCCCTTTCTGAATTCTCTAGTCATGAAATATGTGCAAAAATGCATATACTAGGTTAAAGCGTGCATTAAAATGCATGTATTACTGAAAATGACAAGGAAAAATTCCTTATATCAGGGGACATTGTTACAAAAATGTGCAAATTAGGCCAAATTGCATACAAAGCTGTGCATGCAGTATTTGGAGAATTCACCTTTAAAATGCTAATAAATTTTCAAGAAGACTTTTTATTTTATTTTATTAAAAAAGGGAACAAAAACGCTCACTGATGTGAAAATGTGGAGAACTGAATTTAAGATTGGGAAAATGAGAAACTGAGAGAAACCAAAACTAAAAGATTTGTTCATCCCTTTGGAGAACTGACAGTCCTCCAGGTGTTACTGCCTACAACTTCCATCGTCGCTGACCGTTGGCTGGGAAGAATGGGAGTTGGAGTCCAACAACACTTGGAGAGCCACAGGTTCCCTGTCCATGTATTAGAATTAACATAGGTACAACCTCTAGACCAGATATTTTATTGGATTCCCCCCCCCGGTCCACCTGAAGCAGGTGCACCCAATATGGTGCCCTCCAGATGTTGTTGAATGACAACTCCCATCAGTTCAATGGGAGTCATGGTTCAGCAGCATCTAGTGGGCCAAAGGTCCCCAATACCTCACCCAGAGAGCCAGTGTTTTGTAAATCAGAAGATGGCATCCCTAGAGTCATTTGGCTCTAAGTATCAACTGATTTCAGTGTAGGAAGTTGCTAGCTTATACTATCACTGATGAATCATGGAGTTTCTCTTCAGACCTCCAGAGAGAAGAGAACTTCTCGTTGATTAGCCGTGTCTGTATTGCCTTGATTCATTTCCTTGCTAATTGTGTTCTGTCATCACATGAGTCATCTTCAACCAATCAGAACTTGGATGTTTGTTCTTTTGTTCAGGCATTGTGTCTGTTTTGTTTGGCTGTTTTTCTTTAACGAACACTTCAGGGAGTTTTGCTTGCAAATTAGAGAGCACATTGCATGTTGGGGTGTGTGTGTGTGTGTGTGTGTGTGTGTGTGTGTGTGTTTAGCCATCTGAACCCACTAAATTAAAACAGTATGACTCACTTCCTTGCAAATATTCAGTTTGGCAAAAGAGTTTCTGGTCTCTTGTGTCCTGACTGCAGCTCTTTCCCAGCCAGTTTTATGGATGCTAAGCATCGAAGGGAGACGGTTGGTAAGGGTGGTGTTGAGTGTCAGAATTGGGGTGGGGGTGGAATGAAACTCCCCCAGTTTGAAAAACAGGGTCAATGATGAGCCGAGTCGAACTTGTCTCTCAAATTCAGCTCGGCTCACAATTCATTCAGAGTTCAGAGCAAGTCATTCCCAGCCTTCCCTGATTCCTCAGTCTTCCTCAGTCTTCAACCTCAGAATGGTTAGCAAAATGTCTGAGCAGAGCTAGAGGGCTGCTTCTAAAGTAGCAGCACAAGGATTTTCTTGTAAGCACAAGGATTTCCAATTGTGCAATGGAACATACTCATGCCTTCCAGTGCTCCCTAAATCTGTTTTAAGGGTTCCCCCAACTTTCCAGAACAGATTTGGGAAGGGGTATTCATGGGGGGAAGAGAGGGGGGAAAGTCCTGTTGTGCGCACAGAAACCCTTGCACTAATGGGATGCGTTAGTTGGACACTGCCCAAAGGATATGCAATCCTACATAAATGTGATTGGGAACTGTGCCTTTTGAAGGGTTCCTGATCACATGCAGAGAATCTATGCATGTACAATTTGTGTGCAAGTAGGGTCTATTCACACATTTGTCTGACGGTGTGGAAGTGGAAACTAGGGTCATGTCATGGACTGGTTGGATGCAGAGGAATGGTGGGAGGAACCAACTGGGGAACCCCCAAGGAAAGAAGGCTCAGAGCTCAGGGACTTGTGGTGGGGCATTGATCAGTGGCCAGAGGGAGAAGAGGGAGAAAACTTGGAAGAGGAGGTGTTGGAAGCTAAAGAGGTAACAGGGCTTAGTGAGCTGGGAGAGTCTGTGGCAGAGAGAAGTCCAGAATCAGAGGCAGAAGCTGAAGCAGGAGCATGGGAGGAGGAAGGCCAAGAGGCAGAGATGATTCAGGCTGGAGAAGAGTCACCAGTATCTCTCCTCCAGTTGCGACAAGTTCCTCTCCCCCTGGTCTCTCAGAACCGAAGGAGGCATGAAAAGGGCAGAGGAGAGGTGGGTGCATGCAGACACAGTCTCTGATTCCTTTGAAAAAGTCCTGGAGAGGAAGAGTCATAGACAGCTGTGAGGAGGCAAGGACTTTCAGTCTTGGCAACTGATTTTCATGGAGGAAGACCACCAGGAATGAGGTGCTCTGCTCACTAGGTCTGACACTCAACCAAGTCTGTGAAGATTGTGTTTTTGCTAATAAAGAGTTAACTGCAGCTTTGAACTGTTTAATTACTGACCAGCACGTTCCTGTGACAGGTCACTGAATGAAATCTCCCTTCTCCATGCATTCAATGAATGAATGAATGAATGAATGTGTAAAAGGGGCTATTGCTGGGAAAGACTGCTTCCTAGTATTTTATCATAATCTTGAGTATCAGTGTATGGTCTGAAGTAGCGATGGGGTAGCAATTCAATTAAGTTTTTATTTAAAGGCAAGCCTACCAAATTTGTACTTCCTGAAACAACACACACATCAAAACGCAGCCATCCTTTGAAATGTGCAGATCTCCAAATTTCACAGAGCAGCTCGCTGACCAAGCAATGCATAACATGCAAAAAATGTGTTATATTGGGGAAAATGTGCTTTGCAAAAAAAGTGTGTATATCAAGATAAATTAGATACAAAAACGTGTGTATTGGGAAAAATTCATGCTAAAGTGCAGGTGAATTTTCACGCAGACAAAAAATAATTGCGAACTGAAATGTGAACTGAAGATTGGAAAAATTAGAAACTGAGATTGTCAGATGTTCTTGTCTATAGTCTTAAGGTACAGGAAACCACCATTTTGCTGACTCTAAGCTACTCTGAGTCCACTCAGCGTTTGGATGGTTGACTGCCTGGGAACTGTAGATATGGCATCTTGGGTTCCACAGCGAAAGAAAGGCAGGATATAAATATTCAACCAGAAAGCAAAAATCAGGACAAAAATCCAAATACCCTTCTAGGAAAGCTTATTTCAGCTGTGCATGAGTTCTGGGCAAAGACCTCAGCAGGAGTTCTGTAGAACCACAATACTGTGCCCAACATCCCAAGACAAACACAGCCATTGTTAGACTGGATCTCTGCTTGGCAACTTGTTGACGGCACTGTTTTCAGCAGTGCTGCATTCCCAGCATTATTCAGACTGCCCAGAGACAAGGCCAAAAGATACAGTTACAATGGAATTCCAGCCAGGCCCAACAAGCCTAAAGACTTTAGCAGTGGGGCTGAAATCTGAGGCTTGCCCAAGGTTTGGATTTCACAAAAGAAGGATCAAGCAAGAGCTGATGAAGGCCAAAGTGTAAGGAGCTCCATCAGCCTCTGCAACAGCTGCACCCAGCCGGGGGAAGGCAAATGAAATAATCTCCTCAAGTGTCTGATAAAAAGAAAGTGGGATTTCAGGAAATCCACATGCTCAGATCTCGGCCCAGCTGTGTTGTTTTTCGGAAAGTTACACTTCAACGTTCTAAACCAACATGATCAAAAGGAAAGCATTAAGTGAGGCTAAAGAAGGTGGCCGAAGACAATCTACCCCAGATGTGGGACAATCAGAAAGAGCGCCCTGCTTTGCTCATGCTCTTGACCAGACGTTTGTGGTCCAATCTGGTGAGTCAACTACCTTCTGTTAATTCAAGCATGTTCATGTCTCGTCACCTGTTCCCACCAATGCTTCCGTACTCAAAGTACCAGGGCCTCCTCAACATGTTTACACGTAGGGATGATTGCAATGTTCTCCATCTGCTAACAGAAGAACTCTTGCTCTAGCAGCCAAGTGATATTTAATGTTGCGCAACACAGGAATTCAGTGCACCATCTGCGCTAGCGGAAACTCGTTGCACAACAGACTGAGCAACCTATTGTGCGACAAAGTTACCAGCTACCTGCTAAAATGCAACTATCTTCCACTAGTGCAAAACATTTCACCAGAGGAACAAGTACATTTTCAAGTGACTTAAACATGGTTTTCTTACCCCTTCTTCCAGACTTCAGGGGCTATTGACGTGTGAGGTGCAAACATGCATATCAGTGCCCTGATACCATTTATTTAAAGAAAAATCACTTCGGGTGGAAAGAATTGAGAGCAGAAAAGTGGCATTGTGTGTGGGTATGTGGGTATTTGATTATGGTAGGGGGTGATTAACTCTTTCCCCAGAAAATTGGGCCAGAAGCAAAGGAGTACTTCTGGATGAGATTTTGCAGTCATTCCTGAGTTACTTTCAAGACAGGTTTAGAAAACGAGTTTGATAATGAAGATGGAGAACAAGACAGAAAGCAAACCATCTGGGCCCGGGCAAAAGAATTCCTCTCCCGCCAAGATCAGAAGTAGTTCAAGGCAAAGCAAAGCAGCCACAGATGGTGGAAAGTGTGGAGGCAACAGACCGAGGAACAAAACAAAATGAACATATTAAATGGTGCAGATATTGGCATGGTATTATATGTCAAAGTGCCCTGGAGTTTTGATTTCACCTATTGCGAGATTCGGGAGGGAAATGTGTGCAATTGACTCTGATTTCAAAAAGGGCTAGAAATCTCACATGCATGCACAAGGTTGATGTCTATGATGCTATGATGTCTATGAAGGTGGCCATATTTGAGACCTGGAGTGGAATTCAATGTAGTGCTAAGAATTCCTTTCCATCAGTGCAAGCATTTCTGCTTGCCCAATGGAATGATCTCTTTTCTCCTCACCCTATGTGCTCTTCTGGGCATTCTCCTGAACCTCCAGAGCAGATCTGAGGGAGGCCTGGGAGGGAGAGGGTAGAAAACCCTGTTGCACTAATGATGATGATGATGATATTTATACCTCATCTATCCAGCTGTTGCCCTGTCACCACTGCACTGCTGAATGTACCTTACAGGACTGATGGGATGATAAATTGGGCTGCCCTTGAAGACTCGGAAACTTCAGTTGGCATAGTTTAAAGGTCTAACAGCCTATATTTCCACACTTTGCTGCATATTTTGTGACTTTAAATTTCTGCTGGGTTTCTCTCACCAAAGAGCCCTAGCTCCCAACCTGGATCTTGGTATCTAGAGAAATACACACACACACACACACACACACACACACACACACGGAAAAGGGGCCCTCTTTGTAGTTCCTCTGCCCTCAGAGGCTCAGAGTACTTGCAGCCACTAAGTTGTGGGACTCCCTCCCTGCAGGGTTGCATCTGCCATCTTCCTTATACAGCTTCCTGCAAATACTGAAGATGCATCTCTTCCCCCTGGTTTTTGACACTTGAGGTATATGTATATTTTTAAGATGCACTTCAGCGGATACTAAGGTGTAGGGGACAGAGCAACTCTTATTGCCTATTATGTTATATCAGATGCAGAAGAGCATGTACAAAGGCCAGGGGATGCATTTATCCCAAAAGAAGCCAAGGAGATGGGGAGTTTAAGTGATACCCATCAAGTGATTTTTTTAAAGAAAACTTTCGGAAACCGAAATGCCCTTACAGAATTGCCTGCAAAACCTTTTTACACTGAGGTTTTGATAGCAGTAAATAACTCTACATGTTGTGGTATCTCGGTCTCCCTCACCACTGGTTCTTGGCTGACCTGCTAATGAAAACCTCTTTGCTTCAAGATAAGCATGCCTCATATCTTATTGATCTTATAGGGACCATATGCTAGCTGAGCCAGGTGGGGGCAGCTAACTTGGCTGCATTTGGTGAGGTTGCGCACTTGCGAGCAGACAAATCTAAGGAGAAGCCTGAGTCTGATTTTGCAAGGCGGCAGATGTTGTGCTGCTAAGTGCCAATATTTATTTTACAAAAACGTTCGTGGCAGATGTGAAGCTCGCAGCATGAGCTTCCTTGTGGCTACATGGGGGTGGGACGTATAACGAAGATGAAGCTCGTGGGCAAAAAGTAACTCATCTACCCACGGCAATTCTTAAACCTGCCTTTGAAGGCGGTGGGCCAAGACTCTACTCTTTAGAGTGGCAAGGGGCAGCTTTATTTGAAAACAGGAACTTGTACACTGTGTTCCAGGGAACCCCAGAGATGCTCAGTAAGAAGATCAGCAATGCTGAGCATGTTTTCCTGAAGGACGTTGTCACCTGCAATTCTTAGCCATAGCAGAAAGTGTCCTAGGGGGCGCTCTCAGTCCATTCAAGGCAATGAGGAGGTCCGATTTGCAGGGCTGGCGCTAGGTTGGAGTGGATCCTTGGTGAATGCCCTCTGGTTGGCCTTCTGTTTCAGTGGAGATCAGGTAACAGGCTTATCTACACTCTACATGGGGCTACCTTTGAAGCTGACCCGGAAACTGCAATTAATCCAGAATGCGTCGGCTAGACTGGTGACTGGGAGTGGCCGCCAGGACCACATAACACCAGTCCTGAGAGATCTACATTGGCTCCGAGTAAGTTTCCGAGCACAATTCAAAGTGTTGGTCCTGACCTTTAAAGCCCTAAAGGGCCTCGGTCCTGTATACCTGAAGGAGCGTCTCCACCCCCATTGTTCAGCCCGGACACTGAGATCCAGCGCTGAGGGCCTTCTGGCAGTTTCCTCATTGCGGGAAGTGAGGTTACAGGGAACCAGGCAGAGGGCCTTCTTGGTAGTGGCGCCCTCCCTGTGGAACGCCCTTCCAGCAGAGGTCAAGGAAATAAGCAGCTATCCTATTTTTAAAAGACATCTGAAGGCAGCCCTGTTTAAGGAATTTTTTAATGTTTAATGCTGTATTGTTTTAACACTCGATTGGGAGCTGCCCAGAGTGGCTGGGAAAACTCAGCCACATGGGCGGGGTACAAATAATAAATTATTATTATTATTATTATTATTATTATTATTATTATTATTTATCTTGAAGCACTGGTGCCTGGCTACAGGCGACCATTTAAAATTCTCCATAGTGCTCCATAGTGCATCACTCTGGTAGGACGGTGGAAAAGTTAAAACAGCAGCACTGGGCAACAGCGAGGGTTTCTGCTACAGCAAAGCACCCTGAGCAAAGCAGGGGTGTCTCGCCTGGAGGGGTGGAGCCAGAGCAATAGTTTCCTGATAGCAGCATCACTGCTGCTTCCTGGGATGTGGAGACATGAGACAATGGCAAGAGTGGGGCTTCACAGGTGAAACAGTGGAGTCAACCTAGTGCTCCCATGTGGCCTTGTTCTCTCTGTCCCCTCTCTCCCCCTCTGCTAAGCAGCAGTGACTTTGCTGCTGTGACTCTACTTCACCAGGCAAGCCTCAACAACAGGCACAGGGAGCATTTTTATGACAAGCCCTCACTATCTGCACTTTCTGGAATCAATTGAATACGTTTTTGTTCAGGTAAGCTTTCCCAGGTAGTTGAGTAGTTCTCTGCCATGGGTGTCTACTTGGCATTCTTTTAACATTTATCTGCAGTTATTTTCTGTGTTATTTTAATGGTTTTTTATAGCATTTTGTACATTGCCTTGAGACATGTGTGGAAGGCAATGGATAAATAAGGAAATAAATAAACAGATTATTTAACATTGTTACAGAAAAAAACTAATGCTAGCTTCAGTGCCTGATGGGTTTAAGCCATTCTTTTCTCATTTTTTTGAACTGCAGCTAATGATTTATTTTCTTTTTTTTGCACCCAGAACATCTCCACAGAGACCTAATCTATGAAATAAGGTGTTTCCATTTTCAGTACATCAGATGGGTGCGTTTGTCCATGCTGGTTCTCAGTGATCCACACAGCAGGACCAAAAACCATTCAATGCTCTTCAGAAAGTCATTTCAGTATATGAGGGAGCTTTTCTACAGCTTTCTGGGAGCCTTGTTGCAATACATAATAGCAGCCTCAGTCGGAGATGAAACCCTTGAGCTCCAAGAGCTCGTCCATGGTGCCAGGAGACTCCTATGATCTCTCCACGGAGAGCTCTGAAATGAGGTGGGGCCCGCTGTTGACAAAACTGTAAAGCTGTCAGTGCTACTGTAATTTGTCAGATTTAGCTGGTGCTAAATCACTCAGGTTCAAGCTATTCTGCGCAAGCAAGCCTTCCATCTTCTTTGCCCGTAGGACATTTATCCTCCGGCTTGTGCAATTAAGAAGCGAATTAAATCCTTCAAAGGCTCGTCCCAGCGTTTCCATTCTACCACCCATCAGGGAATGACATAACATGTCCCTGGAGGGAATTTATCACAAGAGACGCACACGTGCATTTGAGAGGTTGACTAGGTCCAGCTTGCAACATAAATTCAGAGTGTCGCTTTGTTTAAAACATCCAGGGCTTCAGAATATATCTACCTAATGCAACCATGAAGCCGAGTCTAATACTTTCTCTGTAGGAACGTAGAATCATAGAATGGTAGAGTTGGAAGGGGACCCCCAAAGGTCCTCTAGTCCAACCCCCCTGCAACGCAGGAATCTCAGCTAAAGCATCCCCTACGTTCCTATCTTAAGAAGTGTGCATGCACATGAAAGCTTATACCTAAAACTACTCATTTGGTCTCTAAAGTGCTACATCATAATTTTTAAATTCTTTTGGAAGGATTCTTTTAAAGACTTTCTTAGAGCATATAACTTTTTTGAAGACTTGTTTCTTTTAAGGGAGTTTTTAGGTTTTTAAGAAGAGTCTTTTTAGCTATCTTTTTAAAGAATTGTTTTAATTTATTTTGACTTTCTCTCAGATCCCTTACATGCATACAGAGACTTACTTTTCCTTCCCCGGGGGCATGTTTATTTGGATCTATAGCCTTAGAATCTGAGTCTGGGTCCAAGACTAGGGAGCTATTGGTAACTTGCACTCTCAAGCCATAGCTTCATGATGGAGCATCTACTTTGTACACAGAAGGTTCCGGGTTCAATTCCTGGCATCTTCAGGTCGGGTTGAGAACGTCCCCTGCCTGGAACTCTGGAGAGCTGCTTCCAGTCAGCACAGACAAATGGGCCATTGGTCTGATTCGGTATAAGGCAGCTTCCAGTGTTCTTCAGGTATAGATGGGAATAGGGGTGCATTGGCTTCAGCAATTGGCAGGCAGCACGAGGTCTCTGGATTGGCCAAGCCTAGCATGTTCACTGTGAGCCTAGCGGTCAAGACAGAGCCACAACAAGATGCCAGGAGCTTTGCCGGAAAGTCAGAGCTGAAGAACAAAGCCATAGGTCAGAGCCAAAGAACATATCAAAGCACTTCAGAGCCAGCAAGGCTGACCACTGTTGCTCAGGAAGAGTCCGGGCTCAAACAGGAAACCCTTTATAGTCCTTCCTGTTCAGAGGTGCACAATGGCAAGCAGGGGTAGGCAGCACCACTCTAGAGTGTGAGAGGACTTCTCCATATGGCGCAGCTCACTGTGAGCTGTAGATTCCCAGTTCTGTTCTCAGCAGCTCGATCCAAGCCATCTTTATTTCTTCTGGCCAACAGAGCCACACCTTCTTGTCAGGAGCTGGTGAACTCTGTGTAAGTGTCCTGCAGTTCCTGTGAATCATGGAACAGCAGGTGGGTGCCTCCTTAATAAAGAACATTCCAAACTGATGTGGTCCACTCAGGCTGAACACAGAAATCCTTCTAGGAAGTTGCAGAGTAGGGCTGGTGAGAAGTGTAGCTTGGGAAAAGCAGCTATGGCCTGGGCAGCAGGTGTGGCCTACTGAAGGCCAGACGATGTCAGGGACTGGACTGAGGGGGACGAGACTGAGGAGGAATGGTGGAGACTGCCCCCCGAACCTTCCAGAGAAGAGGAAGGCAGTATTGAATTCCCCAATGGTTTGAGGAAGGTCACAGCTCAGAAACAAGTGAACAGAAGAGTTGGGAGAAGAGAAGGGGGAGACAGAGCCAGAGCAGCCAGCTGACACGATATCACTGGAGAGCATTTCTGACCCAGCCCCCCTTCTCCCAAAACTCGACGTGCATTGAAAGTGGAAGAGCGAAGGACTCAGAGACAATTAGCCCCTGGCGGCCACCATAAAGGGAAGTGTTGTTGCTGGGAAGGGAGGGGGGAGGAGCTCAGTTGGAACAAAGCCATTATTGTAGAGACAACATTCTTTTGTCTCTCTCAGTCAATACTGAATAAATTACGTGGTAAGAGCTCTTTTGGTTATCTGCCTTTTGACTGCCGTCGGGGGAGGGATCGTAATCCCCCAAAGTCTTGATAGAGCCATGACAGAGAGACCTGGGGGGCTGTATTTGGCCCCCTGGGGTTCCCCAATCCTGATATAGGCCCCCTCTGCAGTGCATGCTTCAAGGACATATCCTCCAATGGTCCCAATTTTGCTGGGACAGCCCTGGAATTCCTAAAGCTGTCGCGGCTTCTGACTCGATGCCAGGGTGCCCCAATTTATCCCGGCCAGCTGGGTTTTGTTCTGCTTAATTGTTTTGTTTGTGTTTTATTAGCCTTTCCCCATTTCTCAAGCATGCCTTTGTCCCATCCCAGGCTCCTTCTCTTTATGGTCATGGCCCCCTGAGACCACTAGACCAGAGGAGATGAGGAGTTGACGGCTTCTGCGATGGCCATATGTTGTCCATTAAAAGTTGTGCCCACCTTACATATGATGTACAGAAGAAGAGGTGGATCGCTTCCTGGAGCTGGGAGTCTGGAATGTGTTGGCTGTATGCCTCTGGGTACCACTTGCTGGGTACCAGTGCTGTTTCACTCAGGTCCTCCTTGCAGGCTTTCCATGGGCATCTGGTTGTCCATTGGAAAAAAGGATGTTAGCATAGATAGGCCTTGGGCTTAATCTAGCAGAGCTCTTCTTATGTACTTATGTCTGTAATGAGTGTCCTTAGAAGCTACATCTTGTGCAGGCAAATGCTATCTCCTTTGACCCTTCTGCATTCCAAGAATGTACATGCATTTCAAATATCTTTATTCCCCCACCCCCTGGAATCTGTATAGCTTTCCTAGTTGGTCCAGTACGGAACAGCTGCCTGTTGATCGCTCCTGGCAATGGAGTACCAAAATATGCCTGTAAACTGAGAGTCATTCCTGATTAAGAAACTGCTCGTCCCAAATGACTCCTCTCCACCATGCTCAAGAATGCTTTTTTGCAGATCTTAAAACAGATCTTAAAACTCTGGTACAAAATGGGCACTTGTGCCAAAAAAATGACCTCAGACTGTATTTCTGAGGTTTTACTATTTTAAATAGTTGTGTGTACGTGAGTGTGTGTGTATATGTAACAACCAGCTGGGGTTCGTTCAGTAAGTGAAGAAATATATATGTGCTCATTTGTACCAAATATGGCATCTAATGTGGTCTTGATTCATTTAGGGGGGCCCACAATTAGCAAAGCAGCACTTCCTATCCTGATTTAGAAATAGAGAATAAGAAGAGAAATGATCTCCACTTTGGGGAGGGGGCTGGCAGGGGAGGGGGTGGCCTTTTCAGCCGGGCCTCATGCTGTCCTGTAACAGAGCCAAGTCAACATGGAATTTCTAGCCTCCATAAAAGGAGAGGCAGGGAGCTTTCGGAGGGGTTGAAGAGCCTGAAAATGGAATTGGCTGCTGCTAATTCTCACTTTCAACAGTTGGTTATTATGTGTGGGCTTCCACTTTGCCTTGGATCTTGACCAAAGAAAGCACAAACTCTCAAAGTGTTGCTTACAGAACCATAGATCATTAAAGAAGGTGAGTGTTCTGCTGCATGTAGGGTCTATGAATCCAGCTCCTTGCGAGGGGCTTGCTGCATATACCCTCACCGCTCTCTTTTCTTTCCTTGGTGTGCATGTGCACAAATGCTTACACACACACACACACACACACA
This sequence comes from Darevskia mixta, assembly GCA_034641385.1. NCBI lineage: Eukaryota > Metazoa > Chordata > Lepidosauria > Squamata > Lacertidae > Darevskia > Darevskia mixta. The sequence goes on from JAWWNH010000085.1 coordinate 180,760, forward strand.
CACACACACACACACACACACACACCACACTTGATGGGCTGACATTTGCACATGCAGCATGACTTGATATTGGTAAGCAAGGGACAAAAAAGAGGGCAAAAGGGTTATTTATAGAGAGCTGCCTGTCTTCTTCTGCACTCAGTCCTATAGGAAACCCAAGACCCAACATCAGGTTGCAGGGTGCAGGGGGTGGTCCTGGCCCTGGAAATCAGCCAATAAGGTACCAGCAAAGCTGGGAAGTTTGATGTCACAGGAAAGCGGGTTGGCAAAGGAGGGGTAGTGTGATTGGAATGCACAAGTCACTCACAGCTGAAAATGGGATGCCATTCCCTTGGGAGGGATAAACCAGCACAAATCCCTCCAGACCCATCCTTGGATGAAATTGATTTGTGTTTTACTTGAACTAATAATAATAATAATAATTTATTATTTGTACCCCGTCCACCTGGCTGAGTTTCCCCAGCCACTCTGGGTGGCTCCCAATCGAGTGTTAAAAACAATGCAGCATTAAATATTAAAAACTTCCCTAAACAGGGCTGCCTTCAGATGTCTCTTAAAAATAGGATAGCTGCTTATTTCCTTGACCTGTGCTGGAAGGGCGTTCCACAGGGCAGGCACCACTACCGAGAAGGCCCTCTGTCTGGTTCCCCATAACTTCACTTCTCACAATGAGGGAACCGCCAGAAGGCCCTCAGCGCTGGATCTGTGTCCGGGGGTGAATGATGGGGGTGGAGACGCTCCTTCAGGTATACAGGACCGAGGGCGTTTAGGGCTTTAAAGGTCAGCACCAACACTTTGAATTGTGCTCGGAAACATACTGGGAGCCAATGTAGATCTCTCAGGATCGGTGTTATGTGGTCCCAGCGGCCACTCCCAGTCACCAGTCTAGCTGCCGCATTCTGGATTAATTGCAGTTTCCGGGTCACCTTCAAAGGTAGCCCCACATAGAGCGCATTGCAGTAGTCCTAATGCTCTTTCAATGCCCTGGTTAAACAGCATGTTGGCTCCGAGCATCCACAGGCTTCCTCTTAGGCATCCTATCCCATTGCATCATTGGTGCAGCAGTGCTCCTCATTTAGGGAAGACTGGAAGGCAGTGAAGGGGAGTGCTAGGTTCATATGATAAAGATTCATCTTTTACCCACCACAGGGAACATTACTTCCCTCCCTATACTGAAACACTCTTGTAAAATTACACTTCAGCTAGACAAGATTTGCAAAGCCCCTTGCATAGTGATTCCAAAGCACTGGCAATCAGCTAATTACAAAACTTTTTTCATCCAAGCCCTGCCTTTATCTGCCCCTCACTTACACCATAGATGACATCAAGTGTACGGCAGATTGATATGGCATTGCCAAAACAACCTTATGGGCCAAATGGTGGGGCCTAATTAGTCCCACAGGCTGCAGGTTCCCCACCCCCAAGCTAGAGCCCCAGTTCCACCGAGGTCCCACTCGGTAGGGTTCTTAGTCTAATGGTTAATCCTGCTAACATTCTCACACACTGGTATAAATCTGACAGCAAATCAAACTTGTAGGAACAAATAGATTCACTGGTGACTGGGAGGAGCACAGGGAGAAGGAACGCCATGGTGCACCTGTAGCAGCAAAACCGTCTGCCTTCATCAGCCCTACCTGCAATAAAATACGTCTTTCCCATATCAACCTCTACAGCCACAGCAGGCACTGCAATTCTCTAATGCTTTGACTTTACCTGCAAAGGCACACTCTTCCAATGGTCTCCTGAGACACACAGAAGACAACAAATGGGGTACAACAAATGTTGAGGTACAATTTATGGATCTGTAATGGCCTGGAACTTGGGCTCGGGCTCAGAATCGGAGGAGGCTCAGTCTGTGTTGGATCCTCTGCTGCGTTGGATCCTCTGCTGAACCTAGTCTGGGGCCTGATCATGAAGAGCCTCAATCTGCTCAGGTTCCCCTGCAACAAGCACCAGCTGGGCCGAGTCAGGGGCCTGAGCCTGTCCTGGCTCCAGGTGCTGAGGATACCTCATTGCCGTCAGCTGGGCCTCAGAGACTGAGGCAGCCCCTGGGTCTAGTAACCCTCCGGCATCTCCTGAGCTGCAGAGACTCAGGGTTGAGAGACGGAGGGACCTGAGTACTTGCAGGAGGAGTGCTCGTCTTCAGGCGAGGCAGGGTGGTGAGTCATCGGGGGATCAGGACCGGCCATTACCTCGGCAGAGATAAAAGGGCGGTCAGATCCCACCCCAGGTTGAGGGAGCAACATTGCTGCCTCCCAGATCCTGCCTGTGTTCCTGTTCCGGACCCCTGTTTCCATAGTACCTTTCAGAGATCTCAATATTTAATGAGGCAGCTGGTGATGAGTAGGGATTGGGGAAAGATTCAATTCAGTTCACATTTTGATACCATCTTCCCTCATTTGTACTTTTAGAAACAATATGCAAACAGAAACACTTTCATCTATTGAAATTTCTGGAGTGCTTTGAATTTTGCAATGCAGTTCCCCAGCCAAGTTACGTATACAAAAATGCAAATACAAGGATAAAATGTGCATATAATTGCATATATTAGTGAACATGCATCATATTAGGGGAAGTTTGTTTTGGAAATGTGTGTATGCTAGGAGGAATTGCATATAATCGTTTATATTAGTGGACATCCTGATGATTTCTCATGAAGGCTTTTAAAAATCATAAACTGAGGTGGAAACATGGAAAATGGAAGAATGGAAAATTGAGAATATGAAAGAAGCTGACATTGTCAGGTTCACCGTAGTGAATTGTCAGGTTCATCACCCTAGTGATGAGTGAGCTTGACACTAATAAAACTAATAAAGCAAGTGTAGGAGGATTTAGGTCTGATTTTCATAAATCTATTCCCCAAACAGGGTGCGGGTGGCACTGTGGGTTAAACCACAGAGCCTAGGGCTTGCTGATCAGAAGGTCGGCGGTTCGAATCCCTGTGACGGGGTGAGCTCTCGTTGCTTGGTCCCTGCTCCTGCCCACCTAGCAGTTCGAAAGCACGTCAAAGTGCAAGTAGATCAATAGGTATCACTGCAGCGGGAAGGTAAACGGCATTTCCGTGTGCTGCTCTGGTTCGCCATGCTAATCTGGTTTGTCATGCTGGCCACATGACCTGGAAGCTGTACGCCAGCTCCCTCAGCCAATAATGCGAGATGAGCGCCGCAGCCCCAGAGTCAGTCACGACTGGACCTAATGGTCAGGGGTCCCTTTACCTTTACCTTTATTCCCCAAACAAATATGGAAGACCAAAATAGGAAGCACTTGAAACAGCAAAGGCCCTCATTATTTGAAAATCTACGAAATAATGAAACATAGTTCCATATATAAATGTGAATGGCTGCTCTTGATGAGAGCCAGGGAAAGGGGAAGAGGGCGGAGGGTGTCAGTTGTTGGGCTATCCCTGCAAAATGCCTTCCAGACATTGGTGTGGCCTGGTTCTGAAGCACCTGGCTATTTGGAGTCTCACCCAACAAAAGGGTGTTGGAAATTAAAGGTGTTTCCAGAAACTGAAATATTATTGGAATTTCCCTCTGTTAAACGCCACTAAACGTTTGCCATAAGAAAGAAGGGGGGGGGATGGTTGCATTCCAGCAATATGCAACCAACATTTGACAGTGGGAAATGGACAAATTGGGCTGAATCCAATGTCGCACTTGGGAACCCATTCCATTAGCACACGGATTTCCACTTGCGCAACAGAACCTGCCCCGCTCTCCTCCACCTGCATACCCTCTAAATCTGTTCTGGGAGCTCCCCAACCATCTGGAGCAGATCGAGGAATGGGATAGGGTGTGGGCAGGGGGAAGAGAGGTGGAAAGTCCCATTGCATAAGTGTAAGTCTGTGCGCTAATGGAACGAGTGCACGGGATACCGCAACAACTGGCCGTAAAAGGCAAGCTGCATCTTTTAGTTTCTTTGGAAACAAAATGGAAGTATGGGGGCCTGGTGATGAATGGCGTCAATTGGAATGTCACCACACATGTCAAAGAACCCGCCCACACAATAATAATTTATTATTTGTACCCCGCCCATCTGGGGGAGCAGAGCCACTCAATGCGCTTTGGTGCGCCCCAGTTGGGCAACATGCAATTTTATATTGGGTTTCCTTCCCTTATCAGGGGCATGGCAGGAGAGGAATGGGGCAAGGGGTGATTTGCACCTCTTCCAATCCTCCTTCAGCTTCGTCATGTGACCTGGCTACCTAAAGGAAAGGTTGTGTAAGTCAAACTCTGTTTTAAGGGCCCCAGTTTGGAATGGAGTTCGGAACAGGGGTCACTTATATTAACTTAGCTTAAAGATCTAGGTCCTGCTGGCTTCCTATAACCAGGATCCCTTTGTCAGAATGTCAAAAGTTGAGATGCACTAGAAATTTGATGACATTCAGTTTCTAGTGGTTAGACAATGTTGTGCCAGGTGAAATAGGCAGAGCTGGCAGAGAGAAACTCGCTACTCACAAGCAGAAACCTGCACACATAATAAGCAAGGACATCTTTCAACCAAAGTTAAGCCATGTTGCAACCTGCTTGTTTATTTAAGAAGTCCAAGAGATTTTGGCGGGATTAACTTTGAAGTAAGTAAGATTAGGATCAGAGCTTGAAATTGAATGAGAGAAGCAAGTATCCCCTCAGATGCCCTTAGAAAACCAGAGGATTTGAAAGTGCTGATCTTGGTCTGGATAATGACATAAAATACTTACAAACTAGTCAATGTAAGATAAGCCCAGCTTGAATACGTTTTGATAGCTTTAGTCGTAGAATCATAGAATTGTAGGGCTGGAAGGGACTCTGAGGCCCATTGAGTCCAACGCCCCACAATGCAGAAATCTCAACTAAAGCACGCATGACAGAATGCTTTAGAATGAATGGCAACCTGAAGAGAGCCAGTCATCAAGGGTACAATAATTGAGCAGAGTCAAACCAAATGATGTGCATTTGTGCATGTGAAACAGGCCTTGGGACTGGAAGTGAAATGAGAGAATTAGAACCCCGCTGAAAAGCACTGTCATTTGAGATGATAGGAAAAGTCCCACCCGTGGTGTTAGATCTGCAACTGAACATTCACACAAAGCAGTCAACACTTCATGTTTCAGTCATTCATAATAAGCATACATGCGTGTCTGAGCATTTTGAACCTTGTCTGCCGAATTCCAGCTCCACGCAGGTGTTGTCTTTGAAGGGTTCTGATCTATACAGCTCCTTGGCAGGAGTCTTAAGGTAGTTGCAGCAAGGTTTCTGCTAAGCCAATTGAGAAGGAGAAGAAGGATGAGTCTGGAGACTGGTGAAGGTTGTAGTTATGGACAGGCTGAATGCCTATGAATACCAGTCACTGGGAACTGCAAGTTGGGAGAGTGCTGTTGCTCTCGTGTCCTGCTTGTGGACCTCCCATAAGCATCTGATTAGCCACAGTGAGAAGAGATTGCTAGACTAGATGGGCCTTTGGCTTGATCCACTAGGACTCTTCTTGTGTTCTTAGAGATTTCACTGTGCCTGCCTTATGTTTGGAGTGGGATGATGATAAGAGGCCAATGTTTCGAAGTAATCACAGAATATGTCCTATTGATTTAAGATCTGTTTTCTTTTTTACAAGGTCTCCTCGATTCCTCTTTATAAACCAATTGTTTCAATTGCAAATAAACGTCTCCATCATCTCCTAAATCAAAAATCCGTTGAGACCAAAGAAAAAGCTCCCTCCCTCCAAATTAAAAATAAATCTTGCCTGCAGTTTTTGTTGGAGTGGTTTTTTTACAAGTGCCTGAGTTTTTCTTAACTGCTTTCTCTTCATAGACTCCTTCACATTTCCCCCTTTATTAACATGGCATCTTCCCAAAGCCTTTTATGACGCCGGGTGTGTTTTCACTTATTGCATTGATTTGGATTTGATAGTTTCTGTCCCTATGAAAAAAAAATCCTGGTAATATTATTAAAGTTGTTCTTTAAAGAAGAAGAAGAGGGGGGGGGGACCTTCTGTATTATTTGCCAAAGGGAAAGTGTATTTGCTATTTTTGCCCTAGTTTCCAGTAAGTTCCCATTCAGAAATGCCACATTCTTCCACTTCAATTAAGAATTTTTATTTGCGTTTCAAAGAGATCACCAGAGTGGGTTGGTGGCTGGTGGAGGAACCAAGAGCAAAGACCCTGCACAACATTGGGTGGCTGTTGAAGCAAAATGATGTCATATTATTTATTAGTTACATAAAACAAACCCCCACCCTTCCAGGGGCAGTTGGTACCCATTGGGACTGGTGGGGCAGAAACCAAGAAGCCTGACTGGTAGGTGGAGGCGGGCAAATGATAAGCAGAGCAAGACTCAGCTACAGGCAGAGCCAGCTAATTCTAGCCTTCATCCCCATCCTCTTCCTTGCTAGGTTCTACAAGGGCAATCCTGAGACCAAGGATGGAGAGGAAGCTGGCAGGCAGGGCTACCTGCTTGGACTGGATGTAAGGACACATGCAGACTGAGGTTGGTGGGGTGTACCCCATTTGTCCTAATAGACTAGCCTTCACTGTCCCCTTCCTCAACAGAGATCAGGGTGACATTCATATTTCTCACCCATGGGCAAAGATGGGCCAGATTCAATGGCCCACTGACACCAGTCTCACAGTGGCCAACCCAGATGGCTATGGGAAGACCACATGCAGCAGTCCGTAGTGAGCCAGGGACCATGAATCAAAGGACAACCCATGAGCCAGGCCCAAAGAGTAAGTCCAGTAGTTGTGTGGTGGAGCTGCCCTCCCAACACAGGCATCTTTGCTACTTACCTGGACAGGGCTGAGGCAGGGCAGTGGTCCCACTAGGGCACATATGTGGCCCCAATTTCACCCCATCATCCTTGCTCTTCCTTCTCACATTTTAAAAATCTTTAAACCAGACTTGGAGCAGAGAGCTGTGGCTCGGTGGTAGAGCTCATGGTTTGCATGCAGAAGGTCCCAGGTTCAATCCCCAACATCTCTAGGTAGAGATGGAAAAGACTCCTGCCTGAAATCCTAGAGAGCTGCTGACAGTCAGTGTAGGCAGTACTAAGATAGATGGATCTGACTTGGTTTAAGGCAGCTTCCAATGTTCCTAACCCTTCAAACAGAGTGCAGTGTAGGACATATGGCCACCCTATAGCAGACTTCTTTCTCCATTGCAGAATGTGCCCAAACTCAGACAACACCTAGACCGAGCCCTTGTGGGCATAGGATTACAGCTCTGCTGAGGCGACAGTTCTCCAGCAGTGATTTCAGCTTGTGGAAGCTAGCCAGGGCTGCATACCTAGCCTAGCATCCCATCCTCGTTGCCAGTGAAGTGTAGGTGCGTTCACACGAGGCAAGACACAGAGATAACAGCAAGAATTTTTATTGAATTACGTAACTGGGAAACAGAGGAAAAGCAACTGCTTATATACATTCCTGAAAGCCTGGGCCACTCCCACTCCCAACGTGATTGGCTGTCTAAACTTCCATGCTGCGAATCACAGCTCAGAGTTCAAGGGCCAACATCAGAGGCCCAAATCCTGAAATGTTCTGTGATTGGACAACATGTATTGAATCAGAACAGCTCAGAATCTGTAGTCCAGACTCAAGCTCAGGGAAACACAGACCACTGAATACATAACATAGGACATAGAATTGTTCAGCATTTGTATTGCTTTCTTATCTTTTCTCTGGGATTGTGGCAAGTAGCTGTTCCAAAGCATGCTGGAATGCCCTCCGCCATTATCCCACGAACCATTTCACAAGAAGGTGCAAAAGTCAGAGGACAAATACTTGGCTAGCTAGTAGTATCATAATCACCATTCCTTTGTCCTCCCAGCTCCACGCCCCATTTCCCACAGAAATTGATGAGGACCATATGCAAGCTGTCTTATACTCGGGCAACTTTCACACCATACTGGTACATTTAAGGCACTGCGAGTTCACTTTAAGCAGGCATGGCATCTCCTGAAGAATTCTGGAAGGTGTAGCTTGTTTAAGCTGCTGAGAATTGTTAGGAGACCACTATTCCCTCCCCAGAACTACAATTCCCAGAGTGACTTAACAATCAATCCCTACTACTAAGGCACTCTGGGCAGTGGCATAGAGTTGGTTGCTGCTGCACGGGGCGGGAGGGTGCCAGCTCAGCCCTCACTACCTACACCACTGGAGCGGCCCCACTTCCACTGGAGCAAAGTGGGGCCATGCTGAGCTGCCTGTCCACCCGCACAGGGGGGAGCCCGGCCCGCTGATGCAGCCCTTGGAGGGAGGAGAGGAGCACCAGGCCAAGTTGTGCTGGGGTCGCCTATCTGGGGGCACCTGGTTTGCACCCACTCAAAAAACTGTGCGCCTGGGGCCACGGCCACCTTGGCACCTCTCATGCTATGCTCTGGGAGCTGTGAGGGGAGTAGGGGTCTCCTAACAGCTCTCAGCACATTTAACAAACTACACTGATTGGCAGTGACTCCCCAGAATTATAGATGGGAGTTTTCCCCAGTTCTGCCTGGATATTCTGGATATTGGACCATGGACCTTCTGTGTGCATAGCACATGCTCTCTCACTAAGCTGCAATCATTCCCATTGGCAGGGGTGAAGCCTCTTTCAGGTGTGAGGACTCGAAGGTTATATGGAATTTCCACATGTCAAGAGGTCAAGGAACAGTTCAAAATGCAGCTGAGCTGTTGTAACTCTTGTCAGGCTTTCGACATCTGGGCTGCACATGGGCCTCGCCATGTCAGAGCCAGATCCTGCCTTCCAGATGGGAGAAAGAATGAAGTGCTGAGATTTTATTTAAAAGCCTCCTTAAAGGTCAAATTTACATGACTCACGATCACAGGAAAGAGGAGTGGGAGATGACACATTTTTCCATGGATCCTATCTTCTTCTGGAGGCTTTCCTGGCATTCTTCAGCAATATTAAACAGTCAGTTGTGACAATCAGAAAAGGACTTCCTTTCTAGGGCATCGGCCAAGAGGAGCACCATTCAATGTTTGAGAGTGTGGAGTGGGGGAGCAGAGCAAAATAACAAAATGTTAAAGGGCAAGAGCCAGTCTTAAAATCAGATTCAAGGGCTAGTGTTTTTCGATGAGTTCAAGACTGACAGAGCAATGCTGGAGGAATCAAAGGGGGGTGAGCTGCCTTGTCAAAAACCCTACTGGGCTTTTGCTCCCCCCCCCCTGCTCCTTTCAGAGGCATTTTTTCTCATGCTGTGTTGAAGATTCCTCCTGTGTCTGTGTTTAACCATCCCCCCCCAATTAATGAGAAAAGAAACCACTTTTGGAAATTTCCAAAGAGGAGAGAAAATGTGGGTGAAATTCTCAAGGTTGGGGTGCAGGGCCTATGTTTGACTTACCTTACTTTAGAGGTGCCTTGAGGGCTGTTAGTGAAGGTACCTTATTTCATTCTATAAACGGCAGAGCATCTGTGTTGCATGCAGAATGGCCCCGGTTCAACCCCTGGCATCTCCAGGTAGGGCCTAGAGAGAGCCCTGCCTGAAATCCTGGAGAGCTGCTGCCACTCAATATAGACAATACTGAGCTAGATGGACCGGCGGTCTGATTCGGTGTGAGGCAGCTTGCTATGTTTCTATGTACCTCACCAGTGATCTGCAGTGCTCAGCAGCCTTCCTGGGTGCCCACACTTCAATTAAAGGAACACGTCATGGGATGACTCCTCTCACGGGATCGTCAGATCAGGGAGTGGGGGAGGGAGGCTGCAGAGTCATAGATAAATGCTTTCTGGAAAGAAAACACACAGCACCCTCAGCCACCTTGCAAATCCCACGTATCCTGACCATGAGGCCAGGTTTTTTTTTTTTTTTTTGGAAGCCTCAGAAAGGAAGGAAGAAATGTCTGAGATGATAGAAGGCAGATTTTGGCACATCGCTAATTTATCCAGGACAAGTTCCCCCTCCCTTGCTTTGGGATCAATGCAAGAGAAATAAACTACACCAACTGCAGGTGTATTTCTTTACCCTCATTCAGGGTCTGTGCAGGGGGAATGAGAGGGGTTTGGATCCTGTAGAAGAAGAAGAAGAGGAGTTTGGATTTGATATCCCGCTTTATCACTACCCGAAGGAGTCTCAAAGCGGCTAACAATCTCCTTTCCCTTCCTCCCCCACAACAAACACTCTGTGAGGTGAGTGGGGCTGAGAGTCTTCAAAGAAGTGTGACTAGCCCAAGGTCACCCAGCAGCTGCATGTGGAGGAGCGGAGACGCGAACCCGGTTCACCAGATTACGAGTCTACCTCTCTTAACCACTACACCACACTGGCTCTCCTGGCATGCCTCTGGCATATCGCTGGCACCCCCCAACATGCATGCTTTGGACCTCCAACACTGGAGTACAGATAGATGTTGCTAAAGCATGAGCTGCAGATCTCTCTGTAGTCATAGGCAGGAGGCTTGCAAGGTCAACCTGTCCTCTTCAAGGGTGGACTTCTCTCCCTGCCCTCTGAAAGGGAAATCTGAACCATCTGCCAGCTAATTGCTATATTTAATGTACAGATCACTCTGAAACACTCGTGTTGGTTTGATGCTCATGGAAGTTGCATTTCTGTTATATTGACTGGGTTTAAATGAGGACTGTGAGCACCAAGGCCAGATTATTTCTGAGGAGCAAGACTTTATCTGAAATACTCTTCTAATCCTGGCCAAAGCCACATTCCATTGGGCAGGGCGAAGAATTAGTTTCCAGGACCTCCGGTTCAAAGCATTCTTCAGATAATCAGTGGCAGGTTGGATTTTCTGGCCAAGGGCCCCTGAAATTTCTGCGCTTCAGTCTGTCTTCTCTTCTTCAGCTTTTCAATCCGAAGTAGTACCAGCCACTCTGTATTACAGTGATCACATAGGCACTGCCAAAGAGAGAGAGTAAACATATTCCCCCACCCCAAAGAAAGAGGGCAAATGAGAGCACAGAGATGCATAAAGTTTGCATGTACTACTTTTTATGTATAGGTGCAAATTTAGAAATAATGTTTGATATAATAATTTATAAGAATAATTTATTATTTGTACCCCGCCCATCTGGCCGAGTTTCCCCAGCCACTCTGGGCGCCTTCCAATCAAATATTAAAACAATACAGCATTAAATATTAAAAACTTCCCTAAACAGGGCTGCCTTCAGATGTCTTTTAAAAATAGGATAGCTGCTTATTTCCTTGACATCTGCTGGAAGGGCGTTCCACAGGGCGGGCGCCACTACCGACAAGGCCCTCTGCCTGGTTCCCTGTAACTTCGCTTCTCGCAATGAGGGAACTGCCAGAAGGCCCTCGGCGCTGGATCTCAGTGTCCGGGCTGAACGATGGGGGTGGAGACGCTCCTTCTGTTAGCTATCATCAGAGTAGACTCATTGAAATCAAAGGGCTTCTCCAGTCTTGGGAATAAAATGAGCACTAAATGTGGTTCCCAGCAACTGGTGTTCAGAGGCTTCAGGTATGTCTGGGGAGCAGGAAGAGATAATAGATTTAAAAAAATTTGGATGCCTTGCTCTCAAAGATGTCTTGAGTTTAGGAGATGTTCCCGTTTTTACTGCTGGGTTTAAACTTTCAGTGGGAGAGGTGGTAGTTCAACTCCCCCCCCCCTTTTTAAGAAAGTATTTTTTATTGAATTTTAGAAAGAACAAAACTTCATGAGACAAATGCACGAAAACCGAACTGAACCAAGGTTGGCATGGGATGTTACCTTCACAAGCAGAAATGATGAAACACCTTATTCAGATATTTGCGATAAAATACAGACAGGAGAACACCGTCATAAGAAATGAGAGAACAAAGAGGTGTGGTGTGCATGATTTGCAAGATACGTGGAAACATAAGCCCGTAACTGAAACCATCAGAGGCTGAAACCCTTTGCTCTCTCTTTCTTTTTAGGCAAAAGTAATCTGTAGAAGCATCACGAATGCTAAGAATGAACTTCTGTGTACAAAAGCAGTAAATATCTGGCCTCATACAGACACAGGGGGTGTCTATACCACACTGTACTTGTAAACTCTCAGGGACATGGCAATGGACATGGCTGGACCAGAGAGATGTTTGGTCTGATGTCAGAAGGTGAACAATTGAATATGTGCCTATTAAGTACAAGCTCCATTGTATAATTTTATGGCAAGAGCAGAACTCAGGTTGCGTGATCAAAGAACTAGGTCCCAGCAAGAAAGATGAGCTGCATGGACCTAATATCAGTCATAAGAGGTTGCATTAAAACCATTCATGATTTTTTAAAAGAAAAATTACGAGTGACCTCCCTGCAAGAAATAATTTGGTGATCTGCTTACTGGTCCCACTCCATAACTCAGGGGTAGCCATTATGATGCCATCCAGATATTGTTGGACTACAAGTCCCATCAGCCTCAGTCAGAATAGCCAGCGATCAGGGTTGTTGGGAACCGTAGTCCGATCCTGCCGCATGATCCGTCTAAAGCACAACTGAACCACTTTAACAGTCATGGCAAATCCTGGGAACAGGAAATTTGTTAAAGGTGCTGCGAATTGTAGCTCTGGGAGGTCCTTAGCCAGGTTTCTTTGGGGGAAGCCATGGTATCATAGCTGTCAACTTTCGTATTTGAAAATAAGGGATGCCACGAGGGCGGTGCAATGGCACCAAGTAGCCTCGCCACTACTAGGTGCTACACTCAATATGCCAGCAAGTTTGGAAAACTCAGCAGTGGCCAGAGGATTGGAGAAGATCAGTCTATATCCCAATCCCAAAGAAGGGCAGTGCCAAAGAATGCTCCAACTACCGCACAATTGCACTCATTTCACACGCTAGCAAGGTTCTGCTAAAAATTCTACAAGGCAGGCTTAAGCAGTATGTGGACCGAGAACTCCCAGAAGTGCAAGCTGGATTTCGAAGGGGCAGAGGAACCAGAGACCAAATTGCAAACATGCGCTGGATTATGGAGAAAGCTAGAGAGTTCCAGAAAAACATTTACTTCTGCTTCATTGACTACGCAAAAGCTTTTGACTGTGTTGACCACAGCAAACTATGGCAAGTTCTTAAAGAAATGGGAGTGCCTGATCACCTCATCCATCTCCTGAGAAACCTCTATGTGGGACAAGAAGCTACAGTTAGAACTGGATATGGAATAACTGATTGGTTCAAAATTGGGAAAGGAGTACGACAAGGCTGTATATTGTCTCCCTGCTTATTTAACTTATATGCAGAATTCATCATGCGAAAGGCTGGACTGGATGAAGCCCAAACCGGAATTAAGATTGCCGGAAGAAATATCAACAACCTCAGATATGCTGATGATACAACCTTGATGGCAGAAAGTGAGGAGGAATTAAAGAACCTTTTAATGAGGGTGAAAGAGGAGAGCGCAAAATATGGTCTGAAGCTCAACATCAAAAAAACTAAGATCTTGGCCACTGGTCCCATCACCTCCTGGCAAATAGAAGGGGAAGAAATGGAGGCAGTGAGAGATTTCACTTTCTTGGGTTCCATGATCACTGCAGATGGTGACAGCAGTCACGAAATTAAAAGACGCCTGCTTCTTGGGAGAAAAGCAATGACAAACCTAGACAGCATCTTAAAAAGCAAAGACATCACCTTGCCAACAAAGGTCCGTATAGTTAAAGCTATGGTTTTCCCAGTAGTAATGTACGGAAGTGAGAGCTGGACCATAAAGAAGGCTGATCGCCGAAGAATTGATGCTTTTGAATTATGGTGCTGGAGGAGACTCTTGAGAGTCCCATGGACTGCAAGAAGATCAAACCTATCCATTCTTAAAGAAATCAGCCCTGAGTGCTCACTAGAAGGACAGATCCTGAAGTTGAGGCTCCAGTACTTTGGCCACCTCATGAGAAGAGAAGACTCCCTAGAAAAGACCCTGATGCTGGGAAAGATTGAGGGCACAAGGAGAAGGGGACGACAGAAGATGAGATGGTTGGACAGTGTTCTCGAAGCTACTAACATGAGTTTGGCCAAACTGCGAGAGGCAGTGAAGGATAGGCGTGCCTGGCGTGCTCTGGTCCATGGGGTCACGAAGAGTCGGACACGACTGAACGACTGAACAACAACAACAGCCTCGCCACCCTGCGCTCCAGAGGCTGCGCGCGAACGGGTGAGCGAAAGAGCGAGCGCGTAGACGGCAGGCAGGCTGTCTATCTGGTTGGGCGTGAGGGTCTGGCTGCACAAGGCATGCAAGCTCCGCCCCCAGTCGGTCTCAGACTCCTTATTGGCAGCCGAGCAACGCAGCTGAGGAGCCTCCCTGGCCGGCAGGGAGGGAGAGGAGCTGCTTTCTTTGAAATCCAGGAAATTTAAGGGATATCAACAATCCGGTACAGCAGCGGGAAATGGCATTGGAATAAGGGAGTTTCCCGCAAAAAAAGGGAGGGTTGACAGCTATGCTTTCTGCTCTCTGGGTTCATGTTTTAAGGCACATTTGGGAGTATGGGGAGCAATTTCCAGGAAAGGAGATGAAACAGAGTTTCTCACAGTAACATTAAAAAAAAAAAATCTATTAAAGCCATTTATACCCCACCTTGCATCAATGAGCCCAAGGTGGCTAGCAAATAACAACGTAAATTAAAACAGCAACTTATTGTTTTTCTTAATCAGTTTAGCAGCAATAAATACAACAGAGCAACCACAAAAGACTAATTTAGCAGAGAATAATGATTAAAAATAAGGAAACCCTTAAAAAATACTTTAACCCAGTCAGTGAAAGCCACTTCAAAAATATGTAATTTTTAATATATGCATTTCAATGCAATTTCCCCCCAATATACTCATTTTCTTACACGTGCTAGTTTGAGAACTACATCAGAAAATTTAGAGACATTCAAAGGATTTACTGTGTTTCTTTTTACATATTGTTTTGGAAGTGTGAATTAAAATGCCAGCCAAACTGAAGTTCTTCCCATTCCTAGTTAGCACTCAACCACCTGAGCTCATTATTAGAGGGATTTTTTTAAAAGATACATAGACAGACAGATAAAACAAAAGGTATCAAGCTGTATCTCACAATTCTGAGCAGAAACCATCCCACCACATCAAGCATTGTATTTTTTTTCCTGCTGAACAAAGAGTACTTTTGGAAAGTCTGGCAAGAATTGCTTAAATCTATTTTAAAGCTGTATACATTAGACAATGGAATCTCTCTTTCCCCCCCTGGTTGCATACTTTATATATTTTGTGCAGCCTTATAAAGTTAAAATTATTCATTTTTTCCACTTTAAAATCCCTTTATATATATTTTAAAGCAATGGCAATGACACGCAAGGTGCCTTTTACAGCACAGCACCATGGAAAATATATTCCTAAGCAAGCAAGCTTTATTAATATTTGAATGCAGACATTTCAAATAAATTTCCTCCGACGGCATAGGCGATGCAGATTAATCTAACGTTTCTGCACAAGCCTTGTGCACTGCAGGTTAGGTAAGAATAATATTCTGGCTTTAATTTTTTCCCCTCCTCTAACCAAAGAAATCAGAGGACACAGATCCACCACACCTCAACTTTTTATTTTTTTGCTGCATGTCAGTGGAACTTCGTTCAAAAGCACGGGGGAAGGGGGGTAGCTCAAAATGATTTATGCACCATCTGCAAAAGTGACCCCAGAGAAACAAATGGGGACTTCTATTCATCCCTAACTTGGTGCATGACGAAGTTTCCTGGGCAGGATTATAAACAGTGGCTGTTCACAAGAGTAGTTCACAACAAGCATACAGTAGGTGGCAAGGTCCTCTGTTCTTCCTGCTCGGGTGCTGTACTTAATGACATCATCAAGGCCCACCCCTAGGTCTCAGGTTTGGGCTAGGGCAGGGGTCAGCAACCTTTTTCAGCTGTGGGCCGGTCCACCGTCCCTCAGACCATGTGGTGGGCCAGACTATATTTTGAAAATAAAAATGAACGAATTCCTATGCCCCACAAATAAGATGCATTTATATAAAAGCACACATTCTACTAATGTAAAAACACACTGATTCCTGGACCGTCCGTGGGCCGGATTTAGAAGGCGATTGGGCCGCATCTGGCCCACGGACCTTAGGTTGCCTACCCCTGGGCTAGGGGATACACCTGACCTGCAATCCTAGCTGAAATTGTCCTCAGGCTATGGATTTTAGCCTTCTACTTTGTTTTAATTTTTTTAGCGTCTTTGCATTCTGTTGTTTTTAATAATTGGATAGCCAAATACTTCATACTCAGAATAGACCCACTGAAATAATTGGATTAAAGTTACTAAATCTATTGATTCAATAGGTCTACTCTGAATACAACTATTGTTGGAGATAACCCTTGGCTTTTATGACAGGGGTGAGGAACCTCCAGCCCATGAGATAAGTACAGCCCTCCAGACTCTCTCCAGGTCCTTCCCCTCAAGAGCTGCACTCCACACCCCAGAGGTGGATTTAGGGCAGGGAGACCAGCTCTGCCCCACTGGACACAGAGCCCAGGGGGCACTGCAGGGTGTTGCAGCTACGACATAGTGAACTGAGTAGAACAGAAGCCGAGAAGTGTGGAGCGGAAAGATTTTGGCCATGCCAGGGCACCACTGAAATTTGAAATATCAAAGTCTGCTCCTGCATACTTTTATGTGCTTTCATCTGGTGGAATGCTTTCTTGAACTTTTGTGGGAATGTTCAGGGATGCAGGAGAGGATATATTGTTTGATTATATCCTTTCCAACTTGTGATAACAAGTTCTACAATTTAGCAGAGTAATATTCCCCCTTTTAAACTTGCACAGCGGATGTGTTTGCTCAGGCTTGCTAAAGCCTCTATAATAAGTTTCGTTGGTCATTTCCCCTTTAGTCCCTCATAAAAAGATAGACATGACACAGTCTTCTATAAAAGTATAAAAAGAGTTTACTCACACAAGAGAGCATCTTAGGCTAAGCAGATGTTGCTTCTTCGACGAATGTGGTCAGAGAAAGAGATGGCTGACCAGTCCTGCTCTTTTGTTACCTGGGCAGGTGAGGTCACGCCCACCTCTAGTCACATGCAGAGGAAGTCTGTCCCAGCCTAGGAGAAACAGGAAGTTCCAACTGGCTGGTCCAGACATCCCCTTTTATGTCCACTCTAGGGATGTTGTACTTGACTGCTCTTGTGTTTCACATCCCACAACTTTGATGATTCTTCTTGTGTAAGCAGATTGAAAGATGTGGGGTGTAGAAACCTCTGGCTTTTGAATAGGTGGAGTAGCATTCTGTACAAATATTAGAGTCAGGTTGGCTGCTCCCCTTTGTCTCAAACCCTCAACCAGCCCTGCTATGCAGCCACTAAATCACTATTGAGCCAAACCCGCAATTGTGAGGTATGAGATTATGATGATGCTTCGCCAGCTATTGCCATTGGCTACAGACTATGTGTGATGTCACAAGAGAACATGGCAGTGGAGTGGATATAAAGGCGAGCCTTTTCCTCTTCCCTGACAGCAAAAAAGCAGGCAACAGCTGTGACGTTGCCTTGACTTCTTCCACTTGGAGAAGGTAGGTTGGCAGATGGATGCAGGGGCGGAGGAAGGCGGTGCGGGGGGATGCGGGCCACCCTGGGTGTCACCACTGAGGGGGGTGACACAATGCCAGGCGGCATTCACTGCGGGGCCTGCAGCGCACCCGAGCCACGCATTTCTCCTGGGAATGACGCGGTGGCTTGGGCACCCGTAGGCTTTACGCTGCCCCCAAACGGTCTGCCCACTGCCTCCCCCTCAGCTGTAGGGCGGCTGAGTGGGAGGAGGCAGGCAGACTCCTCGGAGGCCCCACAGAGCATCCTGCCCTGGCTGGCCCCACCCCTCAGGCAGCTGGCCCTGCCTCCATGGGTGGCTGGCCCCGCCCCTGGGTGCAAGGCACACGCGCCGCCCCAGGGACCCGATCAGCTTGCTCTGCCGCTGGATGGACGGAGGCAATCTTCTGGCTAGGGGATGCTGTAATGCAGGGTGGTCCAACCTCTCATACGAAGTGGGCCGCAAGAGTATTTCTACATGGAACCTGTGGGCTGCACCCTTCCTTGTCACATGGGAGGAGGGGAGTGTGCCCAAAATATAACCCCCAGCCCTCACACTGCCTTCCCAAATCCAGATAAGGCACTGTGCTTTGGGAAGGCAGGGCGAGGGCTCTGGCAGGGTCCTAGAATTGGCAGGGTCCTAGAATCCTCCCACCTCCTTCCCAAAGCTGGAAAAGCACTCACTAGGCTTTGGGAAGGAGGATGGAGGACTCTGGGACCCTGTCAGAGCCCTCACGCTTCCTTCCCAAAGCCCAGTGCCTCTGTTATCCGGATTGGGGAAGGCAGCACAAGGGCAGGGGTGGGGGCATCAACTGTTGTTGAGGGCTGTCCAAAAAGGCCTCGGGGGGCCGCATGTGGCCCTTGGCCTGCACTGCTATAGAGTGATAATAAGTCAAGTTGACTCGCTGAGCGGGATCATAGCTTGAAGGCTATCCATGGTTGAAAGCTGGCTGGTGTCTAGTATGTATAGTGGAGATGGGGCCTAACTTATGCTCATTAATTTCAATGGGTCTTCTCTGAGTAGAGCTTAGTTGGCTACAATCCACCCCACCCTCGGCCATTGTATCCTCACAGCAGTCCTCTGAAGTAGACTCAGCTGAGAGGCAGTGACCGACTCCATGATAACAATGCACAAAGTTTTCTTTAAAAAAACAATCAAGCAGTATTTTGCAATATTCATTTATTTAGAAAACGTATAAACCGCTTGCTCAAAAATTAATATTCCAAGTACAACAATATATATATAAACCTAACCCAAACCCACAAACCAATGAAAAACAAATATACATAAAACCCTCATTTTTTTAAACAAGCAAATGAAAATTTTAAAACAAATGCAACTAGATCATGTGTCCAGACAGGCTTGATGGAAGAGAGGTTTTTGGCAGGCTTCCAAAGCAGTTTAGTGAAGGTGTCTGCCTAATCTCCGCAGGCAAGGAGCTCCGAGAGCACAGGTGCTGCTGCCCTAAAGGAACTCCTTCTCCCAAATGTAGACAAATAAAAGGTTTGTCTACATAAATATATTCCTAAAGGCTTCCTGCTCTTTTCTCATTTGGGCTGAGAGTCACATCCCCTTCGCCCCCCCAACCCAATGGATTCAGCGCCTCTGATCTGCTCCCAGGTGTTGTACCTTGACTGTTTATTAAAATGCTGTTCCCCTTCCACCCCCGGCAGCTGTCCTTACTTAGGAAAGAGCCTGCTCATTTTCAATTTTCCTTCTGCACCTCTCCTGGGTCTGACGCCATCACTCATTTATTGCATTTTTTTTTTAACCCAACAGTTTACTCAGAGCTACAATCTCTGCTTCCCAGCCTCCAATTCCATTGCGTGTTTTTTTTTCTCTCTCCTCCTTCCTCCGCTTCATTTTCCTGGATTTGGAACAACTGTCTGTCCCCCTGAATGCTGAGTTTGTGTTTCTCATTAGGAAGCAAGGGGGGGAATGTATTTTCCTACTCCAAAGATTAACTACAGCCTAGTTTTCACAAACAGCAGACGGCATAGTCAATCTTTGTCTGGGCTGTACTACTTCACATTGGGAGGGGGGGCTCATGTAACTAAATGCTTCTCCATACCTCCAACTCCCCTTTTTTCCTGAACACTGAAAAGCAGACATCCGGGAGAAGGGTTTGTAGCCTAACCATCTTCCAGAAAGGTTAGTTTTCTGTGTACCAGACTCCTTTCCATGGGGAAACATTTTGTCATGCTTCCCCACCTCCACCTGGATTCTGAAGTGGTTCATTCCAAAGACTTAGGTTTACTTCCTCGGCTGCTGTTTGCAAAAATCCCATGAGTCCCATTAGCAAATTGCTCCGTTCCTGATTTTCCCTTATCTTTTTAAATGAAACGTGTAGGCGTGACAATATCGCAGCTCTCTTATCGACCCAAAGGGTTACTATTCTGAGATTCAACACAGTTGTCAATTCCCTTAATGTTTTCATTCCTTTTTGGCAGGAAGGGGCCGGTCCTACCGTTAGGTAGGCGCAATGAGGCTGAGGCAGCTGCCTGGGTGGTGTTGGGGAGCATAGGTGAGGTGTTGCAGGACGGAGCGGTGTGTAAGTCATGGGGCCCATCCTCTGTCTCCTAAGTT
Source organism: Darevskia mixta (assembly GCA_034641385.1). Classification (NCBI taxonomy): domain Eukaryota; kingdom Metazoa; phylum Chordata; class Lepidosauria; order Squamata; family Lacertidae; genus Darevskia; species Darevskia mixta. Next base: position 200,752 of record JAWWNH010000085.1, read on the forward strand.
TACCTGCTACCCTCAGGTATAGTGTGAGATGCTGCCCCATCACTAGGGATAAAGTAAGAATGAGCTGTCGGTACAGTACAGTCCCACCTGCACTATACATTTAAAGCAAGATCATACAGCTTTCAACTGTAATGGAACTGTCGTTTCTTGCAGGTGCAGAGAATTCCAGGGCTGCAATTCCCAGAATTCTCTGAGACGAGGGATTGATTGTAAATCCACTCTGGGAAAGAAATCACTCTCATTGAGTTAATAGTTTTACTTAATTATTGGTCAGTACTGTTTGGATCAGGTGGCGCCGTGGGTTAAACTACAGAGTCTAGGACTTGCTGATCAGAAGGTCGGCGGTTCGAATCCCTGTGATGGGGTGAGCTCCCGTTGCTCAGTCCCAGCTCCTGCCCACCTAGCAGTTCGAAAGCACGTCAAAGTGCAAGTAGATAAATAGGGACCGCGCCGGCTGGAAGGTAAACGGCGTTTCCGTGCGCTGCTCTGGTTCGCCAGAAGCGGATTAGTCATGCTGGCCACATGACCCGGAAGCTGTCTGCGGACAAACGCCGGCTCCCTCAGCCTATAGAGCGAGATGAGCGCCGCAACCCCAGAGTCAGACACGACTGGACCTAATGGTTAGGGGTCCCTTTACCTTACTGTTTGGATATGAAAATTGGTTTTTAAAAATGGTTCTGCTTTTCGATAGATTGTCCCATTGAATATCAACATTTCTCCAACATTTCTCTGATGAAAATTGAGACATAATAGATGATGATGATCATTATTATATTTCTGCCCCACACATCTGACTGAGTTGCCCCAGCCACTCTAGGCAGCTTCCAACATATATAAAAACATAATAAAACATTAAACTTAAAAAACAAAAAACAAAAAAAAACATTTACCTATACAGGGCTGCCTTCAGATGTCTTCTAAAGATTGTATGCATATAGGTATCTGAAGAAGTGTGCATGCACACGGAAGCTTATACCCAGAACAAACTTAGTTGGTCTCTAAGGTGCTACTGGACAATTATTATTTTTATTTATTTATAAAGATTGTATAGTTATCTCCTTGGCTCAAGGGTAGCATAACTCCATACCCTCCAACATTTCTCCAACGAAAACAGAGATGTCCTAAGGGAAACTGGGACATTCTGGGATCAAATCAGAAACCGGGACAGCTTCTGTAAATCTGGGACTGTCCCACTTGGAGGGTCTGCTATCATTTTGATATTTTGCGTTCATCCTCACCACTCACCCTTATTTTATTGTTAGCTGCCTTGGGCTTCCCTTGGGAAGGAAAAACAGGCTGCAATCTGCAAACAATATGAAAATACAGAAAACTACCGTAGCGTATGGCCAAGAGGTTATTTTGTGATTTGCTGAACCACACACCTTGTCAACTTGCTTCCATTTTGTTAACCAAATGATAACCCTGCTTTTAGTTTGGGATACTTTGCTCTCTCTCTCTCTCTCTTGTTTTTTTGCTTTTCCTCTCCTGCAAGGAAGTGACTCACTGCTCCCAGCTGGGAGCCACAGAAATTGGACACTTCCCTTCCAAAAGGGCTCCATCTTCTTATGCGCTTCAGGGGACTATATAGCAGCTGCACCCCTATATAAGACTCTAGAGGGAAAACGGGAAGAATGTGCATTTTTTAAAAGGAGATATCTTTGTCCTGTTAAATCAATGCACTTGGAGCAAAATGTGTCGTTCCCCCCGCCACATCTCCAAAAAAAGAAAGAAGCCTGCAATAAAATACTACCAAGGCCAAGAGCTGGAACTCCAAAACCATGCTATTTTTGAATTAACGCTGTCCCAGCTGCCTCCTTGCACATTCATGGCAGCTTATTATGACACATCTGGAGGACTGTTGTGAGAGCCAGCCATTCTGTGACTAAACAGGGGCTTAGCAGGCTGAACCCATTTACACAAAGAATAACAGAGAGTTTGTATCTGAGCCAGTGAGATATCTACCCAAGCTTCATGCCATTAATTAACAAACGGAACAAGTCATGTTCAGGTGCACAGGTCGTTGGTATGCCCTCTTGTGGCAACTGTGACAGTTTCGTATTTCTTACTGCAGGAAATACATGTCACATTATATTACCCAGAATTCTTAGGACAGGAAGCCAGGTATGCCTATGTGGGAAATGCAGCAAAATGAAGCCATGCGTGTCACTATCCACGTTGGTGTTGGTACTGATATTTTATGTATATCAGTGCACTAGTGCTACATGATATAGCTTGTGATTGCTAGGCCACTGGGTCTGGAAAAGAAGGGGTGCACTTTTCTTAGGAATACAGCTTCTATGGGGAGGTTTTGAAAGGCTAGGCATGTACCCAGTGCACATCCAACCTGCATGCTTTAAGTACTCCATTGGTATTGCCTTCCTGGAATTTATGCAACAGATTGGAAGGCAGCTATGCTCACCACTATCTTTGGCGATCACTCATAGCCGAGTAAGATTGTCTTCCATAAACATGGTTTTAACAATGAGTCCGTAAGTGACAGTGGGGGCCAATTCTGGATCCACACGTCCTTCCACAGTGGGGACATTGGTTTCCGGGCGGGAGTTGATCACGGTGTGGATTTGCGAAGCATCCCTTCCTCTTAGCACGTTTCTCCTTTGCATCCTGAGTTCAAGTGTCTTCAAAGCCCATGACACCTTTGGTAAAGGCTGTTCTCCAGTTGGAGTGCTCGCAGGCCAGTGTTTCCCAGTTGTCAGTGTTTATACTACATTTTTTTTAGATTTGCCTTGAGACAGTCTTTAAACCTCTTTTGTTGACCACCAGCATTACACTTTCCATTTTTCAGTTCGGAATAGAGTAGTTGCTTTGGAAGATGATCATCAGACATCCGCACAACATGACCAGACCAACGAAGTTGATGTTGAAGAATCATTGCTTCAACACTGGTGATCTTTGCTTCTTCCAGTACACTGATATTAGTTCGCCTGTCTTCCCAAGTGATGTGTGAATTTTTTTGGAGACACCGTTGATGGAATCTTTCGAGGAGTTGGAGATGGCGTTTATAAGTGGTCCATGTTTCACAAGCATATAGTAAGGTTGGTAGTATAATAGCTTTGTAAACAAGCATTTTGGTTTCCCTGCAAATGTCCCAGTCCTCAAACACTCTGCACTTCAATCAGGAGAAAGCCGCACTCGCAGAGCTCAGGTGATGCTGGATTTCAGCATCAATGTTGGCCCTTGTGGAAAGATAACTGCCTAGGTAGGAGAAGTGATCAACGTTTTCCAATATTACACCATTGAGTATTCCATTGGTATTGGCTTCCTGGAATTTATGCAACAGATTGGTAGGCAGCTATGCTCACCACTATACCACCAACGCTATGCAAGAGTTTGTATGAATTGCTGGTTCTGTATGGGCCTGAAGTCTGCAGACTGGGATTTATAATGTGTGCACCATCACAGCTAGGCTGCAGCTATAGGCAGCCATAACCAAATCCAGACTTGGAAACTGTGTTCTCAGACACAAGAGTTTCTGAGGTTGAGGTAGGGTGGCCACTTTTCACAAGGCCTCCGTTGGGAGACAATGGAAGAGTGTGCCTTCTGGGGTCAAGTCAAACCACTGGAGAGTGCCTGCTGTGGCCAATACAGTAGCGAGATGGTTTATTGCAGGTGGGGCAGATGAAGGCAGCTGGTTTTGCTGCTACAGGTACTACACGTACAGAGATAAATTTAGAAATAAAGATGCATCACATCACGGTGTGGAGGACTGTGACCAGGTAACCCTTGTTCCTGCTCAGTCTGCTGCCCAGGTGCTCACCATTGATGGACAATTTAAAGGCCTGTCATTTTTACGTACCCTTCAACATTGTCCTGATGAAAATAGGGATGTGCTTCTACACCAGGAAGCTTCTCCCATGTTTGATCTTGCCACACACATCAACGTCATATACACAGATACACCTGTCACCTTGAGCCAATTACAACCTCTCTGCCTCACCTACCTCATGAGATGGTTGTAAAGAAAAAATGTGTGAGGGAAGGGATCATGTACAAGACCTCCCACAGATAAATTGAATGAGTGTCTGTCAGGGAGACTCAAATAATAGAAGAAGAAGAAGAAGAAGAAGAAGAAGAAGAAGAAGAAGAAGAAGAAACTGTGAGAATGATCAGGAACATACCAGACAGTAAATCATATTGAACTCAGTGGGACCTAGTTCTGAGTAAAAATGCTTCAGATTGCAGTGTACGGCTGCCCAGTCTTTACCCAGTTACCTGGTAGTAAGCTCCATTGAATACAGTGGGACTTACTTCTGAGTAGACAGAGCAAGGCTCCATTTACAACAAAGGAATCAAAACTCCCCGTGTTTCCTAAGAAATGGCTAGCCGCAGAAACATTGCAATTAAAGAATTTAAAGCGGATTGGTGACCTTTTCCTTCGAAATTATAGGAAGGACTTTGTGTGCCAGCTTCACCATTTCCTTCATTTGGTGCAGGGATTATATTTTCCATGTAAACAGGATTCCATTTTTGCACCCACACACGCAATCCTCATCCGTCTTCCATGCATCATCTCAAGTCCACATCTAACACTTTTGAATGGGGCTCAGATCTTCAGAGAACATGCTCTGGCACTATGCTGTGTATGGCCTTCTTCCCAATGACAACTTGGAAGAGGAGAGGACTTCTCCAAGAAGACAATTACAAGTTGAGAGGAAAATCCTTTTGTATTACAGGAACTGATGTCTCTTCCTCCAAAAGATCCAGTCTGTCTGAACTCTTGCCAAGTAACAGGTTCTGCCTTTGGGAGGAAGCAATATATTTCTTTAAAAATAATCAGGAAAGAAGCTGCTTTCATTTGAGGAAACACACGTGAGCTTGTCCCTGGCCAAGAAGGAGCCTTGAAAATGTGTGCTGCAATAAAATAGAGGTGCTTTCTAATGAGGCTTTCATGAGCCCAGAACGTTTCATTGCTTTCTTGAAGAATAGTAATCTTTTAAAACAGGGACTGGGAACCTGCAGCACTCCAGATGTCAGACTCCAACTCCCATCAGTCCTAACCAGCATTGCCAATGGTAAAAGATGATGGGAGTTGAAGGTCAACCGTATTTGGAGGACCGTAGTTTCCCCATCACTGAGCTAAACACAACCATGTTTTGGAAGAGTCAAAGCAACTGATTGGTTGGATCTTGGTGCATCTAAAAAAAAATTGTCTGTTCTTTACCACGTGACAAATCAAATTTTCTCTGTGATTCTGCAGAATCTTTGAGTTTATATGAATGCCTCTTTTACCAGACCTTCTACACAAATGAGTAGGTGTGTGGTGAAATTCTCCTCACTGCTTGGCAAACAGAATGGAGAATAAACAACTGAATGACCCTAAAGTTAGACTGTTCAGCCCCAGGTTATTCAGACTTTTGTATGGGCTCATGAAAGGAGGCTTCAGAGGAGAAGTTTTCTGGAGAGAGCGTTAGAATGGGATTCTCTTACTAACACAACAATACTTTTACAATAAAAGTTATTGCTTTCCCTAATTTGAGTTCAAAACCAAACCAAACCTGACTAGGCCTCATCAAGATAACATGTTGGTTCTATATTCGCTTGAAATGACAACTGGGACAGTTGGAAGTATGGATCTGTCCTATCATCTAGAATTGGACATCACAGCCTTGTTTCCTTCCTCTCACCCCAAATAGTTTCCGATTGCCCTGGGACATCTCCGACCTCTCTGCCTCTTATTACCGGCCTGACAGAAAGGCATGTGTTTCATCTCAGACTTGCAAGAACTTTGTCTCAAATTGGAGCCAGAGTTGAGCTATTAGCATAAAGTTCATGCATTTTTGGCTCATAGGAACGTGGATGGTGGTAGAAGGAGCAGAACTAAGCCAGAATGATTTTAACCATGAGCGAAGGGGGAGGGAGAGTGAATTCTACACTCCATTAGTGAAAATCCTACTTCAATCCCAGACTCTAGTAACAAATCTCTCCTGAGCTTCTGAAATCTGAAAAGTAAACCCATTCTGGTTCATAATTATAGCCCACCTTGCACAGATGCCTCTGAAGTGATATTGGTGGACTGCTGATAGCTTGAGATGTAGATTTCACTTTTAAGAGTGTTATATTTTGTACCAAGGATTTCTCTAAAGTCGGGGTGGACAGTGGGGTGCCCTCCAAGTCCCATCATCCCCAGAGACAATGAGATTTGTACCACAGCAACATCTGGAGGGCACCATGTTGGCTATCCTTGTACTAAGTTTTGAGAGAGATGAACGTCTCATAATATGAGAAGATAAGAATGTGGAGGGAAACCATCACTTGCTTTGTTGTGGTTGTTACAAGGTCAACCACTGGGAGATATTCCTCGAGCAATCTTTTCTTAGCAACAGTAGCAGCAATACAGGAAGGTGAACAGGAAGCACCTTGAGCAAGAGGCACCCTGACAAAAATAGTAACCTAGTTCTTCTTGGAACCCATGGGAGATGCTGTGTCCGGGGGGCATCAAAAACCTGGAGCTGTCACTGTATTGTGAAAGGAAGGAAGTGGGTCTTAGTCAACCTACTGCTCTTGAATATGGATTATTGGTGGTTGCATGGAATGGTCCAGCTGAGCAACTTGTTCTTCATACAGTTGAGTGGGATGATGTCACAATGATAGCCAGATAAGAGGATCTGACCAACACAATGCTGTTACTGAGGGCAACATGAATGAAGATGCACATCTGTTTTCACAAAATGCTGAAAAATAGCTGGAAATGGAAAGTGTTTGGGGCCATCTCTGAAAATGTTCACAGAGTTCAGTGAATTCATTTGACAGCCTCAAATGATAGACTCCTCAAACCCACCAGGGATGAGTGTAGGACATTTAATGGAGGTAGTGGGTGGGTTGAAAGAGGAGGTGAAGGTTGCAGCTTTTCCCACTCCTTAACAAATAGAAGCAATAGTACAAAAGCATATGCAAATTGATTTGGTTTCTGTTATTTATTTTACAGAGTTAAAGGGAGGGAGGGTTTGGAGCCTGCTAAGAATCTTCTGCTTGCATTCCAGACACTGCTGTTGATAGACAGCTAGCAATATATTCCTTTTTATTTCCAATATAACCTTCTCTCTGCTGGACAGGAATGCTGACTGGCTGATGAAGGAAGGTGCTTTCATGGTGACCCTATATCACTGCAAATTTCTCAAACAGACTTTGATGCTAACCAGAACCTTGAAGATCGTCTGCAGCAGATGCTGCTCAGCTATAGGCTACCAGTAGGATTCTGTGCTGAGGATCACCACATGAGCCCCATCAACCTGCTATCCCAAATAGAACATGGGTTTGCCAGTCCTCTTCAGCCTGACGGCAGAATGCAGAGTGAGGCCGGGAGCCAAAGGGCAGAGCAGAGACTGGTGTCACTTGATGAGACTGTTTTCATGGATATCTCAGGTCTCTCCTTCTTACGGTCTCCAGTGCAGAATCATTCCCCTCGTTTTTGTATGCTTTAAAAACAGATCTATTATGGAGAGTTTTGCCTCTTGCTTTATTTGGGGTTGTGTTCAATTTAGGGTTAGGCACGGTGCAATTTTTCTAGAAAAAGAGGTGCCAGAGCTCACCATGAATTTCTCCCTTGTTCTCTTAGAATGGCAATGGCACCCACCTGAGAGGTACCGGAGCTGAGCTCCCATGAACTCTGGCTGGAAAAAAAGGAGCTCTGGTTAGATCATCCCATCAGTGCAAGGAATTCTCCTTGCATAATGGAACAGTCTCCTCCTCTCCTCCCCCACCATGCACACCCTAAATCTGAGTTCCCCAAATCACCCTGAACAGATTTGGATAGTGCATGGTGAATGCATTGTGTTAATCCTTGCCCTAGCACAACTATTTACTTAAATATCACCCTTGATGTTTACCTCTTGGTGACTTTTTCCAAGAAAGAAAGGCCAGAAAAACATGCTCAAAATCAGGGAAAGATGCCTTGGCAGTGGAAAAATAGCTTTCGCCTTGCTTCTCCCTCCCAAGATCTGCAGTGTTCACTGCCAGAAGCAGCATTTCTCCAAATAACAGTTGCTAGGAATCACAACTGTGACGACTCTGGTCCTGCTTGCAGGCTTCTCAGAGGCATCTGGTTGGCCATGGTGAGAACAGGGTGCTGGACTAGAAGCGCCTTTGGCCTGATCCAGCAGGGCTCTTCTTAACAACCCTGGACATGGGAAACTCCTGTGCTTGCTTGTGGGGGCTGCCTGCCCGTGAAAAGTGCTCTGTTCTGCGCCAAGCGAAGGGGCTTCTGACAGCAAAGTAAACGGTGTCAGGCTGAGTTTACACAGCACCAAATCAGCAGCTCTTTAGTATGTTTATCATTTCCTTCCCACTGAGTTAGCAGAGAGTCACTGAACCATGGGAGATCCTCTTCACACTTCATATACAGAAATGCTCAGCTTTTGCTATGCCATTCGCCTCCTTTGATTGAATCCAGGAGGGCAGAGCAGACGGATTAGGGCATCCCAGTGTCAGAAGCAAGATTCGGGAAACGATTTTGCAGAAACCCTCAACTCAACAGATTAGACTCAGCAAGGGAATTTGAGGGGCCGGTCAATTACGGATACAATACTGTAATGATAGATTAATTTGATTTATATGCTGTTTATATGCCAAAATGGCTTATAAAGCAGTTCTAAGTTCCCATGTCTTCTGATCCAGGTTGTTACAATTTAGGGCAGCCTTCCTCAACTAGGTGCCCTCCTGATGTTTTGGGACTCCAAATCCCATAGTCCCAACCAGCATTGCTAATCTCAGGGATACTGGGATCTGGAGTCCAAAACATCTGAAGGGCAGTAGATTGTGAGAGGCAGGCAGCATCAGTTGACAGTCTGACATCAAAATGTGGCTGGTGAAGCAACTCATTTTAGGTTATCGTGCCTATTGGTCTATCCTAGATGAATCATTGGGACCCAGGTGGTGCTGTGGGTTAAACCACAGAGCCTAGGGCTTGCTGATCAGAAGGTCGGTAGTTTGAATCCCTGCGATGGGGTGAGCTCCCATTGCTCGGTCCCAGCTCCTGCCCACCTAGCAGTTCGAAAGCACGTCAAAGTGCAAGTAGATAAATAGGAACCGCTCTGGCGGGAAGGTAAACGGCGTTTCCATGTGCTGTTCTGGTTTGCCAGATGCGGCTTTGTCATGCTGGCCACATGACCCGGAAGCTGTACACCAGCTCTCGGCCAATAAAGCGAGATGAGCGCCGCAACCCTAGAGTCGGACACGACTGGACCTAATGGTCAGGGGTCCCTTTACCTTTACCTTAGATGAATCATTATCTATTGTTATGCGACCCCCGAGCTAGAAAATACCTGAAGGCAGCCCTGTTTAGGGAGGTTTTTAATCTGTGATGTGTTAATGTATTTTAATGTTTGCTGGTAGCCGGCCAGAGTGGCTGGGGAGACCCAGCCAGATGGGGGGGGTACAAATAATAAATTATGATTATGATTATGATTATGATTATGATTATTATCCACATGACACTTTACAAAGAGCAGGTATGACATACTCCCCTCCAAAGAGGCTTACAATCTGAAAACAGACACAGGGAAACCATAGAGGAGGCGTCCTCCAGATGCTGGACTACAACACCCATCACCTCTGGCCATGCTGGCTGGGGCTGATAGGTGTTGTAGTCCAACAATATCTGGAGAGCCCAACATCGACTACCCCTGTGAGAGATGAAATGGGAAATGGAGACATGGGTAGGCAGGAGATGTGGTTATTTCAATTACCCATACTTTGGCTTAGTTACAGCAAGGTACAGGGGCCTGGGGAATGGTCCAAAGCCTTCCTGGAAAAGATGAGCTTTAGGAGGAGCTTAAAAGGAAATAGGGTGGTCATATCGATAAATCTGGGTGACAGGTCTAGGCATAAGGGGCAGTAATGGAAAATGGGTGGGGTCATTTCAGGGAGTGAGAGTGAGTGAAAGACTCAGGATTTCCCGTGTTCATCTATCGTTGAAAACAGAAGAGTGGATTTGGTACCCTCCCTGTAATGTCCCTCATGAGTCATTCATTTGGGGTTGATGGTTTGGCTTAGTTCTCTTTTTACTGTTTCAGTTATGTTTTTTTCTGCTGCAACTTGCCCTGGACCTGTTTTGTGAAGGGCACGTAAGAAATACAAATAATAGCAACAAAAATAAACAAATGACACACCTCCTCCCAATATCAGCTTGAAGACCATGGCTCCGTTTGCCTTCCAAGACTTGCTCTGGCGAAGGTACCTTGGAACAATTTCAGCGTTTCAACCTGAGACACCGCTTTCTAAATTGTTAACAAATTTCTTGTTATGCCATAAGCTTTCACGGTCTAGAGTCCGCCTCCTCAGATGAACGAAGTGAGCATCCCTGTTTGGGAAAACGCTTTGCTGAAGCAGACCCTCAAGCGCATGCCGTGATACATGTGCAAGTCTTTAAAGTGCCACAAGACTCTTTGTTGTTACTACTGCTGCAGTAGAATAACACGGCTACTAGCCCTCTGGAAATTCAAAATTGTCAGCCTTGACTGATTGGGGGAATCTGGGAGGCTGTACACAGAACACGGCAGAGGAACTTGTTTGCAACAGACCCCAGTGGCAGGAGCACGCCTGTTCTGACATCCAGTTGGCTGCAACAAGCCAGGTTTGCTTGGCCTTGTACTCTGATTTAATAAACTCTGAAAGGGTTGGGTTGTTGTTTTTGCATCAAAAACCCTCTTGATCTCCCATAGCAGGCTTCCCCCGTCTTCCTTTCAGAGCCAGGGGACTGGAAAGGAACGGTGTGTGTGTGTGTGTGTGTGTGTGTGTGTGTGTGTTGGGGGGGGGAGCCCTCCTCAGTGAATAACAAGAGCAGAGAAAGAAGCGCCGGAGGGTTTTACTATGAATTTTTGATGAACAGAAGGAGAAACTGCCCCCTTCAAGTAGAGCTGGGTGCAATGTCAATAGTGTTGGTTTAAGTAATTTAGCATGGTTCAGTGGCTTTCTGAGAGCGTCTTGTATTCAGCCTGGGCCTCTCTAACAAGTCTCTTTTGCTCTGGGCTCCCTCATGCCAAAGCCCTTAACAATAGTCGCTTTCAGGGCCTGGCAGTCTATGGAGTGCTTGTCTTTTCTGTATCCTAACCCCGCCGAGTCCGCCAAAGTGGGAGTTCAGCTTGAAGCAGGCCCGTCCCTTGTGCTCTCCCGCTTGGCGGTGGCAAAAACTAATGGCCCTTTTAAGAGAGGACAGGTCAAGTTTACTCCCAGACAGGGCGAACCTCAGCTGTTTCTCTCCCCTCCCCTCCCTTCCACCAAACGCGCACACACTTCACTGCTCCCCACTTCATTACTGCTGGGAATTAACTTGCAGCCATTCTCTGTCAGGGTGGCCAATGGGAGAGCAAAAGCATCAAGTACCCTGGGCACCGGAAGCCTTTTCACTTGCTGGCTCTGACCGGGAGGCTTGAACAAAGTCAGACAGAGGAGAGGCTATCTAGATAACACACACCTATGTGCACAGCATGCACGACTCAGCTTAGAGAATCTGATTGGTGCATTTTTAAGAGACCAGGGTGGCTTAATGGAGGAATCTCTCCATTCTGGTTCCTCTTCATCTGCAGTTTTTTACAACCTTGAATCCAGCTTGCCCATTTCTGAATCAATTTGTTTTTCTTTTTTTAATCTCCATATTTCAGCCACAAGTCCGTTTTTTATGTGCATCTGCCCTATGCATGGTTTCGTCTAGTATATGTGTTCCTGAAAGCAATTTGGGGCTTATCCACACTTCCCCCTGGAAAAGCACCACCAATAGTGCTCCCCTGGATGATCTCAGTGGTGGGCTTGGGACATGCTGGACAAAGTGGTCCTTAAGGTACCGGGTCTAAGTTTTTCAGGGCTTTGTACACTGCTACAAGAACCCTGAACCTTGCTTGGTAGCAGGTGGGAAGCCCGTCCTGGCCTTTGAATGCCATTGTCATGTGTTGGCGGTCATCTGTTCCCATCACCAGTCTAGCCACAACATTCTGCTCTAGCTGAAACTTCCAGACTGGACCCAGGAACATCCCCAAAGAGCTCTGGAAGCTGAATGCAGAGCTGCTGTGCTCCTTACATAAGAGGTCTGCAGGATCAGGCCACCTCATCTAGAGCAATGCTTGAGGAATTTGAGCTTTGCAGATTTCAGCATGAACTGGCCTGATACACACCCACAGGTTCCACACTTTCCAAATCGGGGGAAAGGCCATTTAAATAATGCAATAAATTGATGTCCTGATGAAGATTAAACACCTTCATCTGAGAATCATGATAGCATCATTTTTTTAAAAAGAGCAGCTGTCACTGTAAGTTGCTCTGTTCTCTCTCCACACCGCCCCCCCCCCCCTTCTTACCAGGCTACACAAGATAAAGCTCAGGCAAGGGAGCAATTAGGCTACAGACAAAAGCCATGAACATTTTTAGACTAAATTATTTGCTGGGGGGGGGGGAAGCAAACCGGGATTTCAAACTAATGAGAGACTTTCCCTACCCTTTGGCAGCCAGTATGGCTGCTTTGCAAATGACCCTTTGACCTTGTGAAGTCCAAAGGAGTCCGAGATGCCCTTCCCCTAAGATTACGAGCAGCTTGGCCTGAAATCATTAGGGGAATTTTCCCAGCCATGTTGAAGAGCACCTGCCAACAATTAGAGGATCTATCTCCATTCTGTTCCATACATCTCTTCTTTCATCCCCCCCCCCCCCACTTTCATCTTTCAACCAAAAGAAGAAGAAGCTGCAGAAAGGTATTGGACATTGATGTTCTCTTTTTATTTATCATCCGCAACCAAGCCCTCTCCGGGAATGTCAAACTCCATTTTTCTAGGCACTGTAATGACTCAGAGCTTGCACACATGCTAACTCTTATCCTGCGGTATACGGGTTTTAAGGAACACCTTTCCCCTTACAAACCTTTCTGAGCCTCAAGACTGAAGGCTTTGTGCTCTGTCCTGTGGATCATTTGACTTAGGGGGCCTGGTGGGCAAGTATGACAGGCAGAGCCTTTCTGCCTTGGCCCCTAAATTGTGGAACAACGGGTAAATCCACAAGGTCCCCTTTTCCTTATTGCATTTACACTGACACTGAAGCCCTATGAACTCATATTGTGCTAAAGGGCTGTAAATCTGCATAGCAGTGATCTTGCCAAGAATTAGGTATAGACACATGGGATCTGGTTGCTTTGCCAGTGACATTATTATTATTATTATTATTATTATTATTATTATTATTATCATCATCATTATTATTATTATTGCAAGTTTCCAGCCTTTCTTCTTCTTCTTCTTCTTCTTCTTCTTCTTCTTCTTCTTCTTCTTCTTCTTCTTCTTGCCAGTGTGGTGTAGTGGTTAAGAGTGGTAGACTCGTAATCTGGTGAACCAGGTTCACATCTCCGCTCCTCAACATGCAGCTGCTGGGTGATCTTGGGCTAGTCACACTTCTCTGAAGTCTCTCAGCCCCACTCACCTCACAGAGTGTTTGTTGTGGGGGAGGAAGGGAAAGGAGAATGTTAGCCACTTTGATAAAGCGGGATATCAAATCCAAACTCCTCCTCCTTTTCTTCTTCTTCTTCTTCTTCTTCTTCTTCTTCTTCTTCTTCTTCTTCTTCTTCTTCTAGCAAGTTTCCAGCCCTTTGGGGAACTTCCATACAGTCACTATTTTGGAGTGGGTTTTAATCACATACTTACAAATCAAGGTTGCATATTGAAGTCAATTTGGAGCTCTTGTGCAACAAGCTCATGTTGGTTTGTGATAAGGAAAGTTGCAGGACAATGCAGTGGAAATTGTGGGATAATGCTTGCTTTGATGTCACAACTTCAAGCTTATCTGAAAACAAACCGGAGTGAATGCTCATAGCCAACATCATCGAATTTCCCTGCAAACCAATCAGGATGAATGCTCAATAAGCTGGTCATGTGGAAATTCAGTGTGTTTCTAGACTGAAATAAAGCCAGCAATCTCTGCTAAGAGGCTATAAATGTGAGGTATTGCATAGCCAGGGAATGAGGATGGTTTTGTTACATGTAGCTGTTTTTTTCTGTCCTTTCTGTCCCTCTTTTGAGTTGTCAGGTCACTTGCTGAGAAATAAGAGACAACCAGAGCTTCTTCTATCCCATTTCACCCAGATCCCTTTGTCTCCAAGTCCCTGAAGCATGCTTTGCCCAGTCAGCTCCTACTTCTCTTGCACTGCTGAAATCATACACAGCATGCAAACTGGGAACTCTATGCACAAAGCACAAGTTGGGAACTCTATGCATGTAAACTGGGAACTCTATGCACAAAGCACACCCCTGGTTTAAACCAGTTAAAAAGAATCAGGTAGCTGATGATGGATATTGTATGTGAGAGAAAGAGGGGGGGAGAGAGAGAGATTATATATTTCTTACTATATAATAAAAATATAAATGTGTCATAATGCTGGAGTTCTCTTGATTACCAATAGGTGGTGCTTGGGTGGGTAGCCCAGGCAAGCTCCAGCGAGATTGTCACAACAGTGCAGGGAGGAAGAAGGTGCTCAGAAGGTAGCCAGGTGGCCTTGGGCTCTGGAGCAATGGTGGTGGTGGTGGTGGTGGTAGTAGTAGTAGTAGTAATAGCAGTGCCATGAGGTGTAAAGGCATGAGGAAGGTGCCCAGAAGCAGCAGTGAATTCCTTTTAATATGCCAACAAAAGCCTGGTTGTAACCTACTCTGGAAAGATTCCTGTGCCTGTAAATTTCATCCACTTTGGCCAAAAGGTGAAAATATGCCATCGAGAATGGGGAAACAGGGAGCTTTGTGTTCTACAGAGTGGCTCAGAAGCCAAATTACAGATAAAAATGGAGAGTGCACAGAACGACTGAGAAACAAATCTAAATTTTTTATTTATTTAAAGAATGCACAGGTACAGGAAGATGAATCTTGGGACCTCTGTTCATCTCCTAATAAAAGGGTGTTTGCCTGTCTGTGGGAGACTTAAGATGGAACAATGGGAGATACCTCTCCCTGAAACCTTGGAAGGCTGCTGCCAGTCAGAAAAGATAATACTGGTTAGGCTAGATTGACTAGTCCAACCTGGTATAAGCTTTCCAGAGCTAGTCATGCAATGCAGTAGGGTGAAGCAACTTACTTCAGTGGCACCCAGATGCAATAGATGAAGTCTAGAACTGGTATCTCAGTGGGTTAGCAAACCTTAAAAGGGTGGTATTTGGACTGTGTGTCAATCAGCAAAATGTCTTGCACTCACACTACAGTTTCCTATGTCATGGCTTACTCCAAAATATCAGAGGAGCAAGCTAGACCTACAACAAAACATTGCAGTGTCAAGTGCTGTTCTAGTAAGATAGTTACGCCTCCTGCTCAGTTTTCCATCCTCTCCCCAGGGATGTTAGAGAATTCTGTTGGAAATCAGAGTGGAAATTGTCACAATATGCATGTTCATCCAAGGTCAGGGATGAAATCATGCATGTGAATATGGGCAACATTTGAAGTCATTTTTTTTTTTAATTCTGCAATCCTATTCTGTGTTGGTTTCTGGTTTTTATATGTATTTATATTCCAAAAATACATATATTTGATGTTTCCCTTTTACTGACATGTATTGAGGTTTATTATGTAATTAATTATGTTTGTTTTGGCCATAGTTGATACTGAGATCAATAACATAGGCGGAAACCAAAGTGCAGTGGAACAGAAATGGTGCTGATTGCAGAAAACAGGCCAGAAATAGCTGCCTTGGGATCCCACTAATAGCTCCCCCTTGTGTGCAGATGATGCCATTGCTGATCACCTAAGTGATGGCACTCACACCAGGATATCGGAAACAGAGGGAATAACTGTTATAGTTTGGTGCAGTGAGCCCTAGTCCGCCTCATAAAAGCACAGTTCCCAGTAATCCTTGGGGTGAAGGAATGCCTTTTAAAGCAATTTAAGACTCCAGTATCAATAGGCTCATTGAAATAATGCATACCAGTTGTAGAATCTGGGGTTTCTTGTTCCTGAAGGTGCTTCTCTCTGCTCCCTTCCATTTTGTGGCTGATTCAAGACCTTCTGAATGCTTTGCTTCAGAATCTATAATGCTTGTCCTACAGCTATCTAGGATTTTGCTGGTAGTCTTAAAACTAAGTCCCGCATGCTTGTAGTAGCTCTGTTTGGGGAAAGGAGCAAATGAGCTAATATTACACATGTAGGATATTACTAAAACTAACTGTTGCCTCATTAGTGCAAATAAAATAAACAGGCCAATTTAAAAAGAAAGAGAGAAAGAAAGAGAGAAAGAGGGAGGAGAAACGAACCATCCCAAAGATAACAATATAAATAGTTCCACTTAACACTAATCTGCAAATCCGTCTTACAGATGTCTTGCATTTGGGTGGATGATTTTTAAGAAGCCTGTGAGAATTTACAGTTGAGCGGGGTGGAATAAGACTTTGTAGAGAAAGACAGCTGGGGAGCAGGTGAGAATGGAGTTTGCCATCATTCAGGGAGCCCATTAAAATAAAGAAAGCCCAGCCAGCAGGGAAAAGCTGCTGAGGTCTGCACTTGTTCTCTGGGGCTTCTCAAACTGTTCAGCTACATGTGGGTGTTGGAATGGCCTCTTTCAACTCCCCTCGCTCTCCCCCTTGGCAAGGTTTAGGCATTTTGGCAAGCCTGCAATAGTTCCTACAGCAGCTGAGCCTGGTGCCTCCTATTATATTTTTATTTATTTATTTTTTTGCAGTCAGGGCAGGGTGAAGTGGTGGATAAATGAACTCCCACCATTCTTGACTGCCCTTAGGTCCCCAGCTTTCTTAACGATTCCACCTCATTGCTGTCCATTATCTCTGAAGCTCCATTTGAGAACACCTTCTCACTGAAGGCTTTGTGGAGGCACCAGACAGGGAGTTAGACAAGAAGTTTATTGTCCCTCTGAAAGAAGAACAGTACAGTAACAGGAAATTCCTGATACAACTAAGTCCAGGGTTGCCTTATGGCTACCTTTTGAATTATGGTGCTGGAGGAGACTCTTGAGAGTCCCATGGACTGCAAGAAGATCAAACCTATCCATTCTTAAAGAAATCAGCCCTGAGTGCTCACTAGAAGGACAGATCCTGATCTGAGGCTCCAGTACTTTGGCCACCTCATGAGAAGAGAAGACTCCCTAGAAAAGACCCTGATGTTGGGAAAGATTGAGGGCACAAGGAGAAGGGGACGGCAGAGGATGAGATGGTTGGACAGTGTTCTCGAAGCTACTAACATGAGTTTGGCCAAACTGCGAGAGGCAGTGAAGGATAGGCGTGCCTGGCGTGCTCTGGTCCATGGGGTCACGAAGAGTCGGACATGACTGAACGACTGAACAACAACAAATACAAGTGCCCACACCACCATTTCTTTTCATTCAGATCTCTCTAAAGGCTGAGCTTTTCCAATAAGCTCTTGCTGACCCTTCCTCCTTGGAGCCAGTATGGTGTGGACCAATGGTGGAGAAGCTTTCTCAGCCTGAGTGCCGCCGCATTGTGTTCTGGACAACCTTCTGAGGGCCACGTGCCAGTGCTGAAGGAGGCCAGAGGCAGAAGTGGGAGGAGCAACACATATAAATGTTACCTTTGTATGGTGAGCTAGTTTCTGCACCCACCCACACCCCTCTCTCCCCTCCATCCAGACAAGCAAGAGGTATTGGCAGAGTTCAAGGACACAGTCCAGCCAGGCAAATACATTAAAGGTGTGATGAAGGGACAATGTTGGGTGTGGTTTGAGGCTGGAGGGCTGCCATTAGGCCCCGGACTTGAGATTGTTTCGTAGACAAAAACATGGCAGGCTACTACAACCAAGGAGAACCAGTTTAAAAGCTCACAAAGTGATTTAGACCGTAATAATTTGAGCAGTGATTTGCTATGATCTTATGGTGCAAAGCACCATGTATCTATAGATATGCTAACTAATAAACAACAGAACTGAATGTGTGTATGCCTGCTCCCTGCAGCGAAAGCAAGCAAGAAAGTTTGCCAACTTTTAAAATTGACCCAGCTCCTATGTTTTTAGCAGCAGCTCAGCTTACAGAAGTCAAGTAGGTTAAACTTTCCCCATCACTTTGATCTTCATGCCAGGGAAAGTATCCTTGCCAAATTTCTCTGTGGGCCTGCAGAGTCAATGGCAACCCTACCAGTCAATCTAGCCTGGGCCATTATTATTATTAATTTCATTTCTATATCGCTTTATATTTTTCAGAAAAATCTTACAGCCTATTAAACATCAATAAAAACAATGCAGAATCAAATATTTCTGAAGGAAGTTCGGGTTGCAATTGTGATCCGTGCGGGAGGCACGTTCGCAACCCACAGTGTTCGCAACCCGCAGCGCTGCATCTGCGCACGTGCAGGTCATGATCCGGCACTTCTGCACATGCGCAAAGTGCGATTTAGCGCTTCTGCACGTGCGCGAGTGCCGAAACCCGGAAGTAACCAGTTCCGGTACTTCCTGGTTCGGCTTGGTGCACAACCCGAAAACACGCAACCCGAAGCGTCTGTCACCCAAGGTATGACTGTATAAGCATGACACAGCTGTTTGGCAGGCACAAAAAGATGGGGCAAAAGAATCCAATACTTAGGATTTGTTGTCAGGCATAGCGATGTCTCCTCAGGGGCCTCTTTAGTAGAACTGGGTGAGTCTGGGCCCCGCCCCCTAGGCCAGGTGGAAAAGGCCTTGCAGGGAGTGGCCTTCAAGACTCACAGGCAAGTGATTAAGTCCAGTAGGGCCCCAAGATAAGCACCTCATTGTTTCTAATGACTGCCCTTAACATAAGGACCACAGTGATGCTTTGAGTTTAAATTGCATGCCCGTCCAT
This sequence comes from Darevskia mixta, assembly GCA_034641385.1. Classification (NCBI taxonomy): domain Eukaryota; kingdom Metazoa; phylum Chordata; class Lepidosauria; order Squamata; family Lacertidae; genus Darevskia; species Darevskia mixta. The sequence continues at coordinate 219,496 of JAWWNH010000085.1, forward strand.
TTAGTGTGGCAATGTTATCTGCGTGGTTGTGTTTATATATGCTGTACTTTGTACACAGATTGCAATGTCTTGTGGCTGATGCAAATATCTATCTATCCATCTAACTGGCTATCTATCCTCCCTCTGCTCTCTGACAAATACACCTTGTCATCCTCCACTGGAAGGTGTGCACTTTGTGAGCTCTGACATGATTCACTAGAAATGTTCTTCAAAGTCATTGTGCTTGTTGTAATCGGTGCTGTTTCCATTCCACTACAGTTCAGCTTCTGCTGAAACCTATGTTATACGTCTTGCTCTCCGTTATGGCTGAAACCAATGTCATTAACCATGCAATTAACTTCAGTGCATTTCAATAGTAGGGAAATGTCAAAAACAATGCAGAAAACAATGCAGTTATATATGTAATGTTCATTGACAAAAACAAAGGTCCATTCTTGACCTTGGGCAGACAGGCAAATTGTAGCAATTTCTGTGTTTCCGACTGAATTCTCTGATATCCTTAGCCATTGCAGACGTGGTTGTCAAGCAAGGGACCATGGAGCACAATGTTTGCCTTGCCAAGACATGCTAAAGGTGGGGGCGGAAAAAGGGCTGGCTGTTTTAATTCCTGAGCTGCCAGCTGTGTCTCTGCTTCAGCTCATAAAACATATTTCCACCAAAGGAGAGCGGGCCTTCCCACTCAAAGGCGACTCTTCCCCGCTGTGTCCTTGGACTTTAATTTCCATTCCCACAGTCCGTCATGAAATTACATAACTGTGGGGGTAGAAGCCGGTCTCTGAGGAACTTAAGGACCTTCCTTGTTTCTTGCAAAGTAAGGTCCACCTACGGCCAGATGGCTCGACCCTGTGAGGTTGCCAATTTTCTCTCTCCTCCTCCCATCCCCAGGCAGATCATGTGTGCCTTTAGCACAGGGATGGGGAAACTCTTTCAGTCTGAGGTCCACGTTCCCCCATGAGCAACCTTCTATGGGCCACATGTGAGTGGTGAATGAGGCACAGAATGTCACTCTTTCGCATGGCTGAACTGCAGCCTATTGTACCAAGTCAGAGGTGTCTTTCCACACATGTACCTCTCCATTCAGGGAAGTGAGAAGTTCAAGGACACATTCCAGCCAGGTAAACGAACTGGAGGAGGGTGTATTGCAGGGCCAGTAAACAGTGTGGCCTAGGGAGAGCCCTAAGGTCCAGATGGAGAAGTTTGGAGGGGCACATTTGGCCCCTTCACCTGAAGTTCCCAGCCTCTGCATTACCAGCTGCATGTCAGGCAAAAATTCAACATGTGAGGCTCTCACCCTGATTTCATCTCCAGTTTCACTTGCTGTCTTTCTGCATGTCTTCAGGGCTTACGACTCTACTTCCTGAGTGGGACGGCTCTCTCATATCACTTATAGAAAATAACCATTAGCTAGCCTGGCTCAGATCCCATGAAAGGAAACAAACGTTTCACGAATGAGATATAGGGCCAAACCACAGTTGTGTACTGTGACTGGAACTACTGACACCATTTTCTTCTTCAAAAAAAGTAGCAGTGTTCCCTCTCCTCATTGTGACCCTGATCCAAATCCCGCCACCAGCTGCCTTTTGAAGAAAATTGCATTGAGAGTTTTAATGTAATGTGTAGCTTGGCCTTTGGAGACACGTCATACGACACTGACCAGTCGCTGAGGCATAAATGACAATGAATGGTGCAATCATTTAATCAAGGCTTTGAACACACCATGAAGCATTATTCAACTAGGTTTTACACAGAGCAGACACATTGAAATGAATGGACCTAACTTAGCCATGTTTGCTAATTTCAGTGGGTCTGAGTAAAATTTAGTTGAGAATCGCTCCCATACATTTAAACCACATGGTTTCCCCCAAAGAATCCTGGGAACTGTAATTTGTTAAGGGTGCTGGGAATTGTAGCTATGTGAGGGGCAAACTGCAGTTGCCAGGACTCTTGGGGGAAAGTCATGTGGTTTAAATGTCTGGTGTGTACACTGCCTAAATTGCCGTCACCTCAAAGGACCACAGTCACAGATTTGGCAGGCTATGACAAGATATTCAGCCCTCCTCCTTTCTCCAACTTTTGGCCACATGCCAGTGATGAAGGAGGCCAGAGGCAGAAGTAGGAGAAGCTATGCACATTAATTTTACCTTTGTATGGTGAGCTAGTTTCTGCACCCACCCACACTCCTCTCTGCCCTCCACCCAGACAAGCCTAAGGTATTTCCAGAGTTCAAGGAGACAGTCCAGCCAGGCAAATACATTAAAGGTGTGATGAAGGGACAATGTTGGGTGTGGTTTGAGGCTAGAGGGCTGTCATCAGGCCCTGGACCTGAGATTGTAGTGTAGACAAAAACATGGCAGGCCCACAACCAAGGAGAACCAGCTTAAAAGCTCACAAAGTGATTTGGGCCATAATAATTTGAGCAGTGATCTGCTATGATCTTATAGTGCAAAGCACCATGTATCTATAGATATGCTAACAAATAAACAACAGAACTGAATGTCTGTATGCCTGCTCCCTGCAGCGAAAGCAAGCAAGAAAGTTTGCCACCTTTAAAAGAAAATTTGCCACCTTTTTAAAGGGATCTGCATCTCTTCTCGTAGGCCAGTTCTCCCAGCTTCCCTTCCCCATCAGACTCCCTGCTTTGTCAACACCATCCCTTTCCCATGCCTGCCTTACATCTTTCCCCATTTGTCATTCTCATTCCTCATTTCATTCCTTGGACCATCCCCTCTTCGAAACTTTCACCTGTGCTTGCCTTCACTCCATCTCCTAACCTTTTGCCTCTCTTCTTCCAACCCACGTTTGCCATCTCAGTTCCCTCCTTCCACCCTCCTCCTTCTCCTCCCCATAGCCTGTTGCTTCCCTTTCATGACACCAGAGCAGATGGAGCACCACAGCTTCCTTGGCAAGGTGACATGGATCACACCACAGCCAAGTAGATTAAGTAGCCATAGGGGCAAATGAGAAACAAAGCCAGAAGGACAATGCAAGGTTGGATGGCATGGTGGGACGTCGCTCACCTGACCTCGAGTCTGTTGCTTTGCTGCTGCTTACCAGGAGCCACAAGGGGAGGAACGAGGTGATGGAGAGGTTAGCATGGTGCATACATACCAGATAAACCAATCTCACTGCTCCCTTGCCCCATCACCCTCTACATCTCGGTAAGCAGCAGCAACACAGCTGAATGGAGGTCAGGTGAGCAGGACCTCTCCTCTACCGTGTCATCCACTATAAGGGAAACAGCCACAAGGAAGAACATAGTCACCAAAAATGTGGATATGTTTATTAGTACAGAAAATCCACTGTGGGTGATGCATTTTGATAAAAGAATGAAGTCAGGAAGGCTGATTTGGCTCAGTCATTGTAAGGACTTGGAAATTTAGATGAATTTTCCTGTTGCACCTCACCAAAAAGGGACGATTTTGTCCATTTCCTTTGGACGATAGGCCAGCTTTTGCCCACCCCAAGCTCTCTACATGTTTTGGACTGCAGTTCCTCTCTGGCTGGAGATGATGGGAATTGCAATCCCTAAACATCTGGAGGGTGCCAGGTTGAAGAAGGCAGACACATGCCCACCAAGCACTGTAGAAATCACAAAGAACATCTGGCAGGTGCCTTGAATTCTGCTAATACGTCAGCTTCTGGTACATGAGAAGCCACCTTGATGGGCCCTTACTTACACCTCCTGCTATCCCTGTGGCAGATCAGATCAAGCTCCAACACCCCTAAGGACATCACCGGGAGGGTCCCTCCAGTCCCTGCCTTTCAAAACACTCTACCGAAAAAGGGCCCTCTCCTCTCCTCCCTGCCCTCCTCCTCCTCCTCGCCTGCTCTCCGCAATGGATTTATAAGGAGCTCCTCGTAGTTGGCAGCTCCCTTAATTGAAACCAAACTTGTGCGTCTTTTTTGTGAACAAACATGGCACAGAAGAAAAAGAAAATGTTTTCTGTCGGCTGCCAAGGTTTTAAGTGCCTACAGGTGTCTGAGGAATGCTAATGGATGGGAGGGGGGGAGTGATGGCAGGGGGTATTGCTCTGCAGGCTGCATTTGGTTCCCATTAAGCCCCCTTTCGCTGCTCTCACTGCAGCCCCCTCCCAGCCCCTTCCTGAACCCTCCAGCAAAATGCAGCTTTCATGAGCCAATTACCATCCCCTCTCCCCAGGTCCCCAAATGAAGCTGTTGCTTTGTTAACAAAAAGCAGATGTGAAAGAGCATTGTCCCACTTACCCACTGGTCCTGCAGGGACAACAGTCTGGAGAGAAAAGCTGCTCCTAGGTTGAGTCTCCCCTCCTGCAAAAGGTAGGGAACATGTGGTCTTCTAGATACTGTTGAACTACAACCTCCATCTTTCCTGTCCATTGACCATTGATGGCTGGGGATGATGGGAATTGGAGTTCAGCAACATCTGGAAGGCCACAGATTTCTCCATCCCTGCCCTACAGGGCAGGGGAAAGTGAAACTTTGGTTGTCATCTGCCTGCACAGCAGAAGCACAGATGGGATGCTTGTGGAAATAAGCCAACTTCACCCTCCAGAATCCACAAGAAAGGACAGGGCTCAGAGAATATCACCTGTTCCAGTCCTATAACCAGTCTTTGGTTCTCTCTGCCCTCCTTTCTGTTCCTCTTGAAATTGGTTTTCACATTTCTAAAATTTCGGACAAAATAACTTTTTTTGGACACAAAATGTCCCAGGTTCAATCCCTGGCAGAGAGTCAAGCAGTCAAAATGGTAGCATCTCCCGAGCTTTCTTTCTTTTTAGCTTCACCATTGTCTGGGCCAGATTGAGTGGTAAGTGAGCAAGCCAGTTGCTATAGTGTAATGGGACGTGGGTGGCGCTGTGGTCTAAAGCACTGAGCCTCTTGGGCTAGCCAATCAGAATGTTGGCGGTTCAAATCCCCGTGATGGGGTGAGCTCCCGTTGCTCTGTCCCAGCTCCTGCCAACCTACCGGTAGCAGTTTGAAAGCATGCCAGTGCAAGTAGATAAATAGGTACCACTGCGGGGGGAAGGTAAATGGTGTTTCCGTGCGCTCTGGTTTCCATTACGGTGTTCCATTGTGCCAGAAGCGGTTTAGTCATGCTGGCCACATGACCCGGGAAGCTGCCTGTGGACAAACGCTGGCTCCCTCGGCCTGAAAGCAAGATGAACACTCCACCCCATAGTCACCTTTGACTGGACTTAACCGTCCAGGGGTCCTTTACCATATATATACCATATATATAGTGTAGAAGCATGGATCATCCAGGAGGCTCTTGTCGGTGGGCTTTCTTCTAGTGCGTGGGCAGTTGTCAGATGCCCAGTGATCCCAAACCTTGGTGCTGGCACAGAGAGTAAAAAGACATGAAGAAACAGCAGGAACCCCGAACCATGCATGCACAGTAATCTACAAAATGTGGAAATAAAAGAACCCTGAACTCCAAATCCAGATTGAAGGTCAGATGGGAGCATATGAGTCATCTATTCTATTTGACTTCCAGACCTGTCTTCCTCTCCTTCCCTAACTAACCCATCCCACTAGAACTGTATGAACTGGGTCCTGGCTGAAGGCATTCTATCTGCAAACTGCCATGGCTAATGGTGCAATCTAACACATGTCTACTTGGAAGTAAGCCCCACCAAGTTTGCCTTGATTCCCCTACTCCTGAGAGAGTGAAAGTTTGCAGCTCTCAGCAATAACATCTCCAAGAAGGCTACTCCATGAGCCAACATAAAGGAAGCTGTCTGTGCCTTGTATAATGAGCCACTACAAAGGAACTCTCTAAGACTCTTGTGAGGGCATGTGGGAAAGCCAGAGAGTTTTAGAAACAAACATCTTTTTGTTCTGGTTGTTTAGATGAGGCCACACATCCACACCATATATTTAAAGCACATGACTTGCCCCAAAGAATCTTGGTAGCTGTAGTTTAATCCTCAGCAGAGTCATAATTCTAGGCACCACAGTTCCCAGGATTCTTTGGGTGAAGCCGTAAAAGTTTAATAATAATAATAATAATAATAATAATAATAATAATAATAATAATAATATTTATACCCCGCCCATCTGGCTGGGTTTCCCCAGCCACTCTGGGAGGCTCCCAACAGAATTAAAAGCATAATAAAACATCAGACATTAAAAAATTTCCTAAACAGGGCTGCCTTCAGATGTCTTCTAAAAGTCAGATAGTTGTTTACTTCCTTGACATCTGACAGGAGAGCGTTCAGATGTGGCAGCCTGGGCGCAGCAGTTGAGGCAACAGCCTGGACATGGCGGTGGCAGTGGCATGCTTCTCAGACCCAGATCTTCTACCTGAGGCAATGGTCTCACCTCGCCTCCTGGGGTGCCCTGATTACAAACTTAGACTATACACGATTAGTAGGGCATAAGTCTCAGTGGACTCCACAGGACTTTCTTCTGAGTGGACATGCCAAGATTGTGCTGCCAATCTGCGGAGTGACTCTGCAAGTCATACAGCAATCTCAAATCTTACTCTGCTCTTCCCAGCCAGCCCCAACTAGTGACCTTAGCAGCCGCGCCCAGATCTTACAGTGTACTGTCCCATGTAAAAGAAAGTCTATAAATTGCAATAACACTTATTGCACGAATTATGAGTCTTTAAGGCTGCAACCCTTTGCCCATATGCCTGGGAGTAAGCCAACGGGGTCTACTTCTGAGTAGGCATGCCTAGGAGTGCACTGTGAGGGCAGTGGCGGAGGAAGCTTCTCAGGCACCTGGGGTGGCGTGCCCAGAGGTGGGGCGTGGTGCCCATAGGGGCGGGGCACACGGCTCCCATAGGGATGGAACAGAGCGCTCGGCATCCCGTGCAATCCTGTGGGCGCCACGGTGCACCCCATCCTATGAGCACCGTGTGCCCCGTGCCATCCCTATGGGTGCTGCGCCGCGCCCCCGTCCCTAGGGGCAGTGCGCAACCCATGCTGTCCTTATGGACAAGATGGTGTGCGCAGCACCCATAGGGATGGGGTGCTGCGGTGGAGCCTCAGCTGCCCTACAGTTGGGGGGAGGCAGCGGGCGGACAGCGCAGAGCCTGCGGGTGCGGAGACACATGGCTCATGCACTCTGCAGGCCCCGCGGTAACAGGTGCCGCCCGCCATTTTGTCACCCCCCCATCAGGGTGACACCTGATGGACCTCACCCCCCGCAACCGCCTTCCTTACGCCCCTGCGTGAGGGTGCAGCACACCCCTTCCTGGCTTCAATTGCACTACAGGCCCATGGCTTTTGTTTCAGAAGCTTTCAACGGTTTTTACTAGCTTCTCCAGGTGCATAGGTGTGATTACATTGCTCAGCATGGCTGTTTATTGCAGATCATGGATTCATTTAGGATGGGCATTGATCCAAAGTCTGCCCCTGCCCCTGATGTTTGTTTGCGGGCTAAAATGGAAATAAAACTCACCAAAGCTCTGTGGAGCTGTGATCCCACAATTAATTGCACAGCTCGTGCTCTGCTGGAAATTGCTCAGAGGGCAATGTGTGTGTGCAAGTGTGTGATGGGAGAGGTGGGGAGTGAGAGGGATCTCTGCTTTGCTCTGAAGCAACGCCTTAATTCACCTGGTGAAGCCTTAGACCTTCGGTATCCACTTTGCTTGCAAAACAGTCCGGAGTGTATACAAGCATTTTAATGAGAGGATCGAGTCAATTCGTAAAACAATGAATATAAAACAGCCAGAGTTTGCCCTCTGACCTCAGTAATGACTTGTTTATTGTTGGAACAGCAGTATGTAATATAGGAAAATTTCAGAGTGGCGCTAACTGGGAAAACACCAGTAAATAGCACCATATAAATGTTAAGCCCCTTATACCAAGACTTGATATTATATGGCGAGAATCAACACACCTCTGGAGGCAGAGGCAGGCTTGGGCTATGCAAGGAGACAGAAACACCTTGCAGTATATCTAGTTTATTCCTGATAGGGAAAGATAGCCACTCTGCTGCTACCAGATCACACACAAAAAAATGTGAAAATCAAAAGCACACAGAGTTGTGTACATCAGCCCCCAAATAGCGGAAATTGGAAAATGTCATTGACTCATAGTCTGTGTTTGGGCGTATTGATATACCATGGTTTATTGCAATGAGGGTGAGCCTAGCCCTTGCTCCCCAGGCGTATGTGTTCCTCCTCCTCCTCTGGTGTGGGCATGAGGAGTTGAGGAGCTTTCTCTTATATTTCTGATCAACCACAGCTTGCCATCATTGTGAACCTGACAAAACTGGGGAAGGGTCAGAGCTCAGTGGTAGTGCTTTTTTGCATACAGAAGGTCCCATGTTCAATCCCTGGTGTTTCCAGGGAGAGACTCCTGTCTGGAACTTGGAGCCACGGCCAGTCGGTGTTTACTGAGATAGATGGACCAATATTCTGACTCTGTATAAGGCTTCTTTGTTCCTATGAAAAATGGTGGTTAATTGTAACTATGGTTTGTTTGAAAGAAGTCAACTTCAAACCAGGGTTTACAAAGTTGGCTTGCTTCAACAAACCATAGTTATGATTAGCAACAGTTTAAGGTTTGACTTAATGCTGGGACTATGATCAATTGAGGTTAAAAGCTTTCAGTCACTTCCTTGCAGCCATACTGGAAAAGGAGAGAGTGTATGTGTGAATCCTAGAGGAGTCTAGACTTAATTCCATCATGATTAACTTATGACATGGTTTATCATAATGTCTGCATGTACCCATATTAGTGGTCTAAGGGAGACACTTTCATACTTTCATTCTGATTCCAATGTCCTGTTCTTCAGAAGCTGTTTTTTTTGGGGTGTGTTTTTTTTTAAACTGAAATTAAATAAGAACAAAGAACCTGCATCTTGATCTTTTTTTACTCTCCTTAATTTTTCTCTAAATAGCTAAACAAGAGTAATTTGCAAGTTGAGACGCCAAGGTCTGCCACTGCATGAAGACTTTGATCTCTGCTGTTTATTTTTGGGGGGTGGGGGTGGGGTGGGCAATAATTCCCTGTGCTTCCATGAGGGTTTGTTGTTGGATTGTTTATTTATAATATTTCTTACCTGTCTTTCACTGCAAGGTCCCAGCGCACATTACAACAATACAAGATATACAGTTATAAGAAAAAGTAAAGCAGTGATATGATAATGACCAAAACAGAATGGTATAGATTCAACAAAAGAGGTGGGCCCACAAAACAAAATATCTTCACTATCAAAGGTCAGGCTACAGGGGTGCAACTTCAGAACATAATGGAAACTAAAAAATGAAGATGTTTGATGACCTCTTGTTAAAGATATGAGTTTAATATGCATAAAATGTAAAGTTTGTATGCATTGTGTTTGAAAACATTTTATAAAGAGAAGTTTGTATTAGGCAAGAGGTTGAACTCTAGGTAAATGCGGCAAGGAGAGGCTGGATATTTTCTGTTTCAGTGAGTATGCTAAGTGATTACTCATCCCTGGGGAAACCAGAGAACTCAGCATCACAGCAAGGGATGGAGCCAGCAGCAGGAGGAGGAGGAACTCAGCTCAGCATTGTTCAACAGTGCTACGGATCGGTCTCTAAGAACAGAGAGAGGAAACTTATTGAACTGTAATAAGGACTAGAAAGAAGATTGGACCTCAGTGTTAGTTTATTCAAGAGCAGCGCGTTACTTTGTGTTTGTAACTATCTTAAGACTGTTTCAGCATTGAAACACATTCCTGCTGTTGAGAGCAAAATCATTTCTACTCTGCACAAGGTCCAAGATCAGGGATTCTGCGTGCAGCACCTCTAGCACCTCTGTGGGGGAAACTAGAGCAATTAGAGGCTGCTGCAGAGAACAGCCTCTCCCAGGCCACCACTTCTGAGGATGGCAGAATGCTATCCACCAATCAGAGGGACCTGGAGTTCCTGCTGCTTACTGAGACCCAGCACCTTGCTTGATCTGGGGAACTGAAACTCATTTTATCAATTTCCATGAGTACTGCAACATGGCAGAAGAAAGGCAAGAGCCCTTTTCACTAAGAAATATATTTCTGGCCTTCCTATAGCTATATTTGTAGTGAGGGAGCACTCTATGGAGTAGCGATACTCTGTTCACTTTCCAGTCTGTTTCTGTGGCTCTGTAGACTTCTCCCAGAATGGAAGCATGTTCTGGACTAGAATGTAGAAGCGTCCACTGGGATGGGGAGTGTGCTGGTCCCAAGGGATATCCGATAGGCGAGGTCTAGTCCAGTCCAAGGTCAGTCCAATCCAGAAGTCACGAAGCCGAAGTCACAAAGCCGAGGTCAGGAGGAAGCCAGGAGTCAGAAGCCGAGGTAACAAAGCCGGGGTCAGGAACACAGGAGTCAGGAACCAGGAACTGGGCAGCAACGATGTTGCTCCTGCAACTTGGGACTGGGACTGGCCGGCTTTTATCTGCCCCGAGGCAGAGGGCGGCTCCGATCGTCAGGTGACTCGCCTCTCCTGGCTTGGAGGCGAGCACTCCTCCTGCGGGAACTTAGTTCCCTTCGCCTCTCTGCCCTGAACCTTTGCAACTCAGGAGAAGCTGGAGGGTTACCAGACCCAGAGGCAACCTCAGCTTCCCCTGACTGGGTGGGGAGTGGAGCACCTGCAGGCAATGAGTCCTCCACTCCATCAGAGGCCAGATCAAACTCAGCCGATGCCTGCACCTGAGGATCTAGCACAGGTGAGTCCCCTTCAGACTCAGGCCCCAGCCCTGGCTCTGCTGGTTCTGGAGGCAGGGAATCCTGTGCAGGCTGGGATCCCTCAGGTTCAGCGTCTGAGTCTGAATCCCAGGCCATCACACCATCCCCCCTCCCAGGCCCCCCCCTCAACCGAGGGGCCGGACCAGGCTTGCTGGGGTAAGTTGCATGGAACTCACGGAGGCAGGCAGGCGCATGGATGTTTTCCGCTGGTTCCCACGAACGATCCTCGGGCCCATACCCCTTCCAGTCGATGAGGTATTGGAGCTTCCCCCTGCGATATCGGGAGTCGAGAATGTGCTCCACCTCGTACTCGGGCTCCCCCTGAACCAGAACTGGCTGCGGTCGTGGACGGTCTGGGTGGAACTCATCGGGCGGGGCGACCGGACTGAGTAGGGACCGGTGAAATACCGGGTGGACCTTCAGGGTCGCGGGTAATCGGAGACGGAATGCCACAGGTGAGACCCGGTCCACAATCGGAAATGGGCCGGTGAAGCGGGCATCCAGCTTCCGCGAAGGCCGAGAGGGGTGCAGGTGGCGGGTGGAGAGCCATACCAGGTCACCGACACGGAGTTCCGGCCCCTCCTGACGGTGACGGTCGGCCTGGGCCTTATACGCGTCCTTGGCCTGGCTCAGTTGCTCTGTCAGAAGCTGCTGCTGCGACTGGAGCTCCTGTAGCCAGTCTGTCACTGCGGGAACTGCGGATGCCGGCAGCACACTTGGGAACAACCGCGGGTGGTACCCATAGTTCGCCTGAAACGGGGTCTGTTGGGTGGAAGCGTGCACTGCGTTGTTATACGCGAACTCGGCCAACGCCAGGTGGTCGACCCAATCGTCCTGGTGGAAGCTGCAGTAGCACCGGAGGTACTGTTCCAACACCGCGTTTGCCCGTTCGGTCTGTCCATCTGTCTGCGGATGGTAGGCCGAAGATAGGCAGACCTCCGTCCCGAGAGCCTGATGTAGAGCACGCCAGAAGCGGGAGGTGAACTGGGCACCGCGATCGGAGACCAAACGTTCTGGTAGGCCATGTAAGCGGAAGACGTGTTGTAAGTACAGTTGCGCCGTCTCCTTGGCTGAGGGTACAGACGAGCACGGGGCACAGTGCACCATCTTAGTGAAGTGGTCCGTGAATACCAGGAGACAGGTACACTGATGGGACAGGGGTAGGTCCACCACGAAATCCAACGAAACCGTATGCCACGGACGAGGAGGAACTGGCAGTGGCTGTAGCAGTCCCGCAGGTCTCCCGGTCAATCCCTTGGCTCGCCGGCAGACATCGCAACCCCCAATGTACCGTGCCACGTCGGCTTTCAAGCGGGGCCACCAGAATTCCCGGCTGACCAGGTGGGTGGTCCGATACCTCCCGAAGTGGCCAGCTGCCGGGGCATCATGTGACATTCGGAGCACCTCGGCCCGCAAAGGCCCTGGTGGGATGTACAACCGACCACGGTGCATCAGCAGACCCTGGTGCACAACCAGTTCTGGGTATCGAGGGCACGATCCACTGGCCAATTCCTGAATCCGTTCCTGAGCCCACGCATCGACCCGTTGCTGCTTCCGCACTCGGTCCCGTAGTGACTCAGTCTCCTGAACAGCCAGGAACGCTGCTGGTGGGACGATTGTTGTTGGGGCCGCCTGCTGCACCGTCTCTGCAATGTCCTCCGGTTTCCGGGACAGTGCGTCCGCCTTCTGGTTTTGGGAGCTGGGGATGTAACGGATCCGGAACTGGAATCGGGAGAAGAACAGTGCCCACCGGATCTGACGCTGGTTCAGCTTGCGGGTGGTCTGGAGATACTCCAGATTCCGGTGGTCGGTTCTCACTTCCACCGGGTGTCGTGCCCCCTCAAGATGATGGCGCCAGACCTCAAAGGCCACCTTAATGGCCAGTAGTTCCCGCTCCCACACGGTATAGTTGCACTCCGCCGGAAGGAGCTGCCGGGAGTAGTAGGCACAGGGTAGCAGTGGCGCATCAGGTCCGTGTTGCTGGGACAGGACAGCACCGAGAGCCGTACTGGAGGCGTCCGTCTCCACCACGAAGGGACGAGAGGGATCAGGATGCTGTAAAATCGGCGCCTTCTGGAAACAGGCTTTCAACCCCTGGAATGCCCCCTCAGCCTCCTCGTCCCAGGAGAAGGGAGTCTTGGGGCGCAGCAGACGGGTCAACGGGGTGGTGCGATGAGCGTAGTCCGCAATGAATGTCCGGTAATAGTTGGCGAACCCCAGGAACCGCTGTAGGTCCTTGCGGTTCCGCGGCGCCGCCCACTCTCGAACCGCAGTCACCTTCCCGGGGTCCATCTGTACACCATCAGGGGAGAGTCGGTGTCCGAGGAAGTCCACTGACCGCTGGTGGAACTCGCACTTGCTGAGCTTAGCGTACAGGCGGTGCTCCCGCAAGCGCTGCAACACGGTCCGGACATGACTCTCATGGCGAGCTGGGTCACGGGAATAAATCAGAATGTCATCGAGGTACACCACCACGTACTTGTCTAGCAAGTCCTGGAACACGTGGTTGATGTACCGTTGGAACACGGCGGGCGCATTGCATAGTCCGAACGGCATGACCAGATATTCGAACTGCCCATAACGGGTCCCAAATGCGGTCTTCCACTCATCCCCGGCACGGATCCGAATCAAGTTGTAAGCCCCCCGCAGGTCCAGTTTGGTGAACATCTGCGCCCCTTGCACCCGCTCCAGCAACTCCGCAATTAGGGGCAAGGGATACCGGTCTGGGATGGTGATCTTATTCAGGGCTCGGTAATCATGGCAGAGGCGAAGCTCCCCACACTTCTTCTTAACGAAGAGTACTGGAGCGGCGGTGGGAGAGGTCGAGGGCCTAATGAACCCACGCTCCAGGTTCTTGTGAAGGAAGTCCTGTAAGGCTTCACGCTCTGGCTCCGAAAGAGAGTATAGGCGACTCACAGGCAGGGGCGCCCCAGGCTGGAGGTCTATGCCGCAGTCGAAGGACCGATGAGGAGGCAGCCGGTCTGCCCCCTGTTCCTCGAACACGTCTACGTAGTCCCAGTACACGGCGGGGAGCGTTGACGCAGCCTCCCCCATGGAGGCGGCCGAAAGCATCTCGGACTGAGCATTCGAACCCGAGTCTGGGAAGCGTACAGTTCGATTGACCCAATCGATCTGAACATTGTGAGACTCCAGCCAGTCCATCCCCAACACCAGGGGAAACCGGGGCATGGTGGCAATGTCCAGGGTACGCACCTCCTGGTGCTGCTGGTGGCACAGGACCAAGGGCTGGGTCTCCCGCGTAACGGCGCCTGACCGCAGGAGCCGTCCGTCGATTGCCTCCACCTGCACCGGTTCTGGCTTGTTCTGGAGTGGCACCCGATGCTGAACAGCGAAGGCAGAGTCCATATAGGAGCGGGTTGCCCCTGAATCCACCAGAGCGTGGGTGAGAATCCAGGGCCCGCCTGGGGGGTACAGACGCACCGGGATCATGAGGTGTTGCAATTCCACTGGTGAGGGCCCATCATGCGACGCTTGGGACCCCAGATAGCCTGGGCCATTGGCTACTGGGGTTGGCGGTGTGATGGCCTGGGATTCAGACTCAGACGCTGAACCTGAGGGATCCCAGCCTGCACAGGATTCCCTGCCTCCAGAACCAGCAGAGCCAGGGCTGGGGCCTGAGTCTGAAGGGGACTCACCTGTGCTAGATCCTCAGGTGCAGGCATCGGCTGAGTTTGATCTGGCCTCTGATGGAGTGGAGGACTCATTGCCTGCAGGTGCTCCACTCCCCACCCAGTCAGGGGAAGCTGAGGTTGCCTCTGGGTCCGGTAACCCTCCAGCTTCTCCTGAGTTGCAAAGGTTCAGGGCAGAGAGGCGAAGGGAACTAAGTTCCCGCAGGAGGAGTGCTCGCCTCCAAGCCAGGAGAGGCGAGTCACCTGACGATCGGAGCCGCCCTCTGCCTCGGGGCAGATAAAAGCCGGCCAGTCCCAGTCCCAAGTTGCAGGAGCAACATCGTTGCTGCCCAGTTCCTGGTTCCTGACTCCTGTGTTCCTGACCCCGGCTTTGTTACCTCGGCTTCTGACTCCTGGCTTCCTCCTGACCTCGGCTTTGTGACTTTGGCTTCCGACTTAATCCTGACCTCGGCTTTGTGACTTCGGCTTCGTGACTTCTGGATTGGACTGACCTTGGACTGGACTAGACCTCGCCTATCGGATATCCCTTGGGACCAGCACAGTTTGCTCCTGCCACACCCGCACTCCCCCTTCGTTGGGGTGCGTTCGGGAGGAACCGGTCATTATGACTGACCAGGCGGCTGCACTGGCGGCATTGGCCCAGGAGAACCAGGTCTTGACCCACACAGTGCAGCAGCTGAGCAATGCGGTTACGGTGCTTCAGCAGCGTTTGGACATCTTACCGGCTCCTGGTGCCGGCGTCCCAGCTCCAGGCAAGTACCCAGTGGCCCTGCCAGAGAAATTCGATGGGTCCCTGGCCAGCTTTCCCATGTTTCTCGCCCAGGCCAAACTGTATATTCAGGGGCGAGCCCGGGATTTCCCTGACGACCGCACCAAGGTGCACTTCCTGATCAGCTTGCTGAAGGACCAGGCAGCCAAGTGGGCGTTGCCGCTGCTACGGCAAGACTCCCCCTTGCTGACAGACTATACGGGGTTTTGCAACCATTTTGAAACCACGTTCGCCAACCCTCAGAAGGCGAGTCAAGCCAATCGGGCGATTCGGCGGTTGAAACAGGGCAAGTCCACAGTGGCCGCCTATGCCACAGAATTTCGGCTGTTGGCGCAGGACTTGACCTGGAACGATTCCGCACTTCGGGACCAGTATCTCGAGGGGCTTTCTGACGAGATACTGGACCAGCTGGCCACCTTGGATCGCCCCACCACGCTGGAGGCCCTCATCCAACGGAGTCTACAGATAGACGATCGGTTGGAGGACCGTCGCCAGGCCCGGGGCCATCGGCACTCTGGGCTCCCGACTCCAGTGCTTCCCAGCAGTTCCACGGCCAGAGCCGAGTCACTAGAGGAGCCGATGCAGCTCGGGGCAGCACGGCCTCGCCTCTCCCCTTCGGAGAAGACAAGGCGTCGGGAGGGGAACCTCTGTCTCTACTGTGGGGGGAGTGGACACTACGCCCGAACATGCCCCGAGAAACACCAGCCGCAGGGAAACCGCCAACCCCAGTAGCCAATGGCCCAGGCTATCTGGGGTCCCAAGCGTCGCATGATGGGCCCTCACCAGTGGAATTACAACACCTCATGATCCCGGTGCGTCTGTACCCCCCAGGCGGGCCCTGGATTCTCACCCACGCTCTGGTGGATTCAGGGGCAACCCGCTCCTATATGGACTCTGCCTTCGCTGTTCAGCATCGGGTGCCACTCCAGAACAAGCCAGAACCGGTGCAGGTGGAGGCAATCGACGGACGGCTCCTGCGGTCAGGCGCCGTTACGCGGGAGACCCAGCCCTTGGTCCTGTGCCACCAGCAGCACCAGGAGGTGCGTACCCTGGACATTGCCACCATGCCCCGGTTTCCCCTGGTGCTGGGGATGGACTGGCTGGAGTCTCACAATGTTCAGATCGATTGGGTCAATCGAACTGTACGCTTCCCAGACTCGGGTTCGAATGCTCAGTCCAAGATGCTTTCGGCCGCCTCCATGGGGGAGGCTGCGTCAATGCTCCCCGCCGTGTACCGGGACTACGTAGACGTGTTCGAGGAACAGGGGGCAGACCGGCTGCCTCCTCATCGGTCCTTCGACTGCGGCATAGACCTCCAGCCTGGGGCGCCCCTGCCTGTGAGTCGCCTATACTCTCTTTCGGAGCCAGAGCGTGAAGCCTTACAGGACTTCCTTCACAAGAACCTGGAGCGTGGGTTCATTAGGCCCTCTACCTCTCCCACCGCCGCTCCAGTACTCTTCGTTAAGAAGAAGTGTGGGGAGCTTCGCCTCTGCCATGATTACCGAGCCCTGAATAAGATCACCATCCCAGACCGGTATCCCTTGCCCCTAATTGCGGAGTTGCTGGAGCGGGTGCAAGGGGCGCAGCTGTTCACCAAACTGGACCTGCGGGGGGCTTACAACTTGATTCGGATCCGTGCCGGGGATGAGTGGAAGACCGCATTTGGGACCCGTTATGGGCAGTTCGAATATCTGGTCATGCCGTTCGGACTATGCAATGCGCCCGCCGTGTTCCAACGGTACATCAACCACGTGTTCCAGGACTTGCTAGATAAGTACGTGGTGGTGTACCTCGATGACATTCTGATTTATTCCCGTGACCCAGCTCGCCATGAGAGTCATGTCCGGACCGTGTTGCAGCGCTTGCGGGAGCACCGCCTGTACGCTAAGCTCAGCAAGTGCGAGTTCCACCAGCGGTCAGTGGACTTCCTCGGGCACCGACTCTCCCCTGACGGTGTACAGATGGACCCCGGGAAGGTGGCTGCGGTTCGAGAGTGGGCGGCGCCGCGGAACCGCAAGGACCTACAGCGGTTCCTGGGGTTCGCCAACTATTACCGGACATTCATTGCGGACTACGCTCATCGCACCACCCCGTTGACCCGTCTGCTGCGCCCCAAGACTCCCTTCTCCTGGGACGAGGAGGCTGAGGTGGCATTCCAGGGGTTGAAAGCCTGTTTCCAGAAGGCTCCGATTTTACAGCATCCTGATCCCTCTCGTCCCTTCGTGGTGGAGACGGACGCCTCCAGTACGGCTCTCGGTGCTGTCCTGTCCCAGCAACACGGACCTGATGCGCCACTGCTACCCTGTGCCTACTACTCCCGGCAGCTCCTTCCGGCGGAGCGCAACTATACCGTGTGGGAGCGGGAACTACTGGCCATTAAGGTGGCCTTTGAGGTCTGGCGCCATCATCTTGAGGGGGCACGACACCCGGTGGAAGTGAGAACCGACCACCGGAATCTGGAGTATCTCCAGACCACCCGCAAGCTGAACCAGCGTCAGATCCGGTGGGCACTGTTCTTCTCCCGATTCCAGTTCCGGATCCGTTACATCCCCAGCTCCCAAAACCAGAAGGCGGACGCACTGTCCCGGAAACCGGAGGACATTGCAGAGACGGTGCAGCAGGCGGCCCCAACAACAATCGTCCCACCAGCAGCGTTCCTGGCTGTTCAGGAGACTGAGTCACTACGGGACCGAGTGCGGAAGCAGCAACGGGTCGATGCGTGGGCTCAGGAACGGATTCAGGAATTGGCCAGTGGATTGTGCCCTCGATACCCAGAACTGGTTGTGCACCAGGGTCTGCTGATGCACCGTGGTCGGTTGTACATCCCACCAGGGCCTTTGCGGGCCGAGGTGCTCCGAATGTCACATGATGCCCCAGCAGCTGGCCACTTCGGGAGGTATCGGACCACCCACCTGGTCAGCCGGGAATTCTGGTGGCCCCGCTTGAAAGCCGACGTGGCACGGTACATTGGGGGTTGCGATGTCTGCCGGCGAGCCAAGGGATTGACCGGGAGACCTGCGGGACTGCTACAGCCACTGCCAGTTCCTCCTCGTCCGTGGCATACGGTTTCGTTGGATTTCGTGGTGGACCTACCCCTGTCCCATCAGTGTACCTGTCTCCTGGTATTCACGGACCACTTCACTAAGATGGTGCACTGTGCCCCGTGCTCGTCTGTACCCTCAGCCAAGGAGACGGCGCAACTGTACTTACAACACGTCTTCCGCTTACATGGCCTACCAGAACGTTTGGTCTCCGATCGCGGTGCCCAGTTCACCTCCCGCTTCTGGCGTGCTCTACATCAGGCTCTCGGGACGGAGGTCTGCCTATCTTCGGCCTACCATCCGCAGACAGATGGACAGACCGAACGGGCAAACGCGGTGTTGGAACAGTACCTCCGGTGCTACTGCAGCTTCCACCAGGACGATTGGGTCGACCACCTGGCGTTGGCAGAGTTCGCGTATAACAACGCAGTGCACGCTTCCACCCAACAGACCCCGTTTCAGGCGAACTATGGGTACCACCCGCGGTTGTTCCCAAGTGTGCTGCCGGCATCCGCAGTTCCCGCAGTGACAGACTGGCTACAAGAGCTCCAGTCGCAGCAGCAGCTTCTGACAGAGCAACTGAGCCAGGCCAAGGACGCGTATAAGGCCCAGGCCGACCGTCACCGTCAGGAGGGGCCGGAACTCCGTGTCGGTGACCTGGTATGGCTCTCCACCCGCCACCTGCACCCCTCTCGGCCTTCGCGGAAGCTGGATGCCCGCTTCACCGGCCCATTTCCGATCGTGGACCGGGTCTCACCTGTGGCATTCCGTCTCCGATTACCCGCGACCCTGAAGGTCCACCCGGTATTTCACCGGTCCCTACTCAGTCCGGTCGCCCCGCCCGATGAGTTCCACCCAGACCGTCCACGACCGCAGCCAGTTCTGGTTCAGGGGGAGCCCGAGTACGAGGTGGAGCACATTCTCGACTCCCGATACCGCAGGGGGAAGCTCCAATACCTCATCGACTGGAAGGGGTATGGGCCCGAGGATCGTTCGTGGGAACCAGCGGAAAACATCCATGCGCCTGCCTGCCTCCGTGAGTTCCATGCAACTTACCCCAGCAAGCCTGGTCCGGCCCCTCGGTTGAGGGGGGGGCCTGGGAGGGGGGATGGTGTGATGGCCTGGGATTCAGACTCAGACGCTGAACCTGAGGGATCCCAGCCTGCACAGGATTCCCTGCCTCCAGAACCAGCAGAGCCAGGGCTGGGGCCTGAGTCTGAAGGGGACTCACCTGTGCTAGATCCTCAGGTGCAGGCATCGGCTGAGTTTGATCTGGCCTCTGATGGAGTGGAGGACTCATTGCCTGCAGGTGCTCCACTCCCCACCCAGTCAGGGGAAGCTGAGGTTGCCTCTGGGTCCGGTAACCCTCCAGCTTCTCCTGAGTTGCAAAGGTTCAGGGCAGAGAGGCGAAGGGAACTAAGTTCCCGCAGGAGGAGTGCTCGCCTCCAAGCCAGGAGAGGCGAGTCACCTGACGATCGGAGCCGCCCTCTGCCTCGGGGCAGATAAAAGCCGGCCAGTCCCAGTCCCAAGTTGCAGGAGCAACATCGTTGCTGCCCAGTTCCTGGTTCCTGACTCCTGTGTTCCTGACCCCGGCTTTGTTACCTCGGCTTCTGACTCCTGGCTTCCTCCTGACCTCGGCTTTGTGACTTTCGCTTCCGACTTAATCCTGACCTCGGCTTTGTGACTTCGGCTTCGTGACTTCTGGATTGGACTGACCTTGGACTGGACTAGACCTCGCCTATCGGATATCCCTTGGGACCAGCACAGGCGGTTTCCCTGCGGCTGGTGTTTCTTGGGGCATGTTCGGGCGTAGTGTCCACTCCCCCCGCAGTAGAGACAGAGGTTCCCCTCCCGACGCCTTGTCTTCTCCGAAGGGGAGAGGCGAGGCCGTGCTGCCCCGAGCTGCATCGGCTCCTCTAGTGACTCGGCTCTGGCCGTGGAACTGCTGGGAAGCACTGGAGTCGGGAGCCCGGAGTGCCGACGGCCCCGGGCCTGGCGACGGTCCTCCAACCGATCGTCTATCTGTAGACTCCGTTGGATGAGGGCCTCCAGCGTGGTGGGCCGATCCAAGGTGGCCAGCTGGTCCAGTATCTCGTCAGAAAGCCCCTCGAGATACTGGTCCCGAAGTGCGGAATCGTTCCAGGTCAAGTCCTGTGCCAACAGCCGAAATTCTGTGGCATAGGCGGCCACTGTGGACTTGCCCTGTTTCAACCGCCGAATCGCCCGATTGGCTTGACTCGCCTTCTGAGGGTTGGCGAACGCGGTTTCAAAATGGTTGCAAAACCCCGTATAGTCTGTCAGCAAGGGGGAGTCTTGCCGTAGCAGCGGCAACGCCCACTTGGCCGCCTGGTCCTTCAGCAAGCTGATCAGGAAGTGCACCTTGGTGCGGTCGTCAGGGAAATCCCGGGCTCGCCCCTGAATATACAGTTTGGCCTGGGCGAGAAACATGGGAAAGCTGGCCGGGGACCCATCGAATTTCTCTGGCAGGGCCACTGGGTACTTGCCTGGAGCTGGGACGCCGGCACCAGGAGCCGGTAAGACGTCCAAACGCTGCTGAAGCGCCGTAACCGCATTGCTCAGCTGCTGCACTGTGTGGGTCAAGACCTGGTTCTCCTGGGCCAATGCCGCCAGCGCAGCCGCCTGGTCAGTCATAATGTCCGGTTCCTCCCGAACGCACCCCAACGAAGGGGGAGTGCGGGTGTGGCAGGAGCAAACTGTGCTGGTCCCAAGGGATATCCGATAGGCGAGGTCTAGTCCAGTCCAAGGTCAGTCCAATCCAGAAGTCACGAAGCCGAAGTCACAAAGCCGAGGTCAGGAGGAAGCCAGGAGTCAGAAGCCGAGGTAACAAAGCCGGGGTCAGGAACACAGGAGTCAGGAACCAGGAACTGGGCAGCAACGATGTTGCTCCTGCAACTTGGGACTGGGACTGGCCGGCTTTTATCTGCCCCGAGGCAGAGGGCGGCTCCGATCGTCAGGTGACTCGCCTCTCCTGGCTTGGAGGCGAGCACTCCTCCTGCGGGAACTTAGTTCCCTTCGCCTCTCTGCCCTGAACCTTTGCAACTCAGGAGAAGCTGGAGGGTTACCAGACCCAGAGGCAACCTCAGCTTCCCCTGACTGGGTGGGGAGTGGAGCACCTGCAGGCAATGAGTCCTCCACTCCATCAGAGGCCAGATCAAACTCAGCCGATGCCTGCACCTGAGGATCTAGCACAGGTGAGTCCCCTTCAGACTCAGGCCCCAGCCCTGGCTCTGCTGGTTCTGGAGGCAGGGAATCCTGTGCAGGCTGGGATCCCTCAGGTTCAGCGTCTGAGTCTGAATCCCAGGCCATCACAGGGAGCTTGGTTGCCCAGTGGTTGCCATCATGGCAGCAGCCGGGGACCACGGAAATGACAGCATTAGTCTTGCTACACGAAGTGGGAGTTCAAAGGAGCAGGGATGCCACACCATCCTCACTCCCTACAACAGGCATCCCCAGACTCGGCCCTCCAGATGTTTTGGGACTACAACTCTCATCATCCCTAGCTAACAGGACCAGTCAGGGATGATGGGAATTGTAGCCCAAAAACATCTGGAGGGCTGAGTTTGGGGATGCGTGCCCTACAATCTGAAATCGGGTTGGGCTCCTTACTGGTTTCCATCTTGTAGCAATGCAAAGTTAAGAATATGTATATTGCTCTGTGAACTGCCACTTTCGGCTTAACAATGAGAGCCAGTATGGTGTAGTGGTTAAGAGTGGTAGACTCGTAATCTGGGGAACCGGGTTCACGTCTCCGCTCCTCTACATGCAGCTGCTGGGTGACCTTGGGCTAGTCACACTTCTCTGAAGTCTCTCAGCCCCACTCACCTCACAGAGTGTTTGTTGTGGGGGAGGAAGTGAAAGGAGATTGTTAGCCGCTTTGAGACTCCTTTGGGTAGTGATAAAGCGGGATATCAAATCCAAACAATGTGCCTTATTGGTGCTATTAAGTATAAATTGGAAGTGAATAAATGAAAGTGGGTCCATGTTGCAGGTTGGGAGTCAGGGTGGGTCTCAGGTTTGGACCATCTGAAGACCACTGGTCTTGCACAGTTAAAGAGAACCACACACACACACACACACACACAGTGGCGTAGGAAGCCACTCGGGCACCCGGAACAGCAAACATGACATGCACCCAGGGGTGGGCCGTCGCTACATAGTGCACATGCACATGCTTTGTACATAGTGATGCCGCACATGCGCTGTACATAGTGGGTTGCTTCCGCCACCACTCCAGCTCCGTATGGACGGTGCCGGGATCCTCTGCTTTTGCAGCTGCAGCCGCGAACAGAGGATCCTCTACATGCGGCTGCAGTCGAAAGCAGAGGATCCCGACACCGTCCATACGGCGCTGGAGCGGCGCCGCCAGCAACCCGCATGCCTTGTCACCCCTGGAGACGTGGCACCCGGAGCGCACCGCCACCACCGCCCCACCGCTGCTATGCCACTGCACACACGTAAAATGCCTGTTGCCCCAGATGAAGGGACGAGGGCTGGATGTTGTGCATCTGTCTGCATGTATATGCATGGGCATGCCTTTGAATTTTGTGAATTGCTGGTCTGCCGAGCAGCTGCTTTTGATCTATTTTCTGTCAAAGAATGACAACCAAGCTGCCCCACTGCAAAATTATACCTACCTACATACACACATATGTATGTAGGCCATTAGTTCCTTAGTACAAGTTGTCTTTGAGAGGAGTTGATACAACTCAGGCAGACACCAAAGGAAAAAAAAGGGGGGAATCTGTCAAAATGTTTTAAAATGTCATGCTAAGTGGGAACCTTCCCCCCCTCCTTTCTCCTCAGTGCTGTCAAAACAGGAGGCCTGAACTTTTCATACAATGGGCTTCTATGAAAGCTGGTTCATACCCAAGAGCCACTTTCCCGTCAAGTAAAGAGCTGAAAATGATTGCTCTAACTAGTCAGGGCCTATAATGAGGAGAGAGGCGGCTGTCGAGAGCCCAACCTGGCCCTAAGTCCACATTAATGAGACGTCACATGGAGAAGTCATCTCTTTCAGGAAGCCGGGAGCTGAGGAACAGCAGGAGCCTTGCAGTCATCAGGGCCTGTTTATTAGGAGACAAAGAAAAGAACTTTGGTCCGAGTGTTTAAGGTCAAACTCTAGGTATCCCCAGGAGACACTGGGCGAATTTGATGAAATGGTGGACAATGGTTCAACTAAAGTTCTTTCTCTCCAACTGAGTAAGGTAATCAAACCCACCGTCCGGCTCGCCAGCTTTTCCTCCACCATGCCCAGCCAGCCTATATTAATCATCGCTAACCTGGGTTTATCCTTATTAAAGCGGTTAGGCTCCACTGGTTTGATGCTCAGAGCCGAATATAAATCTCTTTTGCTCAGCAGCCTCGTCTAATCAGTTTCAAGTCATACCTCATTAACGGGCCCTCGTCCTGTGGTATGCGTTTCTCCAGCACTGCGAGACCCTCAAATCTCTTATTTGTATTTATGAGCATGTAGATCTGCAAGAATTGGGTTACTCGGCAGAGGACAACAGGTGTGTGAGGCTCCAAGTCACTGAGTGGTTGATTGCAAATGCCCACCTCTCTATATGCACAATATTTTATTCTAGAATCAACAGAGACTGAGTTCTTGTCCATCCCCTGATGTAGTCCAAACATAATCTACATCTCTTGCATTTTGTATGTGTGTGTGTCCCAAAAAGCACTTTTGAGAAACTGGTTTTATTTGAAAAATAAAAAGACCTTTGCAGATTGATTCTGCATTACCTCACAGAATGTCAACGTGAAAACACCTACGTGTAGGTGGTCGCAGCAATGGGGTGCTGGTGCATCCACACCTCCCCAGTGATGTTGTGGCCACTTGATGTATACCAAAATTGCAACCACCACTTCTCCTTCTTCATTCACCCGGGGCACATGCAGGGAGGAAAAGACCTGATAACCTAAGCAAGGGGAGGGTTATCAAATGTGCATCAAATAATAATAATAATAATAATAATAATAATAATAATAATAATAATTTATTTGTACCCCACCCATCTGACTGGGTCCCTTGTGGACTGCTAATGAAATGGGGCAAACTGAATTTAAGACTGGGAAAATGAGAAACGTAGAGAACAGAAATTGACTGGTTCCTCCGTTCCTAGCTGATGAGTCAATTATCAGGACCCTCCTGTTGCAACAGCGTCACCAGCTTCTGCTTTGTTCCTGGGACCAATTCAAAGTTTTGGTGGTCCCCTTTAAAGCCCCATGTATTTAGGATCAGGCTATCTAAAGAACTACTTGCACCCAGTGCTTCCCCCCCAATGTTTAGGGGTACTCTCATTTTGACTCAAGAAAACCACCATTTTATAGTTCAAATCAGGAAAAATAAATACAGTAAATGGGCAAAAGTACAAAGATTCACAAAATGTTTAGGGGTATGCGTGCCCCTGCATCCCCCCAGGAAAAAAGCATTGCTTACACCCGTATAATTTTGCCCATGCATTAAGATCTGCTGAAGTCGTTCTTCTCCATGTCCGGATTTCAAAGGTATGAATGCCTAGAATATGTGAGAGTGGGCCTCCTCTGTCATCATACCTAGTTTGTGTCACCCACTGCCAAGAGAGGCCCACCTTCTTTCCACCGGTGTTCTTTTAAACATAGTAAGCTGCCTTATAACAAGTTAGATTGTTGGTCCATCTAGTTCACTGCCACTGGCTCCCTAGGGTTTTGAACAGGAGTCTCTTCCAGCCAGAAGGTGCCAGAGATTGACTCTGGGGCCATTAGCATACAATATATGTACTCTCCAAGAGGGAGATGGGTCTCCCCCCACAACCACCTTCTTCTAAAAACACAATCCTATCCATACCTCCTCAAAACAAATCCCATCTTGCTGAATGGGGCTTATTCCCAGGAGTGTGGAAGTAATGATTTCAGCCAATAAATTAAGGATTTCAGCCAATGAATAAATAAATGTCTTGGACAAAACAGAGACTCTTGACTCAACTCATTCATAACTTTTCAAAAATATTGTCACAAAACAAAACAAAACCACTCCAAAAACTCCCAAATGAGCAGGACCCAAAGCAGGCCTTCCCTTTCCCCAGCCTTGTCGATGCTGCTTTTGAAGGCTTTATTATGTGTTTGATGTTAGGCTGGAATGAATTTCCACGACGCAATGTTTTATTTCATTTAAAGCAATGAAATGAATTCCATTCTATTCCCAGCCCACCTCCTCATCCTTTGGTCCATGGATGAAGTTAACGAATTCAATAAACTCTGATATTCCACCCCTCCCCCTGTCCCAGCCCTCAACCTTGTTATGTCATGGCAAAGTGCTGCATTTATTTCAATTGAAACAAGATGTGATGACTTTCAATGCTCAGATCCAGCTTAGTGCCATTGTTGTTATATTTATATACTGCCTTTCCATTTATATTATGCTGAAGTTTAAATTTCTTTTAAGTGACAGAAATAACAGCAATAAAAAAATGGAGACACACACACACACACACACACACACACACATACACAGAGGCCTATATATATATATATATATATATATATATATATTCAAACAAGCTCATTGTATCAAGCAACACTGAATAATCTGAACAGTTTTAAGTACTAAAAAAAAATCATTACAAACATTTTATCAAAATTTACACCGTAATGATCTTATAATTATAATAACTTGACATACAAAGCAATAGTAGATAAATTAATAAAAAGGCAATATTACCAGGATACTGAATAACCCTCCATTACAAACATTTCATTAAATATAGCTGAACATCAGAAGAGCTAGAGAAATATTAATGAATCCAGGTGAGGCTATAGTTATGAGGGTTCATCTGCACTATAAACACAGGTCCTGCTTTATGAACACGGTATACGAAAATTCATTTATCCAAACGTGAGGAATTAGTACCCTAACCTTGTTATACACACTGCAGATCCAGAGATCCTTTGGATCTTATCTTGCTCTTCCTGGTAATTCTGGGGTTTGGATTGCTCCCTAACTGGTTAGAAGAATTCCAATCTGGGCATTTCGGTTCACAAATAGGACACTCTAGTATTTAATGCCCTACCCACACTAAGGATACAAACTTGACCCCCCATCAGCATACTGCTTCTTTACAGTCTACTGTAAATTGTATCAATTTATTCTGTAAAAGCTTGTTTTCACCCAATGCGCATGGCCTGTTTGGTCCCCCTCCACCCCCCCCCAGGTCTTATTCAAGAAGATATTATTTGTGCCTGTGTGCCCCTCTGTGCATACGCAATGGTTGTCTCTCGTCTTATATTACCCCTTTTATCAAAATTTAAACCCTTGCAATATTATCTGGAATTTATTCCTGAAATCCTACGCAAATTCCTTTTGGAAGACTCTTTGAGCTCAGTATCCTATGCTGTGGCCAAGTTTTGCACCTTAGCCATCAAAAAACGTAAATCGCTTCTACTGGAAAATATACTATAAATTTCTTTTGCGCCATTGGTTTTTTCCCCTAATCCTTAGGATTTTGACGCTTTGTAGCGATATTCTGATCACTGGTTTGGAATTATACTGTACTGTATTATATTGCTGGCTTTTGCTGTAATAAACTGAGTTGAGCAATGGTTGTCTCCAGGGCTCACGACCATGTACAAAGTCAATGTGGCTTCAGGCTTTTAGTCGGATTGAAACTGGTTTGAGGAAAAACTGCATCCAACAGCAGTATCTGTCAAGGAGCTACAGGGTTGATACGGACTGCGGCTAATGTTGTGCGAATGTGGCTTCAAACACCTGCAATGGGAGCACAGTGGATGTGGGGTAAACGGTAATGTGAGCATATCCCTTGTTCTTCCTTTTGTCCAACATGCTGCAACTTCTGGAAGTTGTGTTCCATTACAACAGCAAGACTTCTCTGTCCAAAGATGAGAAGGAGCTAGTGGCCTCTATTTCAACATCCTTGTACAGACCAGGACACAGCTCCCCCCCCCCCGCTGCCCCCTTATTTATTTAGCATTAGGCAGTGTTGCCTGTTGATTTAATTGCCGGGGCATTCCTGTGTTCAAATGGATTATTTGTCTTTCCAGAACAACAGCACCCAAATCCTATCAACCTTCCCATCAAAGGTTTATTTTCACCCTTAATCTGATGATTGCTTTCCAACAAGCCTTTCAAAAGAAATCTCCTTCCTTCTGCTATTGTGAGGCAGACAGGGATGCAACCCAAGCCAGTCTCCTTCCCTTTTGTTGGAGGACCGGTCTCCCCACCCCACATAATCCATGAAGCATCTACTCCAAGATGTCACCCGCTGACTGCAAAATCTCATTATCACATCCCAGGAGTTGCCAACCGGGTGCCCTCCAGATGGTTTATATGATAATAATAATAATAATAATAATAATAATAATAATAATAATAATAATTTATTATTATTTATTCCCCAGCCACTCTGGGCGGCTCCCAATCGAGTATTAAAAACAATACAGCATTAAACATTAAAACTTCCTTAAACAGGGCTGCCTTCAGATGTCTTTTAAAAATAGGATAGTTGCTTATTTCCTTGACATCCGATGGGAGGGCGTTTCACAGGGCGGGCGCCACTACCGAGAAGGCCCTCTGTAACCTCACTTCTCACAATGAGGGAACCGCCAGAAGGCCCTTGGTACTGGATCTCAGTGTCCAGGCAGAACGACGGGGGTGGAGATGCTCCTTCAGGTATACCGGACCGAGGACGTTTAGGGCTTTAAAGGTCAGCACTGACACTTTGAATTGTGCTCGGAAATGTACTGGGAGCCAATGTAGATCTCTCAGGACCGGTGTTATGTGGTCCCGGCGGCCACTCCCAGTCACCAGTCTAGCTGCCGCATTCTGGATTAATTGCAGTTTCCGGGTCACCTTCAAAGGTAGCCCCATGTAGAGCGCATTGCAGTAGTCCAAGAGGGAGATAACCAGAGCATGCACCACTCTGGCGAGACAGTCTGCGGGCAGGTAGGGTCTCAGCCTGCGTACCAGATGGAGCTGGTAGATGGCTGCCCTGGACACAGAGTTAACCTGCGCCTCCATGGACAGCTGTGAGTCCAAAATGACTCCCAGGCTGCACACCTGGTGTGGACTACAATTGCCATTGTAACTTAACCATTGATCATGCAGGCTGGGGTGATGGGAGTTTTAGTCCAAGGCACCAGGAATGCACCAGGTTGGCAATGGCTGTCAATGCAGTCACACCTCATGAAGGGCACAGCTCATTTACACATGCATATAATATTTACCTTATGCCGAACATTGGATCACATGGAAAAAGGTCCCAAAGGCAGCTAATTCAAACCAGTAGCATTTAGGGATGGGGGGGGATCAAGGGTTGTTGTGGTGTTTTTTTTTTTGCATTTTAATGAATTTGTATTGCACCTTTTGAAACAATATGTGAACTCCAAAACAGCAAATCTTCAAAACGTGCACTTCTCCGAATTTTGCAATGCAGTTTTCTATCCAAACAACAGGTGCAAAAATGCATATGTTAAGCAACAATGTGCATAGAAATGCATTTATTAGTTAGAATGGCATGCAAAAGAGCATTTATTAGGGAAAATTGATTGGAAAAATGTGTATGTTAGTCAAAACTGCCTATAAACATGCATTCATTAGGAAAATTTCATACAAAAATGCTGACGAGTTTTTATGAGGATTTAAAAAAAAAATGCAAGTTGCTGCAGAAATGTGGAAAACTGAATTTAGGATTGTAAAAATGAGAAACAGAGAGAACTGAAGGCCAGCACCGTTGACCCAGTTCTGTGCTGAACCCCAGAGCCATCTAATTCTGCCTCTCCTCTTCCTTTCTTCTGCCACTGCCTGATCACTTGCCATCTCCACTTGTCTTTCCTTCTCTTTCTGGGCAGTGATACAGACTGGACCCAAAGGGAGAGGGCAAGGGCATGTGACTGCAGGGCCATTGAGGGTTGTGATCTGTGGAGAGAGGAGGTGTGGCTTGGGGAGAATGCCAAGGGCTAGATAGAAAGGCCAAGAGGGTCACATTTGGTACCTGCACCCAAAGTCCCCACTCACCTGTAGAATAACTACTATTCCATTAACTTGTATGAGTGGCAGGGCCAAGCTGTGTATGAACACAAACCCATGACCATTCAATGGGAAGGAAAAGTGACATGGTATCTCTTTTCTCTATGGCATTAGAAAAGCTCACAGAGTCTCTCCCCCACCCTCCATGATGTAGCAATAGCATATAATCCCCAAAAGCAACTGCAATTAAAAGAAGTCAAGGGGTGTCCAGAAGCCCCCATCATGCTTAAATGGAGCTCGAAGGGAGCAAGCAGCAGGTATCTTTAATCCTCCCTGGCCCATCATTGACTTTTCGACAAGACTTCACCATGGATGCAGAAGGCATCAGCACAAACAAAACAAAACCAAAAGCCCCAGGGAATTATTGTCTCCCATAATCAAAAGAAAAGGGAGAGTGGACCAGGGAAATGCTTCATTCTGGAAGGTGAGTGATTCAATCTTGGTGGTTGTTGTTTTTAAAGCAGTTCTTAAAAAAGAAAGCAGTAGTCTTTTTTGATGTCAATCTGAAATCCTAACTTTGGGGAACATCAGTTTGTAACTGTTTTTGGACACTATTTGACAGAGTCCAGGCCCTGCGGCTTGAGATCCTTTAAGGACAGATAACAGAAATTAACCTTGTGACCTTTTCATGCAAATGTATTCTCCACGACTTGCATAGAGAAGGCTTGCAATATGGGTGCAACATGGGCTGATCTACCAGCCCTGCAGGGGCAGCCCATCCCGCTTTGCCACCTGAGGCGAAATAGGAATGTGCTGCTCCCTGACCCCTCACTCCACCCCCATTGCGTGCTGGAACATCCCCTCACTGAAACTGGCGAGCGGAGGGGCATTCTGCAAGTCTTTGACCCTTGCCTTCGCTGCCTCAGGGGCGGGAAAGATGAGTGGCAAAGTGGCTTGCCAGAGTGCCCCCAACTCTCGCTGAACTCGGAGAGAAGAGGAGCATTCTGTAAGGCTTTGATACCCATCTTCTCTGCACGTTGGATGGGGAAGATGAACAGTAACAGCTCACACCAGAACAATCCTGGCAAGAGGAGGCATTCAGCCACTGACAGAATCGCTGGGACAGGCAGGGTGCCTCTTGCACTTTCACCGCCTGAGACATGAGAGGACCAGCTGCCCTGCCCTGCAGGTAACCACTCTGCCCAAAAATTATGACTTGTGCCAATGTGCAAATGCTTGGGGGAGGCAGTTTCACTTTACCATTTGTTTCGTTTTTTGATTTTTTTCATTCATTTCATATTCCATTCATTTGAAATGCATTTGGGTTACCATATGTCAAAAAGTGAAAATCTGGGCACAAAAGTCATCAATCATTTTTTTGGCAGAGTTGTTCCAACATAAGTTGCCCTACAAACGGGTTTTCACAATTTTTGGAAATTCCTCCCGGATGCTATTTTGTATGGATGAACCTACTATACATCTGGGAAAACGTATGGCAGCCCTAGATTTTATCCCAATTTGTACCCTCATTTATTTGAATGGAAGGCCCAGGCAGTTTTTGGCTGATTTCAGTGTTTTCCGTTCCAAATGACCTGATTTCTTTTCATGGCGGTCTAGTTTTCATCTGGAGCAGGGATGGTGAGCCTTCAACCTGGTGCTCAAGTGCTTTTCTCCAGGTCTCTCTCTATGGTCCTTTGAACTCTCCCATAGCCACAGATCTTCCTGAGCAAGACCCCTTACTAGCTCCATTTTGCATCCCTTGGAGCAACAAATGGAAATTTAACCTTTGTGCGGTCGACTAGTCTCTACACACACTTTATCTTCCATACAGGAAGCAAGAGGCATGATTAGAATTGAAGGATACTTTCCAGCCAAGTAATAGGGACCCAGGTGGCGCTGTGGGTTAAACCACAGAGGCTAGGGCTTGCTGATCACAAGGTCGGCGGTTCAAATCCCTGCGACGGGGTGAGCTCCCGTTGCTTGGTCCCAGCTCCTGCCAACCTAGCAGTTCGAAAGCACATCAAAGTGCAAGTAGATAAATAGGTACCGCTCCAGCGGGAAGGTAAACGGCGTTTCCATGCGCTGCTCTGGTTCGCCAGAAGCAGCTTTGTCATGCTGGCCACATGACCTGGAAGCTGTACGCCGGCCCCTCAGCCAATAATGCGAGATGAGCACCATAACCCCAGAGTCGGACACGACTGGACCTAATGGTCAGGTGTCCCTTTACCTTTACCTTTTACCTTCCAGCCAAGTAAGGACACATAATGTGGGTGCAAAGCAGGAGCAATGAAGGCTGTGATCTGGATGGAAAGGATGTGGCTTTGGGATGGGGGTGTGGCCTATGGAAGATCTCAAGGACCAGAAAGAGAGGCGGGTTCTGCATTTTGCTCCCAGCCCTAAGGTTCCCCATTACGGCTCTTGATCTGCCAACTGGGGCACTCAGACTGAGTTGTCAAGACCGTTGCTGCTTAAGTCACTTGCTGTTGTGTGATGGGAAGTTTCTAGGCTTCTACTCCATTCATCAGGTAGCGGCAGAGGGGGGAAAGTATGGCTACTGTTACCATCTCCAAAATGCAAGCCAGCTGCAGAACATCAGCAACTCATTACGGCCCCTGCAGCTCCTACACAAACAGCCTCTGTGAAACAAGGCATGGAGAATTGTAGTAAATAAAACTGAAAATTCGGTGTCTCTTCTAATAAACACCACAGCCATGGCTCCAGGCTGACAACGCGGTCAGCTGCCTTCTCTTCAGCGCCGAACGAGAGGGCAGTATAAGGACAAACACCAGAAAGAGCCAGGGGTGGAGACGAGTTCAGCGATGGGAAATCTGGAGAGAGAATGAGAAGAGGGAGAAAAGGGGGGAGGAAAGAATGGATAATAATTTCAACTAGCTAGAACCTTCCCTCCAAACTCAGTTCATTTTTGTTCCCCATGCATAGAATGGTTGGGGAAAGCTGTGATCCTCCCAATGTTGTTGGACTACAACTCCCATTATCCTTGACAATAGGGCATGCTGACTATGGTTGGTGGGAGCTGTAGTTTACCAATATCTGGAGGGCCATTGGTTCCCCATCCTTGTTCTATTAAGGGATGGGTGAATTTGTCAATTTTTGGTTCTCTTTTCTCCAATCTCCAGCTCTCCATATTTCTGCAGCAATCTGTGATTTATTTGTTTTTAAAGGAAAATTTGTCAGCATTTTAGTGCACATTTCTTGTAATAAAAACATTATTCTTTGCAGTCTTGACAAATCTACACATTTTTGCAAGCATTTCCCTGTAATATAATTGCATTTTGTATATTTTGATATATGCATTTTTGTGTACCTTCCTGTGTCCTGACAAATGAGTACAAGGGCACTGAGATAACAAATAAGCAATAGGCACATTAAAATGGTTATAACTTCATTTTATGAACCTTTGCAGTGGAGGCTGGCCCATGAGAGTGAATGGGGGCACCCCACCATCACCAATTGCCAGCCTGCCTTTGGCCAGCTGCCACCTATCTAACTTTTAACACCATGCCTTCTGCCTCACCAGTCCCAAAGGGCACCAACCACTACTGGCTAATCGTATTTAAGTTCTGGTTATTCTGCATCAATTCTGCACTACGGGTGTGTGTCAGCTCTGTGTGTGGTCTGATGAATAAGATTAAGCAATGTGATTTTTTTTTTGGGGGGGGGGGAGCAGGGACTTCTCCTTCTCTTGAGTCAAGATGAAAAACTAACCAGTAAGCTGAAACTGACACGGGGACAAACAGAAGAAGACACCTTCACCCCGGTATGGTTCCCCTTCATCACACACACAGCCCAACAAGACAATGACAAAAATCTACCGACAGCATACAAATCAATATGGCTAACCTGATCAAAAACACCCACCCACCCCACTCACACAGGAAACCAAAGATCACAACAGCCAACCACAAATGAACAATCACACCCTACGCCAACCCCGACCTCTCTCACCACCAAAGGAGCACAAGCGAACAACAGAGAACCTACACAAACAACGCTGACACCAAACCCTACATATATCAAGTAAAATAGAAACATCGTCACCCCACCCCACCCAGCTCCCCACCCCTCCCACCTCCTTCCCCCCTTTCTTCCTAATGTCTCAACAAATGAAACTGATCTGTAAAAATGTTACATGGGGGGGATACGAGAGAGACATTGTACACACCTCTGTAAACCAAGAAAATCTTTAATAAAATAAATAAAATAAGTAAATGCCCAAGTTACATCACGGACTGCCCACACAAAGCCTCCAGTCTGCCTGTTGTTTCTGTTCTTTTCTGTCCTGTATAGCTCTATGTTTTCCTGCATATGTTTTCCCAGGTCCATGGGCTTTGCAAGAAGTGAGGCTGTCCAAAATGTTGTCTGTGGGGCATTTAAGAGCTCTGGGTTGCTTTGTTTGTTTTGTTTTTGTTAAAACGCAGCAGTTGACTTTTTGTAAGTTAAAAGCTTCATTTAAGTTTTTCCCCCCTTCTAAAATCCTACATTACATTGCTTTAACAAAAACAAACACACAACTCTTCAGAACTCCCCGGGCTGTAGTCTAGACACCCTCATGCTGTAACGCCAATTAAAGGACATAAACAAGCACTGGAAAGGAAAGGCAGGCATGAAACTACAAAGCTTTAAATAATGTACAAGTAAGAATACACAGCACTTGACCACCTCTTAATTATTTCATGGTAAGAAAGAGCAAGAGGAATTCTCCCAAGGAATAGTGGAGAAAAGTGAACCCCCTGCAACTGGGCAGGCTTAATCTACTCTGGAGCAGCTCCTGTACCTGTCAATTTCATCCACATTGGCCGAAGTGCGGAAAAGGGTTATAACCATTTTTAGATTCCCTGTTATAGTGAATGCAGAACACAGAGCTTCATCTGAAACAGAGTGACTCGGAAACCAAATTAGAGCTTGAAGTGGAGAAAGCACAGAGCAACTCAGAAGCAGATCAGAATTATTATTTTTTTAAGGCACAGATGCAGGGCAGATCTTTGGGCCTGTGCACCCCCTTAATTTCCTACATCGCCTCATCTTAGGTCTCCTCACCACAAAATGTCTGGCTGCAGGCAAGTGCCCACTTTATCAAATACATGAAATGCTGTCCTTTGTTGCCACATAATATCTACATGACCCCAGCTGATGGATGGTGCTTGAGGAAAGAGAGCCTTCCACGGTTGACAAGCAGATGATTGTTGGAGCTTCGAAGGACAGCCCAAATGATCTGCTTGGATTGGCTGCCCTAGATAATTCATTGTCAGGAACTCCCTAGTGCTACTGAGGCCGCTAGAGGAAGCAGTTTGGATTTAAAGCACTTCCCCCAGTGCTCTGAATCCAAAACACTTTTTCTGCAGAGGGGAAAATGCTCCATTTTTTAGAAGCACTTTCCCCTCTACAGAGATGTTAATGGGCTCCCTGTAACTGCTGATCACCTGATTGGCACTGAGAGTGCATCTCCAAAGGAGGTTTCTGTAGCTGTTGATGAGCTGCTTGATGGTTACAGGTATCTTTTTAAAACTTACACAGGTGTCAGTTGCCTGACATCGTTATGCTGTCATGTGATTGACTGGTGGGTGGTCCTAGCTACCTAACCAAGTTGGCTCACGGGGAGTGGGAGAGATAATCATCTGGTCCATGATCTCCTTGTTGCCTTGTTGCAGGGCATTGTGTTGAGAAAACACCTCACCACACAATGAACTCTTGGCAGCTGGTGAGAGGTGTTTGCTTACGAATTGGTTTGCTTACAAACCAATCATTTTTGGTATCACACACACACACACACACACACACACACACCCAAACAAACTCCACAATTTCATTAGTACACAACTATTGAAAGTTGCATTATGAAGATATGCACGCACTCCATCCTCCATTTCTCTCTCTTAATAAAAGCCCAGATGCAAACATCAGAACTGCACTCTTCTTCTGACTAGCTACAAATAATGTGCTTTGAGGTGTGGCTTTCAAGAAAACGGCTCTGAGCATGCTTAGAGTGCTCTTCAAGGCAGCCCTACTAGGCCAAGATTGAGATGGCTGGTTAGAACTCATAACAACAAGGAGCCTTTACAGCAGGGGGTGGAAAAAAGATGGCCTCTCTACAATAAAAATGTCAGCAACATGGCTTTTCCAGTTAAAGACACATGGGAGGGACCTTCTTTGCCACAACTATGCTTTTGGATTAGAACTGGTTGAGTGCTGTGGAGGTCTAGTTGGCAAGAGAATGGTAGATTGACAAAAATGTTTGCAGAGCTTCTCTGAGTTCATATGCATGTATAAAATGTGTTTGGGACAGGAAAGAGTGTATGGTTTTGATCTCTC
Organism: Darevskia mixta; assembly: GCA_034641385.1. Taxonomy (NCBI): domain Eukaryota; kingdom Metazoa; phylum Chordata; class Lepidosauria; order Squamata; family Lacertidae; genus Darevskia; species Darevskia mixta. The sequence goes on from JAWWNH010000085.1 coordinate 254,890, forward strand.
TCTCTCTCTCTTTGTGTGTGTGATGTTAAATTGCTTGACATTCTCTTTGTAGCTTCAGAAGTCCTAAGAGACCAGTCTCCATTGCAATCAGGCAGCCAGATACTTGAAGTGATAGAGTAGGGCCAATGAGTGTTGTGCCCCAAGGAGAGGGGATGTGATCTGCAAAGGAAGCATTGTCCAGAGAAAACTTCAAGGGTCACAATTGGCCTCCAGACCCGAGAGGTTATCCTTGTCTGATCGAGCCATTTGTTGTGTAGAGTCAAGGCTGAATCTGAAGCTTGTGAGTTGACTTGCATGTGCACAGAATCCCCTTAATTTTATTTTAACAAATGAGAAGGTCAGGAAGAGTCCAGAGGTTCTGCAAACAGTTAGCTTAGGCGGAGCACCAGTGCTTTGCAAGAGCAGGTCCATGGAGGAATGTGAGAGAACGAGCGGGATGCTGAGAATTCCTTTTCTGGAATGCTTCCCCACATTGAATTGCAAGGAGGGAAGCATCCACAGCCAATACTGAGTTCCAGTGGCAAAGATCTGAAGCAAAACTGGAGCCTTGTCAGGCCACCCAGTTGAGCTCGAAAGAGGCCAGGTCATCTTGCACTGCTGATGAACTTTGATTCTTGAAACAGAATCTAAAGGCAAACGAAATCCGTTGGAAGGGGGGAGGACTTCTCTTTTTTTAATAAGCTGCTCTGTTAGCAGAGTATCAGCGCAAGCACCCCAAGACATGGCTGATGCTGATGGATTGCCATTGGCAGCAGCTAGAGGCACACAGCTGTGGGTCAGAGGCCATGGTTTGCAAACTCCTTGTGTTTTTCTAGGAGAAGGTCAGGCTTGCAAGGCTGAAAGATAGAAGCAGATTCACCTTTCAGCACTCATTTTTCATAGATGGGATCATCAGGGCTTCTCAGGTGGTTCAAGTGCTTCTTAACGTTGTGGTCCCTGCAGCCCATCTCCTCTCCTGATGTCCTGGGCACTTTAACAACTAGTTGCATAATCCAAGCAGCCTAAGACGAGTGCCTTCAGAAATCAGCCTAGCCCAGAAATCCAATTCAACACTTTATTCAAAAGAGTATACAGTATGTAATAATGAAGAGGTGGTGAAATTGCAAATATGCATCTCAAAAGTTATATAAAACAGCATTCCAGAATATTTGTGTAACTAATCTTATAGTAATCCAAACGGACATTGCCGGAAGCTGTCTGCGAACAAACGCCAGCTCCCTTGGCCAGTAAAGCGAGATGAGCGCTGCAACCCCAGAGTTGCCCGCGACTGGACCTAACGGTCAGGGGTCCCTTTACCTTTAAGGGTTTTCGGTACCTAGGCAGGATGTGATTGGCAGCCAGCAGTTTCCTACCAATCACAAGTCATTTCAGGTGTGTCTGGCAAAGGTTTGCACTTTTGGGGAATCTGGGAAATGGCTCTCTTTCTGCTACACTTAGATAATCAGTTACTTGCAAACACGACTTCTTTGCTAACACAGAATACAGAACCAGAGACCAGGGTTTTTGCATTCAAATGTTCATGCTTCCGAACACTGAGCTTTGGAAAATGTGATCAGTGTGGAGGGGTAGGGAAGGCAGTCTTATAGAAATATTTCAAGCTGTGGATGTCTGCCCATTTGGAGGAAAGGCTTGGTACAGCACCTGCTCTGCATGCAAAGGTCCTGGGTTCAATCCTCAACATCCCCAGGCAGGACTGGGAGAGACCCTAGTGTGAAACACTGCTGAGCTGCTGCGCATCAATGTACACAATTCTGAACTAGATGACCCAACAGTCTGACTCAGTATAAGATAGCTTCATGTTTTCCTAGATGAGCGGATTTCAATTGTAGACACATTTAATTTATTGCCTATGTACCCTACCTTTTCTTCCACCATAAAATTCATTCCCGTATCCAGTCCCTGACCAGACCTGGCCCTTCGATAAAATTGCAGCACAATGTGAACTCAGGGAATGTTGTTGTTTTTCCCAGGGTTCCCAATCATGCTGAAGAGTCTAATATGTGCATAGAGTGGTATGTGCAATGAGGTGTCTGAAGAAGGGCAGGCACATATGGCTCTGTTCAGACCTTCAGTTCAGATGGCTCTATTCAGAGTGCTCAAGTTGCTGGTGAAGGAAACATGTGCAGTCCCATTCTCCACTCTACCCATTGAACCTACATACAGGCGTTCTCTGTTATTTGGGGAAGCTTGGAGATGTCTGATTATGCTGCCTTCCTGTCCCCAACCATTTCTCTCCTGGATGTTGTTGTCTGTGAAATTTTGAAGGTGGACCCTGAGCATTTACTTATGTAAATCTGGTGATTTCACAATGATATCCTCTGTGTAGAATCTAACAGCATCCCTATGATGTCCTCTGGCCCATTCACACATTGCTTTCTTGGAGTTACCGGTATATCATATGAACTGTCAATAACCTAGTCCGTGGCTGAAACTAAGCCTTTGTGCACATTTCCCATTCTATTCCTCAACTTTATTATTTTCTCCTCTCCCACCCCCTCTCTTCTTCTCCCTTTATGTAGACTGTATGTACTTTATGTACATTTAGACTGTAGGCTCCTCAGGGCAGGAATCTGCCTTTCGCTTAGGTTCCTCTGTGGTTCTTTCAGTATCTGCAAAGCATTATCCTTCACATTATTGAGCAGCCCTGAATGCAAAGGCAGATGGGGATGAGGGGGCCAAGTAGAAATATTTGCCGCAGCCAGATTTGCTTCTTCTGGCCTCAGGGCACACAGATGATCTTACCTAGCTTTTCAGAGCTTCATAAATCACAGACCTGCATACACAGACAATACAACCAGCAGGTTCAGGTAATTAGCAGGATATTTTCTAAGCACACACCTGCACTCTCAACAGCTTGTACACCATGAATCACCATTAAGAGGCCAGGAGTTGCCCTCCTCTCTTCCATTTATGGGCTATTTTCTCTCCTGTTTCCCTGCCCACTTAATAATAATGAACGGACAGATCATAAAATATCTTCATGGAAGGGGATATTTGCTGTGCATGGGATTGGCAGATCAGTCTATTTGCAATTCATTTCAACTTCAGATGTGCTCATTCATAACGCCATGCCATTCCCTTTCCTCAGTAATGGGTGATTTTTGGGTTTTTTTTAAAAAAATCTGCAGCCAAAATTCAAATTTAAAAACGTATTTCATTGCATAAAAGGTACTTACATATATTTATTCAATATGTATATTTCTAAACCCATTTAATGCTAAAGCACACATTCTTTGTTCATTTCATACATTTTTTTCCCAGCTGGGAATTGTAGTGAAAGATTTGGAAAAGTGTGAAATCTGAAGAAGACTGGTATGCTGATTTGTGAATTAGAGTCTAGGGGTATGTGAATGAAGTCAGGTCATATTAAAATGAGGGACAAACAAAATCTTGTTCCATCTCCTGCTGTTCTGCTGGCTAGTTCCAAAGAACAGATAACAATCTGAGGGCAAGTAGGGCAAACAACCAACACGTTCCACCTTGAAGCAACACAAGTTTTGTTCTTCAGTGGCTTCAAGCTTCTCACTTTTTACCAGAGCAATGGTGAGGAACCTCCATTTGGCAGGCTAAATTTGGCCCTTCATGGGTCCCTGTTTGGCCTCTGAAGCCATTCCATACAACCTCCACCCAACTTCCCCACACCTGGCATCAACTGTGATGGGGTGGGCCAGGTATGGATGTGGGTCTACAAAGGAACAATTGGGTGTCTAAAGTGAGCTCCCAAATGCTCCTTTGCAAGTGGGGTTCCCTGTTAGCACCAACCAGCTGACTGGAGTTGACAAGGGAGCCCTATTAGAATTGGTCATGCCAAGGAGTCCACCATTAGGAACTCACAGGTTCATAGCCAAAGGCACTCACAGTTTCATAGCCAATGCTAGTCTACTCAAAGTAGGACCATTTAACAAACCTGACTGACTTAAGTCCATGCATTTCAATAGGCCTTGGTTGGATACAATTGACTTTCTTCATTTGGAGGAAGTTTGAATTCAAACTACTTAATTGCAGAACGGGAACGCATCCATTTGGAAGAAATAGTTTGGAGCCCAATGAAGCATCTTTCCCTCCAAAGAAGTGGTTTGGATTTTAATCACATGCTCCATTTGGAGGAAACGGCTTGAACCCAAGCTGTTTCCGCCAAAGGGACTCCAAACAACTGATCAGTGGTTACAGTGACATCCTTTGACTGTTGACAGGTGTCAGTCACCTGATATCATTATATGACCTGTCAAAGATGGCCCATGGGGTGGGGATTAGGGACTTGACCAACCAACAGGATCCAGTTCCTCATCTCTGCATTACAGTGATCAACAAAGTGTTGCAAAATTAGAGGTTGTCAGGATGCTGTCAGTGGCTCCCAGCTGGTTGCCCAGGAAAGTATAAAGACAAGGGAAAGTTTCTTACCGTCCTTTTTTATTTCAATCTTTACACAGAGAGGCTATAGAACCCAGCCTCTTGGATAATGGCATTGTCCTGAGTGAATCTCCACACACCCCCTTCTCTCCCACTTCCTCATTCGTCATTCTCATAATCTCCTCTATGGGTGCTGCTACCTGCCCTCTGTCTTTGAGCTTTTTGCTCTCCTACTTTTAAGGCTCACCAGGTTCTGGGAGATGGAAGGTCTGGAATGCTTTCTAATGACACCATGTCAGCCTGGTGTTGCTCTGGCTCTCCCATGATTTCCAAACTTCCCTCCTCAATTGCCTCTGAGCTGTGACTTCCCTCGAACTCCTGTCGTAAATCTATACTGTCTTCCTCTTCCTCCTCCCTGGAAGGGTCAGGATGGGGAGGCGGTCTCCACCATTCTTCCTCTGCCCAGTCCCTGAAAGAGGTGAATGAAATTTCTCATGATCTCCCCCACCCCACCCCGCTCTTTTCTATGTTCTGACTACATTTTGCCCACAGCTGAATTCAAAGTTAATTTAGGGGTTCCTCCTCATGTGAAACCTTTGCTCAGCTGGTGGAGATAACCAAGCAAAACAGAATCCCTGAACGTCAAGGTAATAAGAATTCTGTCCTTTCATTCTTCAAGTTGCTGGTCTGACTGACAATGATGAGTTAATCTGATTGGGTGAAGAATCAGCATGTGGTTGAATGGAGGAGGATGCGTGGCAAGTCCTGGGTCTTTGAATCCCAAGCTCTGTTACCTTTATGCTACTCTAAGCACTTGCCTTGGTTTGTTGTGTGGCTTGATGGGCTCAGAGAATGGATGCTACCAGCAAAGATATTCACTGCTCTTAAGGGTTATACTAGAATGATAAGAAAAGTGTGGTCTCTCAGGTAAGCAGTAGAGTCCCATTTTGATTTGCTGGACTGTTTCTAAACTGCAACTGATTCTTAATTGTAGCTACAGGTGGTGCTTATAATCTGTACTCAGCTTAACTCATTGGCCCCCCAAAAAGGACAAATCCACATTCAGAGGGCCTTGGTTTTTGGCAACTCCTCAATCTGGATGGATGCTGTCAACAGGTGCAGCTTTCCCCATGATTGTATTTCCGTACTAGAAAAGGCTTAACCTGTTGAATGCCTGCCTGCTATACAGCCTTTAAAAGCACAATACCCCTGCTGTCCTGAAATACTAATTCTAAAAGATGCAAATAACTCAAATTTCCTGAGCTGCAAACAGTTCCATTATGGTAGGTCTTTCATCAATTGGTCTTAGGCTGGCAATGTTGCATTCAGTGAAAGGCCAAGCTTGGTTTTTTAGATGATGGGAGGGAGGTTGTCAAAAGAGATTTAAGATTTACCGTGACCATGAGCCAGATGCCAACGCCTGAATAAATCCAAGATTAAATTGTTAAAAGGCAACCTGTGTCTTGTAAGCATATCTGTTGTGATTATTTGTTATTTACAGTGATATCATCAGAACAAGTCAAACAAGGGCCCTTTTCTTTTGAGCAAAAAGGATTTGAGAAGAAGAAGAAGAAGAGTTTGGATTTGATATCCTGCTTTATCACTACCCTAAGGAGTCTCAAAGCGGCTAACATTCTCCTTTCCCTTCCTCCCCCACAACAAACACTCTGTGAGGTGAATGGGGCTGAGAGACTTCAAAGAAGTGTGACTAGCCCAAGGTCACCCAGCAGCTGCATGTGGAGGAGCGGAGATGCAAACCCGGTTCCCCAGATTACGAGTCCACCGCTCTGAACCACTACACCACACTGGCTTTTTGAGGGTCACCAACCTTTCTGAGCCCATGGGCACATTTGCAAACCAGAAAAATAACTACTGTACAAACCCTCTGCCCATGCTACAACCCAAGCACACTCCACACCCTAAATTTCAATAGACTTTTTCTTTCTGGTGTAGTTTCAGCAAGGAAGAGGGAACCCTGTTGGCATGTGGGTGCCATAACCCTAGACTAATCAAAAGGAGAAAGTTTTATTTGCTCTCGGTATCTGAGTCTGAAGTTGCAACTTGCTCACCTGGATTTTTGGAGCAGATTTCTAGTGACTTAATAATACTAGCTGTCATCGTGGGGATGGGGGTGCGGGGAACGCACCATGCCAAACCACAGTGATATTATTTACAGGGTGCTGTCACTGTAGGAGACACTTGCATTCCACTGAAACCACTCCGGCTTTTCTGAGGCTGTGCTTTCCATATGCTGAACTCAGCAACACCGGTTGTGAGTCTTGTTGGTGGTTAACAGGTTGTGCATCATAAGCATGGCCGACGAGGACACAATCACATGGCTAGCATGACGCCTCTCAGCTTTCAGATATATTAGCCATCAAAGTGAAGGTTTTTACAAAGCAGAAAGCAACAAGGGAAGAGAACAAATATATGGAACATAATGCCGTTTTATCACAAGAGAGGTAAAGCAAAGCCTCTCTCTCTCTCTCTCTCTCTCTCTCTCTGTGTGTGTGTGTGTGTGTGTGTATGCATTACCTAGCAGAGCATTCATCACGACATACCAATTATTCCATGATCTCATTCGGTGTAATTGAAGAAAGTATTCATTGGGCTCCAGACGTTTGGGAAATGCTCCAGCTTATTTTGTTTGGAGCATAAATCCACCGAAATGCATATGTTGGAGTAAATCAAATAGTGGGGAATAAGACAGCTTGGCAAATATTTTCTCATAGAAAGACATCATATTATTAAGCAGGATTGCTGAAGTCTTCTTCCCGTACCACAAGTCGAGGAAGCAGGAGGACTTCCAGATGAGGTTTCATTCTCACTAAGAGGACAAGCCTTTGTCTACTCCAGGGCATGGTCGGGGTACCCGTGGCCCTCCAAATGATGGTGAACCCCAGTTCTCATCATCCCCAGCCATGTAAGAGTGATGGGGAGTCGTGGTCCAGCAATGTCTGGAGAGCTACAGGTTGCCCCTGCCAGCTCTGCTCTAGCCTGTTATGGACTGCATGTATGGGGATCACATGTCTGAATGCACCTCTCTTACGGAAAACAGTTCCCTATTGAGCAGAGACGAGCATGTCAGGAAGCTATGGCTGAAATCCTTCTCCCTGGTACAGTCATTTTCTGCACAGAGGCGTGGGAAACCTGTTGGATTCCAACTCTAATGAGTCCCAGCAAGCAAGGCCAGTGGTCAGGAAAGATGGGAGGTGTGGTTTAGCAGCATCTGGAGGGCCCCAGTTTGCCGATCCCTGCTATATGGATTGTACAGAGGAGCATCAGGGATCAGCATGATCAGTGCGCTGCCAAGACCCACACTGATTTCCGGAACCTCCTGGTCTCGATCCTTTTCCTCCTTGCTGTCTCTGGCTATCCGCCTCCCCTTTATGCCTTTATTAGCTCTGATGAGAGGTAGTGCAGTGATAAATAAGGTGCAGAAGCTCATCATGGCATTTTCTGGGCAATTTATAACTTACTCCTTCTTAAAATCAGTCTGAGAGTAGATATTATACCTAATAGCACATAATACATAATACTTAACACCCCCAATGAGAGTTCATAGCCATGCCCTCAAGGAGAGTCCAAAATATGCAGGTAGCTGTTGGTGGTTAAGGCTCCTTTACGACAGTGTTCTTGAACCTTGTGTCCCCAGTGTTGCTGAACTACAACTCCCATCACCTTCAGATGGCTTTTAAAAATAATTTTTATTTATTATACTACAAATTTTTCACACTCATACATTAACCAATACAACCATACATTAATTATCGACTTCCCTTCCCTCCCCCTTCCATGGTTCATTTTAGTTATCCATTCCTACTGCATATTCTAATTATTCATTATATCTCTGCTTAATTTATACTGCTGAATTTGCTCCAACCCTGCTAACGTTTTATCATCCCCAGATGGCTTAGCCAGTGGTCAGAGATGATAGGAGTTATAATTCAACAATGTATTGAGACCTAATGTTCAAGAACACTATTTTAAGAGATGGATGGGTGGATGGATGGATGGATGATAGATGATAGACAGACAGACACAGACAGACCGATAGATCATGGGTGGCGCTGGGGTCTAAACCTCTGAGCCTCTTGGGCTTGCCAATTGGAAGGTCGGCGGTTCAAATCCCCACGACGGGGTGAGCTCCTGTTGCTCTGTCCCAGCTCCTGCCAACCTAGCAGTTCAAAAGCACACCAGTGCAAGTAGATAAAAGGGATATTATGCTATGTTTGCTGCTATTTGGGAGATGATAGATATATGATAGATGATAGATAGATAGATAGATAGATAGATGATAGATAGATAGATAGATAGATAATCTCTTTCTCTATGTATCTATGTAAGGTAAAAGGTAAAGGACCCCTGGACAGTTAAGTTCAGTCAAAGGCAACTATGGGGTTGCGGCGCTCATCTCGCTTTCAGGCCGAGGAGCTGGCATTTATCCACAGACAGCTTTCCAGGTCATGTGGCCAGGAGGACTAAACCACTTCTGGTGCAATGGAACACCGTGACGGAAACCAGCACACACAGAAATGTCGTTTACCTTCCTGCCGCAGCAGTACCTATTTATCGGTGCCAGTCATGGAATAGTGAGCTGACAAAGGGTGGTGTGGTGGTTTGCCTGTTGGACTCTGGCTGTTGAGATCTGTGTTTGCATCCCTGATCATCCAGGAAGTTCACCTTGGGCCATTCACTCTTTGAGCCTACCCTACCCAACAAAGGCCAGACCTGTCTTCCAACCTTGGCCCACCCCCAGCAGCTTAAAGAAATGTAGTACAATGATGTGATAATAGAAATTCCATTGGTTTTAAAAATGGTACAAACTAGTAACTGCATCAACAAAGCAATCCATTAGAGTAAATCACACCAGGATCCACCCTATTCATGTCACTGGAATTTATTTTAAACTGTTTCTAATATGGAATTTTCACTTTTATATGATTCTTAAATGGCTGTAATCCACCCTGCAACCTAGTGCCTTTTTTCTGAGTGTACTCAAGAGTACACAGTACAGGCACCTTTTTTCTAGAAGAGAAGCACTGCTGGGACCTAATGGTGCGATGGAGGTAAGAAATTGAACTACTATTACCCTTCCTCCTCTGGCATGTTAGAGGCAGACGTAACAGATAAAAAGAAGTTTGCAGTACTGTGGACCAGTTTGAGTTTGAGCACTCTTTTTGTCTGTACACACCTCCTAATAAGGACCCAGAACTTGGAAGAATACTTTCCTTAGCAGAACTGATAAGTTGAGACAGCCCTAAAAGGGGATGAGAGGCCCAGTCCTTTTCATTACCAAGGTGTAACCTTTCTCTTGGGATGCTCTGAGGAGGAAAGAGTTGCTAGATCATACAAACATATGGTTCAAATTTAGCATACAAGCTGATATACCCAAATTATCTTCCTGGTGAGACCCAAAGACTTAAACTTCTATGAGTTCTGCCCACTCACCCTAGCTAAGCTTTATCTAGAGGTACCAAAGCCTCCAGAAAACCCAGTTGTATAACAGAAGACCTGGCTGGTAATGTTAAGGCTTCGCTTCAGTCCCTGCCACCATGTGATGGTGAAAGGGGGCAAAAGAGGAGGGAAGCATGGAGAGGGAGTCAGACAGCAAACAAAATTCAGACTAATTATCCCCAGAGCCACCATCTAGGAGCTTTGAAAACAATGGAAAGTCCTTAATCCAGAATGAAAAGCAAACAAGACCCTGGCCATTGTCTCTCTGCTTCCCCTAATCAAGGCTACGGGTCCTGCTCCTGTTTATAATACAAATATTCAATTAAAAATTCCAAAAGACCCCAGTAATTGGTTCTCAGGGGGAGGGGGGTGTTCCTGGCCCCTATCCCACCCCACCTTGCAAAAAGGACAGAATAAAAAGAGCTTTGTTGCTTGGCTCCTGGCAAGTATGTTTCTGCAAAGTAACCTACTATTTAAATGCTGGGAATCTGCCCAGCCAGAAGGATCGTTGAGACACTCCAGAAGACTGCAGCTGGGCCAGCAATCTGCTTGCGCATATATGTGCACATTAGCCTGACTTTGGTAAGCAAGAGGAATTTCATCCACCAGAGTGAGCATCGCGCTGCGTTTCATCTCGGTTCCCCATTATGAGAATGCCCTTTAATTGGGATGAATTGAGGCAAGCAAAAATGGGGTTGATGATGTGACCAAAGGCCTCCGAGGGCTGTGAGGAGGGAGAAGGCCTTTTTACATGTCAGACAACCTGTGAGGATGGTGGTGGTGGTGATGATAGTGATGATGCAAAATCCAGCCAGTTAAATCTAGCTTTTTATTCATATTGATGTCAGCAGGAGTGATTTGGGCTGCAGTCATTTGCACACTTGCCTGGGAGCACATCCCATTTGAACTCAATAGGGCTAATGTCCAAGTAGACATGGACTGCAACTTTAAGCATGTGTTTTAAGCATACTTACACCCTGAGGATCATCTAGTCCAACCCCCTGCAATTCAGGAAAATGCAGCTGTCCCATACGAGGATTGAACCTGCAACCTTGGCATTATCAGCACCATGCTCTAACCAACTGAGGTGGAATCTACACACATATAAAAAACCATTCTGAAAATGCTTTTTTAAAAGAAGCGTTTTTAAAAAATACATCGAATTTTCCATAAGGTTCACCATCGCCATCTAGTGCCACATTGTATATTGCACTTAAAACACACTTAAAACGTTTCATATGCAGCTATACAGGTATAGCTGAGTCCCCGAGCTATCCATGCACCTTAATATCACGTTCCCTCTCTCCTTCTGAAAGTAGCGGGGATCAAAAGCACTTCATGTTCTCTTAGCCATTGGCTGTCGCTCATTGTGCCAGATCTAAAATGGCTCCAGGGGTTTGTGTGTGTGTGTGTGTGTGTGTGTGTGTGTGTGTGTGTTTAAAAAAACTCAGCAGACATATGTCCAGTTGATTCTTTCTTTAAAGTGAAAAGGTATGGGAAGGTTATGATCATATATGTGGTGTTAAAAACGGTGTAACCTACAGGGCACCCTATCGGGCTTCAAGCATCCACACCAGTGTAGGCACAAAAGCAAGGATGGGGAGCCTGTGGCTCTTTAGATGCAGCTGAATTACAACTCCCATCATGCCCCACCATTGGCCTTGCTGGCTGGGGCATGTGGGAGTTGAAGTTCAACAACGTTAAGAAGGCCATAGGTTCCCCATTCCTGGGTAAAAGGAAATAAATCTATTAACTGGAGTGGAAGGAAGGCAACCCACAGCAGTCCAGTAAGTGTTAAGACATTCCCCAAGAGAGATGGTCTGCGCTTGAATGTACATGTAGAAGAATGAAGTGGTGAGATGGATTGCATCACTCCAAATGACAGAGGGGTATATGTATGTGTCTCATGAATGAGTATGCACTGGGCATTTGATTCCTTTGGCTTGGAATCAACTTGATCCCCTCCCCCTCTTCCCTCTTCCCTTCTTTTTTCCTTCTCTGATGGAACTCCTATTTGGGGACTTCCCTGGCTTTTTTCTGGCCCACGTAGGACCAGTCTGGATAGTTGGCCTTGGTGAAGATTTGACGCTTTCTTCCCCAAACAGTTTTTTTATTTGAGTTTCTACTGAAATGAGGCTGCACTTTAATGTTGTATTTTAATCTTGTTTCTAAGTTGTATTTTAATCAATTGTCTTTATACCTGGTGTTAGCCGCCCTGAGCCCGGTCTTGGCTGGGGACGGCGGGGTATAAATAAAATTTATTATTAAAAAAAAAAGAACAGAAGCTTCATTTTATTTCCTCTGTCTTGCTCTCTCCTTTTCCTTAGGATTTTAATCCATTTCGACCTGGATTCACCAGAGAATCATGCAGCCCTCTTTGCATTCCTCTGCAGTTTGGCTTCTGAGAAAAGCTACATTATTTGTCTTGGTGTTCGATATGCTGAAATTTTATGTGATTAATTACGTATGGTGGAATGCAACTGTTGCAACCCAAGTGGCCTGTCAAAATTAATAGACCCAATTTACCCATGTTCATTTATTTCAATGGGTCTACTCTGATTAGATCTAGTAGTCCACCCACCATTCATTTCGTTATCATTACATTATTGCTCACCATGCAGTCCAATGCAAAGAAACACAAGGCAAATTGGTCAATTCCATATTGTAATATATAATCTGAAAGCCACAACATCAGTGAATACCAATCATATCTGCTGGACTGATTTCTGTGCCAGGCATGCGATGAACAACAGCCATTTTTACCCCCCATTTCCATAGCACTGAAAATTCTCAGACATCCCTGATCATAGCTATTCTCCAATTAATCTGACCGTGCATAATTTCTGGCCTACAAAACCACTGGTGGGTCAGGCTCCTGATTTTCAGCATCATATTGGTCTCCTTGGGCATTTATAGGTCCTCCTCTGTCGCAACAGGCAGGGATAGCAAGAAAGCAATCAAGTGAGTGAGGAGCCGGCAGATCCTTCAAGCTGGTAATCATAAGCGTTCCTGACAAATCAACCACCCTCCTTAGGTCCTCCTCTCGGTCCATTGCTAACATCTCCTGGCAGATACTTGCTCATTAAACTCAGAAAAACAATTAGGCTGAAGGGAACCAAGAAGGGGTGGGGAGGCAGTTACTAATGCAGGCACTGACCTGATTCCAAAGAGCAACCTCAACATGAGAGCCAAGGGCTGTGTTTAGAAATGAGGGGGTGGGGCTTGTCTCCGCTTGGACTCCTGCTTTCCAGTGCACAAGGCAACAACATGCATGGAGCATACATTGGCAAAGTGGCTGCTGTTTTGCACAGGTTCCATCTATTGGCCTTCATCTGGCGAGTTGGGGTCCACCACCAGGTTGCGGCCTGATCTAAGGTGAGTTGCAAAAAGCAGCACAACCACCCCACAAACACACGTTGTGAAAAATTAAGAAATGCACCTTTGGGTTAAAGGTGGGTTCCGGGTCTGAAAAAAAGTCAAAAATTATGGGCTTGCATCATTCAATATATCACCATCTTTTGTCTTGGGTCAAAATTAGCAACTATGGTAGGTGAAACGTTCTGCAAAACATGCTTAGATTGTATAAACGTTCCTGCTTTTAAAGCCTGCTGTTGCCTCCGCCTGCTGCTTATTTTTTTCCTCCCCCTGAAGATTTTTCCTCCAATCTGGACTGGTCACATGCATGATCCCACCCTATTAGGGATCACAAAGAACAGGATGATGTCACAATACTAAGCAACTAATGAAATTTGGCTACATAGTGATATTATGGAGGGCTTGTGGGAGGGAGGAGAATTTAATAAACAAACAATCATTTTTTTTTAATAATAAGCACAAAAAATCACCCAAAAAATAAATATGGATTAGAAATTTCTGCCTAACATTCCTTCAGCTGTGTGAATATTCATCTCATTTCAATCCTTTTGGATGTCATTGTTTTCCTTGGCTGGTGATGATTCTTTCGTTCATTGCCCCCCTTTCTTTTTCCCTTTCTGGATTAGTCAAATAGTTGATCCCACACAAAACAGGATCACACAGAAAACAGACTGATGCTACATAGTCAATTAGATTTGACAGCACAGTGAAGCGAGTGAGAGCAAGTGGGAGTACTTTAATTTTGGTTTATTTCATAACATTTGTACACTGTTTAATTCTAAAAAACAACAGCACCTGAAAGCAGTTTACAAAAAAATCCCAATAAAATTATCAATAAAACAACAACAATAATTTAAGACTTTCAGTTGCTAAAATAACAATAGAATAGAAAGAGATCAAAACTCACATCAACTTTCTAATGGGTAGACCTATCTAAACAAGAATGGTTTCAGCAGCCGCTGTAAAAAATAAAGTAAAGGTGCCTATCTAATATCAGTAATGAATACATGAACATCTTTGCAAGAGAAGCAAAAAGGGAAAAACATGAAAAAGTGAGGTGTTTGTTTGTTTGTTTTGGTAAGCACAGTTGCTGTTTACAAAAAGTGATGAAATGTTTTAGCTCAGCTCCAGTTGCTCCACAATTTAATCAGAAAGAAAAAATTGCGAGGCAAATTTGAAGTCTCCTGTTTTGGTGAAGCTTTCAAGGAATTTCAAGGGCAGCAAAGATAATTTTGAGAAGCCAAGCAACATTTCTCAGTGGGCTACTGTGCACTATGGATAGGGTACTTGTGACCCTCCAAATGTAGGTGAACTACAACTCCCATCACCCGCCACCATTGACTATGTTGCCTGGAGCTTATGGGAGCTGGAGTTCTACCATGTCCAGAGGGCTGTACGTTTCCCATTCTTCCAGCAAACCCATTTCTCAGATCCATAGAAAACATTACTGCATGTATTTTAAGTTAAGCTGTGCTTTGATTTCCAGCTGCCTCCGACCAACACCAAGGCCTGCTGGAGCCTATGGGCTGGTGAAGAAACTCTTTCAGGACTAGAGTTGCTGTGGAATTTAACTTATTTTCCAGTGAGTAGTCCTTCTTGCTTCCAAGGAATTCTGAGAAAAGCAGAGAAAAGAAAATGGTTTGTAACTTTGTTCCCCCTGGCAAAAGAGATATATGTATAATTAATGTGTCTTTCTTTCCTTTTTTTTTTACTTTCAGGAGATTTTATCAGAATATGACATATGGCATGCCAGTTTAGCCACAGGAGGTCTGGAGGATTCCGAACCCCAAAAAGTAGCATGCTATGTTGTGATCCAAAGCACAACACCAGTGACAAAGTGAAAATCTACTCCCTTTTCTCTTCACACACAGACCCAGGTCTATCATTTGTGGAAAACTCTTGGCTGGACTCTACATGTCTTACAATGAATTGTTTTCTACTTGTTTACAGTGGCAGGCTTTCAGGCCACCCACAATGTGCTGAACGTTGTTCATACCAGAACCAGAGATATAGCAGAATCCCTTTTCTCAAGTCATCAAGCAATTCGTTATAATCGAGCCAATTGGTTTTGGTTGTGTTCCCCCAGCCCTCAACATCTCCTTTCCTATTATATGAATCCTTTCCTCCAACTTGGTCCAAGGAACTTCCTTTGCTTTTCAGACATGTGGTTCCCTTGGCAACAGGGCCAGCCCAGCCCTATCATTTGGCAGAGAGAGGCAGCAGATGCTGGGGGTAGGAGTAGCAGGAGATGGAGGACAGAGCTACATATACCATGTGGTCTGCCTGCTGCCCTCAGCTACAGTAGAGGATCTTGTCCCATTGCCATTGCTGAACTAAGAGTCAACTGCGAGCCCAGTTGTGTGTGTGTGTGTGTGTGTGTAGATAGATAGATAGATAGATAGATAGATGATAGATAGATAGATAGATAGATGATGATAGATAGATAGATAGATAGATAGATAGATAGATAGATAGATAGATATAGATATGGGGAATGTGGGCGCCATCTTGTTGGTGGCCTCAGGTAGCAAAATGTATTGGTCTGACCCAACTTGGCAACTTTCACTTGGCATGTTAAATTGAGGGTGGTTTATGCAAAATGGCTTCTGCAAGAGGGCAGCTTTAAAATGCCTTCTTTGGGGAGTGATTTCCATGGTGGAACCTGTTGGTCATCTCACCATGCAGATGATTCCTCAATAAGATTTGCAGTGGAACAAAGAAAATCCACTGATCTACATGGCAATCCATTGTGTATGAATGGTTTGTTCCCTGGAATTTAAAGTCACCTGGGTATGGTATACTATATGAATGTTTGTGCCAGCAACTGACAGATAAAATAGATCCTCAAGGTATGAGCAACGATGCTAGAAGATCCTGGCCTTCAGATGCAATAGAATTTAGCAACCAATAAATCTGGCAGTCCATCCACAGATCCATTGACATTATTTAGTATTTACACTGGATTTTTTTGACCCCGTTTCAGCCCCAACTGTTGTCAGGCTGCTGCCAGCGATTCCCATGGCCGGTTGCCCAGGAATGTACAAAGACAAGGAAATATTCCTTACCGTCCACTTTTTATTCCGTATTTACAGAGAGAGGCTGTAGAACCCAGCCTCTTGGATAATAGCGTTGTCCCGAGTGAATCTCCACACACCCCGTCTCTTCCACTTCCCCATTTGTCAATCTCATTGTCTCTCCTACGGGTGCTGCTACATGCCCTCTGTCTTTGAGCTCTTTGCTCTCCTACTTTCAAGGCTCGCCAGGTTCTGGGAGTGGGGTGGGGGTCTGGAATGCTTTCTAAAGACACTGTGTTCATCAGCTGTTGCACCCCTGGTGCTTCCTCCTCCTCCTCTCCCATGATTTCCCAGCTTTTATGTCATCTGTGACCTCCCTCCAACCCCTGTTGTAATTCTAAACTGTCTTCCTCTTCCTCCTCCCTGGAAGGGTCCAGATGGGGAGGCGGTCTCCACCATTCCTCCTCTGCCCAGTCCTTGACAACTGCTGACTGCAGATAGATTGCCTGTTGCCTGGTACTTTCTGAGAAAATCCAAGCAGTACATATCTCTCTGTAGGGATGGGTATATTTGTCTATTTCAGTTTCTCCAGACTTCCTACTTGTCCAGTCTTTAAGCTCACTTTTCCACATTTCCACATCAATTTGCAGTGCTAAAGCTGGCATTCCTCTTCCATTCCAACAAGTCCTTCTAGGCACATGGCTTTTGCCAGTCTGAAATGGGGACACGGGTCCTTGTTGTGAAGGGGGGCAGGATCTGTGCACTTGGATTCTGGAGATACTGACTTTGATTATTAGGCTCAAGAACCCCTGATCTGCTGGGCTTGGGCTGTAGCTAAGATTTGGCCATGCGGCTCAGGTCCTGGCCTGCAGAAATCCACCATTCCCTGTTCCATTGCCACGAGGAAAAAAATGGGATTAGTATAGCAATGAGAGGAGTCATTCTGGTTATGCCTGAAGAGGAGTCAGATCTGCCGAGTCCTTAAATCCAGTTCTGAACCAGCTTGATGCACACATGCTTGGATGCACACAACAGCCCTACAATGCATCATAATTTGTCTAGTCTTTCTCCAGAGGGAAATCACATTAACATTGGCTTTGCATTTCAGTCTTGGCCCAGGACTTTCTCTGCTTTGGGGCGATGGAAAAACAAAACAAAACAAAATGGCAACATGAAGATGGAAACCAGAGAAGGAAGAGCACAGGGCTGTTACAGGCTAGAGCCAAATTTCAAGCTTTTTGGGTGAATTTTCCTAACAAATCCCAGATGGGAGCAATCAGGATGCAGCTAAAATTAGCCAGTTTAATTGAGGCAACTGTAACAAGCCTGGAAAAGTGCAGAGCAATTAAAAAGGCAGGCCACACAAAAGTTCCGTGTGAGCTCCCCACCAAAACAGCTGAAGCAACATCTGCCACTCAAAGCTGTATAAAGACGGCATGACAGCAATAATGCAGCATGCATCTTTGTCATTGAACTGGCCTTGAGAAAGGGAAATGAATGAGACATAGGCTGGGTTGGATCATTAATGGATGGAGTTTTGCTGTGCTCACTTTCCCTTGCTGTAGTAGAGACAGGAAACTCTCAAAGCACTTGTTTGGTTAACGTACAACTGAGCATCTGGAGCCAAAATTCTGATTTCAGTTAAAGCAGTTGTATATCCGTTGAGATCATATTTTGGATTCAGATTCTTAGGCAACACTCGTTGAAATTCACTTGAACGGCTGCAGCTGAGAAGCCAGACAAGGACTGAAGACCCCCTTGAAAGAACTGCAACACTTCCAGATTTAGAGAACGTTGAGAGTAGTGTGTGTGGATTTGCTCTACCAGGCAGCTGTTGAATGAAGAGAGGTTCTGGAGCACTCAAAACTGAATACAACATACCATACAATATAACAGGGGTAGCTAACTCCCAAGAGACTGCGATCTACTCACAGTTAAAAACTGGCAGTGATCTACCCACTTTTGGGGGGTTCAGGTCAAAGTTGTTGAGTTTTTTCAGGGAGGAGGTAAAAATATTGAGGTTTTTTTTAGGGGAGCCACAGTTGTTACGCTTCTTGGGGGGGAGCCAATGATCTACTAGTGATCTACCGCAGCTGTCCAGTGATCTACCAGTAGATCATGATCTACCTGTTGGACATGCCTGCAATATAAGAAATAAAATTAGCAATAAGAATGCAATTAAAATTCAATATGAATTTTGGATGTAAGGGATGTGCCTCCCCCATCTTCAACCCAAAATCCAGACTTGTAGACCATCTGAATGAAGCTCAAGGACTGCGGCTGGTCCACGGATCTCATTTTGGGAGCCACTGATTTATATTAACCTGTAACTGACGTGTATTAGGGAGAAAAAAAGCTCTAGAGAAAAGGTGATTTGTAGATCTAGTGGATGTCCTGCGCCATATTTTGCAACACTGTATTTATAAGGAAGTTCAATAGATATTTTGAGTTATATCTGATGCTAGTCATACTCACAGCAGACCTACTGAAATTAATAGACATGGTTAACCTAGGATCATTAATTTCAGTGGGTCTACTCTGAGTAGAAGCTAGTTGGATAGAACCCTTTATGGCTGGCTTTCAACTTATCATTGTGATAATGCAACACATATGAGTGCATTGCAGATACTTTGGTTATCTTTATTCCTGTGCAATATTTTTATTTGTATTAAAACTGCATATTGTTCATTGCATATGTACTTGTAATCATGTTTAGAAAAAAAAATCAGTGTATTTGTAATTACCTCAGGTAAGAAAATACCAGAAAAACAATACAATACATTTTTTCCATAATTCTAGATGTTTTGCATCCTTCGCTATTGAATGACAACATTTTATCTAAGTGACAAGGCGGATAACAGTGGGAAACAGAGTGGGGAGAGAGTGGTGATAAACAAGGAGTAGGCACAGGGATATTACTATATCTAAATTTGTGTTGTCAATTTGTGTTAAATTTGTTATTATGGTTTTGTTGTTGTACGTGTCTTTTTAGTTTGGTGTTTGTACTAATCGGAAAAAGTGAATAAAAAATATTAAAAACAAACAAACAACAACAACAACAACATTTTACTGGAATGTGAGAAATGGGTTATTTAGTGAAACTGTTTGGTAGCTCTTGAGATTTGATTGTAAACATCACCCTGATTTTTTGCAAGAGAGTGGTATATACATAACATTATGATTATAAATTAATAAATGTCACTAACGATCACATCAAGAGACTCGCTTTCAATATTTACAGCAGTACTCTGATGAATGTTGTCCTTTCCTGATGAAGGATGGAAGTGAGAATGGAATTTAGACTTTGTTTTCTTTGCAAAATCATTTCTTCCAATGCACTTGCATTGAGACTCCCAGTGGACTTTGATCCAACAAATAGATTGCTTTGCTTTAGTAAAGGTGCAACATCAGGTGCTCTTTGCTTCTCAGCCTGGACTTGATTTTTGCCAATAAATGTCATCATTTTCTGACATTTTCCACCAGGCCTCTTAAGAATTGCCAATAAATGTCAACATTAGCAAGGGACTGTGATTATTTTCTTTAATGTATCCTTCTCACTGCATTCACAACACAAAATTGTTGGTTGGGACAGAGTGACTGGCTCAGTCTACTGAATGAGTCCCCTGAGATGCAGGTTTGAGCTTTCCCTATAGAAATCGACCCCCCAGAGTTTAAAAGCAATTGTCTTCCACGCCTTTTTCCTGGCTCCATTAAATTCAGAAAGCTGGTCATAATCACAGGCTGCTCACTAGTATAGACCAATCAATGTTGCCTTAGCATTGCCACAAAGTGGAATTAGTATCCTTCCTTTCAGAAATGTAGACCTTCCAAGATCCATGAGGAGCTCAGTAAATGAAGCTGGTCGTATCATCAGCCAGTGTGTATTAAGCAGCAAGCCCTTGAAAGGATTATTCATCTCATGCAAGCTTTGATGGCTTTATAATCCGGTGGGGCTTTTGGTTAAAAAGCAGATTATTTCAAGTGAAAGCCAGCCAGCTCAACTTTGAGATGCTGCCCCTCTGAAATCAGATGACAGGTAGGTAGGATCTCTCCTCAGCCTTGGCTCCTGATTCTCAGAGTATATCTGTTCAGGTTCCCTCACCGCCAACATTGTGCTGCTCCTGGCAATGGGGTGGGGGGCAGTCCCCAAGACCCTCTTACTAATTAAAATTAAACACATAAAAATGAATGTGTTTATTCAGTTCTCATGATTGCCTTTCTCTGATGAGTCGTATCTCAAGAGGTAAGAGGGGAATAATTTATAATTTTATAATTTATAATTTATAATTTACTAGTAAATTAAGCCCGTAAAGATTATGGGCTCTAGAGGAAAGGCGGCGGCGGGAGCCTCCAGGAACGGGAGGCTCCGCTGGAGGTGTGCGGGCGCCCTCGGCCGCTTCCCTTGGGGAGGGAGGCCGACAGGGGACGCTCCGTTCTCGGCCGGCCCGTTCTCCGTGGAGGAGGAGGAGGCGGCGGCGGCCATGGGCGAAGCAGAGCGTGGCCCTGACGGTGACCGTCACGGTGAGAGCGCGGGCGGCCGAGGCAGCGGCGTTGGCGGGGGGAGAGGCCGGGGCTTCGGGCCTAGCTCTGCTAGGCCCGAAGCGCCCCTGGCGAAGCCGGCAGGTCCGCGGAGGTGCCTGGGCAGGGCGAGCCCGGCGGTGGTCGGTTGCCCCCTCTGCGGCCCGGGAGGGCGACCGTGCAAGGCGGCGGCAGTGAGCCAACTGACGACGCGCCTGCGCACGGCCGCCCTCTCGGACACGCCCCCTCTCCGCCCGCTCCAATCCGTGTGTCACTGGAACGCACGCGCACTTGCGAATTCCTGTGACACACGGAAAGCTACGGAGGGACACAGGCTCTTTATTATATAGGATAATTTATAATTTATAATTTATAATTTATAATTTATAATTTACAATTTATAATTTATAATTTATAATTTATAATTTATAATTTATAATTTATAATTTATAATTTATAATTTATAATTTATAATTTATAATTTATAATTTATAATTTATACCCTGCCCATCTGGTTGGGTTTCCCCAGCCACTCTGGGCTGTTAAATCCATTTTTTTTTTCTTGCTTAAATGTCTCAAAGAGCTGGTGGTATTCTAGCCATCCTGATAATTGATCTTTTATTTCTTCATATCTCTTTAATTTTATTTGATTACCTTCTTTAATTTTATTTGATTGACCGGGAAAATCCATGACAAGAGGGAGGAAGCGGTGGAAGAAGATTGGAAGAAATTTAAATTATATTTAAAAAAGTATTGTAAGATTAAAGATTAGAAGTAAGCTGGAAGAAGTAAGCTGGAAGGCTGTAGAAGTAGAAGATAGATATAAGGTTTATGATAGTTGGAATTTATGTTAACTATAGATAAGAAGAAATATTAAGGGTAATTAATTAAAAATATTTTCTAAATGATGTCAAGAAATTACTAAAGATAATATACATGGAACGCAGGAAGGGAGGACAGAAGGAAGTCAACCCACAATGAAAAGGAAGAAGGATTAGGTTTAAAGGATGTATGTTTGTTTTTATGTTTATTACTATTTTTTATTGTTGTTTTATTCTGTTGTTGATGTATGTTGATGTTTGTTTTTATTTACTAAAAGGTAATAAATTTTTTTTGAATTTTTTTTAAAAAGGAGCCATCTCTGTCGAGCGGCAGCAGCAGCAGTCCTCTAGGCCCCGCCCCAAGCCAGGTGGAAAGAGGCAGGCAGGACCCTTCAGGCTCAACAGGTAATCCTGATTTAAGGCCTAGTCTTCATGCTGTTTGATCCACAGGCTGAGACGTTTCCTTGGTACGATTGTCTCAAATCCACTGTAACTAGGGATGTTAGAAGTCATCATCAACAGTCCCCTCCACTTCTTAGGAAAAAAGTTCCTCTTGGTGCAAGCAAGCAAGCTAGCAAACAAGCTAGCTAGCAAGCAAGCAAATGCTCAGCAGATGGAAAGGGTCTGGTGTAAACTTGACAGTAGCCATGGATTGTTTTCTTTGAGATTCCACCTCAAAGGCGGTCATAAACTTGTGCCAGACTCTGAGCTGCACTCCTCAATGAGTTACAGCACTCTCCATCAATCAGCCTCTGACAAACTTCATGCCATCTGAACTTTCCCTGCAAAGAGACTCTCTTCCTCTTCCTCATCTGCCAGGGAATGTTTTGATCAAGAAGAGCAAAGGATGGGAAACAAGAAAACACTGGATATTCCATTGGGTAGTGTATCTTCGTAACACTTCAATCATTCCGCTCTTCTAGGTCTCAGTTTGTTTTGGAGAAGTCATGTTGTAGTTACAGTGGAAAGCACAGCTTTGTGCCAGGCCTCTCTTCCAGTAACAATATTTTAAAAGATTCTCCATGCTCTTCTGTTCTATTCATTTTGTTTCAGTCACAGGATATAATGAAACAGGAAGGTGTGGATGTCACACATCAGTTTATATCAACTGCGATCTTCAATTGGCTACCTCAGGAAATCAGCTTGGAGCTGAAAGAAATGGCTTGGAGCATCTGTTCTAATATTGTTCTCGATTTCAGCTTTATTTTTGTTGGGGAGGAGGAACCCTATTAAATGTTTATGAATCTTTGAAATGCAAATACAAGCTTCTATGACATTAGTTTTTGCAATGATGCCATTTCCCCCTTAAACCCAGCACTGACATGAACCATTTCTCTTGCTCTGGCTGACATGAGGTTGAGAGACAGTGACTGGCCCAAGGTTTCCAAGTCTGAGGGGCCCTTCCATAAACTGCTCTCTTGCTTGCCTTTTCCTATGTTTGTCTGGCCTAGTTTTGGGTTTACCCAGTGACAGTAGTGGTGGCCATTTTAATGCACAAGGGCATTGTGGGAAATTAAAATGGCCACCTACCACAACTGCCACTGCTTAAGTTTATGGCTAGGGACATTGCAGAAATGGCCTGACCAAAGGTTACCCAGTGTCTGACCAAACAGTTTTTGGAAGGGTTCGTTTGGAAGGTCTTGCTATACACAGGATTCCCATGTGCCCAACTTTAGTTTGGACAGGCCTGTCTTTGGAGGGCAGTTAGAGAGGGCAGTCCTGTCTTTGAAACTCCATTTAAAGATATAGGGTGGAAGTCAATGCTGTGCTATTATGACTGTTCTGTCAGCAAAAACATTTCTCCTTTCTCATCTCCTACATGTTGTTCTGGGGGTTCTCCCAACCCTCCAGAGTGGATTTGGGGGAATTGCCTGGGTGCTGGGGGGGAGAAGAGCAGGGAAGCCCCCTTGCACTTGCAGGGGTCCTTGCACTGGCAAGGACTTGCCACTGCACTGAACTAGTTGAATCCAGTCCAAAGGATCATAAGAAGGGAGGAGAGCAGGAGATACCTTGGTGTTGACCATCAACGGTTAGTACCTGGACAGCAGACTGAGCTGGCTCATAGGTCACATCTGCACCACACATTTAAAGCACTCTCATACCACCTTGACATTCATAGTGAATCCTGGGAACTGCGGTTTCCTAGCATCATAGAATGGTAGAGCTGGAAGGACCACAAGGAAGCACAATGTAGTCCAAACCCCCGCAATGCAGGAATCCCAGCTAAAGGATCCACGACAGATGGCCATCCAACCTTGGCTTAAAAACCAAGGAAGGAGAATCCACAACCTCCCAAGGGAGACCGTTCCACTGTTGAACAACTCTTACTATCAGAATTCCTCCCCCTGATGTTTAGTCGGTTTGTTTGTCACACAGCCACAATCCCCAGCACTGTTAATAAACTGGAGTCCCCAAGTTTTTTGGGGGGGAAGTCATAACTTTTAAATTGGTATAAGAGCGCTTCAAATGTATGGTGAAGAAGTGAAGTCAGCCTTCACTATCATGGTGAGATGTATTTCTATGAATGCTATAATTATTCTTTCTAAATTTGCATGTATTATTATTATTATTATTATTATTATTATTATTATTTGAATTTATATACCGCCCTATACCTGGAGGTCTCAGAGTGGTTCACATAAAAAGATCACAGTATGTAAAATAAAAATAAAAGCAATAACCCAATAATAAAGGTAAAGGGACCGCTGACAATTAAGTCCAGTCGCGAATGACTCTGGGGTTGTGGCACTCATCTCGCTTTACAAGCCAAGGGAGCTGGCATTTGTCCGCTTCCGCAGACAGTTTTTTCGGGTCATGTGGCCAGCATGACTAAGCTGGCGAAACCAGAGCAGTGCACGGAAACACCCTTTACCTTCCCGCCGGAGTGGTACCTATTTATCTACTTGCACTGCGTGCTTTCGAACTGCTAGGTTGGCATGAGCTGGGACCGAACAATGGGAGCTCACCCCGTTGCAGGGATTCGAACCACCAACCTTTCAATCGGCAAGCCCAAGCGGCACAGTGGTTTAACCCACAGCGCCACCCGCATCTCTAACCCAATAATACCCCCCAAAGAGCCAGATTTTAAAAGGGTATATGCATGCATATAAGCACATACAAGGGATCTGTTCTTCCTTTGACTTCTTTATAACAAATGCATTTCTTCTTTTGGGGATAATGCATTCAGTGGTCACCTCAGCCATGCTTCAGCCACCTGCAAACCCCATTTGCTCAGAGACAGTTGCAGCATTGCAGAAAGTAATGCTCATAGCACAAATGGAGCTATGGCGCTAGCACATCATGTTCAATTCCCTCTCCCACCCACTCCTTTCTCTCTGTGTCCTAAAAAAACAAAAACAACACCCCTCTTCTAAACCTCTATCATCTGTCTGCAGGCTGGATTTTCTTTACGTGCTGAAGACCTTCCTAGTGAATTGGCAAGTCTTGAGGCTCGAAAAGAAAGCCGGGTTTGGCCCCCTCACATTGTCAAAACCTCCAACTGGGCCATTTAGAGTCAGCCAGCCAGGGATGGAAAAGAAAGCACAGGAAGTTATGCAGGAAAAAAATCACTCCTGGCTGCCAAAAGGTAATAGCAGAGTGTTCCAATTGGCTCACCTTCCTCCTGGATCCTCTGCAGTGTCAGGCAGGGAGATGCGCCACTGAGCCTCCCCCACAACAATGCACACCCCGTGCCTGGCTTGTCTTGCTGCACTGCTAGGTTGTTCCAGCTAATCCTGCCCACACAGAGGATTAGCAATGGGTTGGCATTCCTTCAGGAGCAGAGAAGGGAAGGCTGCAGACCAGTCAGCATGCAAGGAGCTTTTGCTGCTGAGTAGGCTACATCCACTTAGGCCACATCCATGCCTTGCATTTAAAGATGCTCATGCCATGTTAACAGTCATGGCTCCCCCTGCAGCAATCCTGTAGTTTGTTAAGCATGGTGAGAGTTCCTCTAACCAAGCTATAATTTCCAGAGTTTGCTGGGATTGTTTGATAAACCGCGCTGGAAACTGTGGGAATGTTCAGGGTTGCGGGAGAGGATATATTGTTTATTAATAGCCTTCCTAACTTGCGCTAGGGACGCGGTGGCGCTGTGGTCTAAACCACTCAGCCTTTTGGGCTTGCTGACCAGAAGGTCGGCGGTTTGAATCCCCGCGACGGGGTGAGCTCCCGTTGCTCAGTCCCTGCTCCTGCCAACCTAGCAGTTCGAAAGCACATCAAAGTGCAAGTAGATAAATAGGAACTGCTCTGGTGGGAAGGTAAACAGAGTTTCCATGTGCTGCTCTGGTTCGCCAGAAGCGGCTTTGTCGTGGTGGCCACATGACCCGGAAGCTGTCTGCAGACAAACGCCGGCTCCCTCGGCCAGTAAAGCAAGATGAGCGCCACAATCCCAGAGTTGTTCGCGACTGGACCTAACGGTCAGGGGTCCCTTCACCTTTTAAACTTGCGCTAGCAAGTTCCTTTATGTAGCAGAGTTACATTCCCCTTTTATATGCACAGCAGATAGCCGGTTGCAGGCTCGTGTGAGCCTCTCACTACCATGTTTCCCCTATTTTAAGACACCGTCTTATATTTTTTTCCCCTCAAGAAAACGCACTATGGCTTATTTTGAGGGGATGTCTTATTTTTATTACGTAAGCCCAGCCCAGCCTTTTCCTTGGCGCCCTCCAGAACTGCGCCTATCACTATGGCTTATTTTCGGGGTACGGCTTATATTTCGCAAATGCGAAAAAAGCCTGCTATGGCTTATTTTATGACTACGTATTAAAATTGGGGAAACAGGGTATTATACAATTCATTCTGTCTCAGATTGAATTGTACGTTCCTGGTAAATTCCCTTGAATCCCTCTTAAAAGAATAAAGACGCAACAATCTTATTCAAAGTCAATAAAAGAAGTTTACTCACATCAGTTCACAGTTGGATTCCTGAAGGCAGACTAAGTTACAAATATGTACATGTTGATCTACCCCATATGGGGGAATAATCCCAGTGCTTCTGCTAGCTGAGAGCTAGCAGAGCAGTCCTAGCTAGAAGCTGGTCAAACGAAGAAGGAAGTCAAAAAGGGAGAGCTGTGCTGCATGACTCGTCCTTTTGTTACCTGGACAGGTTAGCTCACGCCCACCTTCTATCACATGCAAAAGGAAAGATGCTCCAGCTAGGAGGAACAGGAAGTTTTGACTGGCTGGACCAAACACTTCCTCGCATGTCTTCTCTAGCATCACAAGGAATGTTGCAACTGCCTCTCATGGATCACATCCCACAGAAACTGTAGCTCTGTGAAGAGAATAGCAGTCTCCCAGCAACTCTCCGCACTCTTAAAAAGCTGCAGCTCCCAGGATGCTTTGGAGGGAAGCCATGGCTGTTAAGGTGGTATAAGAATGCTTTGAATGGATGGTGTAGGTGTGGCCTTAGAGAAAAGCAGCTCAGCATTCTGGCTCAAACTTTTTACAGCTTGAAAGGGAGCATGCAGGGCGGGGAGAGTTTCACAAGAACAGGCACATGCATGTCCACACACACAGGTGTTTAGTTCTAGGTCCATCTACCTCAATATTGCAATTTTGCTTTAGAAGAAATGGTGCTGCAACAAGAGCTGGGTTCAAACTACTCGCTTTTTATGTGAATAATTTTTTTGCAATGTAGAAAGCTTATTTTTATTTTACTTATCGAATTTATATACTGCCCTATACCCAGATGTCTCAGGGCAGTTCGCAGAACAAAGCGGGCACTTTTCTTTTGAAGAAAACGCGCTTCTTCATTTAAATTGCCATCTTTCTCACTTGTCATCACGTAGATGGAGAGCATAGCACGAGGTAGGGATATGATGAAGACCTCTAAGAAATATTGCCAACCTTGTTGGCATTGCTCTTTCCCCTTTCCCTCACATTCCCTCAAACAGAATCCCAAAGCCACCTCATTTCACTCAAGGATAAACACCCAGAGACTACTCAGCATCCCTGAAATGTAGCCACCTGGTGTCTCTTCAAAATGTCCAACCTTATGCTACATCCCATCTGATAGGAACATGGAAAGTTTCCTCATACCACGAGTTCACCTAGCTCAACATTGCCTACACAGACCTGCCATGACTCTCTAAGGTTTCTCTCTCAACCCTACCTGAAGAGGCCAGGGATTGTCCGTGGGACCATCTGTGTACAAAGGGGATGCTCAGCCAGTGAGCGGTGGCCAATCGCCTGATAGGACAGCATTTGGACTGCTGCCAAGAAGTCAGACTACCCTCTTTGGGATTTTGAGCTGTCTACTCCCTCACCCTCTAGTCCAAGGGTCAGCAAACTTTTTCAGCAGGGGGCTGGTCCACTGTCCCCCAGACCTTGGGGACAGCCGGACTATATTTTTTTTGGGGGGGGGGAATGAATGAATTCCTATGCCCCACAAATAACCCAGAGATGCATTTTAAATAAAAGGACACATTCTACTCATGTAAAAACACGCTCATTCCCGGACCATCCGCGGGCCAGGTTTAGAAGGAGATTGGGCCGGATCCAGCCCCCGGGCCTTAGTTTGCCTACCCATGCTCTAATCTTCCATCTCTGAATGTCTGGAAGGAGGATGAAATAATGGTTCTTTCTATTTCCTAAAAGGTTGGGCTCTGCAGAGATAAAGAGCCTGAAAGCCTTCTGTTGTGGATGCCATCAGGACACTCAGCTTTGGAAAGTACTTGTTCATATCAATCAACTCCACTCCAAGAGAAAACATGGATTCTTAAAGGAAAAAAAATGTGGCTTCACTTTATCAGAATTTTATGACTTCTCTTTTCCCTCTCTCCTTTTCTCTCCCCAAATAAGTTTTCTCTTGGTAGATTAAAAGCTCATTCTGTCTCCGGAAATGAAGAATTTCTGCCAAGACCTCCGACTGAGAAAATCTGAACAAGATGCATTGTGCCTGCAAGAGATTCAGCTGGTGAACTCCCTGCTAGTGTCTCAGGATGAGATACTCTGAGTGCTCCAGCTGCCCAGCGGGCAGCTTTTTAAACCATCACCAAAACACGTGGGATGGGAATAGCTGAAGGCCATTGGTCAGGCGAGTGCAATGGCTTTTCCAAGGAAACACGCCTTTGTGCAGATACGGCTGGGGAGGGAGCATCTCGAGAAAGGTCTGGGAGAGATCCTGTCAGAGTTCCTGGAGAACTGCTGCCACTCAATGTACACTGAGTCCTCTGTTCCTGAATTACTTGTAAAAATTAGTCTAGTCTTAAAACTTGGATTTTTTTTTAATGCAGCAGTTAAGAGTACCTAATGCAGCAGTTCTACTTTGGAAGCAAAAACCGCAACATTCAGAACTCCAAAATCCAGGGAAGACCTCAGATGAGGATTTCTGAAGCATCCTCGCATGGGGAAAAAACAAGTTTTGTTTGCAGGCTTACAATCTTGGAGAATAAACCAGGGGTGCTGGGGACTTTGTGAAGAATGTTTAAAAGCCAGCTGCCAGGTGTGCTGCTGCTATCACCACAAAAATAGGATTAGGTTTAGGATTATTTAATGTATACAGTGGTACCCTGGGTTAAGTACGCTTCAGGTTAAGTATGCTTCAGGTTAAGAACTCCGCCAACCCAGAAATAATGCTTCAGGTTAAGAACTTTGCTTCAGGATAAGAACAGAAATTGTGCTCTGGCGGCGCAGCAGCAGTGGGAGGCCCCATTAGCTAAAGTGGTACCTCAGGTTAAGAACAGTTTCAGGTTAAGAACGGACCTCCGGAACGAATTAAGTACTTAACCCGAGGTACCACTGTACATCACTTCTCACTAAAAAAAAAAAGAAGTCCTGAAGCATCCAAAGGGGGAAAATACAATAAAATCACATAAACATCATTAAAGGCATATTTAAAGGTTAAGAGCAGTAGACCCGTAATCTGGGGAACCAGGTTCGCGTCTCCGCTCCTCCACATGCAGCTGCTGGGTGACCTTGGGCTAGTCACACTTCTTTGAAGTCTCTCAGCCCCACTCACCTCACAGAGTGCTTGTTGTGGGGGAGGAAGGGAAAGGAGATTGTTAGCCGCTTTGAGACTCCTTCGGTAGTGATAAAGCGGGATATCAAATCCAAACTCTTCTAAAGGGACCCCTGACCATTAGGTCCAGTCGTGTCTGACTCTGGGGTTGCGGCGCTCATCTCGCTTTATTAGCCGAGAGCCGGCATACAGCTTCCAGGTCATGTGGCCAGCATGACAAAGCCACTTCTGGCGAACCAGAGCAGCGCACGGAAACACCATTTATCTTCCCGCCAGAGCGGTACCTGTTTATCTACTTGCACTTTGACGTGCTTTCGAACTGCTAGGTGGGCAGGAGCTGGGACTGAACAACGGGAGCTCACCCCGTCGCAGGGATTCGAACCGCCGACCTTCTGATCAGCAAGCCCTAGGCTCTGTGGTTTAACCCACAGCGCCACCTGGGTCCCAAGGCATATTTAGCAGTACAATATTATACGAATGCCCAAATGCCTGGGGATAAATTGCCTAACATGAAAAGGACGACAAGGTTGGTGCCAGGCGGGACTCCCAGAGGAGAGCATTGCGTAAATGGGAGGCTCCTACAGAGAAGGCTCTCTTCTCTCATCGCCAATCCCCAGACCTCCCTTGGATGTGGCATGCAGAGAAGGACCTCGGATGATGATATCAAGGTCTGGGCAGATTTATATGGAAAAGGTGGTCCTATGGGTATAGTGGTTGGGTATATTCCTACTGATGGATGAGATGACCCTGGAACCAACCCCAAGACAAAGAGTAGCAGGCGATATGAAATGGCAATCATCGTTCATGATATGCATGGTTACTCAAGCCCACCTCCATCAACCCACAACCATCTCTTGGCTAATGCAACACTTTTCAGATCTTTTTATAAAGCTTCAGATCTTTCAAAGCATTCAAAACTTGTAACACCAGAGATGCTAATGGGCTGCGGGGGGGGGGGGGGAGACTGCGACAAACCCCTGGGAATGAAATCCAACCCTAACCATGCTTCTCCAGAAGGAAATCCCACTGACTTCAATGAGGTAATGCTGTTGAGAACAATGGTTTGGACTGAAAGCCTGTAGCAAAAGTTCCCTCTCATTTTCCAGATAAACAAAAATAACCCCCCCCCAAAATAAAAATAATCAATTGAAGTATAAAATACAGCTTAAGTGGGAAGCCAAAATGATCCTGATCCTGTGCTCTGTGTTGAAAGGAGTTTGTGTGTTTCCAAGTGAGTCACTTGAACATAAATTGTTGTTATTGTGGTGGTGGTTATTCTTCTTGTTTTAATTTCATCAAAACATTCTACCCATCGCACCAAAGCGGATAAGCCTGTCACCTTGAGTCGGTCTTCCAAAGGAACGGATCAGCACAAGTAGGTTCCACCATAAATCATTTCAGAGGCAACCAAGAGGTAAGGATCGTATTTTCCTCCCCTAAATGAAGAGGCCAGATTGTGTGGCTCAAAAGAAGCGCTGTGTTCTTCAGTTACACACAGCCAGCCAGAATGGCACGGCCCGCTTTGTGAATTTGCCTGTTAATCTCAACTGCATGTGACAACCAGACAGAGTTCTGAGCCAGATGGGAAACGTGGAAAATCCATCGCTAGGCTATGTTTTGTTGGTTGATCTATTTCCAAATTGTCTAAAATCCAGTTTCTCACCACTTCTCCTCCCCCACCAACCAGCTCTGAAGCGTAATTGAGACCAGTTCCTGCCAGGGATGGCAAACACAGCTATAGCTGTGGGGTTCCCGTTATAAGGATTTTAAGATGAAATGAGTTCTCCTTGCAGTTATTCCTCGGTCTTGAAACCTTAAACCCACAGATAACCACTGACAATGCTTGATGTGTTCAGATTGGTTTAACAGATTTGCTGTATTTAAATGTCCTGGAGAGGCAGCAAAACCACATTGCAAGCCTCTGGTGATCATTTTTGTTAAGAAGGAGCTTGTCTGTTTGATGTTTCATTCCTGTGTATCAGAATTTCAGAGTGCTTTGGAGTTGGCTTTTGGTGAAATCTGGAGAAGGACACTTAGGCCAGAAGTTGATGTGATGCCCCCGAAAAAGGATACCCCACATCCCCTCCTGCCGCCACCCCACCCAGAGCCTATGAGGCTGGGTGAGGAAGCTGCCTTAGGCATCATCCCCCAAGGGGTGGCATCCTGCTCCGCTGCCCAGCTTTTCCGCTGGTCAACTTGGCCCCTAGGGGCAGAGGGACATTGGCGACAAAGCTCTGCAGAATGCCTCTCCTCCTGCCAAGTCAACAAGAAGGGAGGTGTTCCACCACCCAGCTTTGCCATGGGGTTGGGGAGGCAGAAATTTCCCCCTTCCACCTGGCAGTGTCATGGGGCTTTGCACCATCTTCTCCTGAAGGAAGGAGCCAATGAAAAGCCCTACTGGTGGGTGGCAGCGGGGAACCATGATGTCAACGTTTACAAAACTTTCAACCAACACCACTGTGTTGTGAAGTTTCCTGTCCCTGCAAAGCCTGCAGCCAATAATGCTGGCAGGGAAACTCATGAACAGAAATCAGGTCTGTGAGGATGGGGATAAGAAATCCAATTAAAATTTGCATTTTAATGAGAAATTACTTGATTCACACTTCTCTAACCAATATGCAAATTGAAATGCAATTCTCCTTCAAGATTTGCACATCTCTGAATTTTGTGATGCAGGTCTCCAACCAAACAATATGTAAAAAACAAAAAAACAAAAAAACATGATATGCGGAGAAATTGCTTGTAAAGATGTGTATACTAGTCAAAACTACATACAATAATGTGTATATCAGGAGAAATTCGCCCTAAACTGTTGAACGGATTTTTCATTATTTTTAGTTTTATTGCAAATTCCTGCAGAAATGTGGGGAATCACTCCTTCCAAATGTTGTTGGTGCCTTGTTTCACAACTTCATTAGTGGAGGAGGGAAGATGCAGAAAGGTTGTTGCTGTGGTGGTAGCAATGTTCGTTCCATAGCATCTAGATCTGTCCTTAGAGATGTGGGACACCCTTCTTAATACCTGGGTGCTCTATTATCAACTTTACTTTTGGCAGCAGTTGAAGTGCCTTTAAATATGTTCCTTTTATTTCAGTTGGACCGTACACATTGGCCTTAGATTTTGCTTTAAGCCCTAATGTGCTGGGACTTGATGTTGATCTTGATCAGGGGGCGGCAACGTTTACTGGCCATGGGCCGGATCTCTTCCACGGAAATCGCGTCTGCGTATGCCCAGACACCAAAAATCGCACCTGTGAGAAGCAATTTTTGGTGTCTGGACATGCACAGACGCGGTTTCTGGTATCTGCGTGTGTGCAGATGCCATTTCCAGCACCACTTGGTGAGTCCCCGCGCCGTGCTGCGCTGGTTAAGCATAGCACGCCGAAGACTTGCTGAGCAGGCGGCTCGGTTTGTGGGCGGCTCGTGGGCCGGTAAAATGGCCTTCGTGGGCCGCATCCGGCCCATGGGCTGTAGGTTGCCGACCCCTGATCTTGATGGTCCATGAGCAGAAAAGCTAATACAGTGGTACCTTGGTTCTCAAATGCCTTGGTACTCAAACGCCAAAAAGTAGGTGTTTCGGTTTTCAAACATTTTTTGGATGCTGAACATCCAATGCAGTTGTCAGCTATTGTTTCCGGGGCGCCTGCACCAATCAGAAGCTGCGCCTTGGTTTTCAAACATTTCAGAAGTCAAACGGACTTTCAGAATTGGCGCTTTTGTTTTTGCTATTTATTTTGCGTTTTTGTTTTTGAGGCTTTTTCAGTTAATTTGTTTTTGTGACTATGTGGAACCCAGTTCAGCTACTGATTGATTGATTGACTGATTGTGTGACTGCGGAAATGGATAAAAGCCTCCCATCCAAACAATGACTATCATCAGTGCAGGTAAGAAAAAAATATAATTTAAATTTTTATCATCTACAATACTGTCTTATTTCTTTTATAGTACAGTACATTGATTATTGATTTCATTTTATGGATCAATGGTCTCGTTGGATAGTAAAATTCATATTAAATTGCTGTTTTAGGGGTTGTTTTTAAAAGTCTGGAACAGATTAATCTGTTTTGCATGACTTTCTATGGGAAAGCGTGCCTTGGTTTTGGAACACTTTGATTTTGGAATGGACTTCCGGAACGGATTAAGTTTGAGAACCAAGGTACCACTGTAGTGGGAGGGAGTTGGCAAGTGAAAGGCAGCAGCAGCCAAGGGTAGAATTCTACACTCTGTTCTTTCTTCCACTTTCAACCAACACCAAGCCTACTTTATACTAATTTGGTGGCAACCTGCCTTTTAACACAGCTTCTAGCTTGTTGGTCTAGTATTGCAGGGAGGGGAAAACCTGCATCCCCTTCTGATGGTGGTGGACTCCTTCTGCCATCTTCCTTGATCCTTAGCCAGACTAGCTTGGGTTGATGGGAATTAGGGTACAACATCCGCTAGACTAGAGGACCACAGGTGAAGTAACCTTGGTCTAGTGCCATAGTTCTCACTTTGGGTCCAGAGGTTGATTGACTGATTGTGTGACTGCGGAAATGGATAAAAGCCTCCCATCCAAACAATGACTATCATCAGTGCAGGTAAGAAAAAAAGGTAAGAGGTCCACTTTGGGTCCAGAGGTTTCCAGACAAGACACTTTGGGAAAGTCTCAGTGGTAGAGCACCTTACTCCCACTTTCAACCTCTGGCATCTCCAAAGGACTGAGAAAATCCTCTGCCTGACAGCCTGGAAAGCTGCTATTCAGCATTGTTGTTTAGTCCTTTAGTCGTGTCCGACTCTTCGTAACCCCATGGACCAGAGCACGCCAGGCACTCCTGTCTTCCACTGCCTCCCGCAGTTTGGTCATGTTGGTAGCTTCGAGAACACTGTCCAACCATCTCGTCCTCTGTCGTCCCCTTCTCCTTGTGCCCTCCATCTTTCCCAGCATCAGGGTCTTTTCCGGGGAGTCTTCTCTTCTCATGAGGTGGCCAAAGTATTGGAGCCTCAGCTTCTGCATCTGTCCTCCCAGTGAGCACTCAGGGCTGATTTCCTTAAGAATGGATAGGTTTGATCTTCTTGCAGTCCATGGGACTCTCAAGAGCCTCCTCCAGCACCATCATTCAAAAGCCCCAATTCTTCGGCGATCAGTTTTCTTTATGGTCCAGCTCTCACTTCCATACATCACTACAGTATATAGGCAATGCTGAACTAGATGGGCCAGCAGTCTGACTCAGTATAAGACTACTTCCTCTATTCCTAACATGGGGACCTGCCATTTCCCCATGTCATTAGCCCCTCAACCAGTGTTATTTACAGAGCATGAATGGAACCCAGAATAGCCTGAAACATCATATCGGAACTACAGTTAACATGAGAGCTGCAACTGAAGACTCTCGGTTTCTCGGGAATGCAATAGGATTATTTCAGCTCCCATAAATCAAGTCCTTTAGAGGTGGAAAACAGCAAGACCCATATCCTGAGCTTATGTTATTTCATCCCCAGAAATTCCAGGCCTGGCTACATCTCACAGTCAATGCCAGACAGCTGACCTTTTTACCCAAAGGTAGCAAGCCAGGCTGATATCTCACTGTCCTCCCAAGAGCGAGCGAGCAAGAGAATCCTTCAGGGAAAATGATATATTGGAACTGACGTCAGGCAACAGTGATGGATGCACCATTAGACACGATAGCAGTAAATCAGGAGTGGAGCATAAGCATCACAATCAAGGCATTGCTCACAGTTTCAAGTCAGAGATAAGCCAGACATGAGCAGGCTGGATTTATGTTATTGCAACAGTTGCAGAGCCAAGCAGAGCCAACCAGGCAGTTAGGATTAACTCCCCTTTCTAAGATTTCCACAAAGTCTTGTTGTTTTCCTGTAAGGGAGACAATGCTGCTCTGACTATTCTGCTGTGCGGAAGCCTGTTTGTTGCTGCAAATAATCCCCTTTTTGCCCCTTTCTGCTTATGAGGCCATCCCTAGGAGATGGAACTTCATTCCAGAATGAGAGCAGGCACAATCTGATGCCGTTTTCAGTCTCTGTGCATTTTCTCCCTCTGTGTTTCTGATGTGCACTAAAGCTTGGTTGAAAAGGCTGTTGTGGTGCAGTAAAAGACTGCTTTGCTGATGGAGACACTTGCCTATGTGAACTGGTAAAACACAGCACGAAATGATTGTCGATGCAATCACATGTAGATTGTTTTATGCGGTGTATTAGCTACATCGGGGATGTGGTGGCAGTAGTGGGGTCCAGATGAATGGAAGGAACTAAAAGTTGCAGCAAACTGGTATGTTTGCTGACCAATATCTGTATTAGACTGAAGGTGACCGTTTTGAACATAGGAATGACTACCTTGGTCGATCATAGTCGGAGTCCTCATGTTGGAAATTTCAGATGGGTGCCAATTACTCCTCAATCAGAGAATCTGCCCAGTGTGCACAATACCATTGAATGGGGCAGAGCTAACCCCATGTGTTCCTGGTTACCTCTTTGCATGTTTAGGCTGCCCCTGAGGAGGACTAGAGTAATCTGGAACTATAAAATCTGTGAGGAATTCAACTGTGGAGAGCCAGTATGGTGTAACTGGGTAGAGTATTGGGCTAGGACTAGAAAGACTGAGGATCAAATCCCCACTCAGCTAAGAATCCCACTGGGTGACCTTGGGCCAGTCGCCCATCAGTGATTTCAATTGGGAATGAAAGAGGTGGGCCCTGAGAGAACATACAACTGAACAAAGAAATTTACAATCACAGTTTACAAGAGGCAACAGGTGGATGCGAAGAATGAGGAAAGGTATTTAGGAGCGGAGATGCAAGCAAATGTCACAGTTGGTGCCACCTGCTGAACAACTGTCTAGTCATTTTGCAGCTATTGTGGAGCTAAGGTTTTACAAGAGAATTCTTAAAGGAAGAGAATGTCGCTTGGGACCCATATGTTTCACTGGGAAACAATGCAAAACAGCATTTGTCCAATTGTGCTGGATCCGGTAAGAAGAGTGTGGGCAGGTTTATAACCTTCCTACTGCCCAAGCCTAGAAAAAGAAGGATGGAAAGAACCATAGAGCTGGGAAAACTGCAGGAAAAGATAACCCAGATAATCAAGATATTGGAGTACTTTCCATATACTGAAAGGCTAACAGGGTGTTTTTTTCCTGCAGGGAGGGGCCTACAGAGTGTCATCCCCAGCCCAATGTCCTTCTGACTCTTTTGGAAGAGATGACACATCCACCTTTCTTGCCTGAATACGAAGCTGGATTTCTCCTGGTATCTATATTTACTACAAAAATCTATTTGGGTTCCTGTCATTCCTAACTGAGACTGTGCATTCAGAATACGTGTGTCTCTGAGTTATTATTTTAAAAAAAACAACAACAACAAAAACAACAACAACACAACCTACACATTCCAGAAAAAGTATTTGTAGAGATCTCCTGGAAAGGACCATGGGGTCAATGGTAGAACACAGAAGGTTCTAGGTTTAATCCCTTGCATCTCCATAAACAAAACAAAACAAAACAATACAATACAAAACACAGATCTCCCAGTCCTACAAGGGATTGAAACTTTGGACTTTTGCATACAACTCCTGTGGTCTACCACAGAGCTACAGTCTGTTTCCCAAAAAGGCAGTGCCATGCACTATTTCCTGTATGTGTGCATTGGCTCAAAGTATAACATTCCATCAACTGGCCCGTACCAGTTCTGAATCACACTTCTTCAGTGTCCTTTAATTTTCTGGCCAATTCCCCTTGGCATTGGTGACGCCCACTATGATCTGTCCTGGCCAGAGTTTCCAATTTTAGAAGGCTCATGGTGAATCAGAGTCTTGTTCCTGTTTAGTGTGCTGGCTATGAAAACCGTAGTATGAGATTCTCCTCATTTCAAGGGATGTTTGTCATGTTTGAAGGAATGTTGGTCTCTAACCCATTACCTCACAGTCTCCAGGAGCATTGATACTGATGGAGGACAGATAGGAAACACTCACAAGGTGTCAGCTTCAGTTTTTGGTGAGTTCATGGGCAAGACTTTCTCCATGGGCTCACGTCCCTCAGGTAGTCTACCTCCTCACCACCAGCCAAGCCTGTCATTCCTCCCCCCTCTCAGCATTGCTGCTACCTGCTTGCTTGCCAATCAGAGAGCCAATGTCACAGGGGCATCTACTGCTCCTCTTTCTCATCACTGCCATAGTCTGGTCCAGAATGGAAGGGGTGCAGGCTGAGAAGCAGGTCCAGAGGGCTTTTATCAGTGGAGTCTCCTGCTGGGATGGAGCCCCTTGGCAAACGCTCAACTATGATGAACTCTCAATGCCTGTCCTGCAGCTACAACCTTGGTTCAATGCTATAAGTTGGAGTGGAGAACTTTGTTCTGCACAAGGACCACATTCCCTTGAGAGGAACCATCTTGGGGGGGGGCACAAGCCAGACATGGGTGTGGCCAGAAGCAGAAGTGGATGGATCTATGGATGTAACTCTTTGTACATTCCAGCAACACAAAAGTCAGAGTTGGTTTACACCAACCCACACAAATGCATCTCTCCTTCCATGCATGCAGGAACCACGATCCCAATTCAAGGACACATTCCAATCAGGCAAAAGCACTCAAGGAGGGGGTGATGAGAGGCCAGGGTCAGGTGTGCCCTGGGCAAAGATGTGTGGCCTGGGGAAGGCATGGCCTATTGAGAGTCCCAGGGGCAGGAGAGCAGGATTTAGAGGTCCACACTCAGCCTCCTGGCCTGTGGTTGGCCCCCCACTTAAAAGAGGTGTCATTTCATGCCAGACGGCAGGAACCATACTTGCCAGCAAACCAGCAGCCTGCCCCTTAC
Source organism: Darevskia mixta (assembly GCA_034641385.1). Lineage (NCBI taxonomy): Eukaryota > Metazoa > Chordata > Lepidosauria > Squamata > Lacertidae > Darevskia > Darevskia mixta. The sequence continues at coordinate 293,183 of JAWWNH010000085.1, forward strand.
AGCAGTTGATTGCAATCTTATTTCAATTATTCTTTGGAGGCTCTTTGTGAGCAAGAGAGTTTATTTACTGTGAAATCTCTCAAAGTGTCTTTCCAAAAACACTGCCAAGAAAACGGGGCGGGGGGGAGAGAGAGAATCAAAGCTTTCATTCCCGAGAGATGGAAAAGGAGAGAGCAGTCAGCCAATCAAGTGCCCCTTCCTGCTGCACTGAGCCTGCAAGCTGTCCTCGGCTCTGTTTATTTTACATTGACTCAGCGGTGTAGTTAGGTTAGCCGCAGCTTACTCAGTGCAGGCAGCGTGACCATGCAGCTTCCCTCCCCACTCTCCGGGTGCTGCAATAGTTCTCTCTCTTGACCTGACACCCTCCTTACCCACAAATACACCTTCTCATGCCACAATCCCTAAAATGGCCTGTGCAGAAATCGCACGGCGGAAGCCAAAGGATGATGGTGGCCCCGCTGCCAAGCTAAACAAAGGTAGTTGTTTGAAGCTGTGCTCTCAAATAAAACCTGACGTCCAGTAGACCCAAACAGCAATTCCTGGCTTTGGGGGTCGCTGTTTACAATGTTCACGATGGAAGCCTTGCCATGTGCTAGGGATGTGGAGCCTGTGGCCCTCCAGAAATTGTCAGTCTACAATGCTTATCAGCTCCAGCCAATATGGCCAGTGGGCAAGGATGATGGGATTTGTGGTGCAATAATATCTGGACGGAAATCACTGACTATCCCTGTCTCCCACTCTTTAACGCTGATGGTGGTTGCATAGTGGTAGAGGAAAGCACTTTATATAAGGATTTTTTTTTCTTGGCACATGTCTAGGGGTAAAATGAGACGAGGTTGGTCCATCAATAGCCCCACCAACCCATGGACACACAATAACACAGAGCTGGATCTGTCTCTAGCCAGATCCCCGCCTCTGCTGCCACCATTCACTGCATACCAGCAACGGGAGTCCATTCTCCTTGGAGGTAGACGGAGACTGATCTCATGTTTCCGCAAAGGGTCATTGCTCACCTCCTCCTGAGAGGCGTTTGTTGTAACCCACTCTTGAAAGTTCTCAGGCCAAGGGAGAAACGTGAGTTCCATGGGAAAATTCCATACGGGAGTGTTGCAACGCCGTTCATAAGCACAAGGGTTGTAATGGATGCGGCTATCCCCATCGGTCCCATTGCAATAAATTTAAAGTTGCTACACCTAACACCCAGGATAAACTTACCAGTCCCTGAAGCTAGTATCTGGTGAGACAGGGGCTATGCAGTCAAATGGAGCAGTTGCATGAACCTGGAGTAAGATGAACATAATGACTGCTCCCCACATCAAATGGGTGGCGTACTTTGCGTGGTCGCGTGCAGCACCTCCAAGTCTGTTTGAGTTCCGAAACCTTCAAAAACTGAAAGTGGAAGCCTCAAAACGGAAGCCTCACAATACGGAAAACTCAAAATGGAAGCCGTGTTTCCTGTTTGACTTCCGAGGCGCGTTCGAAAACTGGGGCACTTTTCAGCATTTGAGTTCTGAAACGTTCGACTACGGAGGCATTCAAAAACCGAGGTACCACTGTATATGCATTGAAATTAATGGAGCTTATAAATGGCATTATTTTCAATGGATCTGCTTTGAGTAGGACTAACATTGGATGACAACCCTGTATCTACAAGGCACTTATCTTATGCAGCTGACTTTATCTAGGCCTCAGATGCACCAGAAATATGTTCTTGCTTTCAATGTCTGGCTTTCCCATCCTGCAATGAGGGCTGCTTTTGTTTGCACTGAACGTAACTGCTCTTTCCCTGCCAGTGACAACTGTGCTATGCTTCAGGCAGATGTCAGAGATCCCTGATTCATCTATTCTTCATTGCCAGCCATCTCTGCAAACCACATAATAGTGGACTTTCAGGCTTCTTTCATTCCAGTGAGGTTGCTGTTTAGACCTTGCAGCTTGGAAGAAAGAAGGAAGGAAGGAAGGAAGGAAGGAAGGAAGGAAGGAAGGAAGGAAGAAAGAAAGAAAGAAAGAAAGAAAGAAAGAAAGAAAGAAAGAAAGAAAGAAAGTAAGTCAGTCCTGCCTGGAGAGCTTCTTATTTCTTTTTTAAAATGAATAAATAAATCAAAACATGGGGAAATTAAATGGTCCTTAGGAGCTAACACTGTGTGCTCAGCCATTCACAAATGCTGCAAGCATTCGGTGGAGTTTGCAGAGCACAAGGGCAGCTGCCTTTACCTAGAAAATGGAAATGTATTTGCCTTTCTCTCTCACTGAAAACATGAATGAAGGCACTGGAATATAGATGTAAGTGGGGTCAGAGAAAGAGGGCAATTCTACATTTGAGAATTGTAGTGAGAAGACAGAATTTCACCTGGCGCAGCTTTATACTTTATAGTGCCACAGTAACAGGAGAAATTGTGGCTGGTGGTTTTCTCTTCCCCTTCCAAAGGCACCAGAAACACACTCAAGGTCTGGATCTGGCAAGCCATATTCTTATTAAAATGAGGCCTACAGTGTTTTGTGCAGCCTTCTCTGGGACGCCACTTGCCCTACTGGGTGAGTCAACAAGAAGGGCAGCCTGCAGAAAGTTGCAGGAAGAGCTTCACTTTCACACTTCCTTGTATACCTTGGGAATAATGCAATGCAAGGTGCCCAAGCTATTCCAGGAAGTGTGGTTGGCTGGAAGCTGCAGAAAGGAAGCCTTAACACCACTACAAGCAGCACGTGACTATTTTGAAAAGTTGGGGGTGGGGAGGGAGAGGAAAACCCTCAGCCACCTTGTGAGTTTAAGTGAGATCCATGTCAGTTAAGGAGAAATTTCATTCGCTCCCTCTGCAATGATATTTCAGCAGGCGGCGAGTTTATTTTGCTCCCGCTCAACTGCATTTTTTAAAAATTAACATTTTTGATGGATCAACAGCCATTGTACCAGATGCTCTGTTTTCACCCTAAAAGAGCTTTTCTGTTTTCTGGTTCCCCCCCCCCCCCACAAACTGAGGCAATTAAAATAGGATGATATCCAAGTCAATGTTTGCTTCTTCGTCACCATCGCCACTGCTCCTGTTGTTTGTAAAACTTACTATCAAACATTAATAATAATAATAAAATGAACAGCTTTGAGTACAGATATATTTGTGGGAAATGCAGTATATACGTCAGCAGACAACGACTATGACTTCAGCAATGCCTTCTTTTCTTTTAAATAAATAAATCGCTGTGTCCTTGGAGAGGAGAAGGAGTGAGAGGGGGCAGGAGGGCCTGGGGTCTTTCCCAGAATTTGATGGCTGGTGGAGGCTGAGGAATTCCTTTCCACCTCCCACCCCTGCTGCTGGAGACTTCAATCATTCCTCATTCTGGCAGATGAGTGTGATTGGGAGCATTGGCCCATTGTGGGGAGGAACACATCACGCCTGTTGGTTTTATTAAGGGACATCTGTGAATGCGTGAAGCCGGTTAACTCCTTGTGCGCCCAAGGACTCTTTGTAGGGAATCGCCACCAGCTTTCCCTCTCTGAGCCTCTAAACCGGAGGGACAAAAGCTGTGGGGAAAGTGCGCCTGCACTCCTCTGCTTTAGGCAGCTGTGAAATTGGGCAGGAATGGGGAGGTTTGGCATACCAGCAGAACATTTTCTCCATGCATTCATCACTGAGCTTAGAGTACTAGGGTAATGTTCGGGAGAAAACAAACACACATATAACCCAATTTCATCACTAAATTGTGACTTTTTGGGTGGGGGGAGGAAGGGGATCAAAAGTTTTCATTGCCATACAGTCAGCATGGCACCCTCTAGACCAGGGGTTCCCAAACTGTGGTTCATGGCCCACCAATGGCCCACAAGCACTGCTGGTTTTAGGTTTGATGAGGCCCTAAGCTATGGGTTAAACCACAGAGCCTAGGGCTTGCTGATCAGAAGGTCGGCGGTTCAAATCCCTGTGACGGGGTGAGCTCCCGTTTTTCTGTCCCAGCTCCTGCTAACCTAGCAATTCGAAAGCACATCAAAGTGCAAGGAGATAAATAGGAACCGCTGCAGCGGGAAGGTAAACGGCGTTCCCATGTGCTGCTTTGGTTCGCCAGAAGCGGCTTAATCATGCTGGCCACATGACCTGGAAGCTGTATGCCGGCTCCCTCGGCCAATAAAGCGAGATGAGTGCCGCAACCCCAGAGTTGGTCATGACTAGACCTAATGATCAGGGGTCCCTTTACCTTTACCTTTAAGCTATTGAAGGTAATGGGGTCCTTTATATGTCCAGCTGTCCTTTGTCAACAACAAATTGTCACTGTTTTATGTGTTGAATATATGCTACATGGTAATTTATGGACCTAATAGGTATCTAAAGCCATATTATTTGTTTTTTATCTTATATTTTGGAAATGTACATCCAGAATTTTTTCCTTTAGATTTTTTTTTGGGGGGGGGGCAAGAGAGTGGGGCCCTAAGCTATAGCTTGTTTAGCTTATACGTAAATCCCGCACTGCCCACAAGTTTATTCAGGTGGTACCATGGCATGTTTGCATGCAATTAAAAAAAAACTATTAAGAATCACACAGCATCTAGCACAACACTTCAAATGAATGGCGTAGATCTGCCCTTTGATGTTTGCTTGGCCAGAATGCAGCAAAGAGTCACATCCATTGATCCATCTCCTTTGATTCTGGCCACACCCACCTCTGGTTCATGACCTCCGGCATGTTCCCCACCAGGAAATGTGGCCCTCGGGTTGAAAAAGGTTCCTCACTTCTGTGCTAGAGGAGCATTATAATTTTTGTTGAACATTAATAAATATACTGCTCAACATCCTCATCAACACAAAACAGAATTGGTAGCCTAAAACTGCATCAGGAGACAAGGACGAAAGCATTTCCCTGTATATGGGGAAATTAAGGAGGAGAAATACACAACTTGGAAAGCTGGGGTGGAATTTTCTGAAAATCTGAATTTTGCTCCCCCCCCCCATTAAAAATACAAACAGTTCTTGCATATTAGCTGTGTTACTAGACTCACTGTATGCAAAATATTATACAAACAATATATGCATACAGAGTTCAGGTTTCCTACAGTAATTAGCACATCAACAGGAATGAACACAACAATGAACAGAAACATAAATACTTATTTATTAACATTTATTTTTAAAAAATATGTTGTAGAAACATACCTCATTATACCTATAATATGTGCAATTTCTGTTTATAATTTTTCATATAGTTAGCCAGGCATTAAAATAAAAAGCAAAATGATGATGTACAAGCAGGATTCTATGGAAGAGGTAACTCAATGCAAACAAAGCTTGACAGGGCTGCAACTGTCAAAAACTGTATCTAGGGGTGCAGGAGTTTGCCAGTTTGTTTCTTATTTTTACAATGTTATACAGTATTCAGTTCTCCACTTTCCCACATCAGTGTGTTGGATTTTTTTTATTTTTATTTTTTAAACCCTCACGAAAATTCATCAGCACATTGTTGCAAATTTCTTGTAATACATTTTTGCCTGCACCCAAACCAATCCCTGCCTAATATAACACAATTTTATATGCTATCTTCACCAGTTTAAGGATTGCTAATGCACACTTTACCCCGCAGTATGTGCATTTTTGTACACATTGCTTGGCTGGAGAGCTGCATTCAAATACCTAGAGAACTGCAAATTTTGAAGGATGGCTGAGTTTCGGTTGGCCCGTTGTTTGGGTGGGAAAGTGTGAATTATGTAAGTTCACCTTTAAACATGAACTGATTCCATTCTGTTCCCCAATCCCTAGTTGAAACCCATTCAGAACGGATTTCTTCTCCACCCCTAACTGGGAGCGTACACAAGTTCATTGTCAGAAGGGCTCTTCACTCCTCCAGTTCCTCCCTGCCACCTCCCCCTCCCCCCGGGTCCTCTTTCCTCTGAGCCTGCAACACTTTTCTCTGCCCCCTCTTCCCTTCTCACAAGGGCTCTTGGCGTTCCCCCCCCCCCTTTCCTTTTTTTTTTTCAGTCTGGCCGCAATGCTCCAAAGCTGTGGTGGGTCTCTCAGAGAAGCTTATGCAGCTCATAAAACTCCCGGATAAAAGCCGAGATGGACAGCAGTGGTCAAAGTTCATGCAATGTACCCCGCCCTCTGTTTCATTTACAACTGGAAGTCACCTCATTAAACACAACACCGTGCGGGACACGCTAGCTCTCTCCACCCCCACCCGCTCTGCTTTGGTTCTTCCTGCCTTGTTCCCAGATTAGTAGTCATAGCCAAGGAGGGGGCCACTGAGTTTCAGGAATCAGGATGCCACTGAAACCAAGTGATTTTATTTATAGTTATTTTATTTATATACTAGCCTCTGGGTCATCTTTAAATGCTTGAGAGGGCAGCACCCAGCCCAAGGTAGACAATGTAGTCAAGTATAAATATACAAGTACATATAAACATCATTCCACACTAGCATCAGAACAATCATAAATAATATGGCACACAGTCTGGTCAACAGAGCGCTGTCCAAGAAAGAGAGAGAGATAGAGTTGCAAGCACTGAAATTTTGACCTATGCTGTTGCCACTTTTGAAACAAATGGGTCTTCCCTTGTGGGTGTGCTTCAGAGATCCCTTGTGGTTCAAGTCTTCCACAGATGTTCCTAAAGCAGGTTCCATCATTGCATGGAAGTAGGAAGGGGAATCAGGATCACACCAGCTGGATCTATCCCAATCTCTGTGCATTGATCAGACTTGGCACACTTAGAAGCAGCAGGTGTGCAGGGTCTGTAACTTGCAAACGCCGTGTAGGGTATGACTCCAGCTACAGAGCCTGCAGCCTACGTATCCAGCATTCAGAACACACAGACGTTTTGTACACAAGGTCCAATCAACACAATGACGGCAGGTCTGGGCGGAATCTAGGGAGGGGTGTAATCTCAATTACTCCCCTCCCCCACAACATGTTGGTCATAATTTAAGAATGTCAGGGCAACACTCTAGTAGAATTCTGTTCCATCCCACTTCCAAGTTAATTTTCAAATTGTTGCTGGGTTGTTGTTGTTTTTAAAAAAAGTGCACACAAAAAATTGCATCAAAACATATTCAAATATGTGTTTTTGAGCACTCTCTCCATCTCCCTCCCTCCCTATATGCATTGCAGAACTTATTTTCTCTTATTGAAATGTGCTGCATGGAACTGTGATGGCCACACTCGAAGAAGTTCAACATCCAGTGAATAGTTTAAGTTCTGAACACCCAATAATAATAATAATAATAATTCCCCAGCCACTCTGGGTGGCTCCCAACAGAATTGATGATGATGATGATGATGATGATGATGATGATAATACGATAAAACATCAGACATTAAAAACCGTTAATCCAAAAGGTGCATTTCAAGTTAGTCTGTATCAGAATTTGCAAACATTAAATTTCTCAGTGGTTCCAAGTCCGGACCCTTCTCCTTGAGCCAGTTCAGATGTAAGATAAAATCTCCCAGAAGCCCCAGCACTGAGAAGCCCATTTTGCTACCACCTCCCCAGCCTGACAAGGTCATGCTGCCGTTGTCCTTAGATTCCAATGGCTCCACCAGGGAAACCATGTTAGACCACAGTCCTTCCTATTAGTGCTACTATGAGACCTGTTGTCTAATATCTCAAAAAGTTTCCTACCCGCTAGAAGGAAACTTCAGCTACTCTGCATCATTCACTGGGCACTTTAGAATTTCTTTGTAATTTTGTTGAGTGTGCGCCGAGCTTACTTTCTTGTTTTGACACAACCACTATTCTTTCTTTCTTTCCTCCAGCATTCTGCAGCCTCCCCAGATGCTTGAACTTCCTGAACTGAAAAAGCTCCATCAGAGGCGTTACCTATTGAGGTCTTCCCCTAAGCTTTAATTTAAGCATGGGAAACTGGGGAGACTGTCTACCATGTGCCTCAGATCAGTATGCTTGCTTATTTTGTTTTTAAAGGAAATCCTCTTTACTTTTAAAATATTTTTGCACTGATTTATTCAAAAGTAAAAAGATGTCACTTCTTTATACACAAAAACAAAACACAGTTAACAGCTGTCAGGAGCACAGCTGTCAAGAGTATATCAGCCATATCCTGCAACTTCCCACATCTACAAGAAAGCCCAGCCTTTATGGTGCTGTCACCTGGGGAGGCTGCAGAATGCTGACTGCCGGAGAGATGGTTTACAGCATGAAAAAAAGAACACTCAGCTGCCTCAGAAGAAAAGTAAGTGCACCAAAACCCCTGCACCCTTCCCATGACAATTTCACTGAAATGTTCACTCTCATTTGATAATTTTTGAATGCAATTTCTTTCCCAATTAACTAATTAATGAAGAATGATCTAAAATACAGAAGTCATTTTTGGCATCCAGCATTCTTGGATCCAAAAGTTGCTAGGATAGGCAGGAACCATTTTAATACAAGAGGTGTCTCCCAGCAGAGGTGGAGCTGCAGCCCTATTTAGGTCTTGATCAAGGGCAGAGCTAGGGAATCTGTACCCCTCCAAATCTTTCTAGACCACAACTCCCCTTCATCGCTGACCACTGTCCCTGCGGCTGATGGCAGCTGAAATCTATCAACACCTAGAGGGCCACAGGTGCCCCACCCTTGGTCTAGGGCAGGGGTCGTCAACCTTTTTATACCTACCACCTACTACTACTACTACTAAAAATAATAATATAATATAATATAATATAATATAATATAATATAATATACTTAATAATAATAATACTAATAATAATAATAATACTAATACTAATCATTTATTTATACCCCGCCCATCTGGCTGGGTTTCCCCAGCCACTCTGGGCGGCTTCCAACAGAACATTAAAATACGATAATCTATTAAACATTAAAAGCCTCCCTAAACAGGGCTGCCTTCAGATGTCTTCTAAAGGTCTGGTAGTTGTTGTTCTCTTTGACATCTGAAGGGAGGGCGTTCCACAGGGTGGGTGCCACTACCGAAAAGGCCCTCTGCCTGGTTCCCTGTAACTTGACTTCTTGTAGTGAGGGAACCGCCAAAAGGCCCTCAGCGCTAGATCTCAGTGTCCAGGCAGAATGATGGGGGTGGAGACGCTCCTTAAGGTATACTGGATAATGCATCTGTCTTGATGGTAAAATTTCCTTACCGCCCACCATTGCTCGATGGAAGGAGGATTCAGCTTGTGCCGTAGAACCCCCTGCCGCCCACCTAGAATCCTGAAATGCCCACTAGTGGGCGGGAGGGAGCAGGTTGACAACCCCTGGTCTAGGGTTGCTTGTATGTATGTGTGTGGGAGGGAGGGAAATTCTTCAAAATGAGCTCCATTTGGAGCTGTCCAAGGTTTTGTCTTGAACTAAAGTCTTGTCTTGAACTAGAAGTCTTGCCTTGAACTAGAACTCATTTTGGTACTCACTACTTGGGCTTAAGCAACTATCTGGCTCTGACCATCACAGAACAGAAGCCTGGGGTCATTAGAAAAAGAGCACTACAACAATGGGCAGAGGAGAAAAATTGTGTCCAATAATTTTCTAGCATCTCAAATCCAGATCCACAAAGTGTTATCCTCAGTAAGCAGATAGATATACCAAGTCTGTAGAGTAGGAAAATACGTAAGCCGTCAAGTTAAAATGATCAGGAAATGCAAAAGGCACAGTCTGTGACTATTCATTTAAAGTTTAAATATGTGCAAAATAATTTACAAGAGAAGCAATTGGTGAATATACAAACATATTTGCATTGCTTTAAAAAACATATCCTAAACTGTACTGGAAAATAAAAGACTTCTTCTCTGAAGAAGTGTGCATGCACACAAAAGCTCATACCAAGAACAAACTTAGTTGGTCTCTAAGGTGCTACTGGAAGGAATTTTTTAATTTTTTATTGGAAAATAAAAGCAATGTCTCTATTTGAGCCCAATGAGTAGAATTCATTTCAAATATTTAGGTGGTCTCAGGTTGTGAACTGAAACTAGGCATATGGTGCAGCCTGCAGCAGTGTTCTGTCTGGGTCCAGTCAATGTTTGGATAAGAGATTGTAAGGGAGTGCTGTGCATCCTAAATTTGACTCCATATTGGAATAAAGGTGGGATAAAAAGGTAAAGGGACCCCTGACCATTAGGTCCAGTTGCGGACGACTCTGGGGTTGCACGCTCATCTTGCTTTACTGGCCGAGGGAGCCGGCGTACAGCTTCCGGGTCATGTGGCCAGCATGACTAAGCCGCTTCTGGTGAACCAGAGCAGCGCACGGAAACGGCGTTTACCTTCCCGCTGGAGCGGTACCTATTTATCTACTTGCACTTTGACGTGCTTTCAAACTGCTAGGTGGGCAGGAACAGGGACCGAGCAACGGGAGCTCACCTCGTTGTGGGGATTCGAACCGCCGACCTCTGATCGGTGCAAGCCCTAGGCTCTGTGGTTTAGACCACAGTGCTTACCTGCGTCTCCATTAAAGGTGGTATATAAGTACCATAAATTTAGTCAGAAAGTACATGGCCAGAGAAAGTATAAAATGCATCTGGTGGGGATTACGCATAATGACTGGAGGATGTACAGCATTCAATCAATATATGCACATTCCCCTGGGCCTGTTAGATATTATGGATACTGGATGAAAATGTCTGCCATTCCCTCTTCAGGATAGTTTATGTGCACATTCTCCAGGAGGCCTGGTGGATATGCACAACGGCCTGTTGTTATGCACAGTAACCACTCAACTTACATTCTCCTTAACATCTATCCCACAAACAGCATACCACTGTAATTCAACAGAGATTGAGAAGGAACAGAAACCAAGAAGCTTCACTTCTATAAATTAACAACTAGGTCATCCAATTGGGTCCCCTACATACCGGTATCTACTAAAGTTGCAAGATCCCATATGGAGTCATCTGGTGCTTAGGGTGAACCGCTCCCTGTGGTTTACTGCGAGGAATCCTGCTTCCTTCCTGCACCTGTTTTAATTGGCTCCATCAGCCACTGTCTTACTGTCTTCCCAGCACAGCCCATTTGGGTCATTTTCTGTTCAAAACTCAGGATGTCAACTTCAGCCAAAAATGTGGTTCTGTAAGGAGATACTCAGATGAAGAAACAATGGTTGCCTCTTCTGAGACATGTGCTGCCACCTTCAGGGCACAACAAGCTATGCACACACATTGCCCATGCTTTGGAAACCGGAATCATATATCACAATCGACCACTTCATATTTGATCATCTCTGTGAAGGGGGAAAAATGTTTTGGATATGAATATGAACATTTTGCTCCGAGTACAAAGGCTGGGAAACATGATGGAGACACCTGTCTTCTCACAGGGCAATGCCCATATTTGGACTTGTTCAGGGATGTTCTCTCTATTTCAGGAACAAGGATGTACGAAGCAGCCCTCAGTTCCTTTCCCTTCCTCATTGTTTCCTCAAAGGAAGGGCATTTTGCATTCAGATGCATTCACTGATCCATGAGAGGTGCATTGTAAGAGAAAGCATTCCTTGAGGAGGGTCTCCTATGGTGCACTGAATATCAAAGATGCGCCACCTGTTAAAAACCCAGATTCGTTGTTCTTCACTATTGTAAATAAATATTTTATTTCATACGACTTTTTCTATACAATACAGCATCCAATGAACTAATGCATGATTCCAAGAAAGAAAAATGGGTTAGGGTGGAATTCAGCATCACAGTAAGCTCATCAGTCGCATGAGTATAAAGCATTTTTGCCTGCCAGATGGAAAATCTCCCCTCTCCTCCTCCTGCAGGTTGTTCTGGGGGATTCCCCTGACCCCTCCAGAAAAAATTGGGCAGGGCACTGAGGGAGGAGAGAGGAGAAAGCCCTGTTGCACTAGTGGGACTCATTGCACTGGCTTCTGCTAGCCAGGGACACCAATAATAATAATATTTAAACAATATTAACAATTTTGGAAATGCTTCATCAGAAGAAACACCCATCACTGCCTCTTATCATCAGTTTCATGGGACCTTCTAATAAATACCATGGGTTAAAAATAACATACTGTCACATACCTTGTTCCAACATACCTTGTTCCTACAGCAAAATTCTTATACTACATTAGCCAGACTTGCTCAGGTTATTCCCTTTGTGGGCAAGCAGGGAGGGACAGTGATCTGGGATACACAGAGGGCAAAATATGCAACAGTAGCTCCTTGAGTGAGCAGCTACTTGACCCCTACATGTGACCGGGTATTAACCTTTTATATCCGCGACCTCTCCCATGTGACCAAGGTCAAGATGGTGCAGAGGAGGGAGGAGGGAAGGGACTGTTAGAACTTCAGGATGTCACCCATTTATTAACAAAGGATGTGCTGAGTCAGAACAGAACAGCTGTCTCAACTATAGTCCATCCCTAGCCAGAATAGAGAGACCCAGGGAGAGGGGCTGTTGTGGAAGATGTGTTATCTCCCTCTATTTATTTTTTTATCGGTAGCTCTGTTTCTGGATTTAGGTTTCCAGCTGCTTTTGAACTTGTGTACAAGACTATTGCAGATGCGAAGTGGGCTGCAAGGAACAGCCATTTTTAATTCAAATGATAGTGCTTAGGACTGCATTTCATTCACACAATCTCCGTGGGTGGGTGCAGTCTTGCTCCCATCTGAAGAAAGATGTGTGGAAAACGGGCAGCTGTGGGTATTTCTCAGAGCATGAAAGCATAATCATTTGAAGCACACCAGGTGACCCTTATTACAGGGTGGGAGGAGAACTTCGCTTGGTCCACATTTTTAAGCAAACCGACCTACATTTAGGCCTCCAACCTAATAATACATGGGGCTAAAGGTAGGGTTTGCCATGCTTTTTCTTCTTCTTTTTTTTAAAAATTATTTTATTAGTAAAAAGAAATCACAATTTGCAAAGACATACATACAGACATACATACATAATGATGTTTTCACACAGGTATAAGCATATTTACATTACAAATATAATCTTCCTAATTATCTGTACATTCATTTACTTCATTTCTATTTTCCATTTCTAGGTTCATGGAAAAAGGATACAGAGGCTGAAGAGAGAGCGCCAAAGCCGTAAGAAAAAGAAAGAAAAGAAGAAAAACCAGTGAGAGAAGACATAGAAAGAAAAAAGAGAAGAAGAAAAAAGAGAAGAAAAAGAACGTATAAGAATAAAAATGGTAACTTTTAATATAAATAATCATTGAATAATCAATCAAACAAACAAACGAAAACTCCATCACAGACTGCAACACTTCTTTAAATTCTAATAAAGCTTTATTATCTGTTATTCGTTTTCGGCGTCTTTGTTTTCCTTTTGCTGCCCCTCTCTTTACTTATTCCAACACAATCAATAATTCACATCAACGCCTTTTCTATCTAGATAATCATTCAAGTCCTTGGGTTTGCCCATGCTTCAAACAGTGAAATTCCGGGAAGAAAAGTTGTTGAGCTTTTGGACCAAATCATCTTCAAGGGCAGCCCCACACAGAGCACATTGCAGTATTCCAAGCTGGAAGTTACAGTGGCCTAGTCACTTTTGTCGTAGCTAGTGAACCCAGCGAAGGCTCCTAGCCTTTGGCATTGAATATGTCATTGAACGCCCTCCCCCATCCCTAAAACGTAGAGGTTTTTTAAAAAAACACACAAAACCAGACTGTGTTCTTGGAACCTGTCCTCTCTTGGGAGCAAGAGATTATATTGTTCTCACTTAGGCAGCCAAACAGAATATATTATGGTTCAAGAGGGGAGAAGAAGGGATAGGAACTTGCACCGTTCAAGTCCACTCTGGGGGATTGTCAGGGCTGTGTCTAATCCCTAAAGGATGAAGTGGGCCATACAATGGCTGGTAAAATTGGCTGGCTGTGCTATACCAACTCCATAAGGAGCCCACAAAAGGAACCACCTTCAGGGGTCGCCCCTGTGAAAAGGCGAGGTTGTGGCCAAGAATTTCTTTTCTCATGCAGATGTGCTGCTCGCTTGTTCGCTCACCCTTTTCACACACGCATGCCTAGCCTGATCGCTGCCGTCTTCCCTGCCTGGGACGGTATCCGATTGTACCCCCTGCCAGCTCGACGCTGAAGAGAAAGTGAATCTCCTTTGCTCCCGGGCTACCCCCCCTTTCCTCCACTCAATATATTCTCAGCCCCCCACACTCCAAACCACTCCAGACAGAAAACAAGGGGATTATTCATGAAGGAAAGCCGCAAGGCTTGTGATGATCTCAGGGAAACATGTTTCTCTCTGTTGAGGAGGCTCCAGGCTGCTCTATCATCAGAAAGCACACATGATAATTAAGAGCTCTTGGTCTGTTAACGAGGATTTAAGCCAGTGCAGGGGGAAAAGGGGGATGATAGGAGATGCAACAAGATAAATTCAACTAGATCAGGGTCATCCCCTCTTTTTACTGGCTTTGCTTTCAAAGCGAGAGACACTCTCGTTCAAATAAAACCATAAAGAGGCAGGGTTTATTTAACCTTTACACCATTTCCCTGCCAAATGTATCCCCATGAAGCTGTGCTTTGAACCCCAAATGTGCTATCAGCAGCAAAGAGCTTCAGGGATAAATAGATTTCATTATTATTAATTTAGGAGATGAGGTAACTTCCAGGAAGAGAATGGCCAGGAGAAATGGTACCATTTAACCGCTCTTCCTCTGCATTGGAGTCCCAGTCTGTACCCTTCTCCCCCCTTCCGTTCCAGTGGCTGCTTTAAGAGAAGTGGCAAGCATTATTGACCTTTTAAAGCAGGTGTCCAGGGTTCAATATCTGGCCCTGAAGAGGTTTCTTTTCTTTTCCTGAATCACCATTAGAGACAGACTTCACACTCTTAAAGCAGATAACTTACTTATTTCCCACAGGAGATTTACCGGGAAGAGGAAGATTACTCCGAGGTGTCAGGAATAGAAGTGGCACTGGACAGGTAGTGAAAGATGGAGCCAGTTAATGGAGTTGACACACATGATGATTGAATTGAATGGCATCAGTACCATGCACAGCCTGATTTCATATGGTAGGCATAGCTGTCAACTCGGATTTGAAAATAAGGGATTTTTTTCCAAAATTTCAGATTTGAAAATAAGCGATGCCGTGAGGGCGGTGCAATGACACCAAGTAGCCTCGCCACCCTGCGCTCCAGAGGCTGTGCGCGAACGGTGTGAGCGAAAGAGCGAGCGCATAGACGGCAGGCAGGCTGTCTGTCTGGTTGGGCGTGAGGGTCTGGCTGCACAAGGCATGCAAGCTCCGCCCCCAGTCGGTCTCAGACTCCTTATTGGCAGCCGAGCAACGCAGCTGAGGAGCTCCCTGGCCAGCAGGGAGGGAGAGTAGCTGCTTCCTTTGAAATCCGTGAAATTTAAGGGATATCAACAATCCAGGATAGCAGTGGGAAACGGCATTGGAATAAGGGAGTTTCCCACAAAAAAAGGGAGGGTTGACAGCTATGGTGGTAGGAAAGTTGGTGAAAAAACGGAGTGAGGGGCCAGAGGTGAGCTGGAGAAAGAGAGAAAAGGAGTGGCAGAAAGAGAGAGGATAAAAGGATTTCCCCCCCTTTTGGCTCTGGCTCCACCCCTCACTGGCATTGGCCCCACCTGCTATCAGTTCTGCCCCCGCCCACTGCTGGCTTTGGTCTCACCACCACTGGCTCTGGCATGCAGACATCAAACGATTACTTCCAAGCAGTGGTGTAGCATGGGTTGCCAGTGTCCGGGGCTGCACAGAGAGGTGGGTAGGGAAACGGATGGAATATGCATGCACATTCAAGTGCCTAATAGCATCTGCGCCACCCAGGAGATCACAGCCACAGATATCAAAAAGGTAGATGCATTCCATTGTCTGGAGAGGTCATTTCCTGGTTTGCATGGAGAAGCCTGGTGATGAAAGTGTGCAGCTGTATTGAGACAGCACCAGGGTGGGTGGGTGGGTGGGTGGGTGAAATTTTCTGCACCCTAAAATTTTTGCACCCAAGGCAACTGCCCCTGTGGCCCCCTGTGCTACACCACCGCCTCCAAGGGAATGCTGCCTATGAACAAGAATGGTTCACCAGTCCTGCTTTTGCAGGTCCACCCAGTTTAGCTGTATTTCCACTTTCTCTGACATCAACACAGGCCATGTGCTCTGCTGCTGAACATCAAGTATGGTGAAGAGCAATTGGATTTCTCCAGGCTGCTACTCAAGTGCAGGTTACGCTTTCTGTGGGCTAGTAATGAGGCAATTAGAGGCAGCTCAAGAAACTGTTCCAGATGTTCCGTTTTACTGCTGAGATAATGCCCATATAATTCTAATAAATAAGAACTTCAGTGGGAAAGCGGGAAGCCAGTTGCTGCAGCTGTTGAGGGTTTTTCAGCGTGGCTGTGTCAAGCTTCTGCTGTTACTCCCGGTTGTTGTTTTAAAGATTTGCTTTTAACACTGGAAGATAATAGCCCCAAACTGTTCTGACGTAAACCAGCAGAGGGAGTGTTTTTGAAGGAGGAAAAAATGGAGGCTCGTGGGAGCCTGGAAATGCCCTGACCCTGGCCTCAGAAGGGAAGCTTTTGCTGCTGGTTTGGACATGGAACAATCGGGAAACTGTTTTTGTGTTTGGAATCTAAAGGTCATGTCATGGTAGAATCAGCAAAGAGGAATGCAAGCAGCTCCTTTAGGAAGAAGAAGAGGAAGAGTTTGGATTTGATATCCCGCTTTATCACTACCCGAAGGAGTCTCAAAGCGGCTTAAATTCTCATTTCCCTTCCTCCCCCACAACAAACACTCTGTGAGGTGAGTAGGGCTGAGAGACTTCAAAGAAGTGTGACTAGCCCAAGGTCACCCAGCAGCTGCATGTGGAGGAGCGGAGACACGAACCCGGTTCACCAGATTACGAGTTTACCGCTCTTAACCACTACACCACACCAGCTCTTTACACTGAGTCAGACCATTGGTCCATCTAGTTCAGTATTGACTACACTGACTGGCAGTGCGTCTCTGGGGTTTTAGGCAGGAGCCTCTCCCAGCGCTACCTAGAGATGCTGGGGATTGAACCTGGGGCCTTCTGCATGCAAGGCAGATAGGCTACAACCCTTCCGGTCCTGCCTTCCTGCTGCTCAGCATTGCCTTGCACAGGAGAAATTTCATCCTGAATGCTCCCAGAGGGAAACAGTATAGCAGGCATGGCTAACCTGTGACCCTGCAGTTTTTCACCAACGTTCCAACCACATGAAATCAGAGTTGGGCTCCAATCCTCACCAGCCCCAGCCAAGACAGCCAATAATCAGGGGTGAGGGGAACTGCAATCCAACAACAGCTGTGATAGGGGTGGGGGAGAATTGGCTTGGCTTTGCATTTTAATGAGCACCTATGGGCGAGACCAATAGTGGGTCCAATAGTCAATAAAGCAGTTTCTGCATGTGCTGCTGAGGGAAATGAGGGGCAGATGGGGCTTGTCGACCTAGGAAGGTAGCTGATCTCGGAGAAGGGAAATTCTGTTCCTAAATCTCTGCTGCGTTGTGACTATTCTCATTCATGAGAAAGGCTTGGGGAGCAAACCCCAAGGAAAAATCCACACCTGCTGCCTTGCAGTTCATCTTTGGGAGAAGAAAAGGCCAAGGAGAAAAGCCTATACAAATCTGGAGTGGAGTCCCCAAGGCAGTTGGATGGGACCTTGTGTGTCTCCTTCTGGCAACTCCTGCAGCAAACATGGCGCTAAACATGTTGCTCTGCTTTCCTTTGGACCACATCAGCGAGGCCGAGAGGGAGGTCTCGTTGTCTGAGCAGCTCAGGAGCTCCATACACACTGCTCAGGTCACTTCAGTGCTGCAAACACAGTAAAGCAATGTGGGAGGCAGCAATTATGAGTTATAAGCTCTATCTGATTGGCGTAATTCACACTTTCCAAAGCAATATGTGGACTGAAATATACAGCTATCCTTCAAAATTCGTTACTCCTATGAATTTTATGATGCACTTCTCCAAACAGAATGTGCGTGCAAAAATGAATATATCAGGCGCTCGGGGTGGGGTGGGAGGTTTGCATAAAGAGTCACATCAAGTGCAAATGTCACCTTTCTGGACTAGGTGGTGGTGCTTCACCATCAGGCATGCTTTGCTAAAGTACACAGGATAGGGTTTTTAACCCTCCTCCCTTGTGTCATTCCCCCACTCTATGTACAAACATAAAGCTGCTGCTATTACTGAAGACAATTTGGAGCTTAATCTGTTGACTGGAAATGTGGTTGATACATGAAAAGCACATCACAAAGTGAGAGAAGCTCTGGAAATTGATACTTGGCAGGGAACTGCTTGGCACCACTTGAAGGTCAGTTGTCTCCCTTACCCAATGGGTGGGCTGGCTCTCAGCAATTAAGCTTTTCGTTTTGTTACACATGATGTGTATTTGAAAGAAGTGTTCAAGGATGGTCCAGGAGATTTGGGTGCCGGTGATGGGAAGTTCAAATGGTGAAACCTTGGTGCTAAAAACATGACACCACAAATAATCTATTTGCTGCCCTTCATAGGTACTCCAGCAACTGCCAGTTGAAGTGGGCTACCTCACCCAGGTGGTGCTGTGGGTTAAACCACAGAGCCTAGGGCTTGCTGATCAGAAGGTCGGAGGTTCGAATCCCCACGACGGGGTGAGCTCCCGTTGTTCAGTCCATGCTCCTGCCCACCTAGCAGTTTGAAAGCACATCAAAGTGCAAGTAGATAAATAGGTACCGCTCCGGCGGGAAGGTAAACGGCGTTTCCTTGCGCTGCTCTGGTTCGCCAGAAGCGGCTTAGTCATGCTGGCCACATGACCCGGAAGCTGTACACCGGCTCTCGGCCAATAAAGAGAGATGAGCGCCACAACCCCAGAGTCGGACACGACTGGACCTAATGGTCAGGGGTCCCCTTTACCTTTACCTTTACCTCACCCATGCCTAATAGTAGGGCTGCCCTTGAAGTTGTGGTTTCTCCTGCTGATTGTGATAGGCAGCCATATTGTGTATAGTTAAGCAAAGAAAACTAAACAGACTGAAGTTTTCACATCATTCTATCACTGGTATAGCTCTACTGAAGTTCCTGGTGCGATGTTGGAAGAATTGGTTCAAAAGATGGATGACTGAGTTTCGCTACAAGAGGTCCCCCCTCCCCCTGCTTTGTTATTTTCTCTTAATCTAAATGAAAACATTTGTATATGGGGGAAACGGTCCTCTCACAAACTGCTGATTGTTTTGTCTCAGTGGCTCATACAATTTGATTTAGTTCAGAGGTTTTCCAGCAATTGCTCTTGTTACCATAAACATCCATCTCTAGGGCTTCAGATCTCTTGGCCAAAAGGACTTCTGCATTTTCCTTCCCATCCTTAGCATTTCAAAACATTGTTCTGGCTGATTTTTCATAGGCTTCTGCCAAGAAAGACTTGGAGGAGATAGGAGAGGCCACGATGAAAACTAAAACTGGCTCTGAGGGAGTTGATCTTGGCATTTTGTCACTGGTGGGATTACAAACAGCAGAATATTTAAAAAGTGCAATTGTGTTGTTATTCCCTTGTTGTAGGGTTGCCAGATCACAACCAGAACATCCTCTCTCTCTCTATAGACAGAAACGTCCTGTGCATCAGCCACTAGCCATTGCAATTTATATCAAGCGTAAAAAAATGCAACCGAACCAATGAAATGGCCAAATCAACAACTGTAAGAATTAAGATGCAGAGAGCACCATACTAGCACCTTATATTTCAATGGAAGTTGCCCAAAATTTTGCAGGCTTTGTTGTCATCAGATTGTCTTGGCCTGCAAGATTAAAAGTCACTTTAAAAAAAACCAAACAGATGAAAGCCTTAGGTGAAGTAATAATAATGGAGTAATTAGCTCTTTACACAAAGCTTTCCAAAATAACAAAAGAGGAAGATGTGAGCCAGCATTTGGAGATGGTCATCTGCACACAAACATACATAGTTCTGAAAGGAATTCTCTTAAAATGCCCCTTAAGAACTGCTGACCAGTGCTTTGCCAAAATGTGCTCTCCGGTTTTTTTCCTTTGTGAAAGAGGCTTCAATTTTTCTGAGAAAAGAAGACCAGGGCCTCGGCTGGGCAATGCCTGCATGCCTCAAGCCCACAGCCTGCTAATTCTCCGGCACCACAATTCCTAATCTCATCTCTTTATCAATCTTTGTTCCCAGGGGTTTGAGGTCAGAGGAATCTCCCAAAAAGACCTATCTGATGCAGAGTACTTGGCACTGCCTCTCTCATCCTTGCAGGCAGATAGTACCATGCTGACAGCTCTTGTCATAGCTGAAGACAGACCGTGGTCTCATTAGCCTTCCACCCTGGTCAGGGCCCAAGAAGGGTGCAATGGAATTTGCCACCAGTAGGCAAAGCTTATGGAATGTTAAAACTGTTGTATAATCAATGAGTTAACACACAGGCGTCATTTAAGGGCTGCTCATGGTAGTCAAAGCAGCAAATTGCTAGGATTGCTGAAGAGTTAGTCAAATCTGGTATCTCCTCTCTCTCTCCCCCCCCCCCCATCTCTCTTTCGCTCTTCCCCCATAGTTGGGCTGCTGGAGCCCAACTGTGACCCAAGAAGAAGGCAGGAACAAAGCCTCTAGTGTATCATCTTGGTCATGTGACATCCCCCTGCCCTTCTCTATTAAAAGACTGATCTCTTCTCTGTGCCTCCCGCTCTGACAGAATCGCAGGACATGATGGCAGTTAAATTGCTCAGGGATGAGTGACACAAAGCTAGGAAGAAGCCTTCCCTATCACAAGTGCTGACATATAACTGCCAGGCCCCACCCGTTATCCCCCACCCATTTCTTAGCTTTTTCAGACTTCAGGGAGCTGAGGAGTCTGCCTTGTTTCCGTACAGTCCTGACCCCAGTGCCAGGGATCGTCATAAGAAAGACCAGCTTCCATATTTCCAAACTTCCTGATACTCCTGCAGATTTAAAGGATCTTGCTTTTGGCTCCAGTGTGACTGCTACTTATGAATTAATTTAGGTAATTTATACACTACTTAATTACAATTGTCTCTTAACAGACCCTCCAAGGGTCCCTGTTTTCCAGGGACAGTCCTCGATTCATAGGAGCCATTCCGGTTTCTGATTTGATCCTAACCTTGACACTCCAGATGTTTTGGAACTACAACTCCCATCATCCCTAGCTAACAGGACCAGTGGTCAGGGATTATGGGAGTTGTAGTTCCAAAACATCTGGAGTGTCAAGGTTAGCCATCACTGCGTGGGATGTCCCTCTTTTCATTGGAGAAATGTTGGATAGTATGGAGTTATGCAACCCCTGAGCCAAGGAGATAAGATAGCTATACAAACTTTCGAAGACATCTGAAGACAATCCTGTATAGGGAAGTTTTTTTTAATGTTTAATGATTTTAATGTTTAATGTTTTGTTATGATTTTATATATGTTGGAAGCGCCCAGAGTAGCTGGGGCAATCCAATCAGATGGGTGGGGCATTATTATTATTATTATTATTATTATTATTATTATTATTATTATTACTGTTGTTGTTATTGTTATGAATAGAACATCCCTATTTTCATCGGGGAAATGTTGCCGGGTATGTCTTAAGTGGCATACAAAGAACACAATTCAATGCAAATAAATATTGGTTAAAACAGTAACATCAGGGTGCAGTTTAAATGCCTGCAGGAATTTTTAAAAAGTATTCAGTAAGCACTTTATGTTCTACAGGGAGGTAGCCTGTCTGACCTCAACTGGAAGGCAGTTCTGGGCCCACAATACTGAAACTCACTGCTCCTGGGTGATACGAATGGAGCATCCAAGCCATGGGGAAACCACCACTGGCTGAGAGATATCACAGTGTGGCAAGCTCTGAACTGGGATAATCTGAGGCCAGTGTGGTGTAGTGGTCAGAATGTAAGACTAGGCATTAGGAGAGACTTGGGTTTGAAATCAGGAGTGACTGGCCCGGTGGGACAGAAGTGAAGCAAGAGGCTCCTGATAGCGGTGTCATTTCTTCTTAACCGGGATGTGGAGAGGTGAAATGATGGAAAGGTTGGGGCTGCATGGGCACACCAGTGGAGCCAGTCCAGTGCTTCCTGTCCCCCATTTTTGCAGCCCACAACATGCTGAGTTCCTAAAAGGAAATATTTTTGACACAATAAAGCTGTAGGATCCGGGTGTAAAAGGCCAAATTTAAAGATACTTGCATGAATATCTACTTGTGGAGCTGAGCCTTCATGAGGCCTACTGGGAAAGTCACATAAGAGAGAGGAGCTATGAGCCAAGCGAGGCAATCATATTTATGAAGCGTGGGTAGAGATCCTGGAGAATTTTGACATTTGCAAATTCCACTATGCAATGACTTGGATCTGCACTTCTTGGACTAATGTCCAGATTGGAATTTAGCTACCCACCAGATTTAATGCTTCCTCAGACGTTGCAACACAGTTCTTGGCAGTTTAAGTGTAAAAGGCACCTTTAAATACATTCTTTGGAGAGAAAATGCACATTTATATCTTTTAAAAAGGGCACAAATTGATGGAGACACAACATGGAATTATGCATAAAAATATGCAAACGTGGCACAGACTAGAAGTAGACATTCAGCCATGTCTAGGTGTGGGTCACTCCCTCCTCACTACAAAGAAATAATAATAATTCCCCACCCAACTCTATTGCCTGGGTTATGAAGGTGCCCTAAAGACTTTAAAGCAAAGACTCTGGGACATTGCACACAGTGACTTGCGACATCGATCACACGCAGTCTGCAGTCCGCTGGCAGTAAGAGCAATATGGGCAAGCCTTTAAGTTAACATCTTATATTAAAAATCTGACAGTTCCAAATTACAGAAGGCTATTTACAAAAGCCAGACTTAACATCTTTCCTTCTGCAGTGTTGGATGGCAGATTGAGAGGAGTTCCATACCAGGACAGACTATGCTCATGTGCCCAAGACATTGACTCTATAAAACATATTTTGCTGCACTGTGTGAAATTCGAGCAAGCCAGAGAAGAACTGATATTACCCTTGCTAGTACCTTTCCTGGGAAAATCAGAGGCTTACTATGTCAGGTTCCTACTGGAAGACCGGACAAATGACAGAACTTTAGCAGTGGCGAAGTTTCTACCGGTGGTTGCAAGAACCAATGATCACGATTCCTAAGCCTGAACAAAATGCTTGTGTAACCTGAAGGCGGGCTGTCGAAATTGTGTTTTGTAATGAATTGTTGGGTCTCTGGACCGTAATAAAGATTTTTCTAAAATAATAATTCCATGGCCACCTGGCTTTTTGTTGTTGTTGTTGTTCAGTCGTTCAGTCGTGTCCGACTCTTCGTGACCCCATGGACCAGAGCACGCCAGGCACGCCTATCCTTCACTGCCTCTCGCAGTTTTTAGAAGGTGTCACTGCAACTCAGTTTGAGTTATAAATCCGAGGGACTCTGGGGAGGAACTCATTCCCACAAAGGTGACAGAACAGAAAGAAGGTCAGTTTTTAGAGCACGCCAGGCACGCCTATCCTTCACTGCCTCTCGCAGTTTTTAGAAGGTGTCACTGCAACTCAGTTTGAGTTATAAATCCGAGGGACTCTGGGGAGGAACTCATTCCCACAAAGGTGACAGAACAGAAAGAAGGTGAGGTGAGAATCAAAGCATATAGTTTCCAAAGTGACCACTCTGGGGCCTGGAATGAAAGAACAAAGCTGCAAAAAGAGCCCTAGGAAGCCCTTACTCTCTCAGTAGGGAGCTATCCTTGAGCAGCCACTGAGCCTACTTATTGGGCCTCTTGTCATTACTTAACCAGGGACTGGAACAATGGCTCATTTCTTACCAGGCCTGCTTCACTTTCCACTCCTGCCATCACTTTTAGGATTATCTGCTGTTCTTCATTCTTTGTCCTTCCTTCTCCCCCCATCCCCCGCCCCGGCCAAGAGTGACTTCCAAATCCATCAGCTACTGTATCTCGTTTTGTCCTTCGGTTACTATTAAGCAAAGCTGGCAGGGCTAAACATGGCCACCTGAAGGTATTTTCTTCTTTTTAAAAAAAAGAATAAAAATATTATTAAAGAAAAGAAGGTATTTATTTGATGCTTAATCCCCATTCGCACCTCATTCATGAAATGGAAATCAATGTAACACCAGAACATTGCAAAACGACTTGGTTACCTAACGGCCACTTCTAGTCCTCCTGGATTGTAGATGAAGAGCTAGAAGGCCAAAGCGTGTTTCTGCGTACACCATAGCCCTTTTCAGATGTTATGAGTAAGTGGGAAGGGCTGGTAGCTTGGTAGGAGAACATCTGCCTTGCATGCAGAAGGTCCCTGGTTCAATCCCCAGCATCTCCAGGTGGGGCTGGGAATGTCCACTGTCTAAAACCCTGGAGAGCCACTGCCAGATAGTGAGGAGACAACACTGAGCTAGATGGACCAGTTTTCTTATTCAGTGTAGCCTTTGATGTGTCATTGAATTCTACTCAATATTGATCCAGAGTAGATTCCATTGTATAGTTAGCAGAGTAAAAACTTAAACACGTTGCAGGATTCCCCAAAAATAGACCAGAGGCAATTGTATTTCATCCAGCAGAGCTTTTCTGCTATTGAAAGCACATGAGCATAATGGTCACAAATCCAATACATTCAGGATTGGCCCTGTCCATAAGAAATCCAGTTTGCAGCAGACTTAACTTAAACTTACAATAACTTATAATAAGTCTAAACCTTAACACTACATACAGAACACCACACCAGATGGAAGAGAGAAACCCAGGCTCCTTCTGGCCTTACTTATCTCTTTCTGTCAAGGTCCTGCTGACTATAAGAGAACCAGTTTAGACCAGCTGTACTCTGCTTCTCTGAAGGAATAACCCAAACATCATGAACCTTCTGCTTGTTTCTTTCACACAGAGAAGCTTTGAGAACCCTCTTGAATTAATTAGAACAGGAAAGATCTCTACACATCAGATCAATACTTTCTGCACCAAGAAATACAAACTGACACTATGTTCCTAATATGGAAGTGGGGGGAGGGTTAATGGGGAGAAGCATACTACCGTAGTTGCACCTCCCAATGCCTTCCCTGTTGGCCTCCATGAAGTAGAAGACTGTTGTCTGTAATGGGGAGTCTCCTCTACTTGTGTAAACTGTGTGCTGTAGAAACCAGGAAATAAAGGAGACTCCCTATTGCAAACAATCACCCTTCACAAGTTAATGGAGGGCAAAGGTAGCACACTCATCACCGCTCTCTCTGCTCTGTGTTCTACTTACTTATGAGTATGACATCTGAATAAGGGCTCATGGAAAAGCACAATGCACCCAGGAGTAGCAAGAGAAGCTGTAAAAGGTAAAGGTAAAGGGACCCCTGACCATTTGGTCCAGTAGTGACCAACTCTGGGGTTGCGGCGCTCATCTCGCATTATTGGCCGAGGGAGCCGGCGTAAAGCTTCCAAGTCATGTGGCCAGCATGACTAAGCCACTTCTGGCGAACCAGAGCAGCACATGGAAACACCGTTTACCTTCCCGCTGCAGCGGTACCTATTTATATACTTGCACTTTGACGTGCTTTCGAACTGCTAGGTTGGCAGGAGCAGGGACCAAGCAACGGGAGCTCACGGGGATTCGAACTGCTGACCTTCTGATCGGCAAGCCCTAGGCTCTGTGGTGTAATCCACAGCGCCACCCGTGAATAGCAGGCAATAAATATAATAATCATAATAAGAGAAAGCCGTATGGTGAGGCCTTTCAAACATTATGGGTCAGGCAGGAAGAGACCCCTTGCCATCTTAATAAATAATAATAATAATAACAATAATAATAATAATTTTTATTTGTACCCTGCCCTCCCCGGCAAAGCCGGGCTCAGGGCGGCTCACACCACCAAAATCACAATAAAACATGAAACATAAAAGTTACCTCATGAAATTACGCACCATAATAGCAAAGCCTAGGTGACCACTTCCAGTCATCCCGGATCACAGATATGGAGCTAGATGTGGCATTGCCATGTGACTTTGCCTTTGACTGAGTCTGGTGCTATGACTCCTTAATGGCAATGCAGGAGAGCACAAAACCTATGGTAGGGTTGCCACATTTCAAAAAGTAAAAACCAGCACACCCTGAGTGTTGTTTTTTTTTAGACAAACCCCAAAGTTGTTGAACCCCCCCCCCACGATTTTTCAATTGACTTGCCTAAGATCCAGGATGAAGCACTGCCTTTCAGAAATCCCCCCCCCCCTGGACGTCAATTCCGCCTTTGAAATCCTGGTAATGTCCATATGGCAGCCCTACCTATGGGAGCTGTTCAATATGTTGAGAAAGGATTTCTCCGCTCTCACTTTGAGGCTTCATAGGCACCCGTCCTTTGAAAGGCAATCAGTGGCAAATTACAATGCACCATCGCTCAGGTCTCTAGCAACCCAAATGGGTGGCCTGGGCCTCTAATTTCCCCATCGCATTTCAGACTTGTCAGTTACATGGCAGTCCACCTGCAGGCTTCAGCAGTGCCCTTGGAATGCAACCCCTGTGCCCTCTCCCTTCCTCTTGTAAAGGATCAGGCTTCATTCCGCACCGTATAGCCCATGGCAGGAATCTTAAGAGGTGAAAGGGGTGGCAGGGGGACTGATTTAAAACCAAGGAAAGCAAGAAGCCTCTTCTCTGCAGCTGAGTGAGCCCACCAGGAATGAGGCCTATTAACAGCTGTGGACAGACACCTGGTCATTCCATCCCTTCAGACCTTCAAATAATGCCTCTCCCATTGCAATGCCCAACAAAACATCCTCTGTCCTTTTCACTGTACAAATGGAGTTTTTCAAAAACACGTATTATTACAGGGGGCTGAGACCCAGCATGATCTTCTGGGTTATTTTAACTTGCGGGACTCACACAGCACAATCCTACATATGTTTCCTCGGCAGGTTGCAAGTCCTATTGTGTTCAGCAGGGCTTACCCCAAGGTGACTGTGCATACAGAACTGCAGCCTTAAATGCTTAAGTCATACCCTCCAACATTTCTCTGATGAAAATAGGGATGCCAATACTAATACTTTAATTATTTATACTCCACCCATCTGACTGGGTTGCCCCAGCCACTCTGGGTGGCTTCCAACATATATTAAAACATAATAAAGCATTTAACATTTTTTTTAAAAGACTTCCTTATACAGGGCTGCCTTCAGATGTATTCTAAAAGTTAAATGGTTGTTTATCTGTTTGACATCTGATGGAAATGCGTTTCCCAGGGAGGGCACCACTATAAAAAAAAAAGCCCTCTGCCTGGTGATGTAAAGCACAGAGAATTTGGTTCAGGGCCCCAAAGGGGTCCTCTACAGTCGGAGAAGATGGGTGACATCCAGCCAAGGAGAGAAAGAAGCAAGTGGCTTTTTAAAAGCAAAGATCCTTTATTCGGTTGCAACCGGGTTCCAAAGGTGACAAAAGGTACTGTATGAGGAACCCCACTCAAAGGTAAGCCCAGAAATTTATACAGTCACAACTGTGGGTGGTCTTATTCGTCACAGGTTCAGCAGTTTACAAGGTAAGGGGGAGGTACATGGGTGCAGGGTGCAAAAGGGAGGTTTGGGTGCAAGATACAAGGTGGGGGTGCGAATTCCTATCTACGTGAGTAAGGTAATACAGTGGTACCTTGGTTTATGAACTTAATCCATTCCGGAAGTCCGTTCTTAAACCATAGCGTTCTTAAACCAAGGCATGCTTTCCCATAGCAGAGGTTGACTCAATTTACAAGTGGAACACACTCCACAGGAAGCAAAACATGTTCTTATTCCAAGGCAAAGTCCACAAACCAAAACATCTACTTCCGGGTTTGCAGTGTTCTTAATCCAAGTTGTTCATAAACTAAGCTGTTCTTAAACCAAGGTACCACTGTATCTAGAAATCTAGGGTGAGATGGCAAATGATATGATAATCCGGTTTTTCTAGAATAACAATAGGGATGAGTTTTATCTAACAGCTGAATTTCTCTCCCCTGGAGGGTCAAAGGAAATGGATCTGGTCGTCTGGCACTTTATGGAAGAAGGAAGGGGAACTGAGTGGAAGTGATTGGGTTGAGGCTAAAAATAACATTTATACTTTCATGGTTACAATAAAGTGATGCAATTTTAACATATGGGTTCCAATTCTTATTTTCCTGAAAGTAGTTACAATCATTGAGAATTTGAACAAACACTGATAAGGCACAAGGATACAAAGGGGTCGATTCCATTGCAAAGACTCCAAATCCATTCCGGATTGCATAAGGGTCACCTTAGGGATTCACATTTACAAGTAGTAAAGACACAATTACAAGAGAAATAACTAGATACAATTTAAAATTACTTGGAGACAATTACAAGAAAATACTTGGAAACAATTACAAGAAAATACTTGGAAACAATTACAAGAAAATACTTGGATACTATTATAAAAATAGAGATAGGGTAAATTCAGGAAATAGGGTAATGGGCAGTGCAGGGAAGAAAGAAAAATGCTTTATTTGACAGAAAGGAAAGAAGGGATTTGAAGGAGAGGAATAATGGGAACAACGAATTAAAAGCAGAGCAGACTAGCAGGCAAAATTGAGGGAAAAGTTCATATTTCTCTTAGGTCATCTTCATTTGGTTTATTTGGTCTTGGTTTCCAGCTTCTTTAGCTATTTTCTACATCACTGGTTCCCTTTAACCTCAATTATCACACTGAGGGAACCACCAGAAGCCTCTTGGAGCTAGATCTCAGTGTCTGGGGTGAACAGCTCCTGGGGTGAACTGGCTCCTTCAGGGATACAGGGCTGAAGCCGTTTAGGGCTTTAAAGGTCAGCACCAACACTTTGAATTGTGCTCAGAAATGTACTGGGAGCCAATGTAGTTCTCTTAGAACCAGTGTTATATGGTCCTGGAAGCCACTCCCGGTCACCAGTCTAGCTGTCACATTCTGGATGAGTTGTAGTTTCTGAGTCACCTTCAAATGTAGCCCCACATAGAGTGCATTGCAGTAGTCCAAGCGGGAGATAACCAGTGCATGTACCACTCTGTTTAGACACTCTGCAAGCAGGTAGGTCCTCAGCTGGCATACCAGATGGAGCTGGTAGACAGCCGCCCTAGACACAGAATTCACCTGCGCCTCCATGGACAGCTGTGAGTCCAAAATGACCCACAGGCTGAGCACCTGGTCCTTCAGGGGCACAGTTACCCCATTCAGTACCAGGGAGTCCCCCACACCTGCAAAAGGAAATGTAGGACAGACTGGGCCTTCTTTCTCTGGCTAACGTAGAAGAACAACAACAACAAGAAGTAACAATTTCTATAGCTACTAATGCTACCCAAATTGAATGTGCATTTACCGCAAGGTGATTTGCAGTTTACGACAAGGAATTAGAATATTAGAGAAGTGTTATGAAATGAGAAAAGAAATCAGGGAATCCAGCTGCATTGTGTGAGAGTGGGTTGGGGGGGTGTTAACATAGTGACTCGCTGCAACTGCCTGGTGTTTGTCTAAGTTCCAGGTTCCAATAATTTTTTATAGAGGAACTGGCAATGGCACAAGCAGGGGTCAGCAGTAGTGGGACCCTGGCATTTTCATCAGTATAACATGTGCCAATGCCTGGCCTGATTGGCATGCACAGTTTTTCTTCCCAGAACCAGTTAAATTACAAGAGGTAGAGAGGGAATTATAGAATCACAGAATTGTAGAGTTGGAAGGGGCCATGATGGTCATCTAGTCCAACCCCCTGCAATGCAGGAATCCTTTGCTCAACGTGAGGCTCGAACCCACGGCCCTGACATTAAGAGTCTCATGCTCTTACAAACTGAACTACTCTACCCACAAGGGACCTTGTTCATTTTAACATGGACCAAATACTCCTTCCTTTCAAGAGCAGTGCCTTCTTTGCATGAGTGTAGCTGTTTTCCTTTCAGATAATTTGACCTCTGTGCTGTGCACACACCATACATTTGAAGCCCATTTAAGGTGTGTTTTCCCCACCTCAAGTCTCCTGAAAACTGTAGCTTTGTGAGGGGTAAACTACAGTTCCCAGGATTCTTTCCCCCCCTTTTTTGAGGGGGGGCACCCTTTGAATGTACGGTGTGTACACAGCCACAGAGTCATTTTTAACAGAACTGGGAGAAAACCTTCTGGAAAATTCCGTAACCGTAGACAAGAAAAAGACCAGATTCCAAGAGCTGTTCTGACTTGGCGTCTGTTCAGCGGGGGCCCTGGTGCTTACACTGGGATAGAGGAAATTCAGCCAGGCCAATTTCTAGCCAGAGGGAAGGCTACCTCACTCCCCCTTCTTAAATACACGAGTCTTATGTTTTGGGTCTCTTCTCCCCCCCCCACCACCTTTTGCCTCATTAGTCCTGGTCATGGGGTATGTTATGCACATGACATAATTGCCAGATGGAGCAGACTTTTCTGCAAAAGGAAACATGGGACAGACTAGGCCTTTTCTCTCTGGCTAAGCTAGAGGGCTGCATTTAAAAACAAAACAAAACTGTGTAGATATGTGGATTGGGGCACTCAGCTGCTGCTCAGAAGGGACAGTTCCTTGTTTAAACCTTTGGGGTTTAAACTATTTCATATATATATATATATATATATATATATATATATATATATATATATATATATGAAATAGGTTTGGTGTTTCCTTTTTCCTCCCTCCAGAAACCACTTTTATATAATAATAATAATAATAATAATAATAATAATAATAATAATAATAATAATTTATTATTTATACCCTGCCCATCTGGCTGGGTTTCCCCAGCCACTCTGGGCGGCTTTCAACAGAGCATTAAAATACAATAATCTATAAAACATTAAAAGCCTCCCTAAACAGGGCTGCCTTCAGATGTTTTCTAAAGGTCTGGTAATTGTTGTTCTCTTTGACATCTGAAGGGAGGGCGTTCCACAGGACGGGTGCCACTACCGAGAAGGCCCTCTGCCTGGTTCCCTGTAACTTGGCTTCACGCAGCGAGGGAACCGCCAGAAGGCCCTCGGCACTGGACCTCAGTGTCCGGGCTGAACGATGGGAGTGGAGACGCTCCTTCAGGTATACTGGACCGAAGCCATTTAGGGCTTTAAAGGTCAGCACCAACACTTTGAATTGTGCTTGGAAACATACTGGGAGCCAGTGTAGGTCTTTATGGGTTAAAGGCATTAAAAAAGCAAAAATCTGTAGGCTATGCATGAACCAAGTAACTTGTTTGGGACTCAAGGTGTTCAATAAGTTTAACAGGTCCAGAAACCACAGAGTATTTTCCACTCCCACCCCCACATTGTGTCTGAAGGATGCATCCAAGTTAAAGCTCTGCACAAGGGCACCAACTTGCCCCCCCCACATGGGGGGTGCATCATGTGACATGTGACATGACACATCGTGTGACATGTCCCGCCCCTACCTAGCTTACGTGCCTGGCCAGTACACACAGGTGTCCCGCCACCCTGATGCCGGCGCTTGTGCACCAGGTGGGGAATGGGGAGCGCAGAGCTGGGCTCCGTGCTTGGCCTCCTTCTCCCCACATAGCATTGGGCAAGGAGAAGGAGGCAGAGCAGGGCCACAGGATTTGGGAGGGCAGCTCCTGCCTTGAATTTTTTTTTGGGGGGGGGACTGAAGACCCCTCAGCCCCCACTGCCTGGCATGCTAGGTTCTGCACATACAGATTTGGCACTTTCTTTTTATCTGGACAGTAGAAGAAAAAAAAAAACCGGCAGCCATGTTAGTCCATACAGGAAACCCCTTCAAAACCTGAAGTCGGGCAATATCTTCATTAATAATAATAATATTATAATGTTGTTTTATTTGTACCCCGCCCATCTGGCTGGGTCCCCCCAGCCACTCTGGGCACCCTCCAACAGACATTAAAATACATTAAAATATCACAAGTTAAAAATTCCCTAAATAGGGCTGCCTTGAGGTATTTTCTGAATGTCAGATAGTTGCTTATATTTTTGACCTCTGCTGGGAGGGCGTTCCACAGGGCGGGCGCCACTACCGAGAAGGCCCTCTGCCTGGTTCCCTGTAGCTTTGCTTCTCGCAGTGAGGGAACCACCAGAAGGCCCTCAGCACTGAATCTCAGTGTCCGGGCTGAACGGTGGGGGTGGAGATACATTAGGACAAAATGTGCACAAGCTTCAGCATCCTTCAGAACACTTCATCAGTCTAGCCATTAACAAGACGCAGGTGGCCGAGGGATAACTGGGGAAATAGAAAAATCCGTCTGGATGTTGACATCTTGAGGTCTGGAGAGAAGTTCTGTGCCTTTAGCTGGTGGCACAGGAAGGCCAAAAGTCAGCTCCTGCAATTTTCCTCATCATGAAGATGAAACTTTGGAACAAAGCTGCCCCTGTTGAATTCCTGCCTCCTGTGCAGTTGGTAAAGTGCAGAGCCCCATGATGTGCAGACCCAGCCACCCCTTGAGAAATACCACTGGCCCTACTGGAAGTCTTTTTGCTTTCCTTGAGATTTCCCCCTGAGGTTTCTCCTAAGCAGATGGTGCTGGGTCAGCGTTCCTGTCTTTCACTGCCTGCCCACATGGCCAGCTTTTGCAGCTTCATCTTCAGGCTGCAAAAGTTGGGTGGGGACATTCAGTGGTTTGGGGTGGGGTTACTGAAGTTATTTCTCCTTCCCTTGGAATTCCTTAGACATCAGTCTCCAGTCCAGGTTAACCCCAGATCTCCCTTTTGGAAAAATTCAATGGTAGCCGTAGGTTCTCTTGGGAATAAATGACACAGAACCCACTCATGTTGTTTAATAGCTTCAATCTGCAATCCCCCAGATGGGGCAACAGGTTTTCCACCGCAGCTTTAAAGTGAGCTTTGTCTGATCTGACTAGATGGATTTGCTTCAGGTTTTCCTCCACCTGCCATTGTCCCATCTACCGGTATTCCATTGCTTCCTAGAAGTTTGGTAGACACCCCCCCCCCAAAAAAAAAGTTTGAACAAGCTCTCTCTAGAGGGAGATGGTGCTTAGGAGTGTTTGTGTCTCCAGTCTCCATCATCTCAAAAAGTGACCAGGTTGTCAGTAGGAGAGGGATTTGGCTGCACTGCATGGTAGGCTAATGAAAATGCGAGCCATTTGATGAGGATGGAATAAATGATCATGTAACTCAGAACTTGTAGGCAGAGCAGAATAAAACGGCTTCAGTCTGTTTTCTTAACCGTAAAACATGGCAACACAAAGTATTTTTTTATGGTTTTCACTTTTAGCATAACTTTAGGAATGTTATGAATCCAAATATTAGAATACCTGATCTGGCTTTATTTGCCTTGCTTCCAGGAGGCAGGAACTACGAGGTCAAGGAAAGGAGCAAAAACCTAGACTTTTTCAGACCCTGGCAGGTGTGCATTCCCTCGATGCCTCGGTGCTAGAGGGAGCCAAAACTTTTAACTCATAATTAGCAGGCCAAGCATAACTTTAAACAGCCGGGGCCAGGTGTGGCTAATGGCATCAGAATGTGAAACCAGGGGGGTTATCTACACTAGCACAGAACCAGTTCATGCCCCCATTGCTAATGTAATAGGTTGTTGAACTTGAGCTAATGGTGGACCCAAGAGCTTTATGGAATGATGAGTCAGGATGCAGAATCAATGATGACAGAGAGAGAGGGATCTACATGTTGTTTTTTCTACCCAGCATGAACAAAATACACAGGCAAGATGCACACATAGATGTGAGAATCCTGACAGAAACAGAAATGTTCACTTACTCATCCCATGTCCACAATGGAATCAATCCAGTGAATACAACTGGGGTTTGCTACAGTTGTTGTTCTCAGTCTGCAAATGATACTTATTTGACGTTGTGATGGTTTTCTTCTGTACCGGTTGTTGTTGTTCTATTTTGCATTGTTAGTTGGTTGTTTTGTTTTGTTTTGTCTCTTTTGCCTTGTTTGGCTGGTTGTTTTGTTTATATATGGGCAAATAGCCAAAATAAATTGATTGATTGATACTTATTTGATGTCTGTTCCTGCATTTGTGCTACGTTTCCTTTGTTTACCAATGAACAGCATAAAAAGGTAAAGGTAAAGGACCCCTGACAATTAGGTCCAGTCGCAGACGACTCTGGGGTTGCGGTGCTCATCTCGCTTTACAGGCCGAGGGAGCCGGCGTTTGTCCGCAGACAGTTTTTCCGAGTCATGTGGCCAGCATGAGTAATCCCCTTCTGGTGCAACGGAACACCAAAACCAGAGCAGTGCATGGAAACGCCGTTTACCTTCCCACCGGAGCGGTACTTATTTATCTACTTGCACTGGCGTGCTTTCGAACTGCTAGGTTGGCAGGAGCAGGGACCGAGCAACGGGAGCTCACCCTGTCGCCGGGATTCGAGCGGCCGACCTTCTGATTGGCAAGCCCAAGAAGCTCAGTGGTTTAGACCACAGCGCCACCTGCGTCCCTTAAATCAACAGCATAGAATAATGCAATTAATTACATAATTTAATTATGTGAAATTCCACACACAGTATATCCAGAAGTGCCCTATGCAGACATACTGTGACGGGCACACAAACAGCAATTACCGGTAGATGAAAAGCAGTAAGATGGATGAAGATCTTTTGACTTCTATCTCCACCTCATACACGCATGATTGTGTGCACACCACATCCTTTTGCCCTGCCCTCTCCGTCAGAGGAGAATCATTGCCACTCTGTCCATCTCTTCCTCCCTATTCTACTACAATGAGCCTAGGCTCAGCCTGCTAACAGCTGGTGGGAATTGCAGCTCTGTGAAGGGAATAGAAACGACAGTTCCCAGAATTCTTTGGGGGAAATAATGTGCTTTCACATTTCTCTACATCCCATCTAGTTTTGCTCTCAGGTTTAAAAAAAGCCCTCTCTGCTTTCCAGCTCTTTCTTTGGTTGATGGGAGTTCCTCTGATCTGATTGCTGCTTCTCCCCTTGGGAGCTTTTGTTCCACTTTTCTATTTTGTTTTATTTTTGGCAAGAAAATGTGCACAAAAGTGTAACCTTAATGAAATCATCTGAACGACCCACTTTTATCCCCAAAGTGAAGTTAGCCCTTTGACAACAATGTTAGTCTGAGAATGGATGAAACAGCGGAGGTGAGGAGGGGTGAGGATGCAGTTATGGAAGCCTTCGAATAAACGTGAGGAAAAACTGAAGCCACCTCCTCGGTCTCGCTTCACAACTTTGTTGAAGGCCTCGTCATTCCACATCTGGGCCTTGGCAAGCAGAGAACAAATGATTCAATAAAAGAAAGTTGTTTTAAATGAGTGTATGAATCAATTCCCCTATTTGGGGGTCAGCTTGTATTTCCGAGAACCTATTGTGCTTCCCTTTAGAGACACAAAATGATGTTTTTCCATTTAGTGCTCTCAATGGCTCCTGCTATCAGTGAAAAAAAGAGAAAGAAGAAAGGCAACAACAGCCAGGTCTCAAATACTTTCCAAATTAAATACTTTCCAAATCAATCGGAGATGAGGAATAGCCCACAACAATGAGGTTAACAGCCTATGCTTGAAATCCACCCAAATGGATGCAAGGCTGTGCTGTTGTCTCTCTCCTCCTTGCAGGAATCTGGAGTCTTTCCCTGGTGACATAGCATGGAATCCACCAATTTAACTCCTACATCTTTTGTTCGGTTGCTTTTATGAGTGTTTGCTTCTCTCGGAGACTGTGATGTGCTGGAGAGAGTGAGAGGGCAGGGCAGGGCAGCTCCAGGACTTTTCAGAGCAGAAGCAATGACTTAATCTGCTGGAACATCAGGGCAATTGAAAGGCCTTGTTTGCTCTGGCAATCGGGTGAGGTGAGAATGAGGCTTTCAAGTTTGTTTGCGGCAGATAAGCATACAGAAAGTCAGAGAAGGGGGAATTGAATCAAACAGAGACATGGCAAAGGTTTACGATTTCTTACTGGAGTAAGACAACAAAAGATGAAGAAATCAAAAGTACTATGATCAAATGGGCAATTGACTTTGGTTATAGACTTTGAGAAATGGTACAAATTATGGAATGTGGGGTTTAAGTTTACGGCATCGATTAATTTAAAAGAGAACCTGTACAAAATGATGTACAGGTGGTACCTTACACCAGTGAGGCTGTCTAAAATGTATAAAACTAGTGAAAAAACCTGCTGGAAATGTAAAATTAAGGATGGGGATTTCTTCCATCTATGGTGGAAGTGTGAAAAAGTGAAATGTTTTTGGGATAACATTTATAACGAGTTAAAAAAGATTTTCAGATATACTTTTAAAAAGCGACCAGAGGCTTTTTTGATTGGAATTGTAGGAGAGGATATTCAAAAAGATGATGTAGTTTTCTTTCAATATGCCGTGACGGGTGCAAGAATGCTGTTGGCGCAGGTCTGGAAGCAAGAAAAAATCCCATCGGTGGCAGAATGGCAACAGAAGTTAATGGACTATTCGGAGACAGCCAGAATTACGGGAGTAATAAGGCAAAAGGACAGTAGTACATTCAGAAAGCAATGGGGCAAATTCATGGCTTATGTGGACAGCTAGACTAAAGGTAAACACACGTATTTTGGAATTACACCACGCAACAAAGAACAACAAGACAACTGAAAATAGATTCAAGATATTTATTAAACAGTAAACAATGGTAAAGTTAACTGATAAATATGTTAAATAAGAAGTAGTGAACACACGCAAATAACTATTTGATATAAGATTGATAGCAAAACAAGAGTGGAAGTCACACAAATTTGGAATTATGGTAATTTTGTGTATTCAATTTTGTAATAATTATGGAAAAAGAATGGAATTTATATATGAGTGTGAATATATATGTATATACATATAGATGTGTATGCATATGTATTTAAGTTTCTTTTTCTTTTTCTTTTTTCTTTTTTCTTTTGTTAAAGAATTTACATAGGAAATTATGTGTTGTAATATGTATGTATACAATATTTATGTAAGCAAATAAAAAATTATTTGGGAAAAAAAAGAATCAAACAGAGACAGGATACTTTTTTTCATTTTCTTTGATGGCATTCCTACTTCATGCTCACAGTTTACATTAGTTTGCAAGATAATTTGCATTTCTAATTTGAAGCTAGAGGTTGAATTTCAGCTGGCTGAAGGTTTTTTTTGTTAAACTTCAATGTGTATCGAATCTATGCAGTCAGAATTGGGTATTTGATTGATTGATATTGGAATTGATATTGTAATTTGGTATTGATACAATGAGGTGTGCATTGGATTATTGTTATTGAACACACACACACACATATGAAGCATACACCACAAGTCCAGTCACACTTTCTCCCGAGAAACTATGCATAGGATTGTCATGAGGTTGATTAAAATTCAGGCACCTACTATATATATTTTTAGTTGATCACTATGCATCTGGACACCCCTTAAGATATCACAACTATCCCCCCCCCCATGATAGTTCCTGAAAGCAAGACAGAAGTGTTCATGTATGTTTGGATAGTGTTGGGTGACATTTTGAGCTTTTTAAGGGGGGCAGCTCAGAGTTGTTGAGCTCTTTTGGGGGGACACGCAACTCTCTCCTGTGCCACTGCGGGAGGAGAGCAATCCCCACAGAGGCTTGGGAGGGAAGCGCCAATCCCAGGAGCACAGGAGGGCGGAGCCGGCTGGCTGCCTCAGCGCCCACAGCAAAAATGCCTGTGGTGCTCCGACGGGCTCTGCTCCGCTCAGCAGCGGCTATCGGCTGGCCTGGCTCTTCAATCCCCGGACTCCAGATCTTGGCCCCGCCCAGGTGCCCCACACCCCTAGCGCCTATGGGTAAGCTGGCCCTGGCAGTATGTACACCCTTGTGCAAATTAATTGAAACAAAGCATGTTTTCTATCTTACTCGTAATCCTGTACTCAAAACAAACACGAAAAGTCAGTTGATCATTATGGTGTCAGAAGCCTGCAGCCAATAGAAGGAATGATGCACTCGCCACAGTGTATTGAGGTTCTACAAAAGAGAGTTGGAAAAGAGGTATCCTGACGGTAGTGGGATATTGCAGCAGGACCTAGCCCCCTGTCACACATCGAAAGTGATAAAGAAATTAATGACAGAGCAGCAAATACAAGTATTTGATTGGCCAGGGTATTCCCCGGATGTAAATCCCATTGAGAATTTGTGGGCTATATGCAAAAGTCGCCTCCGTGCTGTAGATTGTAGAACTATGGAGAAGCTCATTCAGGTGTTGATTCAAGTGTGGTACAGGGATCCGAAAATCAACAGTGACTGCTCAAAACTAGTAGACTCCATGCCAAACCGTGTTCAAATGCTGCTTAAAAATAGCAGAGGTCATATCCGTTACTAATGTACGTATATGTGGGTTTTGTACTTGCATATGTGAGTTTTGTACAATAAACTACATTTTTTGTTTCAATTAATTTGCACAAGGGTGTATACTTTGCATGGCTATTGGGGATCCTACACTTCAAAATTTGCCACTACACCACAGCTCAGTGATCCTACTAATGTCAGGTTCCACCTCCCCTTTTTTGGGTGAAAGGGATGAACCTTTCAGATATATATATATATATATATATATATATATATATATATATATATATGTTGGTTTCAGCCTTTCTGAAGGGGCTTTTATGGTTTGGCTACGTGAGCATTCTTTTGTACCGGTCTGTGTCTGAACTCTGATGAAATGTGGTTTTGATTCCACCCCGTTCCAATTTGGAACGAGTTATATGCAGCAATACCCAATTTTTCTCCTGTCAAACAAGTCTGTTCTCCAGCCTATGAATCATATTTTCTGGCACTGGTCCCTCAAGGTTCTTTTTCAGAATTCATCACAAAGCACTGTCCTCTTGTTATAGCCCCCAATTTCCTTCCCCACGCCCCTTCTCCTATTATTCTATTAACTCCAGAAAGAATGCATGACACTCACTTTGTATAAATTTTATATGATAAAGGATCCCTTGATGCATAAAGCCAGAACTGATCGACAACAGAAGGGAAGCATGATCCCGTGAGTGATCCTGGGACCCTTCACTTAGATTTCTAGTTTGCTGAGATCAACAAAAGGAGTATGTCATACCGTCCAACATGCCACAGAGGAAAATAAGGACATGCGTCTTTCATGTCCGTGGTCCCGTGTTAGTCATGCAACTCATGCAACAACAGGGCCCCCCAAAATGCATGTCATTGGGGGGGTACTCATAGGAGTCAGGTGACTCACACGAGATCATGGCCCCCCAAAACGGGCATCTTTTGAGGTCACACTCTTGTGGGAGCAAAAATGGGGCATACCAGGATCCAATCAGAAGCCGAGATAGCTGTTGTAATTCAAGGATGTCCTGCTCAAAGTGGGACGGTTGACAGGTATGGTTTGTTCTGACAAAATGAGCATAGCATTGGGGTGCCAACCAGAGATCCAATTCCTTTTCCATGCCCCCCCCCAAACACACACACACACACACAGTGGTCTTCTGGATTTTTCCAGAACCATTAAGCACTTCTTGCAAAATACCACATAACAGAATACTGCTTAATATTTATAACAATAAGCTCTACAACCCCCCTGTACTGTAAACTGATATTATTATCCTCGAACACAGGTGGCGGCGGCTCGATGTTGAGGGTTCCTTGCTGAAGGCCATCCATTGAGCTAATGGCTTAACAGGAAATGAAGACCTCATTGCTTCCCCCAAAACTGACCTGACTCTAAGCAGGACACATTAGACAATTTTAGACTCCGGACTTGATAGACTTACCAGGCAGTTGGGCTGCTTTTTAAATGACAGTGTGTATTGTTGCACTTACCTCAAAATGTGGTAAGCCAGCCCTGCTGCTGCATTTGTGGGTCTTTCTGTTCATTCTGCTGAGTGGGGTCCTGGATGCCTGCCCCAAAGTTCTGTTCTGATAGCACTGTAGGTCTTGTTTCACTCCTTCCCACTGTGATATCCTAGGGTGACCTGGATCAATTTCCCCTTTACCAGGGTAGAAAAGTTCCTTGGTAACAGCGTTTGACTGTAAAACCACTCTGAAAATTGTGGCTCTGTGGAGGAATAGGGGCCTCCTAACAACTCCCGGCACATTTAACAACAGTTCTGAGGATTCATTGGAGGAAGCCATGAATGTTTAAAATGGTATGACACCACTTGAAATGTATAGCACAGTTGGGACCCTAGTGGAATCATGGTTTTGTTTAACCCCCTTTGGTCATGGCAAAAGCTCACAGAACAGACCTTCCAAGTGTTCCTATTTTCCACGGACACTCCTGGATTTACAGAAGCTGTCCCGGTTTCTCATTTGATCCCAGAATGCCCTGCTTTTTCTCAGGATGTCCTTATTTTCACTGGAGAAATGCTGAAGGGCATGGAGTTATGCCAGCCCTGAGCCAAGGAGATAAGTACGCTATACAACCTTTAGAAGACCTCCAAAGACAGCCCTGTATAGGGATTTTTAAAAAAAAGTTTAATGGGTGGATGTCAGGGACCGTGCTGAGGAGGGCTGCACTGAGGAAGAATCGTGGGAGCCACCCGCTCCTCCTGATCTTGATCCTGAATCTTCCCAGGAGCAGGAGGACAGTATAGATTTGGAACAGTGGTTTGCAGAGGGACATAGTTCAGAAGGCAGAAGCTGGGAAATACTGGATGGGGAACAGCTAGCAGAAGAAACACTAGAAGAGAGAGAGTTAACAGATTCACAGTCTCTGGATAGTATCCACCCCCCCTTCCCCGAAGTCACAGAGAACTCAGAAAGTGTCGGAAACGAAAACACAGAGGGTACAAACTCAGATTACAAGACGTAGAAGTGACGTAAATTAATAGGGACGGAGGGGGGAGTGACCTTAATTAGGAGCACTGCCATTCTGGTTAGATGCTTTCTTTTGTCCTTCACTGTGTTTATTAAGGAAATAAACTGGTAAGAATTCCCTTTCATCTGATCTACTCATTTATGGCCACGGGGGAGGAAGCTGATTCCCCAAAGCCTGACTGTGGTGTATAAATAATAAAGTTGTTGTTGTTGTTGTTGTTGTTGTTGTTGTTGTTGTTGTTGTTGTTGTTGTTGTTAAATAGGACGTCCCTATTTTCATCAGATAAATGTTGGAGGGTATGATAGAACAGAAATGAGGAACCTAGGGCCCTCCTGATATAGTTGTACTACAACTTCCATCAGCACTGACCAAGAGCTATGCTGGCTGGGGTTGATGAGAGATGGAGTCCACCAACATCTAAAGCGCCAAAGGTTCCCCATCCCAGTCCTAGAAGAAAGGCCTGCTTTGCTTGAAACAAGAGGGGAAAGAAGAAAAGATAATTATGTCAGAGAACACACACTCTCTCTCTTTGGTTTCAAAGAGACAGAACTAAGACTGCTTGACATTCTGATTATCCTCCAGCTCCCCTCACCCTCGGTTACTCTCCTGACCCCTGTAATTTAGATCAAAGTGATTTAGATCCAAGCCATCCTTGGGACAGTCACTCAGGGCTCTCAGGGGCATTGTTGATAGATAAATGAAGCTAAATAAAAGTAAATAGCCCCAAACCGATGAGACATGACACAGGCATTGGGTCTGAAGAAGGAATTTCCCCTGAAGTCCAGGGAGAGGGTGGGATGAAATAACAGAGGGCCTGGATTTGCTTTCTCCTTTTCCTAGTTGCTCAAAAGGAAAGAGTCTCGCTGTTGACTAAGGACCATTGCAGTTTGCGAAGCCTTTCCTCATGGGCTTGCCTGCCACAGGAGAGCCATCTCATTGCAGATGGCTCTGGGGGTGGTTGTAAACTCACTTCCAGGAACTGGCTAGGCCTCACCTTTGTCTCAGGAGAACAATCTATAGAGACCAGAACTCACTGAGCACTCCCACTCGAATCTCCACCATGCATGGGAAGATCCGCCAGAATCTAGAGGGGGAAATCTGGCACTCGGGGATCTGGGGGATTCCTGTCCCCCCACTATCCCATAACAATATGTATTTATATGCATGCTGTAACCCTTGTACAGTATGTGCATTTTTCTTACACATTATTTAACTGGAGAACTGCATTGCAAAATTCAGAGAAGTGCAGATATTGAAGGATTGTAGAATTATAGAATTGTAGAGTTGAAATGGGCCACAAGGACTATCTAGTTCAACCCCCTGCAATGCAGGAATCTTTTGTTCAATGTAGGGCTCAAACTCATGACCCTGAGATTAAGAGTCTCATGCTCTGCTGCCTGAGCTATCTAAGGTGGGATGGCTGTATTTTGGTTCGCACATTGTTCCAGAAACTGCTATTAGATAAGTTTGCCTTTAAATGTGAACTGCACCTGATTTCTCCCTAATCCCCAGTAGCCATGATGACTGCATTCACACTATATTTGGTTCACTACAGAGGAGTTAACAAGAAAGGGCAGGAGCCTTCAGCTTTTCAGTATCCAAGCCAATCTTTTACTCCTGGGCTGAATGTTTCTTCGACAAGAAACAAGCTTACAAATTTGGTTGCTATGGGAGCAGAGGGCTGCCAGGTGCACTTTCTCTCTGTCAAGAAGCTGGGCTCCATGCTTGCCCTCCAAAACTGGACAAGGTCTCCCAGTACACACACACTTCAAAATTCTCTTTCCAGTTCCTCCTTGGAGTGGGCTCCTCGAATGGCAGGTGTGCCATTTTGGAAGGGTGTGTAACAGGCCTCAATGGGGAAATATGGAGAAAGAGGGAGGTGTTATGAATATCTCCCCTTTCCCCAAACAACCTCAGATTTTGCCAAATGTAATTTCATCCATTGCGAAAGAAACATCTCAAGTCCTGTTTGGGATTTACTGCAGACTGGAAGTTCTGAGTGTGAGGAGCGGCATGGTATGAGGGTTGTGTGTTTTTTTAAAAGCTCTGCCTCCTTTGCTAGTGCAATCCATGAATTCAGTAGTGACTGTTTGCAGCATAGAACCCTCCTGTAGCTGTGGAGGCTTTAGCTTGATGTAGAACCCTGGAAAAATCAGCGTTCTCCATCCTGCCAAGGAGCCTACAAAGAAAGAAGCAGGATCCCCACTGGAGACACTCACCCTTGAACTTACAGAGGGTGAAAGGAATGTTCCTGCCCTTTCCTTGACACACGCAGGTGAATTTTTCCAGTTAGCACTAAGGGCTGAATAAGACTTCATTTGAAGACAAAAAGCAGATTATAAATGAGCCAACCAAGATAAGAAGGAGTAAAGAGCACACACCTGCATATCATTTATCACAATAAATGCCAGAAACCAAGCTTTGAGTTACCTACTTGCTAGCTTGCCCTCTCCTTCATTAAGAAGGGATCTCCTCTTCCTGCTACATTTCTCTGGTATTGAAATAGAGAGTCCTCCATGCAGAAAGGGATATTGCTGGCCAGTGGAGAAACACAGAGTTGTGTCCAACTACCGTAACTTGTACACAAATGAGACCCATTGGAATTAGTGGATCTAAGTTGGCCATGCTTATTAATTTCTGTTTCTGTTTGCATAACTATTTTGGGGGCGGGAATCTAAGATTTTGAGATTGCTTGTAAGTGTCTCAAAACCCCAGCTATCTTCTCCTCTGGATATTTTAATTCTGCACTGCTAATCTGCGAGGCAGCTTTCCTCTGAGAAGAGACTCAAAACTATTATGGTTTTGCTTTTCTTCAGTTTATAAATGAAGGTGTGTGAAGGGGAGTATGAACTAAGCACATAAAATCATGACTGATTTGGGAAAGAGGGTGTGGAAATGATTGATGTGCATAGTAAAAAAAATATGAAGACAACTCCTGACGATATTAACACGGGGGTAGCCAAAGGTGCTGCCTCCAAATGTTGCTGAACAACAACTCCCATCTTTCCTCACAGTTGACTATATTGATGGGGGGCCAATGAGCATTGTAACCCACAATCTCTGGAGGGTTACCACAATGGCTCACCCTGCCTTAAGATAGGCCAAGTTAAAAAATGATCGAAAGGATATTTTCCCAAGGTTGAACTCTCATTCAAGTTCTTAATGTTGGAGAGGATGTCGACAGCTAAGTTCATATTTCCATATGTGGCAGGCATGCAAATCAGTACTATCCTTTTGGAAAATGGTCATCAAAAAAGGTTTTTCGATGATGGGACAGGTGATACAACCTGATCCGATGGCTACATGAATTTACTGTTTAAGGACCTGCTAATCTTTTTCATGTTTGCCGCTAGAAATATATTAACACAATATTGGAACGCAGCTACAAACTTAACTCTAGGAGTATGGTGGGAGGGGCTATGGAACACAGCATCTTAGAGTACTAAGGAACACAGAGATCAAAGATAATTTTGAAACTGTTTGGTACATGTTTATCCTTGGCAGATGTCGATAAGTGCATCAGCTATAGGGCGGCACTATTTGCACTATTGGCAATAAAGATAAGGGCAACATTTCTGAATAGTGCAAGTGCCAAACTGTAGGGATGCTGACTAGAAGGAATGTTCCTATATTTTGGACATTGTGGATTAGTCTTGGTCCGGTGCATGCAATGTCTTTGGTTTTGTAGCTGTGTGATTTGTGCTTATACTGTATTGTGATGGCCATTGGCTATAAACAATAAAAATTATTGATGATACATGTTTATTCAGTACACTGGAAAGGACACTGTTGTCTCCTCACCACCCAGCTACCCACGGCTCACTCTGGGTTATCATCAGAAGTATTTTCAGAAAGGTGCCCAGGGAGCTACCATAATCCCCAGCAACCCTTAACAAGCTACAGGGCCAAGAATTCTTTGAGGGAGAGAACATGCTTTGAATGTGCTTTAAAGG
Source organism: Darevskia mixta (assembly GCA_034641385.1). NCBI lineage: Eukaryota > Metazoa > Chordata > Lepidosauria > Squamata > Lacertidae > Darevskia > Darevskia mixta. Next base: position 337,643 of record JAWWNH010000085.1, read on the forward strand.
GATAGTGATTATGCAGCCTAAGTTTCTGAATTCTGCCTTTCAGGATTATGCAAGTTGCAATAAGAAATTTAAAAAAGCAGAGGCTCTAACTAATTATCTTCTCCCCCCCCCAAAAAAAATCAACTTCGTTGTCGCAATTACTCGAGATGAGAAAGCAATAAATAATAATAATAATAATTATAATTATAATTATAATTATAATTTATTATTTATACCCCGCCCATCTGGCTGGGTTTCCCCAGCCACTCTGGGCAGCTTCCAACAGAACATTAAAATACAATAATCTATAAAACATTAAAAGCCTCCCTAAACAGGGCTGCCTTCAGATGTCTTCTAAAGGTCTGATAGTTGTTGTTCTCTTTGACATCTGAAGGGAGGGTGTTCCACAGGGTGGGTGCCACTACCGAGAAGGACCTCTGCCTGGTTCCCTGTAACTTGGTTTTGAAAGAATCATTTCAAAACTCCCTAACAGGTTAGATATGGGAACATGCTATGAGGCTCAGCCTTTCTATGGGTAGGGAGGGCAGATAGCCTTTCTGGTATCAGAGTTGGCTCACTAGCAATCACATTCTTTTAAAAAAAGATATCCCATCTATCCTGGGTGGGCCACAGAAACCCAAGGCGTTTGTCTTTGTAGTTTCACAACATCCTGAGCTGCCAAAAAGCTGTCCTTGAATTCAATTGCTCAGAGGTCAGAATGCCCCATTCCACCTGGAGATAATGGCATGCTCTATTTGAAGAACTTGCAGATCTTTTAAGCAAAATGTTTTGGTTTAGGCAGTGTTAGAATCTCACCAGGTTTTCATGGCCGCACCTAAAGTTTTATGAGCTGGCAATTCAAGGTGACCAACAAAGACCTGCTTTTCAGGCTATGCCTGTTATTGAATATGATTCCTTTGCATATGCAACTGTACACATTATGAGGTACAACACTCATCTCGAAAACGCATGGGCTCTTGTGTGTTTATTATAGTGGGAGTGAATCCACAAGAACACTGCTTGCAGGATTTATTTATTTTTGAACCAAATCTCCAGAGTTACATATTCCAAAGCCAAAGTCTGCCACCTGCTGACCAGCAAGCCGCAGTGTCAAACTGTTTTGATTCCCTGTGCAGTATGCAGACTCCTGCATCTTTCCTCTAGTCAAGCCTGAAGTTGGATAATGACCAGAAAACCGCACGAAAGCTATACAAATAATATTTACTGTTGTGGTCTGATGCCATAAATCTTGAGTTTTTACAAGCTTCTCCTTTTGCACAGGAGGTAATAAAAATCTCATGGGTTTTAAGTCAGAAAAAACACTTGTGATATGAATTTTGAGCACTATATAACATTTGTGGCTTTCATGTTCAAAGCTGCAGAGAGGAGATACTCAGTAATAATAAAGGGGTGGTGAGATTCTGGGCAGGGTAAAGATGCTGGTCTCCATCACTGTTTTGCCCCTCCTTCCCTACCTCCTGCTAAGCAGCAGTGAAGTTAGTTGGGCGCCATCCCCACCCCATTGATCAAAAACATACATGCAGGTTTTCAAAATGTTACTATGGTTTGTTAAATTGTTATGCGTTAGTTGTGTGTGGCATGAGTTCGGTTCACTCACAAGGTCACACTCAAGAGGCTTCTCAAATCCAGATGGCATTGGAAGATACTGAGCATATAGAATGAGCTTCAGGACTAGGTTTGAGGTAGAAATATCCCTGGTCACCTGAGTGGATGATTTGTGCCAGCGAATAAATGATGCAGCATAACTCTGTTAGTTCCCCTGGACCTGGTGGCTTACAGTACCATTGACCACAGTATCCTTCTGGGGCATCCGTCTGGGTTAGGTTTAAGGGGTAGGATAGTGTGATGTGCCCCCTTATTCTTGGAGGAATGATCCCAGAAACTGTTGCAATTATTCATTTATTTGTGTTATTAAAAAGGTATCAGCCAGCTAGAAAGCTAGTTTAACAGAAAGAAATTCTAGATTATATATATATATATATACATACAACCAGCCTACGTACTCAACTGTTGTTTCTTTGTACAGTGGTCCCTCGACTTACGAATTTAATCCGTTCCAAATGGACATTCGTAGGTCGGAAAGTTCGTAAGTCGAAAAAGCGATTTCCCATAAGAATGCATTGGGAGAAAAAATATTCGGAAAAATTCGTAAGTCGAGGAAACCGCATCTAAAACCGGCAACGATTTCCATTCGGATGTCGAAAAATTCGTAGGCGTGCGGCCACTTTTTTCATTCGTAAGTCGAAAAATTCGGATGTCGAGTATTTCGTAAGTCGAGGGACCACTGTATATACTTTAAGGCTCCTGTACGTGATTCTATCTCTCGTGGTTTTATCTGTAAAATGCCTAATAAAGGTTTGATAAGTAAGTAAGAAAGCTAGCTAGGTTATCACATTGAGGTGATTTTCATAAGCACTGTTTCGTTTGTTATAGGAATTCTGAGGTCTCAAATATAGAATTAATGTTGATAATTGCACAAGGTAAACACACATACATAAGCATATAAACCAAATGTCTAAAATAGTACAGGAGAGCAATCCAAAAGCCATCTTGGCTCTTCTAAAGACTCTCCATATTTCCTCTGCCTCCTTAATCCCCCTTGCCTGAGAACATGTAGGCAGATAGCAATCAGGGGAAGTTCCTGAAGGGATTCCTCTGGTATATCTGTGAACCTCATTTGTATTAATTGTCATTGTTTGCCCAGATGCTCTGCATTGAGGGATGTCCGACGAGCATCCTGATTGTCTTATCAAATGCTAATGTTGTGTTTAAACTGTGTCTAGAAAGATGCAAAACTTGCTAAATCCTGAGGAATATCACACTTCGGCCTGCCTGAGCCACAGTAACCCTGCTTTTTGTGTGGTGTAATTTCTGACTGTTTGTAGAGGGGGTGTCCTTCTTCTCCATGCCAAAAAGCAAACCCTTAAAAGAGATGTTTCTTCTGGGTCTCTCTTGCCTCCTTGCTAGGAGGGGAGGGAACTCTATTGCAACAGAAAAATAAAGATCTGCCTTGCTTTCACTGGATCGTGCCTCCATTCATTCATCTCTGACCAATCATGGACTTAGGGGACTCCATCCCTTGCGGAGTTGGGCAGCAAAAGCCAAACGCCCCTATTTTTCTATATCACATTGAAGTTGTAATAATTTTTAGAACCATTGATAGCTTCCTTGAGAGGACATTTAAAAAAAAAAAATCTCTCTCCCTCCACTTCCCCATCTTCACATCTCATCCCTTTTTGCTCCTCTTACTGACTCTCCAGCTGGGTACCCAAAGCTTCAAGTTCCATCCTCCCCAACATTCCAGTCTCCTTAGTAACGCTTTGCTGGAGCTCTACACACTGTCTTGACCTCTCCCTTCCTTCACTCCATCCGGATGCATCTCCCAGGTAGGTACAGCATTATTTTGTTTGGTTGTTAAAGCACTGAAAACATTGAAATGCTATTAATGGATTTTAACTTCCAGCTAGCGAAGCTATCACTTGGCTTTAATGGGTTAAAAGGGAATTCTGGTGAGTATCCTACACTGGGTGGTATCTAAATTTTGATAGATGAAATAACTAAAAAGCTTGCATTGGCTTCCCATATGCTACAGGGCCAGGTTCAAAGTTCTTACATTAATTTACAAGGCCTCTTTCTCCTCCATAGCTTCATATCTCATCTCTTCTTCTTCAGCCACCAACACACCAACAAACTCTCCCGAATCTTCTCATCTCCATTGTAACAGCTGTCTCAAACTCTGCACACTCACTCCCTTGACCTCCTTCCTAAAACATGGAGAGGCATGTTTTAAACTAAGCATTGAACAGAAAGCATCACAATACCTTGCATGGATTTTAGCTTCCAGCTGGTGGAGCTGTTGCTTTACTTAACTCTGCCATAAAGGTAAAAGGTAAAGGGACCCCTGACCATTAGGTCCAGTCGTGTCCGACTCTGTGGTTGCGGCGCTCATCTCGCTTTATGGGCCGAGAGCCGGCGTACAGCTTCCGGGTCATGTGGCCAGCATGACAAAGCCACTTCTGGCGAACCAGAGCAGCGCACGGAAACGCCGTTTACCTTCCCGCCAGAGCGGTTCCTATTTATCTACTTGCACTTTGACATGCTTTCGAACTGCTAGGTAGGCAAGAGCTGGGACCGAGCAATGGGAGCTGGGACCGAGCAATGGGAGCTCACCCCGTCACAGGGATTCGAACCGCCGACCTTCTGATCAGCAAGCCCTAGGCTCTGTGGTTTAACCCACAGTGCCACCTGGGTCCTGTGCCATAAGGAATGTTAAAGAGCGAAACTTCTGGTGCGAGTATCCAGCAACAATACAGTGGTACCTACAGTTGCGGACGGGATCCGTTCTGGAGGTCTGGTCGGATCCCAAGGTTTCCGCAACCTGAGGACCGCTTCTGCGCATGCGCGCATGGCGAAACCCGGTCCGATACCTCCGGGTTTGCTGCTTTCGTAACATGAAGTTTACGTAACCAGAGGGTTACGTAACCGGAGGTACTACTGTAGTTGAGAAACAGCAGGGGGAATATCCTGGTACATAGCCTCAAGCTGTGAGTTCCAATAACCTGTGGCAGTCATATCCTCAGACATTTCGGCACCTGAGGCAGATCAGAAATTAGGGCTAGATCTAGACACGTCAAAGAAGTGTTTCAGTTAAACGCACTGTAAACTTTGTATGAGAAACCGAGGTTGGCAAAAATGGGATGCCACAGCGCCATCTGGTGTCACAGTGGTAGAATGCATAAACAACGCATGTAAAGCGCTTTTTCTTTGCCAGTGTAGCTGAGTCCTAGGACCTCTCTGGGAATTGTAGTTTGTTAAGGGGACTTAAAAGAACAATCAGTCACCCCACTACCCCATTTCATTCAGCAACCTCAAAAAAAGTGCTATTGGGATAAAAGAGTTGGAGATAACATCCCCCTCTACAACCTATTTTCAACCATCTAACTCAGAATACTTTTCTTCTCCACTATACTGTTATATGGGCCTTAGAAAGCACTGCTAATAACAAGGCCAGTGGAAGTGATGATATTCTAGCTGAACTATTTAAAATTTTAAAAGATGATGCTGTTAAGGTGCTACACTCAATATGCCAGCAAGTTTGGAAAACTCAGCAGTGGCCAGAGGATTGGAGAAGATCAGTCTACATCCCAATCCCAAAGTAGGGCAGTGCCAAAGAATGCCCCAACTACTGCACAATTGCGCTCATTTCACACGCTAGCAAGGTTATGCTTAAAATTCTACAAGGCAGGCTTAAGCAGTATGTGGACCGAGAACTCCCAGAAGTGCAAGCTGGATTTCGAAGAGGCAGAGGAACCAGAGACCAAATTGCAAACATGCTCTGGATGATGGAGAAAGCTAGAGAGTTCCAGAAAAACACCTACTTCTGCTTCATTGACTAAAAGGTAAAGGGACCCCTGACCATTAGGTCCAGTCATGACCGACTCTGGGGTTGCGCACTCATCTCGCATTATTGGCCGAGGGAGCTGGCGTACAGCTTCCAGGTCATGTGGCCAGCATGACTAAGCCGCTTCTGGCAAACCAGAGCAGCACACAGAAATGCTGTTTACCTTCCCGTTGCAGCGGTACCTATTTATCTACTTGCACTTTGATGTGCTTTTGAACTGCTAGGTTGGCAGGAGCAGGGACCAAGCAACGGGAGCTCACCCCGTCGCGGGGATTCGAACCCCCGACCTTCTGATCGGCAAGCCCTAGGCTCTGTGGTTTAACCCACAGCGCCTCCCACGTACCCGCTTCATTTACTATGCAAAAGCATTTGACTGTGTCGACCACGGCAACAAGTTCTTAAAGAAATGGGAGTGCCTGATCACCTCATCTGTCTCCTGAGAAATCTCTATGTGGGACAAGAAGCTACAGTTACAACTGGATATGGAATAACTGATTGGTTCAAAATTGGGAAAGGAGTACGACAAGGCTGTATATTATCTCCCTGTTTATTTAACTTATATGCAGAATTCATCATGCAAAAGGCTGGACTGGATGAATCCCAAGCCGGAATTAAGATTGCCGGAAGAAATATCAACACCCTCAGATATGCTGATGATACAACCTTGATGGCAGAAAGTGAGGAGGAATTAAAGAACCTTTTAATGAGGGTGAAAGAGGGGAGCGCAAAATATGGTCTGAAGCTCAACATCAAAAAAACTAAGATCATGGCCACTGGTCCCATCACCTCCTGGCAAATAGAAGGGGAAGAAATGGAGGCAGTGAGAGATTTTACTTTCTTGGATTCCATGATCACTGCAGATGGTGACAGCAGTCACAAAATTAAAAGACGCCTGCTTCTTGGGAGAAAAGCAATGACAAACCTAGACAGCATCTTAAAAAGTAGAGACATCACCTTGCCGACAAAAGTCCGTATAGTTAAAGCTATGGTTTTCCCAATAGTGATGTATGGAAGTGAGAGCTGGACCATAAAGAAGGCTGATCGCCGAAGAATTGATGCTTTTGAATTATGGTGCTGGAGGAGACTCTTGAGAGTCCCATGGACTGCAAGAAGATCAAACCTCTCCATTCTTAAGGAAATCAGCCCTGAGTGCTCACTGGAAGGACAGATCCTGAAGCTGAGTCTCCAATACTTTGGCCTCCTCATGAGAAGAGAAGACTCTCCGGAAAAGACCCTGATGTTGGGAAAGATGGAGGGCACAAGGAGAAGGGGACAATGTTCTTGAAGCTACTAACATGAGTCTGACCAAACTAAGGGAGGCAGTGGAAGACTGGCGTGCTCTGGTCCATGGAGTCACAAAGAGTCAGACACAACTAAACGACTAAACAACAACAACAACAACAACAACAACAACACCAACATACTGTTATAGGAATTCTAAGGTCTCCCTCATATATATATATATATATATATATATATATATATATATATATATATCCATAAATGTACAAGGCAAACACATACATAAGTATATAAACCATGTATCTGAAATAGTACAGGAGAACAATCCTGAAGCCATTTTGACTCTCCCAAAATGACCTCAAATATTTCTCTGCAAGGAGGAAGGAATGGGAAAAGCTTTCCAATTGTCTTTGGACTGTAGGGGCTTACACCTCCCTGTAAATACAGTCTGGCAAGTATCTGTTAAGCTGAGCACGCTATCAATATGTGTAAGAGATTCAGGAACTAAGTATTTACCATCTCAAAGGAATGGCCAGGCTATCCAGAAAAGACAATCAGATAAGGCATTATCAGGTATCCTGGCAGACAGGAGAGAAGCAACACACTCAAATTTCTGCTGGGGACCACCTCTTTCTGTAATGTATTTATGATGTTTTGGGGGGTGGTCTTGAGCTACAGGGTAGTCAATTTCAAAAAGTCTATATCAGAACTTGCACACCAATGTTCTGGGTTTCTCTCCTCCCTCCCTGCATGGGGGAGTGGGGGACCCTGTTGCAACAGTTTAATAAAGATCAGGCTTACTAGCTGCTTTGCTTCTCAATATTCTCTGGTTGGCCATTTCTACCACCAGAGGCAGCAGGAGAGAGCGTTTACGATCAGGTCCTCCTTTTGGGCTTCCCATAGGCATCTGGTCGGTCACTGTAAGAACAGGATGCTGGACTTGGTGGGGTTTTTTTTTGGCTCAGCCAGCAGGGCTCATCTAGTTTACGTCTCTCTCTCTCTCTCCCCCCCCCCCGGGCTGGCTTTGGGATTCTCTGCTCCTCTGATTTTTATCTCTGCAGCTTCCTCGTGTGCCCTGAAGGAAAGGGAACGAAGATGTACAAAACTCTGGCATTGAGTTACGTGGTCGCCATCTACCTAGCAAGCAGTCGTAAGTTATGATTATTATTCCAAATGAGGCATAGTTGCAACCAGGGCTGCAATCCTATGTGGACTTAAAGGTAAAGGGACCCCTGACCATTAGGTCCAGTCGTGTCCGACTCTGGGGTTGCGGTGCTCATCTTTTTTTATTGGCCGAGAGCCGGCGTACAGCTTCTGGGTCATGTGGCCAGCATGACAAAGCCGCTTCTGGCGAACCAGAGCAGCGCACGGAAACGCCGTTTACCTTCCCACCAGAGTGGTTCCTATTTATCTACTTGCACTTTGACTTGCTTTCGAACTGCTAGGTTGGCAGGAGCTGGGACCGATCAACGGGCGCTCACCCCGTCGCAGGGATTTGAACCGCCGACCTTCTGATCAGCAAGCCCTAGGCTCTGTGGTTTAACCCACAGCACCACCTGGGTCCCTTATTTCAGAGTAAATCCCAAAGAGTTCAGTGAGACTTTGTAAACACCCAGGCGACAGAGCTGGGATTGTTTCTTGGATATCATTACGTTAGGGTTGCCATATGTCCTCCTTTCCCAGACACGTCCTCTTTTTCAGGATTAACATTTCCGTCTGGGCAGATTTTTTAAATTTGGCAAAATGTCCCAGGGTTTTTGGTTGTGTGTTTTTTTTGTTTGTTTGTTTGTTTTGTTTACAGTAACCCAAGAATTTTTTTCTAGTGCATTGGACCCAGTTTATCCAACTCAATACATTGCAGCCATTCAACAAATGATTTTTCCCCTCCACAGAAGTACCTCTCGGTTATAGGCCTCTCACATGTCTTACCTGTGCCGATGTACAGCCAGATGGTAAATGTGCAAAAAACCCAGGCAGTTGTATCCCCAAAAATAATGAGCTCTGCTACAACCGGATGGTCAGCTGGAGTGAGTATTATTAATAATAATAATAATTTATTATTTTTACCCCGCCCATCTGGCCGAGTTTCCCCAGCCACTCTGGGCGGCTTACAGTCAAATGTTAAAACAATACAGCATTAAATATTAAATATTAAAAGCTTCCCTAAACAGGGCTGCCTTCAGATGTCTTTTAAAAGTAGGATAGCTGCTTATTTCAGCTAAGGGAAGGGAAGGGATGGTAGGAAACTATGTATTTTCTTGGGAGAAAAGGGTAGCCCAAGGGACAGTGTTTGGGGTTGCTCTGAGGTTTTTGTGGGCACCAAAGGGCGAGCTCAAGGGCACTACACTGGTGACCTCTGATCTAAATCCAACATCTTTCATACTTGGGATACTTAGGGCTATATCCAACTAACTTCTACTCAAGAGTAAACTCGCTGAAATTTAAAAGCCCCTTCCTTTCAATAGATTTACTCTGAGTATGGCTAGCATTGGATGCAATCCTATGGCTGCAATCCTAAGACTGGCAGGTGGACAGATGGACTGGAGGTGGTTGAGCTGCCAGTCCAATGTCCTGCAGGGCTTTAGTCCAGAGGAATGGTTTGTTTTTTTTAAAAAAGGTCACTAGCACGTGTAGATTTCTTTTTAGAAAAAATAAAAATTGCATTGTGTTTCTTTCCTTCAATGTTCACAGACCCTCCAGGTGTCCCTATTTTCCAGGGACAGTCCTGGATTTACAGAAGCCATCCCAGTTTCTGATTTGATCCCGGAATGTCCTGCTTTTCATTAGGACATCCCTATTTCCATTGGTAAAATCTTGGAGGGTGTGGAGCAGGGGTCAGCTACCTAAGGCCCATTGGACAGAAGCGGACCGTGGATGTCGTTTGACCGGCCCACGAGCCGCCCCCGAACTGAGCTGCCCGCTCCTGCGCTGCGCTAAACCGGCGCAGCACGGCACAGGGACTCATTTCCACGGCTCCGAAAATCGCGTCTGCGCAGACACAGACGTCGAAAATCGTGTCTACACACACGCAGACGCCGAAAATCATGGGGGCACGCGCAATCCGGCCCATGAAGGGATCTCCATGGGACTGATCCAGCCGAGGCAAGATAAATCTTGCTGACCCCTGGTGTGGAGTTATGCGATCTCTGAATCAAGGAGATAAGTAACTATACAACCTTTAGAATACATCTGAAGGCAGCCCTGAATAGTTTTATTATGCAATTGGAAGCCACCCAGAATGGCTGGGGCAACCTAGTCAGGTACGCAGGGTATAAATTTTTTTAAAATGTTGTTGTTGTTGTTGAACAGGACATCCCTATTTTCATCAGAGAAATGTTGGAGGGTTTGTGTTCAGGTCAGGGAGTGTTTGAGATATTTCCTGCAGAACTTTATTGGCCCTTGAAGCTCATTCTTTCTCAACTCATCATCACAGATTATGAAGTTCTGTTCGTGGACAGGGGCTGCACTTCCAAATGCAGTCGACTACAAGAAAACTCAAAATATAGGAACTTTACCTTCTGCTGCCGCAACACCCCTAACTGCAACAATGTGAACATCTGGGATGATTCCAAGTACAGCTAATAGAAGCTAGAGCGGTAACCTGCCCATCCCTAATTCAGCACTTCTGTATATATGGAGAATGTGAACTCTTTGTCCAATAAAGTCATCTTTGAGCAGACTCAAGAGTGTTTGATCTTCCTAAACATGTTTATTTGCAAAAAGGGCTGTGTGAGTCTGGCAATTTTGGTTCCTCCTCATTTCCCAGCCATGACTATATTTCCAAATCTTGACCATATTTCAGTACAACTTTATGGTTTCCTTAAAAAGCCCTCACAAAAATAAGTTATAGCATTTCTCCTAATATTTGCCACTTTTTAATATAATATTGCCTAATATACTCATCAAGGACTTTCCCCCAATACAGTGCATTTTCACTTATGTTTGTCCTTTAATATACAATTTTTTATATGCATTCTTAATTGGGTAACTGTATTACAAAATCCCGAGAAACATGGTTTCTGAACGATAGTTTCCTTTTGATTCATGCATTGTTTTCAGGGCATGTGAATTAGATAAGTTCCTATGAAAGCGCAGACTTAACCAAATCTCTCACCCATCTTCATGCAAGTTCCACTGGGTTCATCCTGCATTAACAAGAAGGAATCATAGAAGCCAACTCCTAGGGGCTGAGGTCCCTTCACCCCCCCCCCAATAAAATATGTGAGGGGGCCACCCCTCAAGTTAATGGGCATTGTCATTTAGGTAGTGTGCATGTGATTATGTGGACTGGGGCTTTACCCTCCCCCCCCCCCCAATATTTTATTCAAGTTAGCACCGCTGGAAGGAATCGTTCCTTTAGTGTGGCCTGGAATTGTCTGCCTGTTGACATTAGAGAAGAATCTTCAGTAGACATCTGTTGAAAACTTCTTCCATCAAAGGAGGAGTGGCAAGTTAAACTGCTTGAATATATGGAACTCGCAAATGTGATGGAAAAGATCAGGGATCGACCGACCCTGAAGTTTAAAAAGGAATGGGAGATTTATAGGCAATATTTAAAAGAACATTGTCCCCATATTAAAATTTTAGAATGCTTTGAATAACTCTTGGATTTGCATAAGGTATAAAGAACACAAATAAGATACAACACAGGCTAAGTTTATTGAAAAATAGAGGCAAGTAACAAGGAAACTAAGAACCCACACCAAGGAAGTCAGAAGTCGATGGCTGGAATATTTTTGTGTTTTTGCATTGTACTGTTTTATTTTATTTTTTTATTTTGTGAGTTACCGGTATGTCCTTTTTTTTCTTTGTGTGTGTGTCGTTTATAAACCAATAAAGATTGAATTAAAAAAGAAAAGAAAAGAAAATGTATCTGTTGCAGCAGGCCTATCCAAATACATGATTAACCGTAGTTACTTATAATGTTAAGTTGCTTTGAGACTTTCTTTTGGCATAAAGCAACTAAAAATTTTTGTTTTTAGGCTTCCGGTCGGCGCGCCGGAGGAAGGAAGGTCGGGGGACATGCCGCTGCTGGCATTCCCCGACCCGGCCGGCTTAAAGGGGTGCTTGCGACAGCAACGCAGCCCCCAAAACCCCCGGGAGTTGGTTCCCGGGACCTAAGGATCCGGCAGAGGCTCTTAACGTCGCCCCAACTCCCGCGGCGGCCACAGTAGAGGCTGCCGAGTGAGACGCGGGGCGACGGAGCCCCTCGGATCGCCATTGCCCGCCGGGTTGAAGCTGCGAGCCCTTCCCTTCTGAGCGCGCTGATTCCTCCGAAAAAGGACAAGATTGGACATTTTAAACGTGAGTACTAGGAAAGTACCGAAGAATTTGGATTAATTTGGCGAAGTACAGGGATGCAATTTACGGAGGTCCGTCCCTTGCTATTGTGGCACTAAATCAGGAACTTTATTACCAACGCGGTTGAAACTGTAACGGAATTTGGCTTGGCAACAGAGATTGAATCCTTTTGACACCCCTGATCCGGGGGGCAACTAACTATCAATTTTGATATGTAGAGGATTTGAATCGGACCTGTTGGTTTTTATTGTGGAAATTTGGATTTTGACTTTGGACTTGGTTCGGTGTGGAACTTTATATAGCTATGTCTCTGAAAATGGAGGATGATTTGGACAAAGGAGGCTGGAAGAAGGTCCTTGAAAAAATCTGGGAACTGAGAAAGGAGTTCCAAGCGGAAACTGCAAGAATGAGAGGAGTCGTAAACAACAGTGATGTCATCCCAGCTGCACAAAGGATGGAAGGGGGAGAAATCCCCTTCAAGGTTAAAGACAAGCCTCGCTGCAGGAAAATCTCTTCTCGGCACAAGATATTTAGACTTAAGAAAAGAATCAAGAAAACAACATCTGTGAAAGTTAACTTATCTCGGCGCAAGAGGATATCAATGAAGGAGAAGAAGAATTTCCTTAAAAACTGGGAACAGGAACAGCGGAGAAGACACAGAGATGATGGAGCCCAACTGCAAGCAAGCACTTGGGCTTGGACTGGGGAACGGCGAGGGGAGGGCTGAGCAGGGTAGGTGGGCAACCTGGGACTGATTATATATGTGGACTTTGAGTATCTATGCCGGACATGGTTTTGAGCTAGGATTATGTTAGGATCTTTCGAAGTTAGGAGCCTGAAGATTAAGGGGAGTCAGAAGGAAATTTATAGAAGATTTGGGAGGAGGACGCGGAGGTTGGAATTAGAAGATGAGGTGAAATAAGAATTAAAGACACTGTATTTGAGTTAGAATTATGTTCTGAAATAATGTTAAAGATATGTTTAGTATACCTATGTACCTGAACCAGAACTATGTTTTGTTTAATGCAGCCACTGGGGAGGTGCGGAGGAAGTCATTACGATTATGTTTTGTAACCAAGAGTGGCCTATCCGAGAACAGGGTTAGGCCGAAGTTAGATAATGATTTGTTTAAGGTCAGGGAAAATAATGAATGGGTTTACCTCTGTGAGAGGGAGGGTAAGATTAAATAACTCCCCAAGGTGAGAGATGGGGAGTAATGAATCCTGACCGAAATGTAATGTTCTATGTTTAAAAAATTTTAAAATTAATAAAAATTATTTTAAAAACATTATTTTAAAAATTTTTGTTTTTAATGTTTTATAGTTTTTTTGATTGCTTTAAAATGCTTTTAGTGTTTTAAAAAATATATTTAACTGTAATTTTTCATTGATGTGCTTGCCTCCAAGACGTACATGTAAATAATAATAATAATAATGTCACTGATGAAAAATGAGGGTAAAATCAAATTATTTTGTTGAAAGTTAGCTCATATTTGATATTGTATCTCAATTATAGCCTTGCACCAGTTTAGTTGTAATTCCTCAGGGAATCCCGGTGAGCACAAATCTTTAAAGAGTCTCATTTCTCCAATAATTTGTAATTCACAGGATTATGGGGGGGGGGCAGGATTGTTAACCTGATTTTCCCCCCAAAAAGAGAGAAAAGGTAAATAGTATAGATCTGCTCTGAGTCTGACGGAAATTAAAGGGCCCAGATTTTGTAAAAAAAAATGTGCTGGTTTGCAATAGGAACTAACAAAATGCAGATGCTCAAGTTAATGATCTATTTAAAAAATCAGCTTCTGTGTAGTAGTAGTAGTAGTAGTAATAATAATAATAATAATAATAATAATAATAATAATAATTTATTTGTACCCCGCCCATCTGGCCGGGTCTCCTCAGCCACTTTGGGTGGCTTCCAACAAATATCAAAATACATTAAAATATCACAGATTAAAAACTTCCCTAATGATACCTTGAGATGGGAAAGAAATAATAAAGCATCATATCCAAACTATTGACCAGGTCAGAGATGGGGACCAGACTAGGAGGCTAAGCCTCTGCACAGGGTGGGCTGAGGGGCATGCCTTCACTGATATTAGAGTTGGCTTATTAGCACCAGAGTAATCACATTAAAGGGGGGGGGAGAGAAAGATTTCCTATCCTGGGTGGGCCACAGAAACCCAAGGCATTTGTCTTTGTAGTTTCACAACACCCTGAGCTGCCAAAAAGCTGTCCTTGAATTCAATTGCACAGAGGTCAGAATGCCCCAGTCTACCCAAGGACAATAGCATGCTCTGTAGCAAGAACTTGGAGATATTTTAAGAGAAATGTTTGTATGTAGGCAGTAACCCTATCCCAGCTAGTATTAGAATCTCATCAGGTTTTCTTGGCTGCAGAGGTAATTTTCTGACTTGGTGAGACAGTGCAACTGCTTTGCTAATTCTCTAGGTTCTTTGTCTTCTTAAATTGTTTTTGGAGTCTGTGAAATCTGTGAAAATGCAAAGTTGGAATTTCAAATTCAACCTAATATAGGGCTAGGAGTGGTGGATCTGGCCAGAGTCCAATCTAGTCCAGCATCCTGTTCTTGCAGTGACCAACCTGATGACCATGGGGTGCTCCTGAATGCAAAGGTGCTTTCCTCATTTGTGACTTCCCACAACTTCCCATACCGCCTCTGACAGTGGAGGTGGAACGTAGCCATCATGACTAGCAGCTGGCTAGTATTAGGCTAGCTTCACTCAAGATGAAGATGAAGGCCATTCATCAATAGGGTTCATCAAATGTTATCCTAGGTCCCATGAGAAGGTTGACTTTTTTCAATCATGGCAATCCTGTGGCCTTTTGTATACAGTGGTACCTCAGGTTACAGATGCTTCGGGTTACAGACGCTTCAGGTTACAAACTCCGCTAACCAGGAAGTGGTTGCTCCAGGTTAAGAACTTTGCCCCAGGATAAGAATGGAAATCTAAGAATGGAAATCGCGCACCAGCGGCACAGCGGCAGCGGGAGGTCCCTTTAGTGAAAGCACGCCTCAGGTTAAGAACCGTTTCAGGTTAAGAACGGACCTCTGGAACGAATTAAGTTCTTAACCCGAGGTACCACTGTATGCTGTTTGGAGTTGGGTTGTGTGAGTACAACAAACAACTCTTGGTTGGTGACGCTGCCATTAATGACAAATGTCACAACCCCTCCCTGTGTCATGTTGTGATGTGAGATGTTGCTGAAGTTCTCCAGCTATGGAATTTGTGAAACCTGCTTCAAGTGACAGGGGAGCTCTGCAAGCCATTAAATTCTTCTCTAGCTCAAATTAACACCTGAACTGGAGAAGAAAGGACCACAAGGGTCATCCAGTTCAACCCCTTGCAATGCAGGAATATTTTGCCCAAATGGAGCTCAAACTCACAACCCTGAGATTAAGAGTCCTCACATTGTGCTGACTGGTCTCCCAAAGACAACTGGTTGCTCACTGTGCAAAATGGGACATTGGTCTAGAGGTCTTTGATTTTATCCAGCAGGGCTCTTCTTGTGTTCTTTCATATTCAGAAAGCCAGGCTTCCATAGAGTACTCTTGTCTGTGGTCTCAGGCCAGATGTTTTGGGTATTGCAGAAGCTTTTCTTGCAGCACAACATCTCTGTTTTACGGAAGTGGAAGTTGCTAAAAACCGTATGGCAGATGGAACCGCAGCCTCGCTGAATCTTCACGACCACAGGTCCTAAGTAAGGAGGCAGAGAGAGAAGCAGTTGTGAGGCATGCAAAGTCACTGAGCCCTCAAGTGGGGGAGGCTGGCAGTGCACACTTCTTGGAAGAGATGCACTGCTGTGAAGGCACCTGGTGTTGCATGCTGGGGATGGAGCTGCAACATTTGGTTAATGGTCACTGTTACTTCCCCCAAATTATGAGGCTTGGGACATGTGTGCCTCCTCACCAGCCACCTTCAGTAAGAAAGAGCTTTATGTCACCCTGAGCAGAAGTCTCAATGGGATGACAGTGTGTTTATTTTTGGTGGGTTCCAAAATAAACCTGAAATGATCCTTTGGCGAGATCTGTACTTGAGCCAATTCTGCTTAGCAATGAGAATTCTCCCCAGCAACAGGTTTCTTTATCTGGGCATGTCTGGGAGAGGAGAGATTCAGTGTCCGCCAGTGTCTGTGAGAGTCTGTGAGCTTGTCTCTCTGGCCAGATGGCTGCAGGGAGCAGAAAGGAATGAAATCTCTGTATATAGTTCTGTTTTATTTTATGCCTCCTTCAAGACAAATGGTACTTCCCACCTCCATGGAAGTATTAATCACTCACGGGACCCACCCAGTCAACCTGCTATGACTGTTATGATATACCCGGCCTGGGGCAAGTTGTGAGACTGCCCCAAAAGCCAGAGCGCATCACATGAGCACATCCCCGGCTACAGAAGAGTCCGGAGTGCCGGTTAATAAGTGATTGCTCTCAGATAGAAAACAATACACTCAGCCTTTTAGGCTAAACTATTTTATTCCAAGTAATTGTGCAGAGAGTTCTCTGCTGCCAGCCCAGTTTCAACTGGTGCTGCCATTTCGCCATCCGTCTAGCTTGAGGACAAGCAGTGAAGTGAAAGTAAGTGAGCGCGCAGGCTCAGATTACAACAGTACATTCCAAACAGGATATAAACAAAACAACTTTCTCACGCGTCTGTGTGAAAAGTAAAAGCCACACCATTCCTCGCAGCTGGAGCCACTCAGATTGGGGGGAAATCACAACAATGGCTACCTCAAAGAAGCTCAAATGGGCAAGGGTCAAGGTGATCAGCCACACTTCTTCAAGCAGCTCGTCCACAACAATATAAACTGACCCAGCATAGATGGAACAGACTTTGCTCTAGACACCTACACGGGACTTGCTCTAACTATGGCATCTAACACTGTCCAAATCTGAGTGATTTTGTCCCCAAAGAGCATCGCAAAGTGGTTACAGCAGGCCTCCTAGAGTGTCAGAGGAACTTTCTCTTGGCCAGCTGAGAAAAGCCCATTCACCACTCAGAAAAGCTCTGCTGGACATCTATTTGCAGACGCAATGGTAGCAGAGAAGTAAGCTTTCTTCTCCTTTGCCACCTCCACCACCATGTGGTAGGCACAGTGGTGCTGCCTCAGTCAGGTTTGGACCTAGTCTTGCACAATCTACCTGCTAACCTCCAGTCCCCTTGCTTCATTGCATGCAGGTTGCTAGAATACCAAGGTGATCTACTCGTTCCACAGAAACAGTAAAGGTGCTCAGGGGTGATCAAGTCAGCGGCTCTTGGCATCTCACCATCCCACAGTGAGGCAAGAGCCTCAGCAGGAGTGCCAGCCATGCCGGCCAGGAAATCCCTCAGAGGAATCCATTCAGGAATCCATCAGATTCCATCAGTCTCTGAGGGTGGACCAACTCAATGGGTCCCCCATTCTTGCTGACTGCTGTAGCTACATTCACTCCATCCATCCATGATAACGGACTCACAACAAGCTTCCCAATCAAAAGAGTATTACCAGTCTGTTTTGTGTCAAAGACCAGGTCGAGGGTGTGCCCCACCACATGTGCTGGATAATTGAGGTACTGAGACAGCCCTATGGTTGTCATGGGGGCTACGAAGTCCTGAACCAGTTCATGTGAGGCAGCCTCAGCATGGATTTTGAGGTCCCCCAACAACACGTGTGAATGTTCTCCAACACCATATTTGAGACTACCTCAGCCAACTTGGTCAGGTAGGTTACATAGGAGCAGGGCAGGTCGTACACTAACAGCATCCTTATTCTGTCTCTCTAGCCCAGCACGACAAACAATCCCCCGAACCCAGACATGAGTACATTGATTCCCTGATGAGAAAGATGGAATTTTTATGGAGAACTGCAACTCCCTCTCCCCACCCCTCTAACCTGGAAGGGTGCTGCATATCTGTGTGAACATGCATCTACTAATGCAAAGTGTGCATATATTGGTGAAAATAAAATACATTCTATTAGGGGAAATTGCTTTGCAAAAAGCGTGTATATTCACCAGAACTGTATGCAAAAATGTGTATATTGTGGGAAATCTGTACTAATTTTTTTAATGGGGATTTGAAAGAATTCAGAAATTGATGGGGAAATGTTAAGAAGTCAAATACAGAAAAATATCCCACTAACCTACTCAGAGTAGACCCATTGAAATGAATGGGCCCAAGGTAACCATGTCTCTTAACTTCAGTGGCTCTGCTCTGAGCAGGACTAGCATGGGATGCAGCCCTAAAACTAGGAAAATGAGAAACTGCAATTGATAGATTCACCCCTTCTTAGTATCAGCATAAAACTCTGTTCTGACCAGCATTAGAGCAACCAACTGTTAATAAAGCCATCTGCTTGGCAGGTCTTTCATGGAACCTCCAACCTCACCTCGAAAAACTCTCCGAGTGAAGCAGTATTCTGCAATGCCCCCAAAACAGACGTATGATTTATGGAAACAGGTGTTGTCTTCCTTCACTTTGTCACAGACATGGCATTGGATAGCTCCATCTGTGTAAAGCAGCAGAGGGAAGGGGAATCATTAAAGATGGTCACTTAGAATGGAGAAGCAACAAGGGTTCTGCAGAAAATAGAAAGCATCTCCTTAAGGACTCATCTATGTCATGTCAGATGGGACCCGGGTGGCGCTGTGGGTTAAACCACTGTGCTGCTTAGGCTTGCCGATCAGAAGGTCGGCGGTTTGAATCCCCATGACGGGGTGAGCTCCCGTTGCTCGGTCCCTGCTCCTGCCAACCTAACAGTTCGAAAGCACGTCAAAGTGCAAGTAGATAAATAGGTACTGCTCTGGCAGGAAGGTAAACGGCGTTTCCGTGCGCTGCTATGGTTCACCAGAAGCGGCTTTGTCATGCTGGCCACATGACCTGGAAGCTGTACGCCGGCTCCCTCGGCCAGTAAAGCGAGATGAGCACCGCAACCCCAGAGTCGTCCACGACTGGACCTAATGGTCAGGGGTCCCTTTACCTTTACCTATGCCATGTATGGCAGGTGCATCAGAAGCAGTTTCCAGGACTGAGCTGAAACCTCATATTGACTGAAGTCCTATGCACACTTATTGTGTCTGCAGACTGCCACTATTTTGTGGGAGGGATTTGAGGGTCCTTACTTTGTCTTCTGGAACTAACCATTCCACAGCTACCATTTCTTTAAGATGCTTTCTATCCTCAGCCTGCCATTGTATCAACAGAAAAGCTTCTTGAGCAGCAGCAGCAGGAGGAGGACATTGGGTTTTCTGTTGGCAATTTACCTAGTTCAAAGCAAAGAAGAAAAAAGAGCCCCAGAGTCATAGACCTGTATGCCTTTGTGCTCATCCTGAAAAGTTAGGCTGGAGAAGGAAAGCAATCTGATGGTTACAGGCAGCAAATGAATTGCTGAGCACCTCCTATGCTAGAGGATGGGAAAGGCAGGATTTATTCCTGGGCCACAGTTGGGAGTTTGATTGAAATCTTATTGAAGATAGAAGAGATAGGCACCTTCATACATTTGGCAGATCTAGCAAACACCTGAGGGAGAAATAAATGTGTGGGTCCCTCTGTGAATGTTCAACCTTTTGAAGGGGGAACAAAGTGATCTATTTATTCATTATCTAAGAATTACAATTTTCTGTTTCTTCCTCTGCCAGTTTGGATTAGAAGTGATATTATTATCTTTCCATATGAACCTACACAGATCATCTTCTGAGACCCTTCTTTCTGTGCCTCCTCCTCGAGAGGTCCGGAGGGTGGCAACAAGAGAACGGGGCCTTCTCTGCAGTGACTCCCCAACTGTAAAATGCTCTCCCCAGGGAAGTTCACCTGGTGCCTTCATTATACACCTTTAGGCACTAGGCAAAAATGTTCCTTTTTAACCAGGCCTTTGGTTGATTTGATTGACATCCTATGCCCTTTTAAAATGTGGGGTTTTTTGGGGGGGGGGGTATTATTAGGTTGTTGTTTTTATTCTGATTTTATATATTGTGGTTTTATATTTTGATTTTGTTCTGTGAACCACCCTGAGACCTCCGGGTATAGGGCGGTAGAGGAGTAGTAGTAGTAGTAGTAGTAGTAGTAGTAGTAATAATAATAATAATAATAATAATAATAATAATAATAATAATATACAAAGTACTGGAAGCAAAAAGATCCCCTGCAATGAAAGGAGAAAGACCACCAGCTATGCAACATTTTTGGACTGAAAACAACAACAACAACAACAACAACAACAACAACAACAACAACAACAACGAATTGGCATTCACTGGATTGATTTCTCTTCCGGACTTGAGAGAGAGAAAAGGAACATTGGCAATTTGCACTTCTCTTTGTTGTTGTTTTCACCGGAATTCTTGGGCATCCATACAACAGTTGGTTGCAGTACAATGCAGCACCTTGAGATGAGCTCTGTGGGATTTAATTCTGAATGAACATTGACAGAATCAAGCTGTGAGTCATATATGCTTAAGACTTTATAACACAAACAGACTCCTCTCCAAATCCCAGGTGATAGGTACAATGGACAGGGAAATGCTTATTATTGTTACAACCCACTAATTAAACTTCACAGAGACATTTTATTCATTATATTTTTTTATTCTGCCCATGCTTCAAGGAGTTTAGTTTTTTCCCTATGTCCATTTTGCCCTTCTCATAACAGATTTGTTAATTATGTTATTTATATACATTTATATGTTGGAGATTCATTCCCCGTGTCTGAAGTCATGTGCCAGGGTTCTACTCGTGAGTAGGACATCTCCTGACATTATATACCCCCCCCTTCATCATAAGATCTTGGAACTTACTGTATAACAGATGACTAGATCTACTTCAAAGGCAAAACATGCATTGATTGCTGCACCCCAAATTATTATTATTGTATAATTGTAAAAAAAAAACATTGTAGAATATTAGAAGGATGTATGAGGTGCATGGTTGTAACAGGGCATAGCTGTGACTACCCCACTTCAGCACTTCTGAATTTGCCACTACAGCTCCGTTGTCAAGGGGAGAAGAACTGAGCCATCCCATGAATTTTGAGACTCGGGCAGGATAAGGCTCAGGATAAGATTTAGGATCCCACCACCACCCCTTTCTCCCTTGATGAAATGGCCGTTTTCTGCAACTTGCCTTTTGTATTTCTTGGCAATGTTCTTTCCTTATCCAATAAGTTCATGGTTTAGTAGACTCAATAATGCTTTGATCTTAACAAAATTCTACCAGACCACTTCTGCATTTATCTGGATTACAGCTGTTTTAGAATTTATCTGGATTACAGCTGTTTTACAATTTATCCGGATTACAGCTGTTTTACAATTTATCCGGATTACAGCTGTTTTAGAATTTATCTGGATTACAGCTGTTTTACAATTTATCCGGATTACAGCTGTTGTAGAATTTATCTGGATTACAGCTGTTGTAGAATTTATCTGGATTACAGCTGTTTTACAATTTATCTGGATTACAGCTATTTTTATTCCTGCATTGTAGGGGGTTGTAGAAGACCCTTGGTGTGCCTTCCAACTCTACAATTCTATGATTCTAAGGGGAGATAAGTTCTAATGATCTGGGATTCTTCTGGTTTTAGAAATCACAGCATGCTGCTTACAAGTGAATATTTTACCACCATTTTGAGTTACAGATTATTCCTGCCAAGGGCATGAGATATGAGGGGCCTTGTGTTTCAGGAATGAATTCGCACATTGATATTTTGAATAGATCACTGCTTAAGATCCAATATATAAACCCACCTCCATTCATCCTACAATCCAGTTTATAACCTTGACCGTAAATAGCACTTCGTTCTCTGGCTGGCTTTTGGATTCTCTGTTACTGCTGCAACTTTGTCTCACATTTTGAATCAGTGGAATGAAGATGTTGTACAAGATGACACATGTCAGTTTCTTAGTTGCTCTCTGCTTGGAGACTGTTGGTAAGTCTTTGTCTGCTCAGTCCAAATGAGCTTTTTGAGAATAAGTCTCAATGAGTTCAGTAGGACTTAGTTCTGAGTAAGCATCCATAGGATTAAGCTGTGAATCTTCCACAGAGATCTTTCAGTTGAAAGTTGAAGTCATAAGCTATGGGAACATTTTTCAGAGTGATCATAGTTGTTTCTTCAATTGTGGTGTGAACCCAGCTTTGCAACTTGCCATATGCACATATGCAGGCAAGCAGATAGGCAGGGATGCAAAGTCCAATTCACCATATGGTACTCAAAAATCAAGGGGGAAAATGTTTAAATGTTTGGAAAACAAAAAGTCACTTGCAACACACACACGAGAGAGAGAAAGAGAGAAAGAGAGAGAGAGAGATTCACTGTGAACAGATTATTGTTCCTTTTTTGAAAATAATTTTTATTAATTTTCAATTACAAAAATCCAATATATGCCACATTGTATCCATAGCAAACATATTCTTGTTCCCAAAGGTATTCTGCTGTCATAGCCCCTTGTTTTAGAATTCCGATGTAAAGGCATTTTCCCCACCCTTGATAGGAAAAACTATGTTTGTGATGGCTGTTTTGTAACAGCAAGGAGCACAATCCATGCTTTCTCTTGCGCCTGGCGATGAAATGCAGGCAGTTCTGCACAGCTTCTCCTGCCTGCTAGCAATTCCCAACAAGCCAGGTTTAGAGCAGCCACTTTCAAAGCCAATTCCCAGGCAGGTCTGTTGGCCACTAGCCATTCTTCCACAGGTTCCTGCCAGAAGCCCTAAAAAGGACTGAAATAGCACAGCTGGTACAATCTCCTCACTGCCCCACTAACTGAAGAGGAAGTGAATGGGGTTATATAGTCACCCCCTTTTAGGAGACCCAACAAGAGGAACAAGCTTATTCTCTTAGTGGGGGTGTCTGGCCCACAGGCCTAACTGGACATGCCATGAGTCCCAATTTCTCCCCTGGGACCATTTACCCCAAACTGCTGTGGTCTAAACCACTGAGCCTCTTGGGCTTGCCGATCAGAAGGTCGGCGGTTCGAATCCCCGCGACGGGGTGAGCTCCCATTGCTCTGTCCCTGCTCCCGCCAACCTAGCAGTTCGAAAGCACGCCCCAAAAGTGCAAGTAGATAAATAGGTACCGCTCCGGCGGGAAGGTAAACGGCGTTTCCATGTGCTGCTCTGGTTTCAGTGTTCCCTTGCGCCGGAAGCAGCTTAGTCATGCTGGCCACATGACCCAGAAAAACTGTCTGCAGACAAACGCCGGCTCCCTCGTCCTGTAAAGCGAGATGAGCTGCAACCCCAGAGTCGTCTGTGACTGGACTTAACTGTCAGGGGTCCTTTACCTTTACCTTTACCTTTTTATACCCACCTGCCCCACACTTGATGTGATATGTGACATCAGGTGCTGGTCAGGTGACTGCCAATGAGCAATGCAGGGGGGCTTGAAGCATGCTCCCGACATCGCTGTCAACCTTTCCCTTTTCTCACGAGGAATCCTATTCGGAATAAGGGAATTTCCCGCAAAAAAAGGGGAAAGTTGCCAGCTATGGCTCCTGATTGTGCACTGGCAATCAGCTGATTGACACTGGCTTTCAGCATGAAAGGATCAGCTGCAATACTGATCCCAGCAGAAAAGCAGAGCTTCACATTAGCAGTCACTTCAAGCCCTGTTTGCAGTCTCTGTCCACCTCTTGATATGGGCCGCCAAAGGTAGGGAAACCCAGGATCTGACTTGGCAGCCGGGTCCTTTTCCCCACCCCTGTCTTAGTACTAAATGAGCAAGAGGCTAGGCCTAATTGGGCTAGGTTTGCCCCATCACTGTGGTGTTCAGCGAACTTGTCCCACAGCAGTGGATGCAGGGACTCTGTGTTAAGAGCTTCAGCATGTGAGGGAAGACTCAGGTCTTTTCAGGGTCCCCACTCTTGTAGGAGAACTCTAGTTGTGTATTGGTCACATCCAGGGCCCTTCCCCCCCCAGCCAGAACTTCCAGGTGGACGCCATTGCCATTCTAAGAGAATGAGGGAGGTGTTTCATGGTGAGTTCCGGCACCTCTTTTTCTAGAAAAATAGCACTGATCACATCACATGCTGCCTGAACAGGTGGCTGGTGGGATCGCATAGTTTATCAGTGCATTGAATTTCCTCCCAGCAGAGGAAAGCGAGAGAAGAGCTCTCAGGTGTCATGGCTGTGAAGATGTACAACCAGACAATGAATGCGCAAAACACAAATTCACCTGTATTACTGAAATAACTGGGTATTGTTACAACAGAATGGTGAGCTACGGTGAGTCTTAAAGGGAAAAAAGGGGGGGGTCACTTAATTTTTACTTTACATGAGAGTTACTAAACCAGGGATGCGGAGTTGGATTTGACTGGCAAGCCAGATGATTATCTCCCTCAGCCATTGCAGACCAGGTTTAGACAGGTGAACAGAGTTATCCTACTTTCAATCACCTGATGTCCAGTGAAGGCTGGCCTATTACGGCCAATGAGGCACTGCCCCACCAAACTCAGTCTGCCCTCAGCCAGCCCTCACTTGCCCTGCCTTCTTAATTACAACCAGTCCAGAGGGTGAAACTGGGTATCAGCTTCCTCCTCCTGAATCTCAATGAGGAGGAGAATTGGGGGGGGGGGAGGACACTTGAATTGGCTCTCTTCCATGAACTCTGGTTTCACTTACTGTCAGAGCTCTCTGCTCCCTGCCCCACCAGCCCCAAAGAGCACCAACCACCACAGACCAGAAGAAAAGGGTTAGCTAGATAAACTAGAGCCATGTCTTTATTTGATATCAACAAACTGGGATCTGTAGTCATCCCCCATTGCAGAAACTAAAGCCTGGTCTGCCTATCATTGGCTTTGTGTTCACGTACTGTTGGCCTTCCTGCTTTCGTTGGGCACTAGTCACTAATGCTGATGTCACAATGACACCAGGTGACCTTTTTTTTTTTTTGCCCACATGGGTCTTACAAAGATAGTGCTTTGCATGGGGCTCCTAAAGACCCAACAATCAGCTGGCAGCCGAATCTCACCAAGCCTCTTTCAAAGCATTATTGGGACTTCAGAAGCCCCTTTCAAAGTGCTATCTTGTGGAGCACTTTGCTGTGGATTCACCCTCGCTGAACGCCATACGTGCCGAGTTAATCCTGTGTGGAATGCCCACACTGCAACTTTAAGGCCAAAGTAGATGTGTGACAGCAGCAAACCTGTGTGTCCTAATCAGGTGACTCCTGAATTCCTGTAAAGGGGGATGCAAAGTGAGTTAATGCAATTGGAGAAGTCGTTGTTTTTGAACCTCCTCAAATATTAGCGGTAGCAGTTGTACTTAGGAAAGCATAACTACATTTTTGCATGCCTGTCCAAACTGAGTTTTCTCACATTCGGGAATGTTTGAAATGTTTCCACCACAAATTCGTTGCCACCCAAGGCTGACTCTTCTCTCTTTTTGTCTCTTTTCATGGGCACAGATGGGCTAACACTGTTCGTGGACCGAGGCTGCGTTGGTAACTGTATTCATGTACTACGAGATGAGCACTATAGGAATCTTACCTGGTGCTGTCGAACTAATTTCTGCAATACGGACAATATCTGGCCCCATGATGTCCCATCAGAGCTAATAATAACATAACAGCATAACAATGGTTTGAGACGGGGATTCTGGGACCTTGTGTAGCAATGTGCCCATTCTCTCCCCTACTCCCATTCAAACCTCCCAATCACAACCCATCTTGTGGCTTTCTTGCTTGCATTGCTTTGTCAACGGAATTACCTGTTACATTTATGACATTTTTAATCCACACTACTTTGTAAATACTATACAGTGGACCCTCTGGATACGAATTTAATTCATCCCGGGGGTCCGTGCACACCCCGAAAAATCCGTATCCAGAAGTGTTGCTTCTGCGCATGCGCAAGTGGTGAAACCCGGAAAAATACTTCCGGGTTTGCCACTTTCGCAACCCGAAGTTTACGTTACTCAAGAGTAACTTAACCCGAGAGTCTACTGTATAATATTTCCCTTTATGTCACTACATCATTCTTCAAAGTTCATAATATTTTCTTCTGTTTTATTTTCTGGATGAAGTAGTGTGTATCAATCAGCCAATGAATTCATTTCTACTGCAGCCTGATTAATGCATATAATTTCACAAGATTTATATACCACTTGATTGTAATAAAATATAAAAGCAGTTTTGAGCCTGTGGTCTTGATTAATAGTTATGCTATACCCCCTGACTCACTGGGTTTCTAAATAAAAATTGTTTTATATGTGATATATATGTGGTATAACACTGTGACACCAGATGGTGCTGGGGACTCCTGTCTTTCCCTACCAACTTTTCCTGTATGAGTTTACAATGTGTTTAACTGAAATACTTTGATGTGCCTAGATATCGTTTTAAGAGAGTACTCACTTCATCTGTTTTGTATCATCAAATGTTTGGCCAACCTCCTATTACAGACCTTGAGTGATGGAAGAGCATCACGGGGTGACCTGACATAGCATTTCACCAGCCTGATTCTTAGGATGTTCCTCCCAGCATGGGACCTAAACCTTATTGTTTTCTTTGTGTTTGGTCAGAGCTCACTGCTATTGCTTGCTGTCTATACAGCAGCCAGGTGGAAGTAACTCATCATGTACCTGGCACATGGCAGCTACTTTGAAAGACTAGGAACAATCCACTCATTTATCACTTCAGAAATCCCCTTGTTTGGAGGTACAAAAGCTATGTTTATAGGTCACGCCTGTTTGTGTTTTCAGGTCATCAGTCTCTTTACCATACATCTCAGGACAAAATAAGATATCATGAGAGAGGGAAAATGGGGTTTCCAACCATACATTCCTCTTGTCATGGAGACTGGGAATGGGGACGTGTCTATGTGGGAGAGAACCGGCAGGCAGGTTTAACCTTTTCCTCACACTCAGATTCTCCACTGAAAAAGCTGCAAGATACAGAGGGAAGATCATTTTGTTTGGTTCACATTTTAAAGCAAACTAACCTACATTATACCTTCCACAGCAGTGGCGCTGTGGTCTAAACCACAAAGACTTGGGATTGCTGATCAGAAGGTCGGTGGTTCGAATCCATGCGACGAGGTGTGCTCCCATTGCTTTGTCCCAGCTCCTGCAAACCCAGCAGTTCAAAAGCATACCAGTGCGAGTAGATAAATAGGTATGCTGTGGTGGGAAGGTAAACAGCGTTTCTGTGTGCTCTGGCTTCCATCACAGTGTCTCATTGTGCCAGAAGCAGTTTAGTCATGCTGCCACATGACCCAGAAAGGTGTCTGAGGACAAACGTAGACTCCCTCAGCCTGAAGCGAGATGAGCGCCACACCCCATAGATGCCTTGGACTGGACTTAACCACCCAGGGGTCCTTTACCTTTACCTTTTTACCTTATACCTTCCACACTAATGCACAGATGAAGACAAAGTTATCCTTTGGATTTCATACTCCTCTGAGTTGGCTAGTTCCAGGTGCTACAGATTTTTCTTTTTTTCAAAATAATTTTTATTAATTTTATAAAAAGAAAATATAACAATATAGACATTCCCCAAAAAAAGGAGACAGCGACAGTTCCATCACAAATATTTCTTATTTTCGTCTAATTTCTAAGGTGCTACAGATTTTTCAACCTGTTTTTAAACATACATGAAAAACATACCAGTCATGGCACCACAGCTTCCCTGGGTGCGGGAGTCCGAGGGGAAGGGAGATCTAGCTAAAACAGGGTGTTCTCTCTAGCCCACTCTTCCCATTAGTCTCTTTCTGCCACCAGGTGAAAAAGTTTATTTCCTACAGGGTGCCTTTTACCAGTCACTCTTAAAACCAGAGCTATTTTTCCCAGGTGGGCGCCATTGCCATTATGAGAGAACAAGGGAGGTGTTCATGGTGAGTTCCGGCACCTCTTGTTCTAGAAAAATAGCACTGCTTAAAACCTCCTTTCTTCTCCTCCTTATTTCTCTTCCAGAACTCTGAAGATGGCCTAGACTTTGACTAGTTACAGGTAGGTAGCCATGTTAGTCTGCTGTAGTCGAAACAAAATAAAAAAATCCTTCCAGTAGCACCTCATACCAATAACAAACTTAGTTGGTCTCTAAGGTGCTACTGGAAGGATTTTTTATTTTATTTTGTTTAGACTTTGACTCTTAGGCATGGAGTGAAATATTAATGGAGATCACAAGTCATTTATGAAACAAAATCAACACTTTACTAATGGGATTAAAAAAGTTGTTCTTAGAAACAAAAAGGTTTAAACATAAGACAAATTACAATGCATACAAGCAATTTCTCCTAATGGATCAAAAGTACAGCCAAACAAACATAGATGTAAACATAATCCAGTTTTCCCCATCTAGCCACAGTTCCTAAAGCTAAAGACCTATATCAGATTAGATCTTTTTAATGCACTCCAGCTTGGCGCGTATCTCAGGATCCCTTTGTATCCTGAGATCACACCTTGATCTACACATCCCGTCACATCTCCTAATATTTTGGTATTTTTTACTAATATATTCATTTTTATGCACTCTTTCCCCTCAAACGTGCATTTTATAAACACTGGGGGGAATGCTGCATTGCAAAGTTTGGACAAGGACAAATTTCAAAGAATGGCTACATCTCAGTTCTCTTATTGCTCCAAATTTGCTGGTTTGGGCTTTGAATGTGAACTGTGCACTCTTTCCCATTCCCTAATGGTCGGTGATAAAAACACACAGCCCTAACCTCAACCACATGAAGACAGCAAGATTGTTTCAGGCAAGACACTCACCCACACCATTTTTCTTCAAGTACATGGCAAGCCTGCCAAATCCACGCGAGTCTCTAACTGTTCTTCGCCCTCATAAAGCTCTTTAAAAAAAAAGAAAACTCACCAGGGTCAAGGTTGTCAAATGAAGTCCTCCAGAACTTCCTTCCCATCACCCAGAGCAAAGAGGCTGCAATGTCTCACCAGCTGCTTTTATTTGACTTTGAGGTCCTCAGCTTCTGTCCCTTCCTTGGAAGAAAGAAATGAAGAGATGAGCAACGTTCTGGCAATAGGCTTCTTAGCCCTGCTCTACTTTCATGCTGGTAAGTCACAGAGGCAAGAAGAACAAAACACTGTAAAAGGGACCTGCCAGGACAAAAGCCATTGGGGAGAGCTGAGTTAACTCAGACCACCCAGTCTTGAGAACCCCAGTGTTTGTTGAAGCTGCTATAGCAGGGGTAGGCAACCTAAAGCCCGTGGGCCAGATCCGGCCCAATCGCCTTCTCAATCTGGCCCGCGGATGGTCCGGGAATCAGCGTGTTTTTACATGAGTAGAATGTGTCCTTTTATTTAAAATGCATCTCTGGGTTAATTGTGGGGCATAGGAATTTGTTCATTCCCCCCCCCTAAAAATATATATATATAGTCCAGCCCACCACATGGTCTGAGGGCCGGTGGACCGGTCCACAGCTGAAAAAGGTTGCTGACCCCTGTGCTATAGCTTACTGCTGTAGTTGAGAATAATAGCAATAAATGCATTTCAAATAATAGTGGAGAATCTTCTTTATCAGTGGAGACTCCACTGCACAATTTCTTACCCTTTGCCATATGCTCAGCCTTTCTAAGTGTGAGGGCGCTCTTGCAAGGTGGGGGCTTGCATGGGGGAAAGTGGGGGCATGCTTCTTTTAAGATGGTATGCCTACCATCAAAGATAAACACCCACGCTCTATTACACAGGGGCCTGAAAACCTTAACTCCCTGGTTACATTTGAACACACTTTTCATAAGTGCCACCTTCATTTGGATACCTGACTGGACATTTGGATGGCCGATATCAAGCTATATGTAAAAACTAAGGTTAGTTATAGCAGGAGTGAGGAACCATTTTTATCCCAAGGCCCAAGTTTGCTTGAGCAAATGCTCAGAGATAAGGTTTACCGTATTTTTCGCTCTATAAGGCACACCTGACCATAGGATGCACCTAGCTTTTAGAGGGGAAAAGCCCCATTTTTTGAGGATCAGCTCAAATTTCTGCAGCTTCTTTTGCAAAGGAGAAAAGCCCCATTTTTGAGGATCAACTCAAATTACTGCAGCTTCTTTTGCAAAGGAGAAAAGCCCCATTTTTTGAGGATCAGCTCAAATTTCTGCAGCTTCTTTTGCAAAGGAGAAAAGCCCCATTTTTTGAGGATCAGCTCAAAGTTGTTGAGCTTACTTTGCAAAGGGAAAAAATCCTGTTTTATGGGGTTTAACTCACAGTTCTGCAGCTTCAGGAAGCCATTTCTACAGTTTCCAGACAGATAATCTAATCAGCCAGTCACATGTCGCTGGGGAAACAGCCTCCCTCTGCAAGGGGGTGGGGCTGGAATCTCTCTCCTTTATCTCTCTCCCCATCATTTGCTGAGCAGCTGCTCAGCGGGCTTCCTTTCAACACCCCCTTCTCTCTCTTTTTTTTAAAAAAGCAGGATCTGCTTTTGCCCCTGGGCAATTCAGCTCCAGGGACCACACATTCGCTCCATAAGACGCACAGACATTTCCCCTTACTTTTTAGGAGGAAAAAAGTGTCTCTTATGGAGCGAAAAATACGGTCATCTTATTCTTATCAGACCATATTAAAATGTGTAGCACGAAACTTAAATGCTTGCCTCCCCCCTCACCACAAAAAAAAACCCAGGAAGAGCATTTTAAACCAGCAGTTCTATACTTAAATGCAAAGAAAATTGTATGGAACAGCTTGTAATTTCAACTGAAGCTTCCAGAATTCTCTCTTTCCCTCATCCCTCACTGGGGGAAAATAGATTGTCTCTGAAATCAAGTACCCAGGTCTGGCCCAAGACATGTTGGCACCAGAGGTGAACCACAAAATGGTTCCCCCTCTCTGTCAGGGAAGAAGGGGTGAATGAAGATCTACATCAGGAACAGGGGGCAGGGCAGAGAAAGAGGAACGGCTTAGGGAGCTGGGTATGTTTAGCCTGGAGAAGAGAAGGTTAAGGGGTGATATGATAGCCATGTTCAAATATATAAAAGGATGTCATATAGAGGAGGGAGAAAGGTTGTTTTCTGCTGTTCCAGAGAAGCAGACACGGAGCAATGGATTCAAACTACAAGAAAGAAGATTCCACCTAAACATTAGAAAGAACTTCCTGACAGTAAGAGCTGTTCGACAGTGGAATTTGCTGCCAAGGAGTGTGGTGGAGTCTCCTTCTTTGGAGGTCTTTAAGCAGAGGCTTGACAGCCACCTGTCAGGAATGCTTTGATGGTGTTTCCTGCTTGGCAGGGGGTTGGACTGGATGGCCCTTGTGGTCTCTTCCAACTCTATGATTCTATCTACATTGGGATCTGCTGCCCCTGTGGCTCCTGCTGCCTGAGCTTAGGCTATGTGTCTTGAGGCATGGTTTCTAAAAGTGAGAAAAGCAGGGAGAAATGGGCACGGACATTTTCTCCCTAGCTTTTTCTAGTTGAAAGAGTTGCTTAGTTTTGCTTTTAAAAAATTGTTTCCTCTTCAAAGGTGGGATCCAATGCTAGTGATTTTTAAGACTGGCTAAGCAGAAAAGATGGATAGAAGGCTCTCAGTAATTGGAAATATATTGATGCTATTGCGTGTGACAGGAGAAAGACTGAACCATGGCTTTGAAGGGTTTTTTTGGGAGGGGTCCAGAATCTTGGATGGGTCCACCCCACTTTGCACATAAGATAACTTCCCATGACACCTTGTTGAGTGTGCTGCTTTTCATACAGCTATTCAGCAAAAAAGAAGGGAAATAACCCCATGAAAAACCCTGAAACGAGGTAAACGTGTATTCAAAAAAATGTGTTAAATTACTCTCAAAGAACTTTTTTAGAGTTGCTTTCAAACAGAAATGCTCAGACACATTGTAAACTAACTCAAAAGATTATAAATAATGAAAAGAACCCTCCAAAAAACTTCAAATGATGAAAAATACTGCAATACAACCTAAGTTTGCTTTCAAAAACTTTTTGAAGTTGGAGTAGCTCCTGAACAGAATTACTCAGACAAAACATGGTAATGATCCACTCAAAACACCTGATTTAGCTTCTTCTCCAAGGTAAAAACCTACACTAAGGTTTCCGTAATAGCTTCATAAGAATGGGATCATGAACGCTTTCTTAGCCTCCTTTGAAAATAATTTACAAGCTATGGGGCTTGTGTTTGAACCTTAGTGTAGGTTTCATAGTGTAGGTAATGAGTGGATCGTTACCACGTGGGAGTTTTCTGTTTGAAGTCCTTTTGATTCTCCCCTTAAACTTAACAGCAATTATGCCTTATTGGAATTATAGTTAACGTATTACCCTCTTTTTTCTTTTTTCCTTCTGAGGAAACTGTTAGACTTTCAGTGAAACGAGTTTTATAGCTGGCACCTCGTTAAGGTTGTTTTGCAGTATTTTCATTATTTGTTATTTAGTAAGTTTGTTTTGTAGTATATTACATTAATTGAAGTTCAGTTGGAGGGCTCTTGCCATTATATCTTTTAAGCAGTTTACTACGTAATTCTGTTCAGGAGCTACTCCAAAAAGTTTTTGAAAGCAACTTAGGTTGTATTGCAGTATTTTTCATCATTTGAAGTTTTTTGGAGGGTTCTTTTCATTATTTATAATCTTTTGAGTTAGTTTACAATGTGTCTGAGCATTTCTGTTTGAAAGCAACTCTAAAAAATTTCTTTGAGAGTAATTTAACACGTTTTTTTGAATACACGTTTACCTCATTTCAGAGTTTTTTCACGGGGTTATTTCCCTTCTTTTTTGCTGTTTATCATTCCAGTGATTGTCCTTTTTACTTAATTTCATACAGCTATGGCTGTTGCCTGTTCTAGCCTGGGGAGCCATTTTCTTTCTTTCTTTCTTTCTTTCTTTCTTTCTTTCTTTCTTTCTTTCCTGTTTTCATTCATTTTCATGGTACAGAAAATAATTTTTTTAGAAAACAATTGCTACAAGTAACTTGTCCTGATAAAATTACAGACTTTTTATCGCGCCATCTGTTAAAGTTTCATTTGATTACTCTTACAGGCATCCCCAAACTTCAGCCCTCCAGATGTTTTGGACTACAATTCCCATCATCCCTGACCACTGGTCCTGTTAGCTAGGGATCATGGGAGTTGTAGGCCAAAACATCTGGAGGGCCGCAGTTTGGGGGTGCCTGCTCTAAGAGATGACAACACATTTTCCCATTCTTACTAGCCACTTACTTAATGTTTTCCCTTTCTCTTCGTCTGGCTCAGCTGGAGCTCCAAGGTGCCTGGTATGTAAAAAAGTCGCAAGAGATAACACCTGTACGCATAAAGAAGCAACGTGCTCAACAAGATTGTGGAGATTCTGCTATTCCCGGCTAAAGGTTATAGGTGAGTCCAGGAGGCAATGGTTACTTTTGGGATCCTGTGCTTACAATGGAAAGAGAATTCTGCTGGAATAGTTATATTCCAGCTTGTTCCTAAAACACATTTTGCAAGATCTTTCTGCATACATACAGAAAGCACTTTCTGATGTTGCCTCCCCCTACTGATGTTGGGGGGGCTATGCCACTCACCCTTGACATGTTTATTATTTTTTAAATTAATATACATTCTTATTAGTTTTTACATATATTTTCCAAACATCTCATCTCATCTCATCTTATACAACATTTTGGCTATTTTAGCCTGAGACTTCCATCAACCATGTCTATTGATTTTCAAACCTCATCTCTTAATCTTACATTTGATCCTAACTATTACTTTTATTAATCCATGGCTTAAAATACATTCTCATAAATCTTTTCTGCAATATTTCATATAGTTCTCTTACAAAACTTCTTGTAGTCCTACAAGTGTAGTCAGTTGGTTACAATTGTCTTTCAGATAACTTGTATATTTACTCCAATCTTTCAAGAATTTCTGGTCCCGCTGGTAACCCTTGACATGTTTAATTTGTCTATTGATTGAATAGCTGCTTCTGTATACCAATATATACCCTTTGTATATCACTATATAAGCATACCAGTTTCCAGCCTCTCTCTTTCAAAAGACTACAAGATAGGTAGGTAAGGTAATGTAAAGGACCCCTGGATGGTTAGGTCCAGTCAAAGGCAACTATGGTGTTGCGGCGCTCATCCTGCTTTCAGGCCAAGGGAGCTGGCATTTGTCCACAGTCAGCTTTCTGGATCATGTGGCCAGCATGACTATACTACCTCTGGCACAACAGAACACTGGGGTGGAAGCCAGAGCGCACAGAAATGATGTTTACTTTCCTGCCACAGTGGTACCTATTTATCTACTCTCACTGGCATGCTTTCGAACTGCTAGGCTGGCAGAAGCTGGGACAGAGCAATGGGAGCTCACTCTATCATGCGGATTCGAACCACCGACCTTCCGATCGACAAGCTCAAGAGGCTCAGTGGTTTAGACCACAGTACCACCTGTGTCCCAAGATAGGTAGATATCTGGTTGTCAAATGTACTGTTAAATACATAGCTGATCTGCCGTGAAAACCCTGCCAACTAAATCTGTACCACACTATCTGCAGTTGAGCCTCTGCTCAACTGAAAAAATAGAAATAGAAAATAGTGGGGGGAAATGTGTGTTAAGGTTGCATTCCACTAAAGATGAAACCATCGTTTTCGTACTCTTGCCCCATAATTGGTAAGAGTTCATCCTCTGTAAATGGCTGAAGTTTGTTACAGGCAAGGGAGACACAAGTCTAGAAATGTCATATCACATGTCTAATTGAATGTACCCAAAGGAAGCTCAGGAGGACCTTTCAGAGCTAACCTCCCCACTGTACTAACTGAGGCATTTCTGCTAATCTTGTTATACTTATCATTAATGCAATTTATTTAGCTTGTTGTTGCTTACTATTAAAAAAGAAAGAAACTCCACATGACTGGGGTTTTGTTTGTTTTTAATCTTGCAAGTCTGTTGGGCCATTGTCTACCAGGAGACATCTGGAATGCATGCAGTTCTCAATTAGGGAAGAGGCAAGGGCAACTCAGCTCCAACATCAACCCAAAGCACCCATGGGCAGGGACCCAGCACCCTGGAATATCCCAAGGGTGTGGCTCACAATGACAATGAATGTGTTAGACTCTTCCTAGTCCTACTGGTGGTTACATGTAACTACACCTGTAACTGGTGGTTACATGGTAAGGGAGGAAAGGTTCTTTGGGGGGAAATATGCTTATCAAGTTGGGGTGCCCCATGGTACATTTTTGTCTTTCTTTCTCTTTTATCCAGGAGCCGCTTTGAGTGTGGATCGGGGATGCTCTATGGTTTGCCGCAGCATAAAGAATATTAGAAGACGACACAACGAGAAAATGATGTGTTGCGTGACAAACTTTTGCAACACTCACAACTTGTGGCGCCATGAATATATTTCTGATGAGATAGATTGGAATGAGAAAGAGAATAAAAGAAAATGAATTTATTATTACGGTCACAGACCAGCTTATAGGAGATAGATGAAGAATAAATCTTTATTGGGAATGAATTTATGTGTTCGACTGAATTTCCACAGTAGCAGGCTTATGAATGTGGTCTCAGCCTCAAGACCACATTCCCTTCCGGGCAAGGAGCCACAGACTGGTGGTGGGCGGGTCCTGAGAGAAATATTATTGTAAATTTTACCTTTGTGCAGTAGACTAATCTCCATGCATGTGCGCACGCTTGCACACACCCACACACCCACACCCACACCCTCTACCCTCCTTTCAGACAAGCAAGAGGCCATCATCAGAGTTTCAAGAAACACTCCAGTCAGGCAAAAACACTCATGAAGAGTGAAGGCCTCTGTCGCGGTCACTCTCTCAGACCTGAGCAGCACCCCCGGACGTTTAATGGTCTATTGGTGACTGCCCCTACGGCATGTGGTTCATCTGCTGCCACCAGCCAGTCTTCACCCTGGCAATAAACTCAGTTCAGACTTGAGTGGAAGTTGAACTAAACATAAGTTTATTTAGTATTAGTACATAAGCGTAATGGTTTCAGGTGTAAAGGTAAAATGTGTCCATGAAATAGGATGGTTCTTCAGGTAAGTTTATTCCAAAACTCTAACCAGTTTCTCCACTAACTATCCCTAATGCCAACCTCCCTCTTGCCCTCTCTCCCCGATTCCAACTGTCTTCCAACCGCCTTCTGACTCCCAACCTTCTTCTAACTGACTCCCAACCGCCTGGAGAGCTCCCATTGGTCAATTTCCTCCCTGCCAAGTTAACCCTTGCAGAACCTTTAGGGGTGAATCGCCACAGCCTCAGACACCGTGAGGAACACCCACCCACACCATTCTTCCTCAGGAACATGACAGACCTTCAGATAATACATGAGTGCCTTGCTGTCCTTCATGCTCAGTGCCCACAATAATAAGGCTCTAATAATAAGGAGGATGGCCAATGAAATCCACCCACTTTGTTCTTCCAATCATCCAGTATAGAAAGATTGCCACTTCGCACTGTCCTTGGCTTTTCTTCCATTGTTGCTTGGAGGAAGGAACTCAAGATGAACAAGGGCTTGGAAATGGGCATCTTAGCCTGGCTGTGCTTTAACACAGGTATGTCCCAAACGCAATACAAACAAAACATTACAGAGTAGCCTTCGCCAACCCAGTGCATTCTAGATACTTTGGACTACAGCTGCCAGCACCTGTGCTGGTCACTTGATAAGCAAAGGCTGTCCTAGAGCACAGGTCTTCCACGATGGGTCATGGCCTGACCCAATTTGGGTTGCAACAGGAGCAGTGCCACTTTGCAAATATATTATAAGAAGTTAAGAAATGGGTCCTGTTTGGGTTAAAAGTGGGTACTGGGTCTGAAAAGGTTGCCTCTCAATTTTAAATCAAGATTTAAATCTCGCTTGCATTGCTTCCCGGGTATTTAATGAAATTCTTACATTTTTGTTTTTTTGTTTATGCTGTGTTATCATTTATTGCTACTACTTTATGAGACATCCAGAGAACTTCTCTCCATGCCTTACTACATTCCTGTAGTAAGCATCAGCTGCAGTTGGGTTTTCCCTGGAGTTGTCTCGTTTTCCATTCCACCCCTTTCTTTCTCTTTGAAGCCCACAACACCCTCTCAATGTTTCTGTTTTATTTCTGCACACTCGGAGGAGGTGTGCCCTCTAACCTGACACTGATTATTACCAGGGAACCTTCCTGCAAACATTGACAGAGGTATGAACCAGTCACTATTGCCTCCTCACATGGAGCAAAGTAGATTTTAAAAGGGGGGGGGGATAAGATGATGGTGGTGGTGCTGATACTTCTCCACTGCTGTGCTCTAACATAAACTAATGTAGCAGAGTTCTTCAGTGTTCTTCAGGTGACATTTTGGGCATCTTGACTTTTTGCAAAGCCCACAAACATAGAAAAAAATAGTAATATATGACAATATAGAGGTATAAGGGAACCAGGTGGCGCTGTAGGTTAAACCACAGAGCCTAGGGCTTGTCAATCAGAAGGTCGGCAGTTCGAATCCCCGTGGCGGGGTGAGCTCCCGCTGCTCGGTCCCTGCTTCTCTCAACCTAGCAGTTCGAAAGCATGTCAAAGTGCAAATAGGTACCGCTCTGGTGGGAAGGTAAACGGCGTTTCTGTGTGCTGCTCTGGTTCGCCAGAAGCAGCTTAGTCATGCTGGCCACATGACCCGGAAGCTGTACGCCAGCTCCCTTAGCCAGTAAAGCGAGATGAGCACCGCAACCCCAGAGTCATCTGTGACTGGTCAGGGGTCCCTTTACCCTTTATAGAGGTATAAATGATACAGAACTGCAGAAACAACAGGGTACAGGGTGACCAAAGGTTTGTGAGGGCTCTGATATGACGTTTGGGAGGGGGTGTTACTGGCAATGCATCCTGACTGGCGGGGGGGGGGGGAGATCCATAAATTACCCCAATTCATATCTTAGAGCTGACGCATACCTTAGTAAACACAGTTCTCAAGCAAGAAGCATAGTTTGTTTGCTCTTAAATGATGCATCTGTGCAGTGCTTTTAAAAAAAAGAAAAACGGTGCTGGTACTCACCATGAAGTTGTTACAGTAAGTGCCACACTTTCAACATTTGGGGGGAGGGAAGGTGCTGGCACTGAATACCCTTGGGTACCCCCAGGGGAAGACCCACTGTATCCTAGTAGGCTTCATGTTGGTTTCAACATTCTTCCTGTGAGAGCCAGTGTGGTGCAGTGGTTAAGAGCGGTAGACTCGTAATCTGGTGAACCGGGTTTGCGTCTCCGCTCCTCCACATGCAGCTGCTAGTCACACTTCTTGGAAGTCTCTCAGCCCCACTCACCTCACAGAGTGTTTGTTGTGGGGGAGGAAGGGATAGGAGAATGTTAGCCAGTTTGAGACTCCTTCGGGTAGTGATAAAGCGGGATATCAAATCCAAAAAGGAATGATCCTCTTTTATGATGGTGTTGACCATCTGATGTTTTTAGAAGCAGTCCTACTATTTTTTTAAAAAACACCATAAAACTCTCCTGCTCATTTCTTCAAGGGAACTTTTTGTTGTTGTTAATTCCATGCTTTTAAGTCTAATGGATTAATCACTGCAGCCCTAATGCACATTGATCCCTAGCCTGATGTGTTGCATTTGAAACAGGCATGTCCATTTCCTAGGTATCTTTAAATTTTCTGAATTTGTACATGACTCAGCACTCTCGGGATGGCCTATATAATGCCTCTAGGATTCGGCCCCTAGTATCAGTTTTCTACACTTCTTAGTGAGGGCTGATCTTATGCTACTTGATGTACCTGTTAGGACCATTCATATGTTATGTATTTATTATTCATGATTGGTTATGTTTACAGGATTGTCATTCTTATATTTATATTGTATGCAAGTATAATGGATTTTATTTTACATCATCGCTAGCTGATGAAGAATTACCATCGAAACAGTTTGTCATCTGGAAAACTGTCAACGTTTTTGTATCATCCATTATCGCACGGTTACAGGATTGTGACTGTTGAAAGGCTTGTTTGCCTCTTTCAATAGCGATGGACTATATTGTCTAATTTTGTTCTTGCAACAGTGCTGTGTTTCTATTACATATTCTCTGTTTAAGAATTGCTACGCTTGGAGCTTCTATTATTGCAGGATTACAGGATTGGGACTATTGAAAGGTTTGTTTGTCTCTGTAATATTGATTGACTACCTTCTCTAATTTTGTTCATACAATATTGATTTTGTTAGTATATTATTAGCCACGTATTCCGTTATTGCTTAAGTTTGTCTGTTTTTGCAACACAGGGGATTTCCTCCTTTGTTACATTTCCAATGTTGACCATAGGACAAATTCTCTGAGCAGCCAATTGCTTACTGTTTCCCCTTTGTCTCCATCTTGCCCAGCTGGAGCTATCACATGCATTGAATGTAAAAGTGTTGCTGAAGATAACTCTTGCATGGAGCCTGAAACTCAGTGCAGTTCCCCTTCGATGGACATCTGCTTCACTCGTCTCACTACCCAAGGTGAATCCAGAGAAGACTGTTATTCTTCTCTGTCATTCTCTTTTTCTTCTTCTTCTTTTTTTTTAAATTTTTAAGACCTTTATTTAATATTTTAAAAATATACATTCATACAAAGTATCTCTGTCATTCTCTTTTACTTCTCTGCCAATGAATTTTATTGATTTTCATTTAAAAAAAAAACAAATTAACATTAAATTTATTATCAAATTTAATACATACTTAAAAAGTTGTCCCCACCCTTCTTCCATGGTGTTGTTAATCCCACCCTTCTATGCTGTATTAGATTAGCTAATCCACAGTAATTTCATTACTATCATATTTTAGTTTCCATCTGCTGCTCAAAATTTAATGCTGCCCACAACGCCATTTAACATATGATGTTTCAAGATGCCCAAATAGGGAGTTTATTCTTCCAAGTCCATGCCATCCCTTGAACTCTTCTTTCCTGTCATCTTTGCCATGTCCACATAGATTTTAAAAATACTTCTTATGTTGTCACTCCTTCTTCTTTCATCCTACGCG
Source organism: Darevskia mixta (assembly GCA_034641385.1). Classification (NCBI taxonomy): domain Eukaryota; kingdom Metazoa; phylum Chordata; class Lepidosauria; order Squamata; family Lacertidae; genus Darevskia; species Darevskia mixta. The sequence continues at coordinate 377,427 of JAWWNH010000085.1, forward strand.
TACGCGATGCCTGTATCATAAAGTATTCATTCTCTATGACACTCTGCTATGCAGGCAGACAGCCCTTTCCTATAGGTTTGCCAGTTGACGGGGCTCCTATGCTTTACACAGCTGCACAAGAAGCTAAAATTCCCCAGATAATCAGCACCTGCTGTCAAATTCACAGGAGAGCTGTCAGGTAAAGCTTGCCAACCAGGGGCAGCCCATCCTGTCTGAGGCATAATTGGAAGGTGCTGTCCGACGCTACCCGCACTACCACCCCGTAGTCACCCTGCCAAAGCCTCACTTACCAGGGTTACACAGTGGTGGCAGGGGTGGGGGGGTCACTCTGCAGGGTTCCACCCCCCATTGTGGGCTGCTTCACTCCAACTTATGGGCCCTGCTGCCAACCCTGCAATACTTTCCAATACTTCCTAGAGAAGTGAGAGCTGGACCATAAAGAAGGCTGATCGCCGAAGAATTGATGCTTTTGAATTATGGTGCTGGAGGAGACTCTTGAGAGTCCCATGGACTGCAAGAAGATCAAACCTATCCATTCTTAAGGAAATCAGCCCAGAGTGCTCACTGGAAGGACAGATCCTGAAGCTGAGGCTCCAATACTTTGGCCACCTCATGAGAAGAGAAGACTCCCTGGAAAAGACCCTGATGTTGGGAAAGATGGAGGGCACAAGGAGAAGGGGACGACAGAGGACGAGATGGTTGGACAGTGTTCTCGAAGCTACCAACATGAGTCTGACCAAACTGCGGGAGGCAGTGGAAGACAGGAGTGCCTGGCGTGCTCTGGTCCATGGGGTCACGAAGAGTTGGACACAACTAACAACAACAACAACAACTTCCTAGAGGATAACAGATACTGTTATACTTAGCCCAATTCTCTGAACCAAAAGAGGTTTGTTTTGTTTTTTCAAGGACTTCCTGCAGGCAACTGGCTTTGTGCAGTACAATATCATACAATCACACATTTAACCTGTGTGATTCCTACCTTAACCCTGTTGAAGGCTGTCTGGCTGAAATTGTGCATGTTAAATGCAAGTGAGCAGGAGAGCTTCAAAGCTCCTTTTGTGCTGAGTCCACTTGTGGTTTTCCAGCATCGAACAAGATTTTAAGCTATCCACTTTGCTTGAAAGGGGGGCAGGACAAGGTCTGCTAAGCACCCAGGCTCGGGGGTGCCTTTTCGAGATCTCATAGGGCCATTGAGGTTCCTGAGAGATCTCTCAGAAGCACCCTAAGCGTTTCGGACCCAGTGTGCTGAGCAGACCTTCCTTCCAAGCAAGGCAAAGATGTTAAAAGCTCTCTTTGTGGTGGCCCCACTTGAATCGCTGAATGCAAAAAGAGTTTTTAAGCTCTCCACCTTACTTGGGGGACAATGACTGCTTGGTGCACAGGCTCTGGGAATGCTGGGAATGCTTTCTCTGTCCCCTACACCTGCTAGCCATTGTGCAGTTCCAAGGGTCTGAGTAAACATGGTTTTTGTGTATACTCAGAACCCTTGGAACCGAGCCCCATGTACAATGTGATCATTCTGCATTATACAAGTTGGGCACAGATGGAGGGTCACAGCTTTAAGCACTCCCAAAACATGCTCCAGATCTGCCAGAGTTCCTCTTAGCTCCCTAATTTCCAGGTTGCAACTAAGCAAGCTGTTTTCTTCCAAAATTCACTCTGAATGAGCACATTCCAGGGTAGGTGGGTGGGCCAAGCCCACTCCTAGAAACTCTATGGCCATTTCCTTAGTCACGTAGAGGCCAGTCACTCTAGGGGGATCAGTGCAAATCACCCCACAAAAGGAAAAGCTGGACTCTTTGACAGGCCATCAAAGCAATCACAAGCAGTCCTAGTGTTTTGGCCAGCATAGCATACCTAATTCTTACAGTCAAGAGACTGGAAAGGACGTGGTGGTCATCCAACTCAACGCTCAATCTCATTGCAATGGTTTGGTTTGCATGCTCATTAAACAACAGCTCTATAATGACTTGGCGTATACCAAATGAGTAACACACTGAAATGGTTGTTTGGCCCCAACTCCTGCGCCCTTTGCACCTCCAATGGGATGCATTCGTATGAATCCCAGAACTGTGTTCTTTCAAACGTAGTGATGAAATGACACCCATCTTGCTGTCAGGATAGGTAAGAGTAAACAGGAGCCAATACGAAACATGTTTCTACACCAAGGTCAGCTAACTGCATCTTCAGGACCAGCCTCTACTGACACACAAAGAGAGCCAATTGATTTTAAAAGAATTTCGGTGTTATAGTGTACTAAACACGGCACCAGAATTTGTACAACTCTTGCTCCCTCCTTCAAAAAAAAAAAATTAAACTAAAAATAACTGGTAAAGTGGTGTTCTGCAAATGGGTGATGTTTCCTAAATGCTAAACATGCTATCCTTTTCCAGATGGTGTCTCACCAATTGTGGACCGGGGTTGCACTTATCTGTGCCATAGTATTAAGAGACCGAGAGAGAACTATCAAGAAACTATGCGGTGCTGTATGAGGGACCTTTGCAACAACCACAGCTTCTGGACCAACCATTAATACATTATAAAAAGAAAAAAAGAATACAGACCAGGGACAGATTTGTTAAATCAGGTGGATTCTCAGAACTTCTGGCTTTTGAACTTTTCTGTTAATAAAATGCAGCAATTGAGAAACACAATATTCTTACTGGGTTTTCCCCCCTCAGCCAGCTGTGTCATGAAAATCATGGAAATGTTTTTCAGCACCTTGCTACAGTGCTGATGATGGGAGGCTCCCGCACAGATTGAATTATTTGCTACGTGCTGACAGGGATAGGGGATAAATTTGATTCACATTGCATTTAATGGGAAAACAATGTAATTCACATTTTCTGAAACAACACATGAACTGTAACACAGCCTTCCTCCATAAGAATAACACTTCTCTGAATTTTGCAAAGCAGTTATCCAGCTAAGTAATTTGTACAAACGTGCATATAATAAAGTAAAATATGAATTAAAATGCATGTGTTAGTGGAAAAAAAACATACAAAATTCATTTTATTAGGGAGCAATACTTTGCCAAAAAAATAATAATGTATAAACAGTGGTACCTTGGAAGTTGAACGGAATCCGTTCCGGAAGTCCATTCAACTTCTAAAACATTCAGAAACCAAGACACAGCTTCCGAATGGTTGCAGGAAGCTCCTGTAGCCAATCAGAAGCTGCATCAGACGTTTGGTTTTCGAAGAACGTTCACAAACCGGAAGACTCAATTCTGGGTTTGCAGCATTCGGGAGCCAAAATATCCGATTTGCAAGGTGTTCAGGATCCAAGGTCCGACTGTATTGGGCAAAATGTCATACAGACATGTGTATATTAGGAGACATTTTCATGAAGACTTAAAAACAACAACCCCTCTCCCCCACAAACGAATGTGGATAACTTTACTTCAGCCTGAAAAACAAGAGAAACCAAAACTGACAGATTCACCCATACCTATTTTCAGACATTCTTCCATGCAGTTCCTTCATTTATGGAAGTTGGGAAAATCCAAGGCTGAGGCTTAGGACTCACCCACACCTCCGTTTGTCCCATGCCTAGAAAGCATGGGTCCGAGTGGTTTTCTGCTTGTTCCACTTTCTAGGTATGGGTCTGAGTGGTTTTGCCCTTGCCCCGTTACTTTCCTTGGGAAATAAGAATGATGATGTCAGGAAGGTGCCCCCCCGCCCAGGACCCAGCAGTAGAGTTATCTTCGGAGAGTGAACAAGAGGCTGACTCTACTGAGGAGACAGAAGGGTCAAACTTCTGAGCTAGCAGTTCACAGGTTGACGATTCTGATCGGGGAGACGGACTGTTTTTCAAAGCTAACACCCCACAGCCCTCCCTTCTCACTCCTAGCTCAGATGAAGAGGGATGGTTGGAAGGTGGCCAAGGAGAGGCCAGGCTGCCAACAGATAAGAGAGAGGCTCAATCCACTGACAACGAAGAAGAGCCGAAGCAAACTCTCAGTTCTAGGACTCGGCGTCTGCAATGCCTTAAGGAGGAGTGAAAGGTAAGCGGCAGACATACAAGGTTCTGGCGTAGATTCTGCTGGAAGCAGAACTTGCCTTCAGATTAGGGCAGTGATGGCTAACCTTGACACTCCAGATGTTTTGGAACTACAACTCCCATCATCCCTAGCTAACAGGACCAGTGGTCAGGGATGATGGGAGTTGTAGTCCCAAAACATCTGGAGTGTCAAGGTTAGCCATCACTGGATTAGGGCATCTATTGTTGCTGAGTGGAGTGTGAAGCTCCGCTTGGGATGTTTGTTTCTGTAATAAAAACTATATTGAACTGACGGGAGTCTGCTTATTGCTGGGAAGGTGGCTAGTCACCAGGGATCTTTATAGATGATGATGATGATGATGATTTATTTATATGCCACCCAAATGGTTTCCCCATCTGGGTGGCTCCCAACAAATTAAAAATATAAAGCACAGTAAAAGATCAAACATTAAAAACTTCCCTGCTCTTTAGCAATAAATCTGAGCACAGCTTCATCTGGAGAAAACCTGATTGACATCTGCTCTGATTCCATACTAAAGATCAGGTTTCCTCAGTGGAATCTATCCGATTCACACATTCTGAACCAACATGAGAATGGAAAAAGAACTATTCTTCAAAATTTGCAATTATCTGAATATTGCGATGCAGTCCTCCAATGCTAATGCTGAGAGTTGCGCTTCCTGAAAATGAGGGATCAGCACAGACATATTGGTAAATGTATTATAGCTGTGTTGGCGTCCATAGTCCTGCCTGAGTTTATGCTCATTTTCTGTGCACTTGAATGAAATTGACGTGTTCTGATTAGCTAGTAGGAGGAAAGAGGGGGGATATTATATATTACTGTAGGTTCCTGCTGCCCTACCCAAGCCTTTCCTATATGAGATGATTGCTTTTTGGGATTTTTCCTTTTTTTAAAAACTCACGAGAGACACGGGTGGGACCTGATGCACTTAGTGACAGCTGTGATTGGCTAAGCAGAGGGGATGGACAGAAGCACCACGCAGTGTCTTTCAGTCAGTGGAAATGTATGAATTCGAGTGTGGGTGACAGGAGAAAGGCTATGACTTTTGAGGAGTCAGAATCTTGGAAAGGCTATACCCCACATTGCACAACAAAGGAGCTTCCTCTGGTTATATGGGCATGGTGACAAGGCACTCACACACAAACATAGTCACCACCAAAGGCGGTGGTATACCATAGATTGTTGGCGCCCGGGACAGGGCAAATGTTGTTCCCCTTTAGTGGACTGGTCAGTCTGGCGGCACTGGGCTGGCGCCAAGGAAATTGCCTCTGCAGCTTCCTCGTGTGCTTGTCCCCAGTGGAGGAGAGATGGGGCGATGCTGATGCAGCCACTCCTCTTTTCTGCCGCTGGTGCCCTCAGATTGTGGTGGCACCCTCCCCCTCGCTCCCCCTCTTGGCTGACCCAGGGGGGTGGGCACATGCAGGTGTCCCTTCACTGGCCATGAGGAGAAGGAGATGGTGGCACCACCCACCTCTAAGGGCCTGGCCTGGGTGTGGCTTACATCCTGCGGATCTGGCCTCTATGCTGGAGCCTGCCATGGGGCGCCTAGTTGTGTCCCCTCAAAATTGTGTGCCAGGGGCCAAGTTGGAAAAGAGGCCTGAGCTTTGACCTAATCCAAACCCAACCAGCACAGAGAACCTCCTCTGATAAGAGGAGTGAGGAAGAAGGGAGAGTTTGAAGAAGGGGCACCTTTTACAGGAAACCCCTCCCCTGAGCCTATTGGCTAATAAAGACCACGTGAAAGGAGTCCCTCCCGCCCTCCCTCCTGGGAGGAATTCTTGAAAAGCTGCCTCCTTCATTGGGATGGAAGAAGAACATCTCCCACCGTAAAGATGAAAATTATCCAAGCAATAGGAGTCTTAGTCCTGTTCTGCTGTGTTACAGGTAAGCCACAGAGGAATCATAGAATTGTACAGTTGGAAGGGACACCGAGGGTCATCTAGCCCAAGGCAAGAACAAAACCCCTTTCTAGGGGACCTGTCAGGACAAATGTCTCTGAGAGAAGAACTTGATTTATTAGACCATTGATTCTTGATAAGCGAAATTATCAGAATTCAAGGTGCAAAATGAACAGTTGCATTAAAGAGTGATGTGTTGTTATTGTTTTGAAAAGTCATCACCATTGTTGGCTGTACATTTAAACAGCTTTCAAGCAAGAAGCATAGTTGCTTTGTTCTCTGGTGGCGCATGCATTGCAGTTTTGCCTTAGAACAGACATCCTTCCTGTGTGAGAGAAAAGAGAGTGTATCTCTTTTAGGATGTTGCTTGCCATCTGAAGTTTTTAGAAGCAGTAACACTAATTTCAAAAACACACAAAACTCTTCTGCACGTCTCATTGAGGGAGCTCGCCCCTGCCATTGATCTAGTTGGATGGTTTGCTTTTCAAACATTATATGGTCATGGCCTATTGTGACTGTTTTCCTCTCCTCTCTATCTGGTCCAGCTCGAGATTTTAAATGCCTTGAATGTCCAAATGTTTCAAGTGACAACGAATGTATAGTTCCTGAAAAGAAATGCACCACTGGACCTTGGGAATTTTGCTTTGCTCGTCAACGTAGTAAACGTGAGTTCAGGGGGCAATTGTTACTCTTCCAGAGCACAGCATAACCTTAATGACTGCTGTCAAGGCAGGAAGCCCGTATCTCTTGGATTGTCAGACATCTGGTGACAGGGCTCCTGGGTGTTTGACAGCTGTATCAGATTTTTAAAATTGCCAGGTAATGTGTGCACATTACTGCATCCGTGTGCCATGATAAAACACAACTGATATGAGATTGTGAAATGCATTCCTATATTTTATAGGAAATCTGCAAAGACAATCCCGGCAATGCGACATACTTCCCAACATTTGTCAGATAGATTTCCTTTCCTTGACTTTCATAGGCTTCACATAATCATGCAGAATATGCGGAATTATGGTTTGGGCCGCAATCACACACCCTGTGCATGCCATAGGTCGAGGCTTTTGTGAGTTGGTGGTAAAATAACAGCTGCCAGGTGGAAGGCAGAAAGTTATAAACCGAAGTCAGTGAAATGCTTTTCCCTTCACCAAGAACAGCTGGCTATATCTGCCATGCCACCTCACTCAGCTAAACCTCTGCTGATGTACAGAAATGGTCAATGAATTCTAAAAGGATTTTTAAGGCTACATTCTAATAAGCCTGAAATAACCTTTGTTCCCCTTTCTGCTCCCACCCCCTAAGAAATGCAAAGGAATGTATCCTCTGCAAATGGCTGGATTTTCCTAAATGTAAAAATTGTGGTTTCCCCCCCCCCCTTTACAGCAGGTTTTGTACATGTGGACCGGGGTTGCACTAACAGGTGCATCAGCTTTGTAAATAAGAGAAGAAAGACATCGCAAACTTCGATGTGTTGTGTGAGCGATCTTTGCAACACTCACAACTTCTGGACTAATCAGTAATGAATGACTATTTCTTGAGAATTGGTTGGTGGAACCAGGTGGACTTTCACCCCCTCTGGCTTTTGAACAGTTCTGTTAATAAATCGTGCCACACGATAGATAGTCTTCTTGCTATTCTTTGGCATGGGCTGATGGGAGTTGTTGTCCAAAACATTTGGTGGGCATCAGGTTGAGGGCGGCTCTTATGACTAATTGGGCCATATAATGGCAACCACTGAAACTTTGTTGACTGTCTCACTACGGAACTGATATTTATTATTTCTTTATATCTTGCGCTTTGTCAGAGGAGCTCTGGGAGGCGAACATGGTTCTCATTTTCTTCTGTGAGGAAGGTTAGACTGAGAGCTAGTAAATGGCCTGTATTAACCTAGCGAGTATCATTGCATACCCTCCAACATTTCTTCACTGAAAATAGGGATGTTCTGTTCCATAACTATAATTTTACCATTTATACCCCACACATCTTACTGGGTTGCCCCAGCCACTCTAGGCAGCTTCCAGTATATATAAAAACACAATAAAACATGAAACATTTTTTAAAAAACCTTCCCTATACAGGATTGCCTTCAGACTGCTCGGTGGTCAGAAAACTTCATAACCTCCAACATTTCTCCATTGAAAAAAGGGACATCCTAAGGAAAAGTGGGACATTCGGGGATCAAATCCGAAACTGTGAAGGCTTCTCTAAATCGGGGACATCCCTGGAAAATAGGGACACTTGTATAGTCTGTCATTGCTGAATGGGTATTAAGAACCTAATATCTGGTGGCTTGGTCCAACATTATAAGCACTGTGCTACTCAAGCTGATTTGAGTGCTGGGAGTTGTTAAGAGACCAATATTATTATTAATAAGAATTTTATTATTTCTTCCCCAGCCCTTCTGACTGGGTTTTCCCAGCCACTCTGGGTGGCTTCCAGCATATACAGAAACATAATAAAAAGGTTAAAAGGTAAAGGACCCCTGGGTGGTTAAGTCCAGTCAAAGGTGACTATGGGGTGCGGCGCTCATCTCGCTTTCAGGCCAACGGAGCCGGCGTTTGTCCATAGACAGCTTTCTGGGTCATGTGGCCAGCATGACTAAACCGCTTCTGGCGCAACGGGACACCGTGACGGAAACCAGAGCGCACAGAAACGCTGTTTACTTTCCTGCCAAAGCGGTACCTATTTATCTACTCGCACTGGCATGTTTTCAAACTGCTAGGTTGACAGAAGCTGGGACAGAGCAACAGGAGCTCATTCTGTTATGGGGATTCGAACCACCAACCTTCCTACCAAGCAAGCCCAAGAGGCTCAGTGGTTTAGACCACAGCGCCACCTGCGTCCCTATAATAAAACATCAAACATACATATTCCCCTTGCTCAGCTAAAATTCCCAGAGTTTCCTTGGAGAGGGGTGGGTTGTTAAACCACTCTGGGAATTGAAGCCCTATGAGTGGAATAAGAACTCTTAAGTGCCTTTAAGAAACGACAGTCCCAATTGTTCTTCTAGGAAAGTCTTGACTGGTAAAAGGGCGCAGATGAGTCCTTAGCCTGATTCAGCAACAGCAAATGCTTGATTGCCGCAGTGTGTACTAATAGCTAATCTAATACCTCTGCAGATGTAAGGGCATTGGGTTTCCAAATGTGTGCTTGCTGTGTGGATGAACACTTGTTTTTATACCTATTTTTATCGTTTCGCATAGCAGTGGTGGGTGTCAAAAGAGGCTATGATAGCTGAAATTCCCACTCTTTTACATTATGGGTTGAAGGCCAATGCAGGGCAAAAGGCCTCGCCTACATCATTCTTCCCCAACCACACAACACACCTGCCAAAAGCACATGAGTGTCTACCTGTTCTTTGTTCCCTTCATCAACTGTGCATTTTCATTAATTTTCTAATAATAGATTAACAGGGCCCCAAGCATGCAAAATGAAATCTGTCCAGACTGTTTCTTTGGGTGTGTTTTGTTTTGTTTTGTTTTGTTTTTACAGAATCCTTTATAGGAAGCTCTTTATTTCCCCTTTCCTGCTTATATTTGACTTTGAGACCCTCTACTTCTCTCCTCGTGGTATCTTGGAAGAAGTAATGGAAGATGAGCAGAGTTCTGGCAATAGGTTTCATAGCTCTGCTGTACTTTGATACAGGTGAGTCCCCAGAGCAAGAGTGAGGAGGGGCCGTAGTTCTGTGGTAGAGCATCTACTTGGCATGCAGAAGGTCTCAGGGTCAATCCTTGGCATTCCCAGTGCTGAGAGACACCCTGCCTTGAAATTCTGGAAAACTGCTACCAATCAGTATTGGCAGCACTGAGTTAGATAGACCAATGGTCTGACTTGTTACAATGCAGATGTGTGGGCGTTTTCATATACAATAATAGCAAAACATTTTAGAAGGGATTATTAGGTTGGAATTCACTTAGTTAATTTTGATCACTCCATCATCCAGACTGGAAAACAACAGAAGAGAAAGCTGTGAATAGGAATAAATGTGATGAGCTGCGTTGTTAAATTAAAGGTGAAAAATTAATAGCTTTATTAGCTATGGAGTGATTTCTTTTGAGGAATGGTCACTATTACTTGCACTCACATATGTGGATTTTTCAACACAGTCCTCCAACCAAATAATATGTACAAAAATGCATACATTAGTGGAAAGTGTGGCTATAAATGCATATGTTGCTGCTGTTGTTGTTGTTCGTTCCATTTATATACTTCCCTTTATCAGAAGATTCCAGGCCAATGTACAACATTAAAAACACATTACAGAACATCAATGATAAAAAAATAATACAAAACATACTGACAGACAGCCCAGCAATAAAATAGTCATCATAATAACAGTTCACTCCCCGACACTTTCACAGGCCATAGATTATTTGATAGCCATAGGCCTGGGTAAAGAGACTTAATGACAAAAATGCATTATATTAGAGAAAATTGAGGGCAAGAGTGTATATTAAGAGGAATTCACACTAAAATGCTTCTGCTGTGTAATTACTTTAAAAAAAAAATCTTACTGTTGGCTAAGCAAACTTAGTTCTTCAGCTTAAGCCGAGAAAAAGTTCTCTTTATGAATTTGAATATTTGTATATGACTCCAAAACCTGAGAAACACGGAAGAAGCCCGGAACTTTTCGTGGGAGTGTGCCATCTGCAAGCCCCAACAAAAGGGCCCCATTGGGGGTGAATAATGGCTTCCTAAACTACAGGATTGCCTGGGCGAAACAGGTGAAAAACGGCGGCACCCTGTCTTTGTTGATATCTTCAGGAATTTTGTTGGTAACATCTTCACAGTGAACTTACCTTTGTTTGCTTGTAACTTCATCACAGTGAACTTATTTTTATTTTTGTTGATACCTTCAGGAATTATTTAAAGGAACCCAAAAGACTGAGTTTTGAACATATACATGTTGTTATTATATTGTTACTAAATATTATTGTGCGCCGCCTACGTGTTGCATTTGTTATACTAGATTACCACGTGTATCAACAACACAGGTACATTTTTACTGTGTTCACCTCTGTCCCCAGCTCACTGGAGATCATCGGCCAGCATGACCAAGGTGGTTTCAGTCCCATGGTGCACCCTGAAACTTGATCGGAAGGGTTCCAAATAGTCCGCATCCTCCAGGCATGGTTGCAGTTGTTCCCCAACCACCCACCAGGGTCAAGAAGACAGGCAGTCGTTTTTACTCATCCAGGCAGCCTGTCCGCATCCTCAGAGGCACAATGTTGAAAGCAATCCCATACAACTTGACTAGACAGAGCGCTGGGACTCTCTGCCCCACCCTCTGACCCTGCTACTCCTTCCAAATTTGAGCAGGTTTATCTGCAAAAAACTTCAGAAATGTCCATGAGCCTCTAGATGTTCTACACCCTCACTGCCAACTTGCTTCTTATAATAAACTCACCAGGACCCAGGTGCAATGTTAAAATCACCCACTCTGTTCTTATCATCACCCAGTGTAGGAAGCTTGCATTTTTTCTCCTTTTATTTAACTTGGCTTCTCTTCCTCCTTTGGCTTGAAAGAAGGAAACTAAGGATGAACAAAGTTCTGATAATAGGCTTCCTAGCCCTTCTCTACCTTGATTCAGGTAAGTCCAGGGCTTTTTTTCAGCTGGAACTCTCCAGTACTCAGTTCCGGCACCTCTCAGGTGGGCGCCATTGCCATTCTAAGAGAATGAGAGAGGTGTTCATGGTGAGATCAGGCACCTCTGTTTCTAGAAAAATAGCACTGGGTAAGTCCCAGAGTCAAGAAGAACAAAACATTATAGAGTGGAACTACAAAGCAGATGCTCTACCACTTGGCTACAGCCCTTCCCCCCAAAAGGAAGAGGGCCTTCTTGGTAGTGGCACTGGCCTTCCCGAAGAAGTTAATCAAGCACCATCTTTGGGATACCATCTTTGTGGCTCCCCAGGCTTTTAAAATAGCATGCTTTACAGTCTGGGTCTCACAGTTTTAATTAAGTTTTTATTTTACACTGTGTTTTAATTGTGTTTTGATTAAAAAAAATCAGTTTCTTAAAGTTCCCTGTTGTTATATACTGAATTGTAAAGAGTTTGTTCTGGCACTTGTTCTGCACTTGCTTGCACTATCGGCTTTGTGAACTTCCAAAGGAAGTCCTATAATGGGGCAACTATATGAGCAGTAAATTTAAAAAACCGAGACCTTAGGTAACAATTTGAATGGAGCAAGAGGTTCAAATGGGCACCACTCCACTTCTCAAATGTATCCTTCATCCCTATCCCAACCACTGAGGTTACCTTTCCATGGTTTCATCCACCATTGCATGTCTTGCTATTCAAAGAGGGTTTAGCTATTTACCATTCACTTCCGGGGAGCCACACTCTAACCAGTCATTTGCTTAACATGTTCTTCTCCTCTTTTCATTCTCCCTGCCAAGCTGAAGCCCTCTGGTGCCTCTACTGTCCGAATGTTGAGTATGATAATAGTTGTTCGACGCCCCAAGGAATTTGCAATATAGCAAATGACAGATACTGCTTCACACGAATGACTATTGAACGTGAGTCCAGTTGGAACGGTTTAATGTTTGAGAGTACAAAAGATGCAGAGGGGTGATTTGTTCCTTTGCTTGTTTAGACTAAATCCCGCTTTCCAGTCCCAAGAGGCTATCGAAGGGGCTAAGAGCCCCTCCGGACATCCTTTTCACAGTGCATTCATGGTGATTTGTGCTTATGAAGCTCTTGTAACCTCCTGCTCTTAATGTTTTATGCTGCAAATGTTCTGCGGGCTTTTATGTCTCACTTTTGCTGCAATGTAGCCCCTTCAAACTGCAGTAAGGTGGTAGCCCTGGGGAAGTCACACAGAACAACTAATGAAACAGTATGATGTGTGAATTGTCCAAGATATAAGGTTGCCACCCATCCCTCAAAATATGGAATCATCCCTTTTTTCAAAGTAAATTGCTGTGTCCCATATTGATTTAATACGAGATGCAATTTCCCCCCTGCATTGGAAGTTATCATCCCCTCCCTTCCATCTCCCTCTCCCTTCACTGGTCCTTTAAGGTACTTCATTCTGCCCCACTTCTCCCCACCACCACCACCTTTTTTGTCCCAGCTGCGGAGCCGTGGGCAGGCAGAGCTTGCAACGGCAAATGGTGGGTCTGGTGGGGGGAGGAGGAGAGCAAGAGTTTTTGCTGGCAGAAGTGGGAGAGTAAGAGCAAGAGTCGCTGGCATGTCAGGTGTGGCAGCAAGGAAAGGGTGGCTGGACAAAGAGCAAGATCTGAAGAACAAGAAATCACAGACACAGCATCCAGAGCTTAATGGAGCAGCAAAATGGTGAGAGCCCTTGCCCCCCAAACTCCTTTCTTGTGCAGTAAACGGTGGTGCTGACTCGGCTCAAATTCTTGCTCTCTGATTGCTTCGTATGTAGAAGGCCCCCACCCTCCAATTATGATTACAGTGGTACCTCGAAAGTGGAACAGAATCCGTTCTGGAAGTCTGTTCGACTTCCAAAATGTTCGGGAACCAAGCAGGGGCAGAGGAAGGGGGCGTTGGGTGCGGTCCACCCCGGGTGTCATCACTGAGGGGGTGACATTTGGCATGCTGCCCACCTGCGACTCCCAAGCCTACCCCGAGCTGCTGGGGGAAGGGGCGGAGCTGCGCCGCCTTGCCGGTGCCCTTCCATCCTTCTCCCATTGTTTTGACAGCTTGGGGGAGGCTTGGGAGATATGGGCGGGCGGCGCACCATTGCCCCCCGCTCCTGGGCTGCTTTTGGGGGGGAGCCTCCCCTGAGCTGTCAAAAGGAAGAGGGAAGGGAGGAAGGCTGCTGGCAAAGTGGCGTGGTTCCCTCCCCCCACCCAGGAAGCAGCCTGCCATGGGCTGCTTGCCCCCTGGGACGCTCGCCCTGCCCCCATGGGTGCACAGCATGTGCGCCGCTCCGAGTGCCGGAGCAGCTAGCTGCGCCTCTGGAACCAAGGTGGAGCTTCTGATTGGCTGCAGGAAGCTCCTGCAGCCAATTAGAAGCTGTGGAAACCGCGTCGGACATTCAGGTTCCAAAGAACATTCGCAAACCGAAACACTCACTTCCGGGTTTGCGGCGTTCAGGAGCCAAAACATTCGACTCGCAAGATGTTCATCAACCAAGGTACGGCTGTACTTCCCTTCCTGCCTTGCCTGGCCACTCCTCGCCATTTAAGTGTAACATTTGAGTCCTTCCCTTTTTCTTTCCTGCAAGCTGCACTTAACATGGCTCACACACCATGCAACCTTCTGCTGACCTCACCACCAGTGTGGGGAAGGTGATCAAGCATTCCTGCACCCACCTCCCTGCCACCTCCCTCTCCCCTCTAACTTCCAGTAAGCAACAGTGACAGAACCATCAAAGGTCAAGTGTGTGATGGTGCCTTGCCACACTGTCTTCTCCTGTTCTTCCATCTCTCTTGGTGGAAGCTACAGTAGGTGTTGTCATGCACTTGACACGCAGGTGTAATAAATACTAGGCAAGCAACCATATTCCGGCCACCACCAGAGCCGTTTTAAACTTCTTCTTTTTTCAAACTGGGCCACCTATTAGAGCAGACTTGAGGAATCTTTCTCAGACTATTTGGGAAAACCTCTGGGGGGTCATGCGCCAATGGTGGGTGGAGCATTAATGCACATACATTTCCCTTTGCACATCAGACTTCTTTCTACATCTATGATCAAACGTCTCTCTCTCTCTCTCTATTCATTGAAGCAAGAAGGAGTTATTATCAGGCTTCAATGATACATTTGCGGTGAGGTGAAAACATTCACTCAAGGAGAATGCAAAGCAAGGGCAGCGGGAGGTGTAGCCTGGAGAAAGAGGGTGTGGCTACAAAGGGATTGTGGTCTGTGCAGGGTCCCAAGGGCCAGAGAGAGAGAGAGAGAGAGAGAGAGAGAGAGAGAGAGAGAGAGAGAGTTTAGGAGGGCTACATTTGGCCGCTGAGCCTGAGGTTACCCACCTCTGTATTGGAGACTAGAAGGCCATTGAAATATCTGATTGGTGTCAAACAGATACTTGTTGGGAGGCAGGAGAACTTATTCAAGTAGGAAAATCAGCTGTGTGGGAACTACAGGATGAAATTGTGATGTTGAACCCTCTTGATGTGAGCTGGGTGTGTGGATAACAAGCTTGGCACCATCTGGTGCTTTTTCTCAATATTACTTCAGGGATGGAGCAGACATATATGGCACATCAGCTTCTAAATTGCTAGTAGGGATGGGGAGGGGGGGCTGGATCTACACTCACCTTTTAAACGTTATTAGAACTATATTAGAAATATTGTTCTAAAATGTCAAAACAGGAAATGTTCTCTTGTGCTTCCTCTCTGCTGTCTCCCTGGTTTCTGGTTCCTAGTTGCTCTGCAGCACCCCCTGTGTCACAGACACTGTCAAAGAGCAGAATGTCATATGGCCATACGGTTATCAGAACCATTCCTTAACTCATTCTTAGCATTAAAAAACCATGAGTGTAGATCTGCCCAGGGTCTATGATGCATTTTTCTCTGTCACACCCCTCCACAGATGGCAAAGTTAAACGTGTGGACCGAGGCTGCAACAGAGAGTGCTATACCTTCAAGACCATGAAAAACAACTATGAAGAACATATGCTGTGCTGTGGATATGAATTATGCAACGATCTGGATCTCTGGAGCGTATGATGAAGAAGAGCTGTTGTGATGTGTGAAAGACTTTTGCAATTTTCATAACCTCTGGACAAATAAATAAATAAATAAATAAATGTGCGCATTCCTAGCTACTGAGGGTGAGTTTGTGAAATCGGGAGGCTTCTAAAGTTTCTGGCTTTTGACTACTTGCATGAAATACATTGCTGTGAGCAGTGAACCGACAATGTTCTTGTCTCTTCTAGTAAAGCCATAAAGTCATGGGACGAGTGGATGTGCGTATGAGCCCATCATCTCAGGGCCCATCTCAACTCATGTGGAAAGATAAAAGACAAATATAGGGACACTTTCCTGGAAGAATATTTACATACTGCATTGGAATGCCCCCCATCTCTCTACATGCCCTCCTACGTTGACATCATATAGTCATCTAGAGATTTTTTATTGGACCCTGTCACAGCCCCTTAGAATCAGATGGGCTAATAAAAGGCCTACCATAAGTGGATATTTCTGGCCTGTCCACCACCACCAACCACACAGCACAAGCCATTCCATTGGCTTTAACAGAACGCTTTCATCAAGCCTAAATTCAGGTCTAGCAAATGGCAGAGAAGGATTCTGCAGGTCTCTGAGTACCACAGTGGGCACTTCACTGACAACTCCTACCCTAATAAATGTTATTGTGTATGATATGCATTTTCAATCACCTTTTACTGAATTGTTAGAGGAACATAAATCGATAGACCTGTCTCTTTGCTTTCAAATCCTTTTGAACATACCAGGGACTACCCGCCCCACCTCAGGTCTGGTCCTGGATCAATTTGGGGGATGGGGCAAATATTTAATTTGGGTTTTGTTTTTTTAAAAACACCCTAATTAAACTTATGGATGGGAGGGACAGAGGAAGGAGACATGACAGCAGGTGGTGAAATTCTGCTAGGTGCTCCCTTGCAAGCCACATCCCTGTGCACTAAATCCTACAACACACATTCCTCTGTCTTGAAAATATGAAAGCTGGAGACTTGGAGAAGGCAGCAGCAGGCTTGGATGGCAGCAGGCAGAGCCCTAGATATTTTGCATTAGGCCCCAGATCTCCTGTTGCATTAGGCCCCAGATCTCCTGTTGCATCCCGCACTTTCATAACCTGCAAGTGTCCCATTTTAAGTGAGACATCCCGGATCACAGAAGCCAATGCCCACTTCTGTTTGGATCCTGGAATGTCCTATTTTTTCATCTGGCAATCTGGTGTGAGTCCTCATGCCAGAGAGCCAGACCGAAAGACACTCACTCTGGAGCAAATCAGGACGGTTGTGCCACAGCACCTTCTGGTCTGGCTGGTCTGAGAGCCAGTGTGGTGTAGTGGTTAAGAGCGGTAGACTTGTACTCTGGGGAACCGGGTTTGTGTCTCCGCTCCTCCACATGCAGCTGCTGGGTGACCTTGGGCTAGTCACACTTCTCTGAAGTCTCTCAGCCCCACTCACCTCACAGAGTGTTTGTTGAGGGGGAGGAAGGGAAAGGAGAATGTGAGCTGCTTTGAGACTCCTTCGGGTAGTGATAAAGCGGGATATCAAATCCAAACTCTTCTTCTTCTTCTCTCTGGCGATTGTCAGCATTGTTGTGCCAGAGTGCCTACCTTCCAACCACTGGAGCCAACTCCAGGGGGCCGTGGGTGCTTAGGCACCCACAATAATATATTTGTGGGGCTGGGCCCCCACAAAGTCAATGGGCAAAGTTGAAGCCCTTCGTTGTGGGAAGCCGCAATATTCGTTGCAAAATGGCACCTATGCTTCCAGCGCTCTGGGACAATCCTGCCGATGATCGCCAAAGCATCATGCCCTTCCCATCACCCCAATTTTTGGGATGAAAGTGTTGGAAGACATGCCCTTTTTAACAGCATGTTTAAAATTGCCTAGGGTGGCCTTGGATTGTCCTGGGTCAGATCAGGGACTACAAAGCACTGGATCAGGCCCTTACATCAGATCGTGAACTCCATGCACAGCCTTAGTATCTATAAGTATAAATTTGTGATAAAATACAGATGGCTTTCCATGAGGATTTTTTTTTAAATAGTAACAATCCACAAATTTCTGAAGAAATGTGTACAACTGAATTAATAACCGGAAGAATGAGAAATGAAGAGAATCCAAAATGGATGCCCATCCCTACTTGCAATGCACCTTGGACAAAAGGCAGGGTTTTACGGACTGCCCCAGCAATGACACTTCACACAGTATTCTTCGGCACGTACATTGGAGACCTAAGACACACACATGAATCCCAAGCTGTTCTACGCCCTCACTGCCAATAAGGTTCAAAGAATAAACTCATTGGCCCCCAGGCAGTAAATTAAATCCACCCAAAGTGTTCTTCTTCTGATCATGCAAGGTAGGAAGGTTGCGGCTTCACATCACCTGTGCTTCTATTTGACTTTGAGGCACCCTTTGCATCTCATCCCCCATTTCTTGGAAAAAGGGACTAAAGATGAACAAGTTTCTTGCAGTAGGTTTTTTAGCCCTGGTCTACGTTGACATGGGTAAGTCCTAGAACATATGATGGGCATTGTTAGTATGAAAGGCATTGGAAATGCTTAGTTAAATTTTTGACCAACCAGTCCAAAGGGCAGTCTCAGAAAAGAAAGGTGTCAGTAGGAATGAATGAAATTAGCAGTGTTGTTAAATTAATGAGGAAGGATTGTTAATGAGATGGGATTTACATTTGGTGTCGTTCACTATCAAGTATATGAAACAGGTACGATTGAGCTTGCTCCTGGCACCAACTATGCAGCAAAAGGATTGCTTGAAATGTGAAGTTTGAGTGAATGGATGAAATTAGCTGTTCAAAACATTTTCTTAAAAAGGCTGTGGGTTAAACCACAGAGCCTAGAGCTCGCCGATCAGAAGGTCGGAGGTTCGAATCCGCATGACGGGGTGAGCTCCCGTTGCGCGGTCCCTGCTCCTGCCAACCTAGCAGTTCGAAAGCACGTCAAAGTGCAAGTAGATAAATAGGTACCGCTCCGGCGGGAAGGTAAATGGCGTTTCCGTGTGCTGCTCTGGTTTGCCAGAAGCGGCTTAGTCATGCTGGCCACATGACCCAGAAGCTGTACGCCCACTCCCTCAGCCAGTAAAGCGAGATGAGCGCTGCAACCCCAGAGTTGTCCGTGGCTGGACCTAATGGCCAGGGGTCCCTTTACCTTTACCTAATGTCAAACTTCCCCACAGAAGCTGGTCAAAATGCACAATGACTCTGTGAATGGGGAGTTAATCCATTTTAGCTGGTTCTTTATGAGAAAGAAACACAAGTAGACCCAGGGAGTTGCAACACTTTTATTGTACACATCAAAATTGCAGTCCCTAACACACACATACACAGATTCTCAATCATACTCACCAACTCTGCACCAATAGCTTATCAGGCTATGGCAAGAGGATGGGTGGCAGCCATTGCAGCACTGGGAACTTGGTACACCTTTCCACTGGAAAGTTCCTTCTTTATATACTTTCCATCAGACATTCCAGCTCTAGTGATTCCCTGCCATCTGTTCCTTGCCAAAGTTGTTTATCACGTAGTTCATCACAATCTCATTACTCCATCTTGTTCAACACCTGTCCTTTGTTATCAGCCTGTTGGTATGTCAAGTCTCATGAGCTCAGCACTTCTTCCTCACTTTGCTTGCCAACCTTATCAGTCCCACAAGTCTTAGCGAGACTCCATTTTAGAGTGATGTTCTTCATCCTAAAAACAGGCCTACACTCATTCCTCCATTCATACCACAAATCTCTAATGAATATGATTGTTATACTCATTACATAGGTCATTCACACCTCCATCCTTTGTTTTCACCCCCCTCAAAATGGTGGTGCCTGTTTGTCTTGGGACCAATCTCAATTTATCCATTGCTTAATATTCTTCCGTTCTCTTCTCCTTAGCTGTTGGACGTTTTGTGTGTCATTACTGTCGAAGGGTTAAAACCGATAACACATGTGCCCATGCTGAAAAAACTTGCAGGGCTGGGCGATATACATTCTGCTATACTCAGCTGATTGCTAAAGGTGAGTGCCCTAGTAGGAATGATTAGAAATGCTGTCTTTGCCTTTGTAGAGATGGAGGAATCTGTACCTTTTGATTCTCTCAGTTTTTCAGTTTTTCCAATCTTAACATAATGAAACATTAAACATAAAAAAAAAAATCCCTATACAGGGCTTCCTTCAGATGTCTTCTAAAGGTTATATAGTTACTTATCTCCTTGGTTCAGAGGCCGCATAACTCCATACCCTCCAACATTTAGCCAATGAGAATAGGGACATCCTAAAGAAAAGTGGGGCATTCCAGGATAAAATCAGAAACCAGGATGACTTCTGTAAACCCAAGACTGCCCTAGGAAATAAAGGGACTTGGAAGGTCTGTAGATATAACCCAACATAAATAAAAACATTGGTTTAAATAAGGCATTGGCAAACTCAGCCCTCCAGATGTTTTGGGACTACAACTCCCATGATCCCTAGCTAACAGGACGAGTGGTCAGAGATGATGGGAATTGTAGTCCCAAAACATCTGGAGGGCCGAGTTTGCCTATGCCTGGTTTAAATCAAATATGCACAATACAATTAGATGCCTGGGTTTGTTTTGCCTTTAAAAAATGGTCCGTACCAGGCACTGAAGACAATACAGTAAATGTTTCACTCCTGTTAGTAACCATGTTGCAGTCATAGTAGATAACCATGATGCCTTTTTCTCTTTCTTTCCCAGGGCTTTCTGTTTTAAATGTGAATCGGGGCTGTACTAGGAAGTGTGACACCGTCATGTATAGGAGAACCGGACTGGAAAAATATAAACTGTGCTGTAACACAGACCGTTGCAACCATCACAATATCTGGGTCAAGCAATAAAGGAATAATAAAACTTTGTTGAAGATGGATTAGTCAGATCAACTGGATGTCTGCTACTGTCATGCGGGGATCCCCGTATCCACCCCGTGGCTGCAATCTGTGGCCCCCAGATTAGGGCAAGTTGCCCTGTGCTACCCCAGAGTCCATCTTCCTTGACCCCGAGCCATCTCCAAAACAAACAGAACTAAGGGCTTTAAAAACTTGGCGAGTGCACAGCATTGTGCAGAATCAGATCCTGGAGGACCTGATCCTACGTGCTTCTGGCCAGTGCTTCTTCATGAGCAGTTTCCATGCATGCAAGACAAACAAATTGCAAAGGAGCCACAGGCAGGAATATCCTGCTTCCCTTATGTGCAGGCTTTGCGTTCTGCCTGCTTCTCCTTCATACCTGATGTCCTCCACCTGCCACATCTCATTTGTGGCCAGTCCATTCTGTTTCATCTGTAGGCCCAAAGCCCTCAGAATATGCCTGATTTGGCTTGTGCCTCTGCCAAATTTAGTGCAGAGCCCTAATGTCCACAGACTCTGGCTTTCCTTTCCTTTTTTTTTTAAATAGAAAACCCGCTCTGTTGCCAACTTGCTGCAAGCAACAAACCTATTTTTGCTACAGTTCCATATTCTCCAACATTCATCGGAGGAAAATAGGGACATTTCTCACTCCCCCACAACTGACCTTTCTTGACACCCCCCCCCATTTTTTTGCCCTCCGCCCCCGCTGAGCATTTCTTATCAGAAGAAGGGTGTCTACTACCACCACTTCACCAATGGCACAAAGCACATATGCCCTCCACTGTCCTGAGAAAATCCCTTCATCTCAATTTTATTTTATTCTTTGGTAGATTTCCAAAAAAAAAAAAAAAAAAAAAGGAAAAGGAAAAGCACACACCAATAAATAAATTTTAGAATGGGGCAAGATTAGATGTGGAAGCACAAGGCACTAAAAAAAGAAAAGAAATACTCCTTGCGCTCCACTGTAAATGTAGGATGGCATTCAATGTTGTTGTATTACGTACAATGACAATAAAGTATCTATCTATCTATCTATATCTATCATCTATCTATCTATCTATCTATATCTATCTATCTATCATCTATCTATCTATCTATCTATCTATCTATCTATCATCTATCTATATCTATCTATCTATATCATCTATCTATCTATCTATCATCTATCTCTATCTATCTCTATCATCTATCTATCTATCTATCTATCTATCTATATCTATCTATCTATCATCTATTATCTATCTATCATCTATCTATCTATCTATCTATCTATCTATCATCTATCTATCATCTATCTCTATCTATCATCTATCTATCTATCATCTATCATCTATCATCTATCTCTATCTATCTCTATCATCTATCTATCTATATCTATATCTATCTATCTATCTATCTATCATCTATCTATCTATCTATCATCTATCTATCTATCATCTATCTATCTATATCTATCATCTATCTCTATCATCTATCTATCTATCATCTATATCTATCTATCATCTATCTATCTATCTATCTATATCTATCTATATCTATCTATCATCTATCTATCTATCTATCTATCTATCTATCTATCTATCTATCTATCTATCATCTATCTATCTATCATCTATCACTCTGCTCCCTCTTTCATCCCACCCAGGGTGGTCCTGCCTTCTGCCAGCCCCTCAGAGCCAGTGTATCACATGGGGCTGGACCTCAGTGGCCACAGCCTCTCCTCATCCATGCCCACTCTCCAGCAGCTACTATGAGCTGCCCAAGGGAGGAGGTTGGCAGCGGCAGCCACGCAGAGCCAATGGTATGCTCCCTTGCAACCAGAGCTGCCATTACTGCCATCGCTCAGGACAATCACTGGCTCATTCCCCTCCTCGAGCTCAGCAGCAGTGGCACTGGTGGGGGAAATAGGGACATTCCATGATCAAATCATAAGCAGGGGTGGCTTTTGTAATTCTGGGACTGTCCCTGAAAAATCGGGACACTTGGAGGGTATGCAGTGCTAGTATGTTGATATGACACTGTGTCATAAATTACAATGGTGGAGAAGTGTGCACAGGTTAGGCTCTCGAGAAGTCCATCTCAAAGAACAGGCAAGCTTTTAAAGCCCACACATTTTTCTCTGGCTTGGTCAAAAATCTAAACTGAAGGAACATCCCTTCTGGTTAGGGCTGCAGGTCTGGGGTAGCCCTGACCCTGAGATTCCAGGGCCTAAACCTGGAAATTACAAAAGAATTTGTAATTCCATTGCAGGGTTGGCAATGGAATGATTTACTGCCTATTGTTACAAACTATTATGTTTATTTTTTCGTTCTGATACTTTTTGTGTGCCTTCATAAATTGCATTATAGTAAAAAAAAAATCTGCAAGAGAAAAGGTAACTTTCATACAGAATATAACTATGCAGAGTATTACTATTTTTGTGAGTCACACTGCCTCATTTTTGGGGGAAAATACTAATAAAATTACTAATACTAATAATGCAACCAAAAAAATCTGGGTACTCAGATAAATAGGAACAACAACAACATTTTTAATTAGCTGTTATTAAAGTTTTTCTGTTTGAAACAAACAGATAAACAGGGGAAACCATCCTTAGAGAAGTTAACCAGCAAACTCGAACTAGCACGGAGACAAGCAAAGGAGGGCAACTTCACCCTAGGGTGGTTCCTCTTTATCACATACACAACACAACACAACAACGACATTTGAAACAGCTGAAGCAAAATGGAATGATACAGAACATTTCTGTAGATTCCTAGTTGTGACCCTAATTTAGCCCAATGAGGCGTTCCCATTCTGGGTGTTTGCAGAGTCATAAGAATGCAAGAACATAAGAAGAGCCTGCTGGATCAGGCCAACGGCCCATCTAGTCCAGCATTCTGTTCTCACAGTGGCTGACCAGATGCCTGTGGGAAGATGGCAAGTAGGACCCAAACACATTAGTACCCTCCTTGCCTGTGGTTTCCAGCAACTGGTATTCAGAGGCATCATGTCTCTGACACTCGAGGGATCACAAACACATGGCAGGAAATGATTCTTACCCACAAGGACTACACATGGCTAACATACCCGTCAAATGTCCCAATTAAATCAGGACATCCCGGTTTGGAGGGGCCGTGCTCTCGCACAGGTCATGTGGCTTCTGGGGGCAGTGCAGCCCTGGAAGATGTGCATCCTGCTCTTGCATGTTGGAGGTTATGGGCAAAGTGCCGCAACTACTCTTAGGTGCCTTGGTACAACTGTGTCAGGACTGATGAGACACCGATAAGTGTGCATCAGGGGAACGGTGGCTGGAGTCTGTGCTCTGTGGAGACCTGGACCAGCCAGGAGGCAAGAATTAGAGGAAGGGGAAACTTCAGAGATGGAGGAAGAGGAGGAATAGGCAGGCCAGGAAAGTGAAGGGCCGGGTGCTTCCCCACCCTCCCCTGTACCACTCTCTCCCAGAACCAGGAAAGGATTGAAGCAGGAAGCCAGCCCTGTAACAGGAAATTTTCAATGTCTAATGTTTTACAATTATTTATGTGCTGTAAGCCACCCAGAGTGGCTGAGGAAACCCAGCCAGATGGCCAGGATATTAATAATAATAATAATAATAATAATAACTATTATTAGAGCAGAAGCAGCTTCCATGCCCACAGCCTGTTGGGGGAAGGTACATAAACTGGTGAGGATGCTGACTGACACGATGCTGACTGAGCTACCTGGACGTTCGGACAATTTCTATATAGAGTGGCTTCTTTCAGATACTAACGATAATGTGACAGCAAAGGTAGCCAAGTTTTGTGCTAGAGCCATAAAAATTCGGTCCGATCTAGCTAGCAGTATCCACACAACTTCAGGACAGAGCTAAAGATGAACCAGTGTTATAATTGACCGCAGCCCTATTTTTAAAGTAGAGAGTAAGTATTCTTTATTACGGTCACCGACCAGCATAGTAAAATGCATTACATTCTCAATATTTAAATTTTGGTATAAACTAATATAACTTATCTAAAATCACTAAAATGACTTATCTAAAAATGGATCAAGCATCCTTTGATCCATAGGTTATATTAATTATTTACTATTCACTACAAATTAAAATGAAATCAGTCTGGCTCAGATCAGGAGCTATTTTGAGCATCTCCTGTGTAGGCACTTTGGATTCTAATAGCATTGGCACAAAATCTTGCCACCATAGCGCTGACCTTCGAATTTGAGTCTGACAGGAGCCATTTAATTTGCCGTTCTTCAGATTGTCCTGGTAAGCCATCAAATATCCCTAGGATAGATTCTTTCCAGAGGTCTCTGTATAGGGAGCAACGAAAGAAAACATGGCCGATGGTCTCCACTTCTCCTAATTTGCACGGACAGAGTCTGTCTTCTAAGGGGACTTGTCTATACTTCCCGTATAGAACCGCTGATGGTAGAGTATGGAACCTAGCCAATGTAAATGCCCTTCTATGTGATGGAATCTCTAGCTGGGTTAGATAGTCGGCTGGGAGCGGCAAGTAAAGTAGAGATATCTTCTTTTATTTAAATTTTTTAAAGTTTAAAGTTTATATTTATAGTTTATATTTTACAATGTATATTGGATTGTATTTATCGTTATATGTGTGTGCTGGTGGAGAACCGTAACAATAAATTATCTATCTATCTATCTGGTGAGGAGGGGGAGTGGTCCCCATTTTTGCTGCAACTGTTCCATAGAGCGCAGACATGGGAATAGCTGCCTAGATGCCAATTGGTGTGAGTACTTCTCCAGACCAATAGAAGCAACTGTTACGTGTTTTCTTTGAAAATAAGGAGATAATTTCTCTGCCGTGTTCATTCCTCGGCTGGGGAGCACCCTTGACAATCTGCCGTCATGAGTTATGCATTTCAGAGCATGCATTTGCTGTGTCTTAAGATGAGCTGTTGAGGGACGTGGATACAAAATGTACCGTCTGCGGGGGCTTACTTTTACTTGCTGTCATTTTAGATAAAAGTGGTGGGTGCGAAAGGAGGATGAGGGCGATGTGTACCTGTGTTTCTTGGTTGCATAATCAGTGGCAAATGTCCACAAGCTACTAGACATTCTATACCCTCACTGCCAACTTGCTTCCTATAATAAACTCACCAGGACCCAGGTGCAATGTTAGAGTCACCCACTCTGTTCTACCATCACCCAGTGTAGGAAGCTTGCCATTTTTCTCTATGTCTCCTTTCATTTAACTTAGATTCTCTTCCTTCTTTGGCCTGAAAGAAGTTCATGGAAGACTTACAAATGCCATCATGAGTCACTAGATGTTCTATATCTTCACTAACCATAAGTTTCTAGCGGTCCGCACACTAGCCCTTAAGGATGCTAATTAAATCTAGCCACTCTGTTCTTCCCATAGTCCAGTGTGGGAAGCTTGCACCCCTCAACCCCCCCCCCAATCTGCCTTTATTTAAGTTTGATTGCCTTTTCTTGTTTTTGCCCTCAGTCTTGGTGAAAAATGGAAGTCAATCTAAGCATCCTTCTGGCAATACATTTCTTCATCGTTCTGTACCTTGAGGCAGGTAAGTCCAAGGCAAAATGACAAAACACTCTAGAGGGGAATTACTAGGAGAGAACTATTGGGAATTGCTTAATTTATGTAGTTCATCCAATCCTGGGAATTCTGAGGTGCCAATTGCAGAAGAGAAAAGTCTCAATACAAGTATCTGAAATGAACAGTGCTTTCCAGAGATGGAAAGAAGATAAAGTCCTGACCAGAGAAGAATGGCAGAGTAAGTTGATGGAATATGCCGAAATGGCAGAAATGACCAGAAGAATCAGAAATCAGGAAAACAAAAACTTTAATAAAGAATGGGGAAAATTTATAATTTATCTTAAAAACCATTGTAAACAGTTACAATTGTTCATAGGATTGGAATAACACTTGTATTTTAATGGTGAATTTTGGATATAATGGAGGTGTAAAAGATTTGGATTATTACAAAAGATGCAGGGGGGAACGATTAACAATAGGACCCACAAAGGGGAGGAAGGAAGTCCAGGAGATTCTATGGAATCTTGTCTATATGTTGTATGTTGGATATAATAATAATAATAATAATAATAATAATAATTTTTATTTATACCCCGCCCTCCCCGGCAACGCTGGGCTCAGGGCGGCTCACATCACTAAAATCACAATAAAAACATCAAGCATAAAAAGAAAAACAATTAATTAACTGTACAGATTAAAAGATTAAAAATTAAAAATATGTGATTGTAAAACTGTAATTTGAAAAAAACCAATTTTTTTTTTTTTTATGAAATGAACAGTGCCGTGTAGTTCTGGGTGTGAAACAGATAGCTGTATTATATAAGGAGTGACTGCTTTTGTGAAGCAGCTAACACTGTGCACAGTGATGTATATGAAACTGATGTCTGTGCATTGCAGATATATCATAATCATAAGGTATCATGTTCAGCCTTGAGCATTTGTTCCTGAAATGTCTGATTTCTGCTCATGAAGTGTATACACTGAAAAGGATTCAGCATACTTTATGACTGACTCAGCATGCTTTACAGACCCAGCCAATTTAAGTATTGCCCAAGCAACGTCACCCAGTTACTTTGTATGTCTTGTTCCGCATGTTTTTCCTGGCAGGACTAGGTGGCCCGGTGGTGCAGGGGCCCAGGGAGCTGTGGGGAGGTGGGGCTCTTGCAAGATCTCACAGGACTTAGATTATTCCATGGGATCTCGCAAGAGTGGGGAAGGGCCATGAGCCTTTAAAAGGCCTTGGCCCTGAGAGGTCAGGACCAGTTTGACCTATAAGCTGCCCACCCACCCTTGGTGTTGGAACCTCACTGAGATACTTTGGGCTGCTGCTTGACAGGCCCAGAAGGAAGCTGCACCCTCTCAGCTCCCACCTGGGCTCATCCCTCTCTTCTCACACCCTCTCGCCCTGTGAGTACTTCCCTTACTCGCATCTCACATGGGGTCTTCAAATTGCCCTTCCCCTTCTTCATCTGTGTACAGTTCTTACCAAAATACAATGAGAGAGAATATAATAATAATAATAATAATAATAATAATAATAATAATAATAATAAACTACCAAGGGAGAGAAAAGGTGGGTGGGGCAGAGAGAGAATAGAATAGTAGATTCATCATTTAAAATGACCTCCCAAACCAATATTTTGAAGTGATGTCTTTAAAGAAGTCCACAGGTTTCGTGTCGGGGACAGGAGTGGGTATGTTGATCCATGTGCATGTCAACATATACATGTAGAACTCTGCTGCATGAGCAGGGATTCCGAGCCAATCAGGGTCATTGTCCCGCCCCCGCCCTGGCATAGAGGACCTCTGAACTCATACCTAACTTGCAGTTGGTGGTGGCATTTGGTGTGTTCCATATTAATGCATTTCTGTTCAAGAAGGTGTATTGCCAGCAATGTTCCTCTAACCAGACATTGCCCCAGAGTGGTTGGGGCAACCCAGTCAAAAGGGCAGGGTACAAATAATGAAATTAATATGCATTATTACTATTTTCTTATTTATTTTCTATTCCCCCTTTTTCGCTCGTCTTGTCCAGCTGGAGTTATCAGGTGCCTTCGCTGTGAAGATGTTCAGCATGATAACACCTGTGAGCATAGAGAAAAAACTTGCAAGGCAGGACCTCGGAAATTCTGCTACAGCCGGATGAGTGTTACAAGTGAGTCTGGCTGTAAGCATGAGTACTCTTACACTGCAGTAAACGTTCAGTCTCTCAAGAGGATATTGGCTTGCTGCTGAAGCGCTCCCATGCTTCAGCCTTTGGACATCTGATAGCCACTCTTTCCTGCCCTGTACCAGTGAGTCTACCTCTGATTCCGCTGGACATTGACTATGCACTTGGGGCTGGGTAGAGTATGGATTAGATGCTCAAAACTGAGATGTGCTAGAAGCCAGTGGCTGAGCTGTAGTGCATCATCAGTAAGAAGAGTGCAGAGACAAGAGGCAGCATGGAGGCAGCAGCAGAGACAGTTGTACTGCAACTGAACTCCAGCTTCTCAGGAATTGGTTAGCTGAGTTTCCTGCATAACAGGGGGTTGGACTAGATTATCCTTTACGGTCCATTCCAACTCTACGATTCTCTAGAATTCTATAATTCTAGGTTCACTGCTCTAGATATACACAAGATGAAAGAGTAAGAGTTTGGGCGACAATGCACTTCTGATATAGAAATGTTAAGATGAACCTTGCTAAAAAAAACCATTTTCACCGTAAGATCTGTCACATTTGTAAGTACCAAGCTCGTCTTTTCCAAAATCCATGGCATATAAAGAAGGATGTCTTGTTTTGTTCCCCAATAAGAGAAGCAACAGCATGGTTAGCCTTATATATACAGCTGGAGGCTAAATTCTGCTGTTAGGTAAAAGGTAAAGGGACCCCTGACCATTAGGTCCAGTCGTGTCCGACTCTGGGGTTGCGGCGCTCATCTCGCTTTATTGACTGAGAGTCGGCATACAGCTTCCGGGTCCTGTGGCCAGCATGACTAAGCCACTTCTGACGAACCAGAGCAGTGCACGGAAACGCCATTTACCTTCCCGCCAGAGCGGTTCCTATTTATCTACTTGCACTTTGATGTGCTTTCGAACTGCTAGGTGGGCAGGAGCTGGGACCGAGCAATGGGAGCTCACCCCATCGCAGGGATTTGAACCGTCGACCTTCTGATCAGCAAGCCCTAGGCTCTGTGGTTTAACCCACAGCGCCACCTGGGTCCC
The DNA here is from genome assembly GCA_034641385.1 of Darevskia mixta. NCBI lineage: Eukaryota > Metazoa > Chordata > Lepidosauria > Squamata > Lacertidae > Darevskia > Darevskia mixta. The sequence goes on from JAWWNH010000085.1 coordinate 406,562, forward strand.
TAAATTCTGCTGTTAGTGGAGGCTAATTCATGTTATTATAGTTCAGGCAAGTAGTAAAACCTGAATGCACAGCATTCTACAGCTTATGGCGCCACTGAGCCTCTTGGCCTTGCTTATTGGAAGGTCGGCGCTTCGAATCCCTGCAACGGGGTGAGCTCCCATTGCTCTGCCCCAGCTTCTGCCAACCTAGCAGTTCGAAAGCACACTAGTGCAAGTAGATAAATAGGTCCCGCTGTGGCAGGAAGGTAAACAGCGTTTCCGTGTGCTCTGGCTTCCATCATGGTGTTCCGTTGCAGCAAAAGTGGTTTAGTTATGCTGGCCACGTGACCAGGAAAGCTGTCTGCGGACAAACGCCGGCTCTCTTGCCCTGAAAGCTAGATGAGCACCACAACCCCATAATCACCTTTGACTGGACTTAACTGTCCAGGGCTCCTTTTACCTTATGGCTTATAAAAATGAAATCCATCAGACTAATAGCATGAAACTTGTCATACAAGTTTCCTTGTCAGAGGAATTCTATGTAAATGTAAAATTTCAAACCAATCTGATAAAAATCATGCTAAAAGGTGCTGAAAATTGACACTTTGGCCTCGTTTCCAGTTATATATTTCTTTACAATTATTCAGGGTTGTTTCACTAGTGGTGAAGTGCTGATCACCCATTCAAGAGTTCTTAAGATCCTCCTGTCCCACGAGTGACACTATTAAAATAGAGTAGTGCATGATTGATAGTAAAAGCAAAGCTAAAATTTGGTCGGGACTGCAATGATGGCCAATGGAGCCTTTTATTGGGTTTCATGTACGGTGGCCATTCCTTTGGTTATGAAATGCCAGTGTGGTGTCTTAGCTAGATGAAGGTTGGTCAACTTTTGGGGGCCCATGGGCACATTTGGAAACCTGAGAAACAGTCATGGGAGACGAAACCCCATAACCATGTATACACACATCTCCAATACAACCCCCCCATACCACATAGGACATTGTGGTGCAGTGGTTAGGGAAGTGATCACCAACCTTTCGAGCCGATGAGTGCATTTGGAAACAAGACTCTGACTTGTTTAAGGTCACATATAAGAATTTTTTTTTAAGTGCACAAGTGGCTTGGACAGAAGAAGATGCTAGATACAAGAGGGGATCCATCACAGGCAAAGCTTGGATGGGTTGAAACTGCCACATCCATTTAAAACAGGTTGTTCCTGCATCTCTAGGCAAGAGGCGTCCACAGCACTGTACAGCTTTAACCCTCATACATTCTTTGGAATCCCTAAAGAGGGCTTCAACCAATGAGGATTAGCCGTGGCATCCCTTGTTCTTTCTTAAGCCTGCTGGTGCTTACTAGAAACTGGGGGTGTAAGAAGACATCATTTCCCACTCTGCCCTGTATTTGCAACAAGCAACACTGTTTCCCTTCAGCTGAATTTCATCTCCGAGCAAAAACTGTGTTACGTGTCTCATTATCCACTGCAGCAAAATCATGTAGTTCTGTAACTTGCATAACTAGCTACACAAATGATATTGGCATTGTGTCATTCTATTCCATTCATTATGATGCAAAGGAAACACAAAGCAAATGAGGTGGACGCAATTAATTATGTGCTGTTTGCAGACGGAAAGCAACAAAAATGAATATCAGTCATATTGACTGGGTTGACTACTGTTCTGGACATGGGACTAGTAAGCAAACATCATCCATTTCCATTCCCATTTTGTCTGACATCCCTCCTTGAGACTGGGTCATAACTCCCTGGTCCTGAATGGGGTAACTGTGCCCCTGAAGGACCAGGTGTGCAGCCTGGGAGTCATTTTGTACTCACAGCTGTCCATGGAGGCACAGGTCATTTCTGTGTCCAGGGCAGCTATCTGCCAGCTCCATCTGGTACGCAGGCTGAGAACCTACTTGCCCACGGACGGTCTTGCCAAAGTGGTGCATGCTCTGGTTATCTCCTGCTTGGACATCTGCAATGTGCTCTACGTGGGGCTACCTTTGAAGGTGACTTGGAAACTACAACTAATCCAGAATGCAGCCACTAGACTGGTGGCTGGGAGTGGCTGCCGGGACCATATAACATTGGTCCTGAAAGACCTACATTAGCTCCCAGCATTTTTCGGAGCACAATTCAAAGTGTTGGCACTGACCTTTAAAGCCCTAAATGACCTCAGCCCAGTATACCTGAAGGAGCATCTCCACCCCCATCATTCAGCCCGGACACTGAGGTCCAGCTCCGAGGGCCTTCTGGCAGTTCCCTCACTGTGAGAAGTGAGGTTACAGGGAACCGGGCAGAGGGCCTTCTTGGTAGTGGAATGCCCTCCCATCGGATGTCAAGGAAATACACAACTATCTGAGTTTTAGAAGACATCTGAAGGCAGCCCTATATCAGGAAATTTTTTATGTCTAAAGTTTTACAATTTTTTATGTGCTGTATGGTGCCCAGAGTGGCTGGGGAAACCCAGTCAGATTGGTGGGGTATAAATAAAAAAATGATGATGATGATGATGATGATGATGATGATGGAAAATGTATGCTTATCATGGAGCTTGGATATATTTTTCTCTTTTTTACTATGCCTTTCCAGATGGTGCTGTGATGCGAATGGACCGAGGCTGCAGCCATGTATGCCGTAGTGTGAAGTTTCAGGACAAGTATACCAGGGAAGATATGTGGTGTTGTAAAAAAGACCTTTGTAACTATCAGAATGTGTGGACCTTTAGATATTAAAGATGAATTTGTGAGATCAGAGGAATGTTTGCCTTACCTGATCCTGTTAATAAGGGTATTTTCATATGAGCATCCCTCAAGTGTTGGAAAGGACCTCTCTGTTGATGTCATTCCCTTGCTCATGCAGAGGTGGGGAAACTCAGGTCCAGGAACCAAATACAGCCCTCCAAGACTCTTTATCCAGCCCTTGGGATTCTTCCAGACAATGGACCCCTTCCCAGACCACACCCCTTCTTCTGAGGTCCCACCCTCCTCTGTTCCTCTTCCATACTCTCAATCGGTGCTTTTGCTTGGCTAGAATGTGTCCTCACCATCTAATAATGCCTCTTCCTTGCCTGGATGAAGAGAGGTGTGTGTGACCTCCCAGTTTCTGTCAACTCCACTTTATTTATTGTGTTTCTGTCCCAAGTTCCTTTCAAGTAAAGGTAAAGGTAAAGGGACCCCTGACCATTCGGTCCAGTCGTGTCCAACTCTGGGGTTGCGGCGCTCATCTTGCTTTATTGGCCGAGAGCCGGCGTACAGCTTCCGGGTCATGTGGCCAGCATGACTAAGCCGCTTCTGGCGAACCAGAGCAGTGCACAGAAACACCGTTTACCTTCCCGCCAGAGCGGTTCCTATTTATCTACTTGCACTTTGACATGCTTTCGAACTGCTAGGTGGGCAGGAGCTAGGACCGAGCAACGGGAGCTCACCCCATCGCAGGGATTCGAACCACCGACCTTCTGATCAGCAAGCTCTAGGCTCTGTGGTTTAACCCACAGCGCCACCTGGGTCCCTTCCTTTCAAGTACCCATTTCCATTGATTAATATTAATTTGGTATTTGCAACATTTTATTACACCTTTCCCAAACTCACAGCCTCTTACATGAAATAATCGGCCACTTGCATAGAGCAAAATAGATGCTGGAATTATATGAAGAAGCATCAGGCTAGATGGAGACAAGCAATAGTTTTAAAGTGATGCAGTCACCCATAATATGCACCCAAACTTGTCCCACTGTCGGCTCTGATCTCTGAGGGGGGGAAATATTGAAAGTTTGAGCGCTCTTCAAATATATCCTGATGTGTTCATGGAATCATTGAGCTAAAAGAAACTGCAAGTGCATTTTCTAAATGTATTTATTATAAATGCATGTTGTTCACACAAAGGAAAACAAATACAACATATGGACCTCCCTCCCTAGAGAAGATCGACTGGCTGTCTCCTTGCTGTCCTCCTACCGGCAGGGGAAGACTTTCTTGCTGCAACAGGCTTTTGAGAACTGAGTGCTTTTAATAAAGGGCTGGTTTTATTGTAATTATTGGTATGTTTTAAACAGATTTCATATCTGTATATAGTTAATTCTATCAATGTTTAATTGTATTTTAATGATTGGTTTTTCTGTCTTTTTAGCAGTTTGTGTTTTTATCAGTAAGTCGCCATGAGTCCCAGGGTACAAAAATATTATTAATATTACTATTCATATACATATTAATAATACTGAAAATAATTATTATACTGAAATAATGTTTTCAGTGCCCCTAAATGCTTATGTTTGGTGCACACAGTGACTATAAAGTTCCCATTTCATGCTGATTGGACAGCTCTAGGACACTGGAGAAGGGACCTAGCAGGGACCCTGTTGCAGAAATAGTAACTGGCCTCTGGACTCTAGGCAACTACATCCCTGGCTTCCATGAGCAGTCCAGGCTCAGGCTCCCTCCCAGGTCCCACAGTTTAAAAGGCCATAGATGGTTTAATTAGCCAAGGCCTGGAAACGTATTGGGAGCTAATGTACGTCTTTCAGGACCGGGGTTACATGGTCTCGGCAGCCATTTCCAGCCACCAGTCTAGCTGCCGCATTCTGGATTAGTTGTAGTTTCCAAGTCACCTTTAAAGGTAGCCCCATGTAGAGCACATTGCAGATGTCCAAGCAGGAGATAACCAGAACATGCACCACTCTGGCGAGACAGTCTGTGGGCAGGTAGGGCCTGCCTTCCTGCCGCAGCTGATATCATCTACTGAATCCTTAAATAATCTCCTGGCAGTTGGACCGCCAGGCATGCTCTCACCACCATGAGCAGAAGGACACACTGGCCTGATTGGGGTAGAAAAAGCAGTCTGGCAACTGGTGTTGCTACTGGCAGCAACTCTGCTATATCTGCCTGTGGTGGCACTAGAGTAAAATATCTGTAACAGATTATGCAGAATGCTATGCTGTTCTAAGATCAAAGAATGTCACAGACTCAGATTGTGCTTTCCTGATAAGATTGTAATGGGTCATAATTTCAGTTCTGGAATGAAAAATGAGTCTTTTCAGGAAGAGGTCACAAGTCCACTTTAAATGCATATCTGCCCACATTTCCAAGCCATTACATGAGGAACATCGTCCAGGACGCTTGATTCCTTCTCCTGAGTCATCAGCTCAAGGGAGAAAACAAAACATATGCAGAATGCAGCTTGTAAGCATTTTATTCATTGTCTGCTGCTTTGGCCTGGGTGAGTATGAGAAAGTCTCAGCTATGACGATAACTCAACTTATTCAAGACCCCCGTTTGAAAACTGCTGTGATATCTCATGTACAGAAACAAAACTTATCCCAGTTTTCAGTGGAGCTTTCGACTAAAAGCTTCTCTAAGCTAAAGGTGTCTGGTGCCATGTTTAGGGGTGCTTCCAAAATTGTCCACATTCAAAATTCCCTTCCGAGTTCCAAATAGCCTAGTCTTGTTTCTGAAATGATGTTTTAGGAATTATCTGTTGTGCTTTTTCTTTACATATATCTGGATTTTGTGCAGAGTGCTCTGCATACCAGTCTGTTTCAGCCTTCCGTTCCTTGTGTTTATGTTTGTCATTCCCTTGCTTCCATTTAAGGATGTTTTTTGTAACTGGATTTTTTTTTAAAAAAAGGAACGGGATTGTATTGCTTATTCATTGTTATTGCTGTGCATGCAGCATTAATTCTGATTGCAAATCTTTTGAAGACCACTTTGGTGGAAACATGGCATGGAAATGGAAATATATGTACTTGAATCAAATGCAACTTGTTACTACATTTTAGTGGCAGATGAAGACAAAGAGGAGCTCAGTAGTGTAGCATCTACTTTGCATTCAGATTAGAAGGTCTCATGCTCCATCCCTGGTATATCCAGTGAAAAGGACCAGGTTGTTGATAATAATATTATTATCAATATTATTATTATTATTATTATTATTATTATTATTATTATTATTATTATTATCAGCAGCCAGCAAGACTACTTAGTGAACACCATTGCTGGAGATTTCAACCATGCTGAACTTAAAACTATGCTCACTGGAAAGGTCTACCTGAATATAAAATATGGTTACAGGGCTTTACAGCTCTCACATTTGAACTAAACCGAAAATAGGTCTTTGTTCCTTGTACCAGCATACATCCCCTCAGGAAACGAGCTCTCGCTATAACAAGGACTGTTAAAATCTGACATGAATGTGCTACTCACCAGCTGAAGGACTGTTTCAAGAGAAACAATTGAGATATTTTCGAGCATTCAATTCTATGCTATATCAATCACTGCACAAGTAATGTTTTGTGTTGTTTTTATGGGAAAGCATCCAATTTCATTGTAGTATATTTGTACAATGACAATAAAGAAATCTTATCTTATCTTTATCTAATAATAATAATAATAATAATAATAATAATAATATACATAAGTCTGACCTATTATAAAGCAGCTTCCAATGGGGCAAAGCCATCACTGAGCAGACCACCCAGTGTGGGCTCAGGCTGTGACATCAGGGCTCGATGCTGCGTGCTGCTAGTCATATAAGCACAGAGCTTAGTTAACTATTGCCATGTCAACTTGTGGCTCTCCCATAAGCAGTGCTATTTTTCTAGAAAAAGAGGTGCCGAAACTCAACATGAATGCCTCCCTTGTTCTCTTATAATAGCAATGGCGCCTACCTGAGAGGTGCCAGAACTGAATTCCAGCTGGAAAAAAGCCCTGCCAACAACAACAACAACAAATTAAAAAAAAAAAAATCTCACCCATCTTACTGTGTTTCTCCAGTCACTTGGAAGTTGAATGTAATCCAATCAGAAGCCGTCTGACGTTCAGGTTCCAAAGAACGTTCGCAAACCGGAACATTCACTTCCGAGTTTGCAGCGTTCCGGAGCCAAAACGTCTAAGTACCAAGTCATTTGGGATCCAAGGTATGCCTGTACATAGAAACACAACAAAGCATCAAACATTAAAAAACAAAATATCCTATACGTGCAACAAACAAACCAATAACTCAATAGAAACCAATAACAACAACAACAACAACAAACAGTTTACAGTTATACCCAAATTAAAATAACCGCCAACCCCAACTAAACATTTAACCAACATCAACCCAACAGAAACAAAACAGAGGAACCAAAATTAAAACCGTTCAAAACATTTTAAAACATAAGACCCTCTTGGCCTCCCTGCCCAGTGCAGTGGTGTTCAGCAGCGAACCCTGGAAGTTGTCAGGGAACCATCTCAAACATTGTCGCTAGAAATGCTGGGGGTTTCCCAGGCTGCTTTGTATTCTCTGGTACGGAGTGGAAACAAGGTCTACTGCAGCAGCCAGTACACAGATAATATACTGTAATTCTAAATCAGGGTGCGCAGCGTTGATCTTCTTGTTTGCCCCTTTTCTCATCCCTTGGGCAAGGACATGTGCCAGAGTGTGTGTGTGGTAATATCAGGGTGGTCACATTCATAAAGGGGATTGTTTCTGATCCTTTGCCTGCAGCTGAAGCTCTCCGCTGTGAGGTCTGCCAAAAATATAGAAGTGCCCAAGGCTGTGCCCAAGGATGGAGCACCTGCATGGCTCAACCTGGAGAGCAATGTATATATATCAAAACAGTGACTAGTAAGTATGTTCCAGAATGCTTCTTTGCTTGTTTATTTTATTTCAGCCATCTTGTATACTGCTTGATAGTTAAAAAAAAAACCACCAACAACTTCAGAGCATGAAGTTTTGCATCTGCCTCTTTATATTCTGTGACCAAGCACATATCTAAACTATGAAAGCACTTGTGCAGCTGCAGTCTGCAGGATTGAACCCTCCATTCACCAGCTAGTGAGTAGAGGATTCAGTCCTATGAGCTTCAAGGTGCTCCTTAATAAGTGCTTGCAAAGCAGCAGCCAGCAGGGTTGAAACCCTCCTCCTCTCAGGAGAGGAGAAGAAGAAAATGATGGTTTGCTACATTTCTTTACCTCCCTTCATCCAATCACAGGTCGGTTTACAATATAAAAACACAAAATACATACCACAGTCACAAACAAAAACATTACCCACCTCCCACAGTTTAAAAGGCCATAGATGGTTTAATTAGCCAAGGCCTGGGAAACGTATTGGGAGCTAATGTACGTCTTTCAGGACCAGGGTTACATGGTCTTGGCAGCCACTCCCAGCCACCAGTCTAGCTGCCGCATTCTGGATTAGTTGTAGTTTCCAAGTCACCTTCAAAGGTAGCCCCACGTAGAGCACATTGCAGATGTCCAAGCAGGAGATAACCAGAACATGCACCACTCTAGCAATACAGTCTGTGGGCAGGTAGGGTCTTAGCCTGCGTACCAGATGAAGCTGGTAGACAGCCGCCCTGGACACAGACTTGACCTGCGCCTCCATGGACACCTGGAAGTCCAAAATGACTCCCAGGCTGTGCACCTGGTCCTTCAGGAGCACAGTTATCCCATTCAGGACCAGGGAATCCCCCATACCTGCCCGCCCCTTGTCTCCCCGAAACAATACTTCCATCTTGTTAGGATTCAACCTCAATCTGTTAGCCACCATCCATCTTCCAACTGCCTCTGGACATTCACACAGGACATTCACCGCCTTCACTGGTTCTGATTTAAAAGAGAGGTAGAGCTGGGTATCATCTGCATATTGATGAACACCCAGCCCAAACCCCCTGATGATCTCTCCCAGTAGCTTCATGTAGATGTTAAAAAACATGGGGGAGAGGATGGAGCCCTGAGGCATGCCACAAGTGAGAGCCCAGGGGTCTGAACACTCATCCCCCAACACCACTTTCTGGACACGGCCCAGGAGGAAGGAGCAGAACCACTATATAACAGTGCCCCCAGCTCCCAACTCCTCTAGACAGTCCAGAAGAATGTCATGGTCAATGGTGTCAAAGGCCACTGAGAGATCTAGCAGGACCAAGAAACAGCTTTCACCTTTGTCCCTAACCCACTGGAGATCATTGACCACTGCAACAAAGGCAGTTTCAGTCCCATTATGCAGCCTGAATCCCGATTGGAAGGGATCCAAATGGCCTGCATCTTCCAGGTGTGCCTGGCGTTGTACAGCATCTGGCCTTCAATTTGAAGGTTTTACATATCTGTAGCATCTTTTACGATCTATAAGAGCTGTCTTTTATTTGTATAGATGTGTTTTTCATATTTTTACTGGCTGTCTTTGTTGCAATTGGTGTTTGTGCCTATATTTTCTTTGAAAGTCACTTTGAGTCACTGTTGTGAGGTAAATGACGAGAAGATGACAAGAACATCCATCAAGTTGTTATCTAATCCACAATTTTCCTTTAATTCAGTGTCAATGAAATTCTGAGCAGGATCTTATGATTTCCATATACCAATGTGCTTGTTTTTAACCTCTCTAGGGTATAGTTCTTCTTCCATAAGAAGATGTACCAGGCCGGGTGATAAGTGCAATGTCAAACAAGTCGCACCAGGTAGAGTTATGGAAACTGTTTGCTGTAAGCGATCTGACCTTTGTTTACATGATCCTGAAAACAGGAAATGAGTAGCATAGGGCTACTGCAGAGCGCTTGTCATAACCTAAGCCTCATATCCTCACTGTGCCACGCTGCTTGATGTTGTTGTTGTTTTTAATTGACAATAAAATGTCCCATGCTGGCTTCTGAAGCAGACTGTTAATAAACTGACTACTCTAACAGATTTTGTGTTAAACTGAGACATTTTATAGGCTGTTCACTCTCATGTAGTCTCTGGTTCTAATTATCATAGTTGTGGCTCAAAGTTCTTCGATTATTCAGCAACAGTTATTTGGGCGAGGAGAAGGCAAGATGGCACCAACTCTGTATGTATGGTGTGGATCAGCCCAAAGTTGTTCAGAGAGAAATAGGACAATTCTTGTGTGCTCTGCACCATCCCTAGCCAGCCAAGCAAAGTCACGTCCACCAAGCCACGCTCAGATGTTGTGAGTAGTCCGCAAGATCTTGCCAGAACCTGGAAGGTGCTTCTCTGACGCTGGAGGGGGGGGCAGGTGGGAGCAGGGAGAAGTGACATCAGTGGCAAGATCTTGTGAGAATTCCACAAGATGTTGCGAGAGCTGCATGAGATCTCATCAGATCTCGCAGCTGCCACCACTTCTCACTTCTCTAGCGGTGGCAGGTGTCACAAGTCTCTTTCACGCTTTTGCCACAAAAGACTAACAGGGCTACCCCTCTGGAAAACCATTAACTTTGAAAGGGAACACAAAGGGAAGGTAATTGATTTGTAAACATAGTGTAACGTGGTGGCAAGGACCGTGGCAAAATGGTAGCAGCAAATACATAGAATGCTGCTGTAGCAAATGACATACAAATTCTTCGATTATTCAGCAGAAGTTTTGAGGGGAAGGGAAGATGGCACCAACTCTGTATGTATGGTGCGGATCAGGCCAAAGTTGTTCAGAGTGAAGCAGCCCCGGTTCTGTCACAGAGCAATGAACCTTCCCTCTAGCTGGAGTTGGATGGAGCAACAAGCAGATCAACAGGTAAGCCAGCCAGGAGGAGTTCATTGCAGGCCAGTGACTGAAAGTCACTCCAAAGGGAAGCCGGAATGAGGCTGCAAGAATCCAAAAAGCAGAAGAATCAACAAAGAGATGGGAAAGTCTGCAAACTAGGAGCACAGCTCGTGGGAGGGAGGGGAAAGAGACACAAGGTGGCTTGACAGGCAGGGAATCCCAGATAAAGGGTAGGAGTCACAAACGCAAAAAGAGTGTTGGCTTGCTAGCCTAGAAGTATTTATAGCAGACCAGATCAAGAGAAACCAGTAGGTTTCCTGGGTTGGTGGTGCCATGTTGGGACCCTGGACAGCGATTCCACCCCTTCTCTTTTCACTGTGCTACCACAAGGGAAACCACTGAACAAATCAGGAAGCTCTTAGTTGGAATCTTGGCAGGTCTGTCTCTCTGGTTCATTCACTAAAATGGGCTCCCAGCTCCAAAGTTCCACTGCAGTTATAGGTAGAGAATGTTCTGCACCCAACTGCAATGATCCACAAAATCTTATCAGCAGGAACAGAATGGAAAGGACAATACAGAACCATTTTCCAAGACTGATCTTGTGTTTTGGTAGGGACTGGGAATCTCAACTCAGGGGCTGAATGCACCCCCCTCCAGTGGGAAACTCCTATGACCCTGGTCCCGGAGGCCACATCCAGTCTGACATCTACACTAACCCAACTTTCCTTCCCCCTGACAGCACTGATTGGTTGTTTTTTTAATGGATTCAGGGGACCATGCAATGAGTGCAACAATAAAAGAATTGCTAGATGTTGTTCGGGGGGGGCAGGTTTTCGATCACTTCTTCCACAACCCAGGATTAAATTACCCATATCCATAGAGCACACAGAGAAATGAAGTGGGTAGAGCAAAGAGACTGGGCGAAGGAGCCTAAGACTGCTGGGAGAGGAGCCTTAGAGAGTGGTGGGAAGGCAGGGACCTTCAGTCCTCACAACTGCCTCATTGGGCCTCTCATTCAGCTCAACTGAAAAAGTTGGAGGAAAGAATGTTCATAATTAGGCACTTATCTCTGTATGTGATGGCGATGGAAAAAATAATCTTGGAATGTGGTGAAACACTTTGCTCTTCCATTGACAAAAGATTTTCGTTGCCATTACTATCCAGTTTTGATTGAAAGAATGAGACAATGCCATTTCAAGAAATGCTATTGTTTTATTTTATTGCTGTAAGACAGGTAATTGTAAAATTGACAGGTAATTGTAAAATAGCGGGGAATAAAATTGGAGGTTCAATACAAGAACAGAGTTGTTACATTTGGCAAAACACTTTTGCAGAGAAGCTGACTAAATAAATGTGAGTTTCAGAGTTTACTGAAATGATTTTGCAGCTCAAGGGCACGCATGGAAGTCCATGGGTTCTATCAATCACTAGCCATACTCCAAGTAGACACATTAATGCTACCATAATGGGATTGATTCGTTTAATTTCAATATGTATACTTTGAGTAGAACTTATTGGGAGACAACCTAGTGGTCTGATGTAGTGGCATGCATCATTGCCATTACTTTCACGAAATCAATCTAAAATAATTCTCAATCTATATGTCTACTATGAAAATTATGTATGAATGTTTTTATTTTTAAAATGTAAAAGTAATTTAATGCAATGGCATTGTACTTTCAGTGGTATTTAGGACTATTGGATAAAACAGAGTGCTAGCTTGAATGTCAGAATATAGGGTTTCCATATTTCAAAAAGTAAAAACCAGGACACCCTGAAAGTTGTTGACATTTTTAAAGGAAAACCCCAAAATTGTTGAGCTTTTTTGGGGATGTATGGCAATCCTGATCTGACATGCATCTGTGATTCTTTTCAGCAGCTGATAGTATTTGCTAACTGCCATCAGTGGTATTTTTTCTAGAAAAGGATGTGCCAGAACTCACCATGAATTTCACGCTTGTTCTCTTATAATGGCAATGGTGCCCTTGTTTCAGCTGCAAAAAATGTCCTGCCGGCCATGCAATGCAATTTGGGATCTGCTGCTGTTAACACTTGGCTAAACTGATAGCTGACCCAGGACCAATTTTTCTGAAGCAGAGGCTTTGGATGTTTGGGAGGAGAGCAGAAAGAGGCAAGGAGTCTTGGAATATGGTAGAGAAGAAAGACCCAATGATTTCACAGACATATTACTATGGTGCATTGCAGAGATCATGGGAATCACAGCATGTTGATGTTTTTACACGATCTATGCTGACGTCCACAAGGTCACATGGAGAACTCTTCGAAGAGCACCGTTGCTTATAATGTGGTGTTTCCCCCTCTATGGAAAAGGAGAAAAGGGAACTCGTTTAGTATATTCACAGCTCTTCTTATGATCTGCCCTAATCATAGATCATTAAACTGACCACGCTTTGGACCTCTGACATGCTTTACATTGAGATGCTAGATTTAATGTAGAGAGGCAGTAGCCCTGTTCAGGTCTTCAAAGAACATGTGGGGGCATGACAAGTATGTGGGGAGCAGACCACTCAGCATGGGGATGTCAGAGATGAAGTGGGCAGGGCCATGGAAACTGCGGACGGGGCTGCTGTATGTACCTTCATGTGTTCCTCTAGCCAGGGCCAGCCTGCCCAGGAATAATAATAATAATAATTCTTTTATTTGTACCCCACCCATCTGGCCGGGTCTCCCCAGCCACTCTGGGCGGCCTCCAACAGGTATAAAAATAGTTGACTGAAGCTGCCACCTCGGATTGTGGAATCCCAAAAGGTGGCACCCCTGTGGGCCGCCCGCTTGCACCTGTCACTGTGCAAGTTCTCACAAGATATTGCCACTGATGCTGCTTCTCCTCACTTCTCCCATGGTGGAGGGTGCCCTGCCCACCTGCCCCCCCCATCACCATCAGAGAAGCAAGGAGAAGCAGTTGTGGCTTCCAGGTTCTGGCAAGGTCTTGTGGGCTACTCACAAGATCTCACCAGAACCCAGAAGACATAGCAGTGTGAGGGGCAGCTGCAGGAGGCACCTTCCCACTTCACCTGTTGAGGTGAAACAGGCTGGGCCGCCCCTGCTTCTCGCGCTGGAAGAGGCCTAATGGGACTTGCAAAAACATACTATAGTCTGAAGAGCTCTTGTTCAGGATTCCAACTAGTCAGTCATGCCCCACTCCAGAATACTCCATTTGATTTCTGTTTGGAAAGTTCCCCCACATTGTGTATTTTAAAATATATATAAAAAATATTTCCATTTCTGATATGAGATGGGTTTCATTATTCTTTTGTGCATTATATTTTTCAAGCAGTGTGATACCAGTGTAGCAGTCATGGCTCCCCCCAAAGAATCCTGGGAACTGTAGTTTGTTCAGAGTGCTGAGAGCTCTTAGGAGTCCCCTATTCCCCACACAGAGATGCTCTTCCCCATGTTTCCTGGCTAGAAGGACTGCTTATTAAACGGTGGGGCTCATTCACACTTAGCTTTTGCCATGCTCTTTCTAGGCGTCCATGCTTCCAAGCACCATGTCTGGAGCCTTCACCTGGAAAATCTGCTCTCTAATGTTGAATTGGAACAAATGACAATTCAGGTTTTCCAAGGATTGCCGTTTGTTTCTGATTCAGCAGTAAATCACAGGTTTTCACAGGGGAAACACTGGGGGGGGGGAGCTCAGGCATAGACTTCAAAGCATAGACTTGTGTCTAGAAACATGGCACAAAAGGAAGTCTGAATGATCCCTTAGTGCTTCTGATGTTGGGAGATAATATATAGCTACCATTCCTAGCAGCTGCTGATAGTCTTCTCCCCTGTGAATTTCTCTAATTTGTTTTCTAAAGCCGCCCAAGTTGGTGGCTGTGACTACATCTTGCAGGAAAGATGGACAAAGCTCTGGTGGAGGTCTGTGGCAGGAAGATCAAGAGCATCACCAGTATTGCATGATTCCAGAATATTAGTAATGTGGTGTGAAGATCCAGGAGCTGGAAGATAAAGAACAGGCATGCTATATAACATTAACTTAAGCATGATTTCATATGGAATCAAACGTACTTTCGACGTAGATCAGCAAGCACTTTTCTCCTGGGTCAGCTTCACAAGTGGATTTTTCTTCGACACATCCAGCAACCAAATCGTATTTTTTGCAGACATTGCAGGTGAGAGCATCAACTGTTGGAAAGAGGAGTCAAGCCTCTTTAAAAAATTAGTAAATAAATGAAAATATTGATTCTTACCTTTCACAAACTCTGTGTAGTTCAGGTACGTCCAACTGGTAGATCGTGATCTACCGGTAGATCATTCCTGCACCCCAAAGAAACGGGGCTTTCCTCCTCCCCCCAAAAAAGCTCAAAAACCTTGACTGGATCCCCTTCAGGGCTCCCCTTCCTAAAAAAAAGCTCAACAACTTTGACCTGAACCCCCAAAAAGGGGGTAGATCACCGCCAGTTTTTAACTCTGTGAGTAGATCACAGTCTCTTGGGAGTTGGTCACTCCTGCAATAGTTGATGTCGAGCAAGTTTGAAAGTCATTGAATGGAGGCAACCCACATTTCTCTCACAGTTGCTCAAAATACACATTTTTATCCTTGGAATAACCCTTGAAACCACATTGGCTTTCATTGTATAAATATGCATCTCTATTCTCCATGGTCACCTCTGTTTAACAGTTTTGTACATTTTCAGGAGAGGCTGCCATCCTGTTATTAGCATAGATCAGAGGTCTGCAACCTAAGGCCCATGGGCCACAAACTGCCCACGGGGTCGTTTAACCGACCCACGAGCCACCCCCGAACCAAGTCGCCCACTGGCGAGTCCCCACAAGCCGCGCTAAACTGGCACAGCGCGGTGCGGAGACTTGCTTCCGCGGCGCTGGAAATTGCAGGCACGCGATCCAGCCCACGGAGGGATCTCCACTGAAGTGAACCAGCCAAGGCGAGGTAAACCTTGCTGACGCCTGGCATAGATAAAGCAGAGGCATGATCTGGACTGATCTGGACTTCAGCCAGATTGGCTTGAGACAGTGATGGGTAACCCTGAGTCAAGTCAAGTTAGTGAAAACAGGAGATAGCATAAATTGGCAATAATTTGCTGCAGCTGCACAGTGCCAAGCTATATTTTTTGCTACTCACCCAGAGCACAGCAGAGGAGGATGGAGAGGCCAAGAAACAGAATCTTATGCATAGTTTCTTTTCTCCTGGAGAGTGACAATTCGATAAAGGATCGAGGTCTTGTCATCAGAACACAATCCACAGGAGAGTACAGGGGTGGCAGCTGGACTCTGCTGTAATTATTATACAGTTGCACTATCAGCCAATCAGAGATGGGTTTCACCACCATGTAAGTTGGTAGATCTTGTTGGAGATCTATATTGCTGAAGTCCATATGCTAAATCCGATTGTATCAGGAATTAACAGCCGAGGAGCATGTTGTGCTGTGCCCATTTGGAGGCTTCAGATGAATGCTTGATGGTCAGATTAATGGACCTTCACATGATTGACTCAGTGAAACCACATAGACATGACTGAGCTTCAGTGGAAGAATGGGGAACAACACCCAAAACCAGGATTCTGAGGGGATTTACAAGGTGACCATCAGTTCATGTCAATTGGCATGCAAGAATGAAGATAATTATACTAAATGAGAAGTTCCTTGTTCATGTTGAAGAGTTTGCAATAGTGTGTGCTCATCTGGACTTCTTACATGGTTTATCAAGTGGATAATGGCATCAATGCACTTGGTATTGTTTTAATACCCTGTTTCCCCTATTTTAAGACGTAGTCATAAAATAAGCCATAGCAGGATTTTTTCGCATTTGCGAAATATAAGCCGTACCCCGAAAATAAGCCATAGTGATAGGCGCCATTCTGGAGGGCACCAAGGAAAACGCGGGGCTGGGCTTACGTAATAAAAATAAGACATCCCCTCAAAATAAGCCATAGTGCGTTTTCTTGAGGGGAAAAAAATATATAAGACGGTGTCTTAAAATAGGGGAAACACGGTATAAATATACCCCTCAAAGATCTATCCTTGACTCTGGTACCAACTCTTAAACATGACATGGAAGTTACAAGTAAATATCCTGGCCTCCTAATACTTAATGTAAAGATCAGCACACTAATATTGTGCTACCAGCAAATTGCAATTATCATTCTTGTAAGGAGGAACAAGACTCAGCACAGATAATGAAACGTACTTTCAATAGTAAATTCATGATTCAGGGAATATACAGATAATTACTTAGTTATTTCCAGCTAGGGTCACATCCCTTCAACTTCACATTATCCCAGTAAACAATTGGTAAACTGACAGGAACTTGCAGGAATGCTGCTAAGGATTTCGGTGTTATATTGTTTGCTCTCTCAGGAAGCCCTCTTCCCTCTCCATAGGGAATATTTGGCCCTGAATTGTACTTCAACCCCAGGCTTTCAATGATTTTGTAGCTCACAGCTGGAATGGGTCTCTCCTTAATGATCTCTACGATCATCTCTATGCCTTACTGGACACAGACCAAAGGAACCTGTGAGAGTTCTGCTGTCTGGATGGTATAAGATAAAAAGCAAATAGCTTAACTCTTTCAGATGCACAGAGCTCTGATCCTTGACTCTGTGTTCTGGTAGGATTCCAGATCAGGTACATCTTTCCTTTCCTTTCCTTTCTTTCTTTTAACTGTGAATTTGCAGCAGGAGTGCCAGCTTGGCCCCACGACCATGGGTGCCCGGAGCTGTGGATGCCACGCAGCAATCCATGCCCCTGGCACCAACATTTTTGGTTGCCTGGCCCCTTCATGGGGAATTTTGTGGGTGCTAAGGCACCCAGGACCCCAGGTAGCCAGCACCTAGGGTCTGTGACACATTGTTGCACTCACTCTTCCCACTTGGATTGTTAGGGATCATCTCCTTTTAGATCTAGGTTTTGCTGCCTGTGTATCTGTAACTTGGCTGTCTGCAACCATACCCATATATACCATATCTCTTTCATTTCAATGAATAAACCAATCTTTCAGTACTCCTCTGGTGGGTACAACTTATGGGGAATGAGTGAGAAAGTAAACACATATTTATAATGGGTGCATGTACTGTCTTCAATAAAAGATTCCATTCCTTTTTGAGTTGTTGCATTGAATATCTATCAGTGCTGGACATTCATGTGAGCTGAGTCACAAACCTCATAGGACGCGGGTGGCACTGTGGTCTAAACCACTGAGCCTCTTGGGCTTGCCGATTGGAAGGTTGGCAGTTTGAATCCCCACAATGGGGTGAGCTCCCGTTGCCCTGTCCCAGCTCCTGCCAACCTTGCAGTTCAAAAGCATGCCAGTGCAAGTAGATAACTAGGTGGGAAGGTAAACGGCATTTCCGTGCGCTCTGGTTTCCGTCACGGTGTTCCATTGCGCCAGAAGCAGTTTAGTCATGCTGGCCACATGACCCGGAAAGCTGTCTGTGGACAAACACTGACTCCCTTGGCCTGAAAGCGAGATGACCGCTTCAACCCCATAGTGGCCTTTGACTGGACTTAACCATCCATTTTTAGCAAGTGTGTTCTATGTTTAGTTACATTCTGCTGGGCCCAGAGCTTTGCCAGGGTTAACACGGAAGAAGTTACACTGTCTTTCTTCGAGGGGAAGGATTGCTCAGTAAATCTGTATCAGCAAAAATATCTCATATTCTGGAAGTCTAACTATATTCATGATGCATTCAATTGGAAATGCTGGGAGAAAGATTTTTTTAGAATTAGGCACATATCTGCATGGGGGGGTGAGGCGGGGTGGAAAAAAAGCTGAGAGTTTTGGGGCAAAATAATATTGGAGTGTGGTGGAACAGTTTGCTCTTCTATTGACAAAAGATTTTCGTTGGCATTACTATCCAGTTTTGATTGAAAGAATGAGACAATGCCATTTCAAGAAATGCTATTGTTTTATTTTATTGCTACTAGACAGGTGATTGCAAACCAGTGGGAAATGAAAATGGAGATCCAGTACAGGAACAGAGTTGTTACATGATTTGGCAAAACATTTTGACCGAGAAGCTGACTAAATAAGTGTGCACTTCAGGGATGATAGGTGAGGATGGCCTTGCAGCTCAAGGGCACACATTAAAATCCATGGGTTGTATCAAATGCTAGTCATACTCAAAGTAGACCAATTAAAATTAATGAGATTGAGTAACTTGGGTTCATTAATTTCAATGGGTATAATCTGAGTAAAACTTATTGGCACACAACGCTATGGTCTGATGTGCTGGGGATGCATCAGTGCCATTACTTTCCTGTTCACAAGCCAAGGTTACTCTCCATCTATATTTCTATAGCGAAAATAAAGCAGTGTTGTTCTCTTTAAAACATAAAAAGGATTTGATGCAACAGCATTAGACTTTCAGTGGTGTTAAGCAATACTGGAGAAACTGGAGAGTTTTTGTGACTGCCAGAACCTGAAAGTGAATCTGTAATTCTTTTTGGTAACGGACAGTATTTGTTACCCGGCATGCAGTACATTTTGGTATCTGATGGCATGAACACTTGGCTAAATTGATAGCTGATCCAGGATCTACTTGTCTTGAGCAGATGTTAGATGCTTGGGATGGCAGCAGAACGAGGCCATAAATCTTTGAATATGACAGAGAAGAAAGACCCAATGGTTTCACAGATATGTTACCGTGGTGGTGCATTACAGAGGTCATGGGAATCACAACATGTTGCCGTTTTTTTACCATCTGCGCTCAATTCCACAACGTCACATGGAGTATGCTTTGTAGAGCACTGTTGCTCATAAAATGGTTTCTCCCCCTCTGTGGAAAAGGAAGAAAGGGAACTCATTTAGTATATCCACAGCACTCCTTATTACCTGCCTTGAGCAGAGATCATTAAACTTGATAATGCTTTGGACCCCTGACATGTTTTACATAGAGATGCAAAAATAGATGTAGAGAAGCAATAGCCCTGCTCAAAGCTTCAAAGAGCATGTAAGGGTATGTCAAGCATGTGAGAAGCAGACCTCTCAGCATGGGAATGTCAGAGGTCATGTGGGTAGGGCCATGAAAATTGGGACTGGGGCTGGGGCTGGGGCTGCGGTATGTACCTTCAAACCCCCTATTATACTCTCATGTGGTCTTCTAACACCTAAACAGCAATATTGGGACCTGCAAAAACATACTAGAGTGTAAAGAGCTCGTGATACATTTCAAGCAGTATGATACTTTAACAGTCATGGTTTCTCACAAACTGTAGTTTGTAAAAGGTGCTGAGTATTGTTAGGGTAAAAGTAAAGGGACCCCTCACAATTAAGTCCAGTCGTGAACGACTCTGGGGTTGCGGAGCTCATCTCGCTTTAAAGGCCGAGGGAGCCAGCGTTTGTCTGCTTCCACATACAGTTTTTTCGGGTCATGTGGCCAGCATGACTAAGCAGCTTCTGGCGAAACCAGAGCAGTGCACGTAAACACCGTTTACCTTCCTGCTGGAGCGGTACCTATTTATCTACTTGTACTGTGTGCTTTCGAACTGCTAGGTTGGCAGGAGCTGGGACCGAACAACGGGAGCTTACTCCGTCGCGGGGATTCAAACCGCCAACCTTCTGATTGGCAAGCCCAAGCGGCACAGTGGTTTAACCCACAGCACCACCTGTGTCCCTGCTGAGTATTGTTAGGAGACCACTATTCCGCTCATGGAGCTACAATTCCCAAAGTTCCCTAGGGAAGGGGATTGATTCTGGATATTGTAGCTCTCTCAGAGTTTCTGATGTTGGAGGTAATAAATGGCCACTGTGCCTTGAAGCTGTTGATAGTCTTCTCCTCTGTGAATTTGTTTAATCTGTTTTTTTAAAGCCACCCAAGTTGGTGGCCATCACTACATCTATATCTTCTGGGAGGTGTGTGTCAAGAAGATCAGGAGCTACAGGGTGCCTGGGTGATAGGCATCACCTTATAATAAACATGAAAGTGTGACTATACCAGTAGGAGAGGTGGAGGCATTCATTCAGTCATGGCAAATAAAACCAGCCGTTATTACATGATGCCTGACGACTTGTAATATAGTGTGAATATCCAGCAGCTGGAAAATAAGGACCAGAGACACTATATAGAATTAATGCAAGCTCAATTGCAAATGGAGCCAAACATACCTTCAACATAGATCAGCAAGCAGTATTGTTTTCTCCTAGCTGTACATGTCGATTCTTCAGTGACACAGCCAGCAGTGAGATCATATTTTTTGCATTCATGGCAAGTGAGAGCATCAACTGTTGGAAAGAAGAGCTGCTTCATAAAACAAATTAACAAATAAAAGCATTGATTCTTACCTTTCCCAAACTCTATGTGGCTTGCATAAAGCACAATCTGTGGGACCACACTAGCTTTCATGGTATAAATATACTTTTGTTTTGTTGTCCATTATCACCTCTGGTCAACTGTTTTTATTAATTTATTAACAACAACAACAACAACAACAACAACAACAACAACAATAGTGCAATCATAAGAAA
Source organism: Darevskia mixta (assembly GCA_034641385.1). Classification (NCBI taxonomy): domain Eukaryota; kingdom Metazoa; phylum Chordata; class Lepidosauria; order Squamata; family Lacertidae; genus Darevskia; species Darevskia mixta. Next base: position 427,440 of record JAWWNH010000085.1, read on the forward strand.
AGAGAAATAAACAAATAATCAGAAACTTAAACTGTACAATGTCACAGCTCAGAAAGACAAAAGTATAGAAAAAAGTGAAGCTCCAAAGCATTAACTCATACAAGTAGAATTTTTTTTTTTTAAAAAAAAATAGTATTCACCACCTGGGAGCTCCATTATTACTGAGAATAAAGGTTCTATAGTGAGTCAGACATTTGCGTAGACTGATGGCACTGAGTGACCATGTGGCTCAATATTTGTATAAGAAGTAAAAGCATGCCTTATATGAAAAGAATGGTCATTCGAGCTCTGCCCTTTAGATACTTTTAATTTAGGGACACAGGCGGTGTTGTGGTCTAAACCACTGAGCTGCTTGAGCTTGCCCATCACCAGGTTGGCAGTCTGAATCTGTGCAATGGGGTGAACTCCTGTTGCTCTGTCCCAGTTTCTGCCAGCCTAGCAGTTCAGAAGCATACCAGCGCAAGTAGATAAATAAATACCACTGCAACGGAAAGGTAAATGGCATTCTGTCACAGTATCCTGTTGTGCCAGAAGCAGTTTAGTCATGCTGACCACAAGACCCGGAAAGCTGTCTGTGAACAAACACCAGCTCCCTCGGCCTGAAAGCGGAGATGAATGCTGCACCCCATAGTCTATTTGGACTGGACTTCACCATCCAGGGGTCCTTTACCTTTACTTTTAATTTATGAGGTGTATTTTCAAGAAGGGTGATTTGCCAAAAACCTTGAATACCAGCAATCCAAATTATTAAGATTAAAGGTCTTCCAGGATTTGTTGATAGAGTCTTGGGCTGCTGTTAGGAGATGAGAAATAAGTTCTTTGCTTTTCAATTCCTGTTCTGTTCCCATATGCAGGTTTAAAAATGCCAAGTGGAAAGATGAAGTAATCATTTGTTAAAACAAAATAAAATAAAAAAAATTCCTTCCAGTAGCACCTTAGAGACCAACTAAGTTTGTTCTTGGTATGAGCTTTCGTGTGCATGCACACTTCTTCAGATACATTTCAGATACAGATACTAATCATTTGTTAGTTATCAAAGAGATATCAGCAAACACTTGGGCTAAAATGCCACCATCTTTGAGCATTTCCACTACAGTGGTACCTCGGGTTACAGATGCTTCATGTTACAGACGCTTCAGGTTACAGACTCCGCTAACCCAGAAATAGTACCTCAGGTTAAGAACTTTGCTTCAGGATGAGAACAGAAATTGTGCGGTGGCGGCGCAGCGGCAACAGAAGGAGGCCCCATTAGCTAAAGTGGTACCTCAGGTTAAGAACAGTTTCAGGTTAAGAACGGACCTCCAGAACGAATTAAGTTCTTAACCCGAGGTACCATTGTATTTGGGTTTATATGTGCCAACCACACGGCAGCCCCTGCAGCACAGTAAAGATGTACTGGGATGCACAAAGGAGAGTTGTCACAGAGTAAGGTATCAGCCATGTACTAACTTAGAGAAAACTCTCAAGTTTGAGATGGCAAAGACCTGAATGGACACTTGGCCCACAGACCATTCCCTTGTTTGTCATCTATCTGTGAGTCCCAATTAGATTCCCACCACAACTTTTGACTCTGGGCCCCAAAGCAAGCATTAATAAGATATTTGTGTAACCAGTCGCTTTACATAATGTGTCTCTGCTTTGACAATTTTTCAAAAGGAGTCAATTACATGATAGCATCTCTCTTTGTATAGGGCTATGGAACAGTGCAGCCAAAACCCATATCTTGAACCACATCGGGACAATTCGGGCTGATCTGGACTTCAGCCAGATTGGCTTGAGACAGTCCTGGATCAACCAGGGTTGAATCAGCCCAGCTGCACAGATCTGGGATTTTGAAAGGTGGGCTGGGCTGGGCAGAGCCGAGAAAGGAGCAGCAAGCAGGAGTTGTAATTAGAAAGTAGGCCCCCTTTATCTTGTTGGGATGTCATTTCAAGCAAGCACGCATGGGATCAGGCTGAACAGAAGCAGATCTTTCCACACTTCCAAACAGTGTGGAAAATCCCCACGAGTACAATGGGTTTTACTCCTACAGAGTTTCTTCAGTTGTAATGGCAGACAAGCACATAGAACGTGTGAGTTACATTGAGCTTCAGACATGCAGATGAAGTGCACAGCTCATGAAATTAGCCTGGAAGTCCCTTCCACTTGTTTTGTTTCCTCAATGTGCTTTTCAAGGGTGTGGTTTCAACAGGGGCTGAAGACAGCATTGCTGACCTGGCTTTCTAACATTGTGCCTCACTGCTGGTTACTGAGAGGAGAAGATAACTTGAATTGGCAGGAGTGGCAGATTTGCTCCAGCTGCACAATGCCAAGCTATATTTTTTGCTACTCACCCAGAGCACAGCAGAGGAGGATGGAGAGGCCAAGAAACAGAATCTTATGCATAGTTTCTTTTCTCCTGGTGAGTGACAATTTGATAAAGGATCAAGGTCTTGTCAGCAGAACTCAATCCATAGGGAGAGTACAGGGGTGGCAGCTGGACTCTGTGTTGCAATTATTATACAGTTGCACTTTCAGCCAATCAGAGATGGAGTTCACCACCCTGTAATTTGGTAGATTACATATGCTGGAGCCCATATGCTAAATCCAACTGTATCAGCAACTGACAGCCAAGGAGCAGGTTGTGTTATGCTCATTTGGAGGCTTCAGCTGAATGCTTGATGGTCAGATTTATGGACCTTCACATGGATTGCCCCATGAAAACACAGAGGTTAGATTGAACTAAGGTTGAAGAATGGGAAAATACACCAAAAGTCAGGGGACATACAAGACGACATGCAAGAATGAAGATAACTATACAAAACGAGAAGTTCCTCATTCATGCTGGACAGTGTGCAATTGTGTGTGCTCATCTGGACTTCTTACATGGTTTATCAAGTGGATCATGGGATCAGAAAGTGGCAATCTAGGAGCAGATTGAGCCAAGGTGGGAAAATGGGTAAAGACACCAAAATCTGGGATTCTGAGGGGATATGCATTTCAATCTTGCCCCCCTCCCAAGAGCCCACTTGGTGCATGCATATGTTCTTAGGTGTGTGTGTGTGTGTGTGTCCCAAGTAGCTCATGATATGAAATAGGTTATGATGAGAGTTGTAGTGGTTTTCTAAAAAATAGGAAGCCATATCAGATATGGCAGTGGTGGCCAAACTTGCCATCATTTAACTATAGTCATATCCATGAAGTTCAGTTCCTCCTTGGAATTCTAGAATGTCTGTTGTTCTTTGCTGAAGTGATGGATTTTGACCAAGTTCTCTCTGAAATCAAATTAAATGGAGCTGATAATTTCAAAGCTCATTGATCAGGTTTGATAATAGTTTCATAAAATGAGACTATTTGTGCAGGTAAGGAGGATCATTGAGCTACTTATCTCAAAATATCATCGAGGTAAGAAACAAATAATCCATTTCAAATGTATTTTATGGTATCACAGCTTTCACATTTTCCATGCATGGTTTCTTGTGTGGCAGATTTCCCTACACAATCAAAGCAAGCAATACTTAATTGTCTCAAAACATGTGTTGGGTCAAAAATGCCCTGGTACAATCCAACTCAGGAATGCGAAAACCTCACCTGAAGCAGAGCTCATGCACGTCCCTGTTGTATGCTACATGCCCAGCCCTATCTTTTGCCCCAAACTAGTATGTTTCTTCAGGTGCAGTGGGGGATATTGTCCTGTTACCAGTGCTGAAGATTCAACTGCCCAAAAAAATGTGCATTTTTTGACATCTTGACTCGTGGGTTACTTTTTGGGACATTTTTCACAAACCCATGGATCATGTTCTTAGAAAATTTCAGAATTCTAGTCATGATTTGAAGTGTTTTTTGGAATCTTGCTCATGTTTTTATGGTTTTTTTAAAAAATAAATAAAATATTGAATCATGGGTCACATTTCTGTGCATTTTTCACAATCCTTACCTGTGGACTCCAGAGCTTCTCCCACCCTACCCACCCTCAGTTAAGCCTTCTTCTGCAGGTTAACCTTTTCTCCACAGGTACGTGGGCGCTGCTACGTCAGGGTCGCTGTTGAAGGGCCGGAAAGGAATTTTCCTGCATTGGCAGGTTTTGCCTTTCCCGTAGCAAAACGTCACAACTTTGGCGGTTTCTGGCCTTGGGCGGAATCCTTTAATCTACCTTCCCTAAATAGGGGTGGGCGTGTAGTGGTGACCCCTCTCCTCTTTGCGGTGGTGATCACAGGGTTCCCCGTTAAAGGGGTTGTTTTGAGGGGAGGCATTGGCCGTACGCCTAGAGGTTGTCATTGCTCTCCCCTGCGATGGCAGCATAATGGGGGGCAGGCTCTCTGCTTGAACATATGTTCTCCAGAGCCAGCCCAATCCCCACACATTCTGGATAACCCTGATGTTCCCCAGATCCCCAGCGGGGGACTGGGAGGGATAACACCCAATGCCTGAGCCAAGGTCTCCCTACATCTGAAACATAATAAAGTTGTGGCCAATTTTAATCCCATAGCACGTTGTCTTGAGTCATTATTCCACTCGGGGGCTGCCCAGGGTTTGGTTGACTCCGCCTGTCCACGCAAATAATGGAAATTGTCAGATCCTTATGCGAATGCTTGCCTAACAAATGATTTCCTGGGAATGCAGTGTGTTTGGTAAATGGGACCTGCATGTGTTTGAATTCTAAGGCTATCATGCAGCATTTAGCACAGTGCATGGCAATTGCTAAAACAGACAGAAAAATCATTAAGTGGTCTGCCAAGATTCTCAGCAATCTTCAAGCGGTCTGGGGGTATGGGGGTGTGGAATTAGGAACCACTGGATTTCTTTATTCATTTTATCTATTTTATTTAAAATAGTTGTCCCTTAGCACTCTTCTAATTATCCACTAATACTAAATTATAATGAGTATGGTTAAGCAGGCTGAGAAGGAAGGTCTGTCTCTCATGCACACTTGAAATCAAAATTCTTTTCTGTGTTTTCTTTTTCAATGTGCTGACAGCAAATACACACACAGAGTGAGAGTGGCATAACATATACCAAGGGCTCATTCAGTCATTTTCCGGTACGGAACTGAAGCACACCTATCACATGACTTCATAATGACATTAGGTGACCTGTTTTGCCTACATGGCTTGAAATCAAACTGGGGGGAAGGAGTGCCAACTTGAATAAATTATTGAGGGGCAGGTAAGCCTTGGCCCACATAATTGGTCACAAGACACGGCACATGCACACAATTTGAATGGCAATGCCCATCAAATGGTATGTGTGTGCCATGTCATGTGATCAATTATGCAGGGTGGGGCTTACCTGGGCCCCGCAATATTTTATTCAAGTTAACACCCCTGGATGAGGTGAAATGTGTATTTCTTGCTTGGGTTGTAGATTAAAGGTAAAGGGACCCCTGACCATTAGGTCCAGTCGTGTCCGACTCTGGGGTTGCGGCGCTCATCTCGCTTTAATGGCCGAGGGAGCAGGCGTACAGCTTCCAGGTCATGTGGCCAGCATGACAAAGCCGCTTCTGGCGAACCAGAGCAGCGCACGGAAACGCTGTTTACCTTCCCGCCGGAGCGGTTCCTATTTATCTACTTGCACTTTGACATGCTTTCGAACTGCTAGGTGGGCAGGAGCTGGGACTGAGCAACGGGAGCTCACCCGGTCACAGGGATTCGAACCGCCGACCTTGTGGTCAGCAAGCCCTAGGCTCTGTGCTTTAACCCACAGCGCCACCTGGGTCCCGGGTTGTAGATTAGGGATAAATAATTTGTTCCGTCATCAGATGTCTTTGGGCTCCAACTCCCATCAGTCTAAAATGCATGGCCAATGGTCAGGGATGAGGGAAGCTGTAATCTAAAAAAGTCTAGCTCTAGATTAACAAAACTGAGCACAAAGATTAGAATTTTTTTAATTTATTTTTTGGTCTTTCTGGCTTATCACAATGGTAAAGTGGTAATCTGCGCATGACCAGCAGTTGAACCATCATGTGTTTTGAGTCTTTTAAAAAAACACACACACACACAAACGCAATTTTATTAATCTAGATTGTCTATTGAAAATTAACATATTGTGTTTAATATAGAACCAATCAAGATGTATTTTAATATCAGGAAGTTTACTAATCGAAGGCTATTTTTAATGTTGTACTTATGCTCCTGAATTTGTGGCTTCAGGAAGTTCATAAAGTGACTGTTTTATTCTTTTTAATAACTCTGTTCTTAAGTAGTTGAACTTGATATGCCAATAAAGGTTATGGAATTGGAAAAAAAATTAATCTAGATTTTTCAAGATAGAGATTTTCAAGAAAAAGAACCATAAAACAAATATAAAACAGATCAAAAGCATCAAAAACAAAAACAGTTGTTGTAGCAACAGTAAAAATAAAAAAGTAGTAGACATAAAATCAGTTAAAATCCTGGGCAATCTTTTTTTCTTTTCTTTCTTTCTTTTTTCCCTTTTTTAAAAAAAATGTCTGAAATTTTGTTTTGTTTTTGCAGGATTTTTTTTTTTTTTTGGCGTGATAGTATTCAATTATATGGAATACAGTGACCTCTTTTTTTGCTCCCCATGGTAACCCTTTTGTGCTGGCACTCTGAGCACTTTTATCAAGATTTGAATACTGACACCTCTGTTGTTGTTCAGTCGTTCAGTCGTGTCCGACTCTTCGTGACCCCATGGACCAGAGCACGCCAGGCACGCCTATCCTTCACTGCCTCTCGCAGTTTGGCCAAACTCATGTTAGTAGCTTCGAGAACACTGTCCAACCATCTCATCTTCTGTCGTCCCCTTCTCCTTGTGCCCTCAATCCTTCCCAACATCAGGGTCTTTTCTAGGGAGTCTTCTCTTCTCATGAGGTGGCCAAAGTACTGGAGCCTCAACTTCAGGATCTGTCCTTCTAATGAGCACTCAGGGTTGATTTCTTTAAGAATGGATAGGTTTGATCTTCTTGCAGTCCATGGGACTCTCAAGAGTCTCCTCCAGCACCATAATTCAAAAGCATCAATTCTTCGGCGATCAGCCTTCTTTATGGTCCAGCTCTCACTTCCGTACATTACTACTGGGAAAACCATAGCTTTAACTATACGGACCTTTGTTGGCAAGGTGATGTCTTTGCTTTTTAAGGTGCTGTCTAGGTTTGTCATTGCTTTTCTCCCAAGAAGCAGGCGTCTTCTAATTTCGTGACTGCTGTCACCATCTGCAGTGATCATGGAACCCAAGAAAATGAAATCTCTCACTGCCTCCATTTCTTCCCCTTCTATTTGCCAGGAGGTGATGGGACCAGTGGCCATGATCTTAGTTTTTTTGATGTTGAGTTTCAGACCATATTTTGCGCTCTCCTCTTTCACCCTCATTAAAAGGTTCTTTAATTCCTCCTCACTTTCTGCCATCAAGGTTGTATCATCAGCATATCTGAGGTTGTTTATATTTCTTCCGGCAATCTTAATTCCGGTTTGGGATTCATCCAGTCCAGCCTTTCGCATGATGAATTCTGCATATAAGTTAAATAAGCAGGGAGACAATATACAGCCTTGTCGTACTCCTTTCCCAATTTTGAACCAATCAGTAATTCCATATCCAGTTCTAACTGTAGCTTCTTGTCCCACATAGAGATTTCTCAGGAGACGGATGAGGTGATCAGGCACTCCCATTTCTTTAAGAACTTGCCATAGTTTGCTGTGGTCGACACAGTCAAAATACTGACACCTCACCCCCCACCAAAAAGGGAAATGAAGAAGAAGAAGAAGAAGAAGAAGAGCACTAGGGAGAAGGATCCATGGGTGACAAACCACATTATCCTTCTTTCAGGAAAAGGGTGATATTCTGGAAGACAATTTTGCATGGCAAAGCCTTTTAAAGCACAGCTGAAACGGTCTCAGAAGTATGGCTGCCATAAAGAAGCTCAGCCTAGAGGGTCACGCTCCTCTAGGCATTGCAATAATCTGCTTCTTTACAGCAGACTGTCATGAGGCTGTGGGTAACATTTCCGGTTGTATAATGACACCTGCTATATGGTTCACGGAGGCATCCTTTGTCCACGTAAAGAGACTTTCCAACTGCAGAGGAATAAAAACAAATGCATAACTGGTAAAACCACATTCAAAGAGAAGTCACAGCAGCAACACAAACACACACACAAACATGCAGAGGGAATCCAATTTCCTTCTAGCCAGTCGTGCCAACTTGAACAAAACAGTGGGCCCCACATTCACCCCACCCCCCTCACTGTGCCCCGCTCCTTCCAAGTCAGGGAAGGGCCAGAGGTCGGTGGCGACATGGGCATCAGCAGCATGGCAGGGGCACCTGTGCTCTCCCTCCTTTGGTCTTTGTGCGGCGCTGCAAAATGCAGGGTTTTCACTGCAAAACACTGCAAAACTTTCTGCCAAAGTTTGGCGCCAGTTTGAAGTGAATTGGAAGACGTTGGGTTAGGGGCTTTAATTATGAGCCCCTCTTTGATGTATCAATTACTCCATTTGTGGGGCGCTGCAAACATGGGGTCTTCACTGCAAAACGCTTGCAAAACTTTGGCACCAGTTCCAAGGGGATTCCAGATTTGGGAGTTTGTAGTTAATGAAGCTATCGGTGGAAAACCTGATCACTGTTTGCTCTGATTCAGTGGTAAAATGTGCGTTTTCCCGGCGAAAGCACCAGAACCAAAACAAAAAACCTACTCAGATGTGGAGCTTTAAAGCTTGAACTTGTGACTAGAAATGCAGCACCAAAGGAAGTCTGGATGAGCCCTAAAGATAAAGGGACCCCTGACAGTTAAGTCCAGTCGCGAATGACTCTGGGGTTGCGGCGCTCATCTTCTTTAAAGGCCGAGGGAGCCAGCATTTGTCCGCTCCGCAGACAGTTTTTCCGGGTCATGTGGCTAGCATGACTAAGCTGCTTCTGGAGCAACAGAACACTGACACCAGAGCAGTGCATGGAAACGCCATTTACCTTCCCGCCGGAGCGGTACCTATTAATCTACTTGCACTTTTTGGTGTGCTTTCGAACTGCTAGGTTGGCAGGAGCTAGGACTGAGCACCGGGAGCTCACCCCGTCGCGGGGATTCGAACCGCCGACCTTTTGATCGGCAAGCCCAAGGCTCAGTGGTTTAGACCACAGCGCCACCCGCGTCCCTGGATGAGCCCTAGTCTAGCACATAGCACTAAAAGACAGAAAATAAGCCAGTGAGACATGTACAGAAGTACCTCAAGGGAACTGCTACATTTGCTTCCCAGCAGTTGGATCACTGTTGTTTACCAGAAGGGAGAAAAGCAAGGAGGCAAGGAGATTGGCTTGGTGCAAAGGCACCACCAGGAGCTCTGGAATGGCTCTCCCAGTGCTTTTGCAGCACAGCCACCTCCTCACCCCTCTCCTTTCCAGTAAGCAACAGGCTCAATGACCCACATGCCATGAAACTAGTATGGCCACTCCATCCCACTAAAATTAACATGTAAGAGTTAATTTCAAGGCAAACATACCTACTTTGATATAGGTTGTTCTGCAAAATAAGGCTTTGCATGCCTCACCTCCTCGGAAACAGAAAAAAACCAGGATATTGGAATCTGCACACGGTGCAATCGATAGCTTCAGCTGCTTGAAAGGGGGAAGTAATTTAGCATGAAATTGCATCACAACACACCCTAATTCTAAATAGCTTCACATGCATCAAAACTACTATGAGATAAAGTTACCGAATGATCTGAGGTCCAGTAAACATTTACTGCTAATATATACAAGTCCATTTTGCTGTTGCAGTTGTTGATCATCATTACTGATCTACAATGTGCAATTGCAGGAATAGTTTAAGAAAACATTTATATGGAAAACAAACTAGAATTCATTTTGAACAAGAATTATGCAGAAAACATGACATAAGAACATAGGAAGAGTGTTGTAGGCCCATCTAGTCCAGCATCCTGTTTTCATAGGATAGTGCTGGTGTAACCTTTCATCTTGTTAAAGGTGTCCCGGTAGTGTATGCTAAAAGTTGTCCCAAACACCCCTTATCAATAATGTGCATAACTGACTTCATTAAAATCACGTGAAGCCTTGTTTACAGAGGGTCATGCCATTAAAAAAAAAAAATGTTAACATTTATGGTCCCGCTTTGCGAATAACAACAACAAACACTTACAGGACATAAAGCACATATGTATGGGAAATGCACAAAATTTCTACCAAGATGGAATGGAAGAGACTTAATGGTTGCAAATGGTTGTAACATGAAGCAATGAAATTATCTCCACACCCAAGACTGACAACACCCCATCTGTTTTACTCACAAAAGAACAGAGTTAAAATGTTGAGAAGCACAACCAAGTTAATCATCTTGAGCTTTCTTGCCATACTTGACAACCCAGCAGAACAACAAGGTCTCCTCGGTGGAGTTGGTAAAGGAACAACAAAATGTGACTTGGGATAATGGATTTAAACTCTCATGGAGACTGTAGGCTGCTTCTGGAAGGACCTCGTGTTACATCTCCCACCTGCTACAGTGGTAGATTACAGTCTTAGCAGCAAGTACAGCCTAGGAACTGGATGTCCTTGGCCCATTTGAGTGTTCTGTTGCCAAATGCTGGACCATTAGGTGCCATTTCCATTCATTAGTCTAAATATAGGAGAAGTTGTGGTCTCAGGGTAGCCAGTGGGAGGCATAGATTGATTCCCAAATGACCCAGGCAGGTGATGGGTCAAGATGTGAAGATTGTGAATTCAGCGTGAGAGTACCTTCAGTGCTTATATCAGAGGTGGGAAACCTCAGGCCTGGAGAGGCCCCTCCCTGGGCTACACACCCACTCAACCCTCCTCCCTGGACCAAGGTGATTTGTCAGTTTGCATTTCTTGATGCAGAAAGTATCAATGTGATGTGTAGAGATCTTTCCCATTCTAATTAATTCAAGAGGGTTCTGGAAGCTTCTAGCAGAAGGTTCATGATGTTTGGGTTATTCCTTCAGAGAAGCTGAGTACAGCTGGCTTAAACTGGTTCTGTTATCTCTTTCTGTCAAGGTCATGCTGACTATAATAGTAAGGCCAGAAGGAGCCTGGGTTTCACTTTCTCTTTCTATCTCTCTTTTCTTCTGGTGTGGTATTCTTCTGGTGTGGTATGCAAATTTCAGACGGTTTGAACATTTTACATGGAATGAGAGCCAGTGCAGTGTAGCGATTAGAATGTTGAGCTAGAACTTTGGAGACCAGGCTTCAAATCCTCACTTGACCATGAAGCTCCCTAGATGACCTTGGACCAGTCACTACCTCTCTGTCTAACAAACCTCACAGTGTTGTGGGGAAGACTTGAGGAGGGGAAGAATGGTGTACATTACATTGAGCTCCTTGGGGGGGAAAGGTGGGATACAAATGCCCCACTTTGGGCAAAAAGATTCCTGCATTGCAAGGGGTTGGGCTAGATGATCCTCGTGGTCCCTCCCAACTCTATGATTCTAAATGCAACAAACAAACAAACTAAATGCAACAACAAACAAACAGCACCACCTTGTACTTTGCACCAGACAGCAAGATTTCTTGGGCTGGCTGTGCAGCCTACCTAAAAAAAGAAGTAATAAAAGAATCACAGAATCATAGAGTTGGAAGGCACTATGAGGGTCATCTGGTCCAACCCCCTGCAATGCAGAGATCTTTTTGCCCAACGCAGGACTCGAACCCATGACCATGAGATTAAGAGTCTCATGCTCTACCAACTGAAGAAGATATGCATTTCTAATTTCATAAAGTAGCTGCTGATTTGGTATTTATTTGTCTGTTTGTTTTTAAAGCCTTCCACTTTTCCATTGAAATAAATGACCAGCTTACATGAAAACCTTAAAACTCATTGAAGGAATCAGCCAGACACCCATTGTTGTGATTGAACAGTTTATTAGTGGTCGATGCAAAGGACCAAATTGAAGGACTGGCTCTGTCTATGCGAAATATGCAACCGTTTACAAATACCATGATTCATCTCATTAAAGCCACTGTGAGAGGAAGCTGCCTCATACAGAGTCAGACCATTGGTCCATCTAGGGTCATTCTGTCTACATTGTTGCCTGATCCCACACTCCATTTTAAGACTTTTAGCAGAATCAGACAAAGGTGGCTTGCATAATCCTAGCCTTCCCTTCCCCCTCAGCCCCCACTTGCATTTTTACTTTCTAACCTGGTGGGGAGTTTTGGCAAATTCACAACTTGCACACTATTTTGTAACATTTTGTTTGGTTTAATAAAAGTGTTTTTTAAATAGTTTTGGGGTTGTAATGTGGGGAGGAAAGCTCCATTGACTGAGCACGAATTCTGTTCCTCAATAGTTGAATACAATCCATTAAAACTAATTAACTTTTTTTTACAAAGAAAAGAATTCCAAATTATTCAGATATTCTTTTTCAGCCAATTGAGTAAGGTTTCAATAGATCCATCAGTTAAATTCCAATGTTTTGCAACCCTAAATGAAAGTGTTGCTATTGACTTTGGAGAGAATTTTGTCCAGGAATTTCCACCATCACTGCCCTAGTTCATTTAAATTTTAGAGCAACAATTTCTGCACTTTTGGTAATTAAATGTTGATATCCCCCCCCCCAAGGTATTTGAAAAGAGAGAGGTTTCCAGGAAAAACAGATGGCAATAGCATGAAATCAATAAAGAATATTTTGCTCCAAATCAGGCAGAAGATGCATGTAGCCTGTTCATACACATCCCAAGCCTAGGGAGAGTTACACATTTCTGTACTGCAGCATATGTTGACATGATGGATTCTCCTTCCAGAATTTACATTCTTGCAGTCATAGGCACAGCCTGCTGTAGTATAAAGGATAACAGCTTCTGGAAAGGAAGAGAAAAATCAGTGAGCCCCCTGTTAGAAGGCAGACTTCCTATCTAGTTACTATTAGTTGCCTGCATATATGTCCAACTGAACATCTGGGACAGGACCAGCCCAATACATTTTGCCACCTAAGGTAAATGACAAAATTCAGCATGCTCAAAATTCAGAGGTAGACTGCCCCTGAACCTGAGGGATCTACCGTATATACTTGAGTATAAGCCGACCCGAATATAAGCCGAGGCACCCAATTTTACCACAAAAAACCTGGGAAAGCTTCATAGGAGCCACTGCCTGCCTCACTCGAGTATAAGCCGAGGGCGGCTTTTTCAGCACAAAAAATGTGCTGAAAAACTAGGCTTATATTCGAGTATATAGGGTATTTCTTTCCCTTTGGCTTTCCAGGCTTAGAGAGCAAAGCTGGCTGGGACAGGAGCACAACACTGCCTAGCCGGACACACAAGCAAGTGGCTCGGCTGCCTGGCTGACGGGGGCCTCCAGGTGCCAGATTGGCGCTTATTCGCTCACCTGCCCACCCACCGGCCTCCATCCCTCCATTGGTCAGTCCGCCTCAGAGAGCTTTGTGCCCTTGCCCAGGCCCCAGGCCTCACCTACCATCCCACCTGACTCACCATGGCAGCCTCTCATCTCCCTCTCACATTACACTAGCATTCATGGACATCTAATGGAGCTGGAAGATACAGGACAGATTAAAAAATACACTTCTCCATGCAGCACATAGCTGGACTGTGGAACGATGTCCCACAGGAGGCAGTGATAGTCACCAACTTGGATGGCTTTAACAGAGAACTGGGCAAATTCATGGAAGGGGAGGCTATCGGTGGCTACTATCCATGATGGCTTTGCCAAGGTTGGAGACAATCATGCTTCTGAATGTCGATTCTTCGGAACCATGGAGAGCAGAGTGCTCTTCTGCTGAGGTCCTGCTTGTGGGTTTCCTACAGGCATCTGGTTGGCCAGCATGCCGAGCAAGATGAACCAGTGGCCTGATCCAGCAGGATCTTCTTACGTTCTCATGGCAACTGTGGGCAGCAGTGGTTGTTGAAAGAAGAAGACCTGTTGTTGTGGGCATGACTAAAAAATGCTGGCCCACTCCAGTCTCTGCAGCAGGAATGGGAACTTGTGGCTGCCCAGATGCTTCTGGACTACATCTCCCATCATGCCTGAGCACTGGCCATGCTGGCTGGGGGTGGTGGTAGTTGGAGTCCAACAATGACGAGGACAACAGATTCCCCATCCTTGGAATAGAAGGTGTGCATGCCAAGGGGCACATTTATTCACTATCTTTTTAAGAATTCCTTTCTGGACAGTAGAAATAAATAGATACACAGAGTCCCAAAGCAACCCCCATTAGGACCAAGAATCATACACCTTACCTGTAAAGAGCTTCTGCCGGAAGCAGGACTCCCTAGATTGTGCTATGCAGGGAGGCTTTGGTGCAGGACAGGTGCCATTCTTAAGTTCATACGAACAGTTATAGCATTTGAAGCTGTCGACTGGAAAGGAGGGTAGATAAATACAGAGTTGGGAAACAGCATGGCATAAGTTTGCCTGACGACCCATCAGTTGGCAAATGAAACTGTAATCAACAGCGGTCATGATGTGCAGGCATCATTTGAAAATGTGCAGACATGCGTTGAACAGTTGCTGATTTCTTCATTGCCTGCAGCTCTTAAAGCTCGGTGGGTCAGTTCTTTATCTCCAACACCACCTCCATGGGCCAACTTTTACAAGTGGGTGGGACCACCCATGTTGAATGATCTGAGGTCATCATGACACCAGGAGATTTACAGGTGGGTGGACAGAGAGTACAGTGGATGGACAATCTCAAAGTTAGACAGCAGTGGCACTGTGGAACTTACTACACCTAAATCTCCTACTTTCAGTCCTGCTTTCTGCAAGAATTGACTACCCCCATCAAACTTCACCCAATGGAGTGATACCACCTGACAGACAGATGGGTGTGGTTTCACAAAAATGGTCTCGCATAGCAAACTGGAATACTTGGTGGGTCGGTGGGCCAAAGGCTCTGCAGCCTGAGGGACAGCTTGGACAGTTAACTCTCCTGAAGCAGGTCTACTGTCCCAGACACTTTGATTTTAGTCTTTGGTATAAAATAAAGTTAGGATCAGTGCCTTGTCCAACAGAAGCTTTCTACCCCAGGAATTGAGACCCTGCGGCCCTTAAGATGCTGCTGATCTCAAACTCCCATCATGCATGATCACTGGCCCTGCTGGCTGAGGCTGATGGGAGCCCAACAACATCTGGAGGACCGCAGGTTGCTCAACTCTGGGGTCCCCTAATCCAGCAAAGCCCAACAATTCCTCATTTAGTTTGATAGGAGTCTAGTAAGCTGCCTTATAGGAAATAGGTCCATTGGCTAATCGAGCATAGTATCACCTTTCTAAGCAGTTTTTGATCTTTTCTTGCCCAGGACCAGGTTGTTCTTTTTTCAGTCGGAGCTCAGCTCCAGCACTTCTCAGAAAACAAGGGAGAAGTTAATGGTGAGCTCCAGCACCTCTTTTTCTAGAAAAAATAGCACCTCCCAGGACCAACCCTGAATGCAAACATGCATTTGGGGACCAATATTCTATCCAATATATATTTTTATGGTGGAAGTCCTGCTGCAACCCACCTTTGATTAAACTGAGACTTTAATACAATTATACTGAACTGCATTTTTAAAAAAATTCCCTCTGACCTTATTGCTAACATTCTTTTCCTCTCATGCAGATAATAATTTTCCATCCATCCAATTGAGTGGACATAGTTCTACAGAACCTGATGCCAAAACAAGTCACTATGTCATTATGGTGCCACAAGTCTGTTTTTGTTGCAACAGGCTAACATAGCACGCCCTCTGGAAACTGCTATGCTCTTGGTGTGCTTTCGCAAAGTAGATAGTTCCTTTCTATGGGGTGATCAGCAACAACAAAAGCTGGTTGTGGGTCCAGGATGAGCTCAGTTCCTTGCATATATTAGAACTACTCACCTCTGCTTTCCAGTCTCCAGCAAGTTGTATGTTGAGCTGCTGAACCCAAAACAACCCCATCAGTTAAAAACAGGAACCATACCTTCCAGACAAGCATAAAGAATATGGTCAGCTAAGGACTCTGAAGTTGCTGGTGGTGCCTGTTTAGAAACCTACCCATTGCAAAGGCAAGCAGGATCCATAACCCAAGTGACAAAAGCTTGTTCATGCTGTGAATTGCAACTCTCGCACCAGGTTTGTTCCGGATATTTAGTCAGGATGCTTATGAAGGGCTGACCTGGAGCAGTGTACAAAGATCCATTAAACATTAACATAGGTACAACAATCCCTTTCTAAAGATCAAAGGAGGGGCAACAGGAATGGCTAGTCTCTGAAACAAATGGCTCTTGTTTTTTGGAAGGGCTGCCAACTTTTCAACTGACCCCTGCAACTGTGCAGTTAACAGCAGAGTGTAATGAGCTGGGATTTGTGTATTTAAGTAGATGTAGGTGAGAAGGATTGGCTTTTAGGGGAGTGCATGGGGTTCCATGCAAGTGAGTGAGTGGGCTGATCCAGGAGGGACACAACTCTTCATCCCTCTAGACCAGTGGTGGCTAACCTTGGCACTCCAGATGTGTTGGAACTACAACTCCCATCATCCCTAGCTAACAGGACCAGTGGTCAGGGATGATGGGAGTTGTAGTCCCAAAAAATCTGGAGTGCCAAGGTTAGCCACCACTGCTCTAGACCATAGCTGTCAACTTTTCCCTTTTTTTGCGGGAAATTCCCTTATTCCGAATAAGATTCCTCGCGAGAAAAGGGAAAGGTTGACAGCTATGCTCTAGACCCCAGAAACCTAGTGGTTGATTGACTCAGGCTAGTAACTTTTATGGGCTTACTTACAACTTGGCACCCAAGGGACAGGCCACCCATCACTAGCTTTCAAAACTAGCAACTAAAAACAGTAGCCACCACAGTGTCCTTCAAATGTTCAAGCTCTCATCATCCCCAACCATTGACTATACTGACTGGAGCTGATGGGGGCTCAACTCCAGCAACATCTGGAGGGCATCACATCCTAATTAGAAAATGCCTGATGTGCCGACATTCCATCCCTATCATGCTTCTCTCTTTCCAGAACAACCATGACGGAGACAGGCTTCCATAAATTTCCCGTCCATTGACTTTGTTTTTAACATTATTAAAATATTACGGGATGTGTCCAATGCTAGTTCTACTCAGAGTCACTGGAAGTAAGAAACATGACAAACTTAGGTCTGTTAATTTCAATGGGTCTACTCTGAGTAGAAATGAGTTGTATACAATATATAGAATTCTGATTTCCTTGAAGAACATTGTTTGAAACACACTGGTACATTGGACATTACACACACACACACACACACACACACACACACCCATGGGCCCTTGGAAACTTTCTCACTCCTTTGTGCAGTTGTTGTTTGATATGGTTTCACACAGAAGCATTTTTTTTCTTTAAAAAAAAAAATCATTGTGGAAAGGAGCTGAAGCGACAACTATATTCAGGATGTAGAATGAAAGAAATGGTTTGTGCCCCTAAATTTTTTGGCACAAAACCTGCAAGTGTTTTGGAACTAGCAGGCAATGAATTGTGCTTGGAGGAGGCAGTAGTCTGCTTTTCATGGATCTATCAATTTTAGTTTCTCATTTTGCCTCCTTATGTTCAGTTCATCACATCTCTCCATCTATGCCATTTCTGCATAGTCCATTGCTTTCAGAAGCCACTTCTCCTTCGCTGGAACCTTCTCTTCTTTCCATTTCTGTCCATATGATATCCTAGCTGCTGTTGTCATATACATAAATAGTAAGAGGATGTGAGCTTCATCCGTGGTGTAACACCGAGGATGAGGTTGAAAGAGAGAGTATGAGTTTTTGTAAAATCTTCATTGCTTTTGTTCTGTGGGAGTCACCGAAAGGGCAGGCCTGGGAGGATCTGAGCTTGTGTTCAAGAACACACAAACACAGGCAGTGGCTTATGGATTCTGATCAAAGCCCCATCTAAGACCAAAACACTCTGTTTACCTACACACCAGGTGAGAGCCCACAGCCTTATGTTTTGCAGGCTAACTTTTATCTTGACAAAAAAAAAAAAAAGAAGGATGAGGAAAAGGAGGACGTCAAAAGTGTTAACTGGATTCCTGTGTGAGTGGGGTGGGTGGGTGTTTTTGATCAGGTTAGCCATATTGATTTGTATGCTGTCGGCAGATTTTTGTCATTGTCTTGTTGGGCTGTGTGTGTGATGAAGGGGAACCATACCGGGGTGAAGGTGTCGTCTTCTGTTTGCCAACCACAAATGAACAATCACACCCTACACCAACCCCGACCTCTCTCACCACCAAAGGAGCACAAGCGAACAACAGAGAACCTACACAAACAACACTCACACCAAACCCTATGTATACTAAGTAAAATAGAAACACCGTCACTCCACCCCACCCATCTCCCCATCCCGCCCACCTCTTTCCCCCTTTTCTTCCTAATGTCTCAACAAACGAAACTGATTTGTAAAAATGTTACATGGAAAAAATACGAGAGAGACATTACACATACCTTTGTAAATCAAGAAAATCTTTAATAAAAAATATTTTTTTAAAAAAAGTATTAGCTGGAAGGACAGTATGGTGTATCTTGAATGTGTGAAAGAGAGAGAAATGGAGGGGTGTGGGTGTGTGGGTGTGGGAGGGAGAAGTATGTATTTTTGGTCTGTGTGTTTACTTGGCTGTCCTGCTTGTGGAGGAGATTGTGATGGGAGGAACAGAACCAGGTTACAGTGCCGCCCACCCAAATAAGGGGCGAGCAGAATTCACTCCATATAACAGCAATGCTTGCACATGATAGAGAGGGAAAGGTGGAAGAGTGTACATGCTGTCTGTGTGCATGAGAGAGAGAAAGTGGCAGGGAGAGGCATAACAGTGGGGGGGGGGGCTTCACCTGACCTGCTCGTCAAGGGGGAGGGAGAAAGTGGGGTAGGAGAGCTGAAAATAATGCCCATTTTAGGAGAACAGCAACAACTGACAAAAGATAGACATAATATAATACAAGGACAGGAAGAAACATCATGGACAGAATAATTGCCACACACAAGAAGAACAAGGAGTTTGGATGCATTAAATAATTTAATGTGTTGATGTGAATAGAAGTCATTAAAATTGCAGTTGGATATAAGGGTTTGTTATTCTGACTGAAGTGAAATGGAAATTTATAAGATTTTGGAATGCAGAAATAAAGTAAATCATCAAACCATCAATTCTAGCACACAGGACGGGGGGCATCTAAATTGTATAATTTGGCTTTTGAATGATTGGCATTATTAATGGCATTATAATTTGGCATTGTTATAATGAGGCTTTTATTCGATTGTTGTAATTGAAAACTAATAAAAATTATTTTCCAAAAAAAAAGAAAGAAAAAGAAAATAATGCCATTATTGTTGGATCAATCCATCAACCTCTGATGGATGATTTAGAAGGATTGGGTCCGGCATCACTGAGAGTCAGTGTGGTGTGGTGGTTAAGAGCGGTAGACATGTAATCTGGTGAACCGGGTTTGAGTCTCCGCTCCTCCAGATGCAGCTGCTGGGTGACCTTGGGCTAGTCACACTTCTTTGAAGTCTCTCAGCCCCACTCACCTCACAGAGTGTTTGTTGTAGGGGAGGAAGGGAAAGGAGAATGTGAGCCGCTTTGAGACTCCTTCGGGTAGTGATAAAGCGGGATATCAAATCCAAACTCTTCTTCTTCTTCATCATCATCATCATCACTTTCTTTGCCCATGTGTGCCAGTATCTATACTCAGGAGAGTTACATCTCAACACAGCTCCTTCCTTGGAAGTGTCTTGCGGTGGAAGGTACACACAGTAGGCAATAAACACTCATGGACGCCATAAAGTTTGAGTCAAGTGTAGAGGTTTACTTGACAGGTATAAAAGCATATTGGTAGCAAATATATATAGGCATTCACCACTGCCGTGGTCAAGGCATGCTTAGAGTCCAACAAGTGTCCAAGACTCTCTCTCTGCTTCTCTCACCACAAGATGCAAGCAAGAGACTCACAAGTTACAAGTTACACGGAACCATTGTTATCAGTACTTCCTGTCACACTGCACATGTCCAAAGAACAGTTCCCACAGAAAATGTCCTTTCATAGACAAAACAATCTCAACCTTCTGCTGCCTCTTGAAACTTCTTTTCTGTTCTTCTCTGTTTCTGGGACAAATGATTCTCTCACACACAGAGAGAATATCCAACAAATGTATCTAAGTACTCTTTGCACAGTAGAAATTGCATGGGCAACAAGACTCGTACAGCATACAAAGAATTCTGTGGTGTTTTGGCTAAGATCACATGTAATACCACTTGTAGGCGGCACATAATCTCTGTACAGACAATCAGTTGAATGGGCAGAGGCTGGGACTGGGCAGAGCAGCAGCAACCCCAATTCCTTCCCCCTTTATGCATGCGCCAAATGACTCAAAGGGATTAGATGTTCTGCATCAGCTGATCACAATGATATGCTCGCAGCTTTTCATCCAAGCAAAACTAAAAGGTATGTCCTCTGTAGACCAATCACAGGTTCACCTCACACCTGATCCTCAGAGGTGGATATAAATTCAAGTTGCATTCTCCTCACACACAGTCTGACGTGAAGGCAGAAGGGGCAACATGAATAGGCTTCTGAATATCATGTTCTGGGTGTTGCTATCCATTGAGTTGGGTAAGTCTCTGATGGGCAAACCTGTCAATTTCAGTTTCTCTACATTTCTTCCCCACTCACCACCCACCCCAGTATTAAATTCAGTTCTCTGCATTTCTTCATCAGCCTATACCTGATTCCAATGTTGTTGCAGGAGCTCGAATAAGCTTTGCGCCAGTTGCAGCTGAGGGAGCATGTTCAAAATGGCATATCAAGAAAATGGGTCATCTTCTGCTCATGTAATCATTTTGTTGCTATCAGAGCCCTGCATAGTTCTGGGTTATGGCTGAATTACCTTTAAATGGTTATAGCATTAAAGATGACTCTATTACATTTCCATGCCACAACTATGAAGCTTCTCTTGTGGATGTGTGATCAAGTGAGAGCGGGGTTCGTTTCTGGTTCCAAGGCCTGGTATAGTCAATTATTTTATTTTATTTTTTCATGGAGGCAAAACCAGTTGATTTTACTGGATGCAAATTTGGAAGTGAATAGGGAGAGGTGCGGACTGGATTTTCACCAATGAAAAGTGAAATTTCAGGTATGTTAGGGGCTCTGCACCTCCTTTCCTTCATTCACTGACCCTGCATAACTCTGCACTCTGCCATACCCCCTTGTCAACCCCCTGCCATTTGCACCTCACCCAGTCTCCTGCTTTGACCACCCCTCTTCCCACTCCCACTTCTACAACCCCACCACTCACCAACCCCCATCCTTCCCATGATCCTTGCCAAATTCCCCTTGCGTCTTGCCCAAACTGCATCCCTTCCCCCTAGACTGGACTCACTGGAAAGGTCTATCTGAATATAAAATATGGTTCCAGGGCTTTACAGCTCCCACATTTGAACTAAACCGACCATAGGTCTTTGTTCCTTGTACCAGCATACATCCCCTCAGGAAACGGGCTCTCACTATAATAAGGACTGTTAAAATCAGGAAACGGCTCTCACTATAACAAGGACTGTTAAACTGGCTTGAGTGATGAACAAGGATTATTAATTTTTAAATGATTAAGTAAAGGAAGATAATATGGCTAAACACTCTGAGACCAAGGGGAAGAAGGGGGGAATAAAGAAGAGAAGAACATAGGGAAAAAGCAGAAGTATCTAGATGCTTAGGTGTGAATCTAGGATTAATAAGTAAATTTACCTATGTACTTGACGATGTATCAAAAGAAGATGTATGAACCTGATAAAGAGGATTTATTATGAATTCAACAGTGGGGGATGCGAGGAAGTCAATTGAAACATGAAATTGAGGAAATTAGAAATGCCTGGCCTATAAAGTGGGGCCAGGCCTAAGCAATGTTATGGAACAGTAACAGTAAGGTTAAATGTACAATGAACGGGTATACCTCTGTGAGGGGGGTAGATTTGGGCTTCCCACGGTGAGAGGGGGGAAGTATGAAAGTTTAACTGATATGTTATGTGCTTATAAAATTGTAAAAACCAATAAAAATTATTTAATAAAAAAAAAAGGACTGTTAAAATCTGGCATGAATGTGCTACTCACCAGCTGAAGGACTGTTTCAAGAGAAACAATTGAAATATTTTCAAGCATTCAATTCTATGTTATATCAATCGCTGCACAAGTAATGTTTTGTGTTGTTTTTATGGGGAAAGCATCCAATTTCATTGTATTGTACTGGTACAATGACAATAAGGAAATCTTAGATCTTAGACCTCCCCCAACCCCTGGTTATGCTGCCTGCCTCACACCACTGCCATTTGGGGGCCTTTAAGTGCGAACTGAACTGCATCTCTACCCCACCCCTTCAAGCGGGTTCCTTCTGTATGTTAAGCCTGTTTTACAACCCACACGTAACAGAGTGACACCCACCACAGGCAAGCAGGTAGAAAAGGAACAGTGCCCTCTTGTCCTCTGGGACCAGATCAGTTTAGCAGCCGATTCTCTTTCAAAGTTCATAGTTCACTTCCTGGCTCCTCTTCCCCTAGTTGCTGGCATCAAGTGCTCCCAGTGTGCGTTTCAGCTCCCAGGTAAAGAGTGCGAGAAATGGAAACGTCCGTGCAGACTGCAGTCAGGGGACTCATGCTACAAGCAGATGGTTTATTATGGTAAGTGATTATGGTTACCCATGATTCAGATCCTGTAATATATTCCAGGACCACCTAAGCCCTTGCATCTTGATTACTCAGATCATCGGAAGGAGCACTGGTAGTTGTCCCCATGTTACAGAGGCCCAGCTGGCCTCCACTAGAAGCCAGGCATTTAGTGTCACTGGTCCCATGTTCTTCTAACAGAGATGTG
Organism: Darevskia mixta; assembly: GCA_034641385.1. NCBI lineage: Eukaryota > Metazoa > Chordata > Lepidosauria > Squamata > Lacertidae > Darevskia > Darevskia mixta. The sequence continues at coordinate 450,182 of JAWWNH010000085.1, forward strand.
GCATGTGCCCACGTTCTTGATTTTCCAGTGTCTCTTGAAGACCTTTTTATGCAGACAGGACAATGCAACTGTTTAACTTATTTTTTTTTTTCAACCAGTCTTTTTAACAATAAATTTCTATGGTTTTTATGGTCTTTTATTTCATTGCATGTACGCCACCACGCCCTATTGCGTTAATTGGTGGTATACCCAATGCTATTGTAAATAAATAACCAAGAAAGAAGCCGTTCTCAGAGCATATAAATGGGTTTTCTCCACATCATCACAAGGCAACCACAGCCAACTTCTACAGCAAATAATGGACAAAGCTCCCAGAATTATCACTTTTGGACACAGGTAGGGTGTGGGGGACTCCTTGGTCCTGAATGGGGTAACTGTGCCCCTGAAGGACCAGGTGCACAGCCTGGGAGTCATTTTGGACTCACAGCTGTCCATGGAGGCGCAGGTTAACTCTGTGTCCAGGGCGGCTGTCTACCAGCTCCATCTGGTACGCAGGCTGAGACCCTACCTGCCCGCGGACTGTCTCGCCAGAGTGGTGCATGCTCTAGTTATCTCCCGTTTGGACTACTGCAATGCGCTCTATGTGGGGCTACCTTTGAAGGTGACCCGGAAACTGCAATTAATCCAGAATGCGGCAGCTAGACTGGTGACTGGGAGTGGCCGCCGGGACCACATAACACCGGTCCTGAGAGATCTACCTTGGCTCCCAGTACGTTTCCGAGCACAATTCAAAGTGTTGGTGCTGACCGTTAAAGCCCTAAACAGCCTCGGTCCTGTATACCTGAAGGAGCGTCTCCACCCCCACCGTTCAGCCCAGACACTGAGATCCAGTGCCGAGGGCCTTCTGGCGGTTCCCTCACTGTGAGAAGCAAAGCTACAGGAAACCAGGCAAAGGGCCTTCTTGGTAGTGGCGCCCGCCCTGTGGAACGCCCTCCCATCAGAGGTCAAAGTGATGAACAACCACATGACCTTTAGAAAACACCTGAAGGCAGCCTTGTTCAGGGAAGTTTTTAATCTGTGATATTTTAGTGTATTTTTATATTTGTTGGAAGCCGCCCAGAGTGGCTGGGGAGACCCGGCCAGATGGGCGGGGTACAAATAATAAATTATTATTATTATTATTATTATTATTATTATTATTATTATTATTATTATTATCATAAATGGATTTTATGGAGTGCTATTGAGTAATCCAGTGCATTCTACAAAGCAATCCTATAGGGTGTGGGAGGGAGGTGGAGAGTCATGGTGGAGCTATCACCATTTCTTAAGCCAGGGGAGAAGAAATGTGTGTTGGGGTAGGGGTGTGTGATTTTTTATTTTTATCTTTGGTTCTCTTCCATGACTTCTAATAGGAGTGAATTAACTCAAGCTCTCAGGCTGGCAGAGTTTCCGGCTCTGTTCTGGGGCATGTTGGGGGAATGAAGGAGACTCAGAGCTGAGATCCTCTTGAAACTCCAACCTGCAATAGAAATCCATATTCAAGAATCCATGCACTCGCAGGGGTAGAGCCAAGCACCTGGGGGTGGAGCCTATACTGCTGGGTGGAGCAATAAGTAAAGGAGTGGGACCTTAGGGAGTGGTGAAAATGATGAACTTCACAGCCAGAACAGAGGTGGAATTTAACTCTTTCTTTCCATGCCGTGTGCAATCCTTCCTCTGAAGCTGCCATATGTATCAGGAGGAAATCCCCATTGGTGCCAGTGTGGAGAGAAAGGAGCCCTCCAGATGGAACAAGCAGGACCTCTGTGCACACTGTTCTTGTTCACTCTCTCATTGAATGCAACCTGTTGACCATGTTTTCCAAGACAAGTTACTAGAGGGTGGGGAGTTTATAGGGCAAATAAGAGGGGTAACAAGGTGGGCTGGTGCGATGCAGTCCCTGAGAACAGTAGACCAATCCTACCAATCAGGGTTGCCAACCACTCATTTAAAAAACAACCAGTCTTATCTGCTCATGTTGTCTTAGCAGCACTCTGCTCTGCACAGATATGAGAATGTTTCACTGCACAGATATGAGAATGATGATTGGTTAATTAATTAACCAATCACTTTCCACACATATCTCAAGATGATGTATAAAATTAAATAAAATCAGGTATATGATCAACTGAATGCCTGCAGACCATGAGATTCTTAAAGGCAGAGAAGCAGAGGATACTCAAAGTTGGCAACCCTACTACCAGGTTTTTGCCTCTGAAACAATGGTACAATGATGGCAATATCTATGGTATGATCCTATGTTATCTAGAAGACTTCACTTGTAGATGTGTAATTGACATCAAAGCATTTGATTAGAAAGAAGGGGAAGGAGTTTGCCAATTCCTGGATACACCCTTATATTTCTTCCTTTACAGGACGGACTCCTCTCCATACCATCAAGGGCTGTTCTTCAACTTGCATAAGTGTATTCACACCAATGAAGTCTAAGGAAGTGAGTGAAGTCTACACTTGCTGCTCTGATCGAAATTTCTGCAACCACTAAGACACAGTAGTGGTGTTTCCGTGTCAGTGGAGAGCACCATAGATTCTGCTTTCTGGATGAAATTTCAAGGGCTGGAAGCTATCTTTTCTACAGATACCTCTTCCTCTTAAGGCCAGGCTAGATGAGATCGAATATTTGTTTTCTTCATGCCCTCAGTATCCAAAAATACAAAATTGTAACTACTTTCAACCACAGTTCATGCTTTAAAAATAAATGCTCAGGCTATCAAAAGTGCCTATTTCCACCCACTTTAAGGAAATATTTAAATTACATTATGCTGAGGAAACATTTTTCCCTATCTCATAATTCTAAAACTGGGGCAATCCAATGATGCTGAATTTTGGAAGATTTGGGGCAGGGAAAAGGTCCTTCTTCACATAGTGCATAGTTCAATGTATTAAAGTCTCTCTCACATAATGCAAAAATGGCCACCAACTTAGATGGCCACAAACAGGGAGCAGCTGCAGAAAAGGCCTTCTCTCATGTTGCTACCCTCTGGACCTCTCATGGAGGAGGCACATGAGAAAGGGCCTCAGACGATGATTGTAGGGTCTGAGCGGTCCTTTAATTTCTCTCCTATCTCTAGCTTCCAAAGTAAATTTTCCTTAGTTTTTTATTTCAATTGCAGATTAATGTGGAAATGGTGCTGAATTGATTTATAAGTACCTTGGACCAGAAACAGTCTGATTACTCATCCCTGCATCTAGCTTTGTATTGCATACATTGACTGGCAATAACTTTCCATGGTCACCATCAAGACTGACCCTACCATTGGGCACTCTGAGGAGACTGCCTTAGCTGGCAGATGCTGCGGGGGCAGAATAAATCTGAACTAAAATGCTGATGAATTTTCAGTGTTTGGAAGAAGGGAATGTGGCCTCTGGGCTGACAAGGGTTCCCCATCCCTCGAATGGGGTATCACCTTGTCCTTTTCCTCAGGTAGCAAAATGTCTTGGGTCATCTCTGGGCTCCATACTATCTCTGAACCTGGAGGTCTTCTTTAGCTGCCACGACTAACAACCATGGATAGGCCACTCCTTCATAAATTTCCCTGATCCCCCTTTGAAGCTGTATAAAGCCATCTAAGTTAGCGAGTTATTGAGTTATCATTCAACCCTGAGATGTCAATCTGACGTTTTAATGAATGCCTACAGCTAAGGTGGTTCGATACTTATGCTTAAGCATTGGGTAGGGACTGCATCACACTTCCCTCACCCGGCAAACAAGCACATCTTCATATTGCAGCAGAAAAGGAATGTAGGGATACTTGTTAGGTAATCTCAGGGTGAAAAAAACCATTCTGAGTTTCCAGCTGCACCAACAGATGGTACATCAAAAAGAGCATCAATGCTTGGAACAAATCCACCTCAATCCGCCTACTGTGTCCAAGTTGGTTAATAAACCAAGGGACTTGCAATAGATATGGGTTGCCTTTTACACTCCTTTAGTCTATGAGAGGAGCTCCAGAACCTGATCCATTTCAATGTGAATAGATTAAAGCCATTGTTAATCCCTAAACCATTAATTAATGGTGCTGGAGGAGACTCTTGAGAGTCTCATGAACTGCAAGAAGATCAAACCTATCAATTTTTAAGGAAATCAGCCCTGAGTGCTCACTGGAAGGACAGATCCTGAAGATGAGGCTCCAATACTTTGGCCACCTCATGAGAAGAGAAGACTCCCTGGAAAAGACCCTGATGCTGGGGAAGATGGAGGGCACAGGGAGAAGGGGACGACAGAGGACGAGATGGTTGGACAGTGTTCTCGAAGCCACCAACATGAGTCTGACCAAACTGCGGGAGGCAGTGGAAGACAGGAGTGCCTGGAGTGCTCTGGTCCATGGGGTAACGAAGAGTCAGACACAACTAAACGACTAAACAACAACAAACCATTAATAGCAAATGATGGATCTAAGCACCATGAATTTGTCTAGTCTCCAATCAAAGCCATGTAAACCGGCGAGTTATCAGCCACAATGGGTTGTGATTTCAGTTGCTTTGCACTCTAGAAGTATCCAAATATTTGTCCTTGAGGGTTTTCAGGGCAACTAACAAATGAGAGAAAGAGTGAAACATTTGTGGTCCTGGTGACCATCAAATGCAATAGGAAAATAAGGTGTTAGGAGCTTTAATGTTCATTAAGTTGGGTGTTTCTACAGGTCCAGTTTTTCCAGACAGACATGGGGCCCCTCCAGGCAGGCGTTTTATTGAGGATGTATTCTGCAACATGTTATTGACAAAATAATAGTACAACAGCAGTGGATTTATTCTGCTTTGTTCTGTGATGCTTCCCTGATCTTGCCACATTACTGCTGCTCAGGGGGGTTATAGTACAATAAAAGTGTGTGGTTGGAGGGGGGGAGAATAAACCAGAACTTTTGTGGTATAAAAAGTTATGGAATTTCAGCACTGATAGGAACTGATTGGGAATGAAACAGTGGGGCCACCCCAAAACTACAGCCACAAAGAGTATCGAAAGTGAGATGTATAACCAACCTGATACCATCATTAAAGCACAATAAAAAACACATCCAGATGGGTTCATAAACATTCAGCATTGTGATATCACAACATACACCTGAGTTTTCTGCACAATCAAAAGCTGGGTGGTGAGTGGAAGCAGTAAAAAAAATGGGGGGGGGGTGAGCAATGAATTGATGAAACGTTTTTTAAAATCCAGGATGTGGACAAGAAAGGTTTGCTCCAAAATCTTCCCCTAAGCCTAGATAGGATAGAATGAAAATCACAATCCATTTCCCTTCTCCTGTTGCTCACCTACCCATCTGATGGTCTGTGCTCAGTATAAATTGCATGGACACCATGACTCATTTATCATACAAAGAATTCTAGGGAACCTACACACTTACCACTTGTATTGCTTCTTGGTGTTTTGGCCAAGATCACGTGTACCGGTAATGCCACTTGCAGGTGCCACATAATCTCTGTACAGGCAATAATTCGAATGTGCAGAGGCTGGGACTGGGCAGAGCAACCCCAACCCCTTCCCCCTTCATGCATGCACCTAATGACTCAAAAAGATAAAATGTTCCGATCACAAGGGTGTGTTTGGGGTTTTTCATTCAAGCAAAACTAAAAGGTGTGTCCTCCAGAAACGAATCACAGGCTCACCTCTCATCTGATCCTCAGAGGTGGAGATAAATTCAGATTCCAGCTGCACCCTCCTTGCACACAGTGTTGATGAAGGTAGAAAACAGAACATGAATAGCCTTCTGTATCTAGGGTTCTGGCTGCTGCTGTCTGTTGAGATAGGTAAGTCTCTGATGGGTACGTTTCTTCTTTTTTTCTAGTCTTAAATTCAGTTCTGCATCAGTCTGTGATGGTTGCTGTTGTTGTTAAAAAGGCCTTTGTGAAAGTTTACAGAACGTTAGCCTGCATTTATCTCAATGTACACATACAAACTTTTGCATGATGTTGTCTCTAATGTGCATACATTCCCCAAAGTCTAGGGCCAATTAAATCTGAGTGTGTGTGCAAAGATCAATATAGCTGACTGGTTGGGTAGGTAGGCAGGTATATAGGTATATAGTCTCATTTTAACCAGCAAGGCTATTGTGTGTTCACCTGCTAAATGTACAACTGTCTTGTAGAGGAGAATGAAATGATGAAGTAAGCTGCTTAAACAGCCACCCACTCAGGGCCACCTTTTATGCTTCTATCATCTGGAGAAAATTATCAAAGGGCCCTGCAGGTTTGGGATCAAGACAGGAGGTTTCCCCTCTAAGGCTGTGTCTATAGGGAGTGTAGTCTATTCCCTCCACATAGAGCAGGAAGAGGTAGAGAACACAGCTGCAGAGAAATGAGGAAAGGTGTCCTGGACAGAGATTCTGTGCTCCTCTGCCAGTTCTCTCCCCAAGGCACTTTGATATGTGTTTGGAGGTTAGTGAGTTCCCTTTGCGCATTAACTCTGTCGTCTTTCTTTCTTTGTGGCTTACCAATAATTTGACATTGCAAGCAAACATTTTGAAAAGCAAGGAGTGAATTGGCTCTAATGGATTGTAACAGGCTGGGTGATTTTTGCACCTTTCACCTGTTGATCTCATCGTCTTTGCTTTTCTCTAGTTGTCAGCATCAAATGTGATCACTGTCAATTTCAGGATCCGAAAGGTACCTGCCTTGAGCGGAAAAGTCCTTGCAGATTGTACGTGGGGAAGTCTTGCTACAGTCAGTCAGTCTACTTTGGTATGTAATGACAGGACCACAGGATCATAGACTCATCACATTGTAGAGTTGGAAGGGACCCCAAGAGTCATTTAGCCCAACCCCTGCAATGCAGGCATCACAGCTAAAGAATCCCAGACAGATGGCCACCCCAACCTCAGTTTAAAAACCTCCAGTGATTGAGGGTCCATCACCATCCAAGGGAGAACTGTCAGACAGTTCTTAGCACCAGAAAGTTCTTCCTATTGTTAAGTCGGAATCTTCTTTCTTGACATTTTAATCTATTTGGTTTGGGTCCTACCCTCTGGAGCAGCCATTTAGATCTTTGAATAGTTACCAAATTGGAAACTGCTTTACACTGAATCAGACTATTGGTCCAGCTGGCTCAATATTGCCTGCACTGACTGGCAGTAGCTTTCCAACTTTTCAGCCAAAAGTCACATTCCATCCTACTCAGAGATGCCAGGAATTGAACATGAGATTTATGCATGCAACATGGCTGCTCTACCACTGAGCTGTAGCCTTTCCCCAGGTCAATACAGTCACTTTGAATGAATGGTCAGACATGTCACAGTGGTTCCCTTGTTTACAATTTGTGGGGAAAGTGTGCTTTGGGGCATTTGCTGTGAGCTCTTGCAATCATGGGGCAGCTGCAGTCAAGAGCTACAGGATGTAATGGACTGGGCTTCTCAGTCCGAGAAGTTACTGGACATGCTTGATGCATGCTACCTATAAATTGTAACTTAAATGCAGGGATTAAGGGGTGATGTGGTGCAGTCCTCTGAAGACAGGATGTCATCTCTCCTAATCAGTGCTGCTGTCTGCTCAGAAGTAAAAAAAACAGCAGCCTCCTCTATTCATGTCAATTAATTACCCACTCTGTGCACATGAAGATGAGAATGATCACCTGCTAATGCTTGCATCCCATGTTGTTCAGGAGCACAGGCTGATAAAGGTGGCAACCTTACCAACTCTCCAAGCCTGAAACAATGGTACAAAAATGAGAGAGGCACTAGCTTGGTTTATTATTATCCATAGATGTTGTGGTCCCACTAATCAATCTTCCTCTACAGGAAAGACTCTTCTCTTTTCCCAGAAGGGCTGCAGCACCCAATGTCTTAATGTTCAAGAAAAGCCAGCAGAGAATGCCATCACCCAAACTTTCACATGCTGCTCTAATAGAAGTTTCTGCAATCTCTAAGTGGTGTTGAGCAGCACCATAGCATCTGCTTTCTGAATGAAGTTTCAAGGGCTGGAAGCTTCTACAGGCCTCTTTTCCATGAATACCTCCCAATCGCAAGACCAAACTAGAAGGCATGATCCCTGATAAGGTCTCTCATCTTTTTAAAATGTTAGCAAATAGTAGCTATACCAAGGAGGAAGAGGAGATGGAGATTCAGGTCTGTTGTAAGGAATGGCAAAGTGATTTAACACTTCCCCTGAACCCTATTTTCCAAATGACAATCAAGATCTGGCCTCCGCCTTCAGCTGCCTCGTTACCAAAAACTTTGACATGCACAACCATTTTATTTATTGATTTATTGAGCAGAATTTGTTCACTACTCAACTGTAAAGAAAACCTATAAGCAGTTTACGGAGAATATAAAATTTACGTTAATATTGTGCCAAATTGTAAGTTTGTCAGTGCATCAAATAAACAGCAAATGTCAAAGATATCCCACCCTGCTTGTTTTCTACTTTGGGTATAAAAAATGCCAGAACCATAACAATTCCAAACCATAGTACATTTTTGTTTTTGAAGCTGAGGGTCTCAAAATTGACAATTTCCACCCATTTTAAGGAAAGATTTTGGTCAGTTGTGGGGAACATTTAGTCCTTCAAAGGTTGCTGGACCACAACTCCCATCATCCCTGCCCATTGGCCATGCTTGCTGGGGTTGATGGGAATTTTAATCCTGGAGCATCTGGAAGGCCAAAGGTTCACCTTACCTGGTTCAGATTATATGTTGCCAGGAAAGCAATCATTTGAGAAAATAGGTTCCACAAGAAATTATTTTAAATCCACTTTTCTACCTATAAGGACAAATGTTTTTTGGGTTCTGCCATAGTTGATTTTTAGGGTGCTTTGTTATTTTCCTGGTAGACTTTTTATATTTAACATAACCACTATTGGGTGGTAAAGCTGTAACTGTAACAGGGTGTGCTGTCTTCAATAGCAAGGCTCTCAACAAAAAAAGTATGCCCGTCAGAAGGTCATTCCTGAAAATGACAACAGTTTCAAAATGTGGGTGTGGTGTTTTGTTTTTCAAACAGTGAAAAGGCCAATTCCATCACAATAGTTAGAATATTTCCTCCCATATCACCCTGCTCATGTGTTAAGATCTGCCATAGAGTCCCCCAACCTGTGGTTCCATCACTAGGTAGAGATCGGGGAGTGCGACTCCCCATGTAAGGCCTTAGCCACAGTATCTCATCTCTAGAATAACTTCAGAGGTGCATCTACCCCCAACATTGCACTTTTCATCTGCTTGTGAAGATGCACCTCTTGGCCCAGACCTTGGCAAGAGAGGGTGAAAACTAGAGAAAGCCACACAGTTTGAAGCTGTTTCTATCATCAGCTAATTTCATGCATTTTAAGGAGGTCTGGTGGCTGGGAGTGGCAGCTGGGTTCATATAACACCGGTGCTAAATAAATCTACATGGGTTCCCAGTAAGTTCCAAAGCACAATTCAAAGTGTTGGTGCTGACCTATAAAGACCTAAACGGCCTCGGCCCATTATACATGAAGGAGCGTCTCCACCCATCGTTCAGCCCCAACACTAAGGTCCAGCTCCAAGGGCCTTCTGGTGGTTCCCTCACTGCAAGAAGTGAAGTTACAGGAAACCAGAGGGTCTTCTAGGCAGTGGCACCCACCCTGTGGAACGTCCTCCCATCAGATGTCAAGGAGATAAGCAACTATATAACTTTTAGAAGACATCTGAATTCAGCCCTGTAGCAGGAAGTTTTTAATGTTTGACTTTTTTTACGTTGGAAGCTGCTCCGAATGGCTGGGGAAACCCAGCCAGATGGATGGGGTATAAATAATAAAATTATTATTATTAAAATGTGTTTATGGTTATTAGTTTATCCACTTGTTTTATTGTTGTACTCCCATTCTGAAACCAGTTGAACTCAGATCACCTCCAGCTGCCTCCTCATTACTCACAGCAAGAGCTCCAGTGAAAAACCTGCAGAGTCTCGAGTCTCCCTGCCCCCCACCTGGCAGCAAGGCTTCGAAAGGGCTTTTCCTTGAAGATATGCCCTTGTCAAATCTCTCCCCACCACCCACCCGGCTGGCGGGGCTCTGCAAGGGCTTGTTCCTGAAGCAGAAGCCCTTGTACACCCCCATGCTCCCCCTCATTGCAGCTGTGGGGCATTTTGCCTCAGGCACCAAAACGTCACAGGCCACCCCTGGTATTCCTGCAAGTGTTTCCATAGTTCTCTAAAAAGGCAAGTCACAAAGCTTATTCATGTTTTGGCTGTTCTGTTACTTAAAAGTAGATTGAACCATCAGTCCTCCTTTTCCAAACTTCAACCACTGTTAGGAAAAAATAAATAATGCTTGCTAAATGCCAGCATCCTAGTAGGACCTGCTCTTTTCAGTTGCCACAGGAATTGCCATTGTAGTGGGTGAAGTCTTGCCTAAATTCCAGTCAGATTAAGAAAAGAAAAAAGGATGGATTCAGACTCAGGAATTATGCACATTTTATTTCTTCTGAGCTGTGCTAAATAGACCCAACTCTTCTTTCAGTTCCTGGAAAAAGGAAAAAGGAAGTGTTAGGATTTTCTAGAACATGGTCACATGTATTTATGGATAGAGGATACTCTACAGGCCCTTGTGATCTACATTGGGATAAACACTGGTCCTTGTGCCTGGGAAGGAGTCCCTAAAGCATCCGTCAAGGTTCCAAACACCAGAGGGTCTCCCAGAATCAGCTCCTCCTTCATGGGAAAAGCGCCTATATTTGTGGCTGCTGCTGCTGTCTGATATTTGACCACAATTGAGATTCATTCACTGATTTATTGTAACAGCTGCATAATTGCCTGAGAAGATACCAAAAAGCCCCATCATTTCTCTTCTTCTGGGCCTTTGGTCAATTCAACAAACTATGGTGGTATTTTGTTGTCGTCTGTTACTGTGTTACGCATTTTTATGTTTTTATATTGTAAACCACCCTTCAATCCTTGGATGAAGAGCAGTATAGATATTTAATAATAACAATAACCACTCCTTGAAACTCTTTTGGTTTCACTCATGTGCAACAGAGCAAAAAAAATCTGGAGTCCTATAGCTGAACCTAAGAAGAGGCTGCTGAGCCAGACCAATGGCTCATCTAGTCCAGTATCCTGTTCTCACAGTGGCCAATGCCAGGTGCCTATAGGAAATCTGCAAGCAGAAGCAGAGCTCAAAAGCAGTCCCTCCTCCTGTGGTTTCCAGCAAGTGGTACTCAGGAGCAATTCTGCCTCCAACCATAGAGACAGAGCACAGCTATCATGGCAAGTAGCCATTGATAGCCCTGCCTCCATTATGGTTCTGCTCCATGCCTAGGAGCAGTAATGCTCCAGAATACCAATTGCTGGAAATCCACAAGGCGGGAGAGTGCTCTTCTGCTTAGGTCCTTCTTGCAGGTTGGTCACAGATGGTTGCTGGACTCTAGATCAGGTTGCTGGACTAGATGGGCAACTGGCCTGTACCAAAAGGGTCTTCTTATGTATACGGCCATCAAAGACCAGATAGGGGCAGGAATATATTCCCACAAGGCCAGGAGAAATGGGAGACTTGTGTATTAACAAGTGTTGCTATCCACCTTAGGGAAGTCCTGTAGCCACATTCTAGCTTGTCTTGTGTAGGAAACCAGCCCTGGGTTTGTGCGTTTTATCTTGAATTTATTTCTTCTCTCAACCATCATCAAGAAGGTCAACAACATTGGGGGAAGGCTGTAGTTCACTGGCGGAGCTTCTGCTTTACCATGCATAAGGTCCCAACTTCAATCTCCAGGATTTCCAGGTCGGGCTAAGAAAGATTCCTGTCCAGCACCATGGAGAGTTCCTGCCAGTCGGCGTTGGCAATGCTAGGCTAGATAGCCCAATGCTCTGACCTCGGTATATGTTCTTATGTCACTTCTACCTTACCTTCCACCAGAACTTATAATCGCAGTTGTCCCTTGTTTGCAGCCTTCCCCACTCTGTTTCCTCTTCTCCCCTGTAGAAGAAAGTTTAAATGGCACTTTCATGAAGATCAAGATGCAAAGAAGGAGGGCAATCTTTTTAGGAGCACCAATAAAGCAAGAGGGTCCCTCCGAACACAAGTCCTAGAGTGCTGCTTTTGTATCCTGCAGTACCTTTGGGGCAACATTCTTGGATCTGCTCTTGCCACTGCCAAACCCACCCAAAACATTTTATAGGTTTTCTGTTCATCTAGCCTGGCTGTTTAGACCAAGGGTGTTGCAAGTCTGAAATGCAACAAGGGAGAATCATTATTCTGTATGAAAAAATAAATTCTAAAATACTTCAGCTAGTCACACTTCTTTGAAGTCTCTCAGCCCCACTCACCTCACAGAGTGTTTGTTGTGCGGGAGGAAGGGAAAGGAGAATGTTGGCCGCTTTGAGACTCCTTTGGGTAGTGATAAAGCAGGATATCAAATCCAAACTCTTCTTCTTATAGAGGCTAGCTTTCTATGACCAATTTTTAGGAAGGGGGAGATCTCTAAACCTAAGTGGGGAAATAACTTCTCTATACCAGTCGTGTTTTATTTTTCCATTGCCTACTGAAGGAATTTTAAAAACAAATTTCAGCAGACATTTTAACTGAAGTTTGATTTAATGGATTTTTACCTTTAGATTTCTTGTACACTGCTTAGAGATGACTGGGGTTAAGGGGGTAAACAAATTATTTACATGAATAGGTAAAAATGTAAAAGATAAAGGACCCCAGAGTGGTTAAGTCTAGTCAAAGACAACTGTGGGTTGCGGCACTCATCTCGCTTTCAGGCCAAGGGAGCCGCCGTTTGTCCACAGACAGCTTTCCGGGTCACACGGCCAGCATGACTAAACTGCTTCTGGCACAATGGAACACTGTGATGGAAGCCAGAACACACGAAAAATAACAGCAGGTGAAGATTCTCTGAATACATGAGTGTAGGCTTACCAGAGATTCCTCCTGAACAGGTTGTGGTGGCTCTTCCTTGGATGTGCCTGCCTGCTTGCTAGATTGGGCTTTGACGGGTTTTACAGGAGAAGCCTCCATCTCATCTGTCTTCATTGACAGGTTTTCCTTGGAAGAAGCCTCCATCTCCTCTTCATTAGTGGACTCTTCCTGATCTTCATTCTCGTCCAAAGGGGGACCAACTGCAAGAGGAGAGTTGGCTTATGATCATGTAGGAGGTGGTGTATGAAAAGTTACCATGATTAATCAAGCCGCTGGTAAGTGGCCACATATTTAGAAGACAGCTGGAGTCTCTGGGCAAAATTAGATGCTGCGTTAAATTGTGCAGATGTAATTTATGTCTGTTTTCCTTATCTAAAATGGCGGCCACAGGAAATCCTGGGTGATGACTGGCGCAAATGGAACACTTGATACCCTGAAGCTACAATCCCCAGGATTATTTGGGAGAAAGGTTTACTCGTGATGCTTATTCTGGTAATGCAAGCAGCAGCTTTTTTGAAAGCACCAAGTTTCAGGCCGCACTTAAGCAATAGCGGTATTTTGATATGCCCAAACACATGCATGCATGAATGAGGCAGCAATAAAGAGGTAAGGAGTGTGTGATTGCAAGGGGAGAAACGCTAGCCTGTCAGCAGGATTTAGCCCACCTGGGCTCATGGATGACATACATAAACTCATATTCAGATGCCTATGGGGAAACAGGATACAGGACAAGCAACTATCAAGGCATGTATCCACCCCAAGTTACATGAGAATTTCTGCCCTCCCTTTTCAGGTGGGCGGGTTTGCGACACCGAGCAGGGGTCCCCTGGGCAGGAGCTGCCCACCTGGCTTGGGCTGACCACTTTTGACACACCCTCGGCCAGGTGGACAATGGAGAGTCGGCCAGGGGTGGGGTCAAGGGCTAGATAAGGGTCTGAGCTCCTCAGCCCAGCCCTCTTTAGTTCTTTCCTTTTCAGGTTCACCCACCCTCCCTCCCTAAATTAATAATATTTCTTCTCTCCATACAGTTCCATCTGAAGGCAGTGGTCATCAAGCTAACTATGCTTTCTTACAGCCTAACACTTTGCGTTACAGGTCTGCGGGCGCTGCTGTGGTCTTATGATGGTTGCCGTATTCGGAACCGGGATGGAATTTCCCTGCATTGGCAGGTTTCGCCCTCCCCACAGCATTTCGTCACAACTTTGGCGGTTTTAGGCCTTGGCAAGGTAGTCTTTAGTCTATCATCTGGTTGGGTGGGAAGCTGGCATGCTCCCAGCCCATGCGGTGGCACGGCAGGGCCCATTAAAGGGTACACCGGGAGTTTCCGGCCTTGGAGCGGCGGCATGTAGGTCGAACTCCCGGACCAAGGTTGGTGGGAGGGCATGCTGTGTAAGTGTGCGCTTTGCAGTCCCCTCCCACTGCACCTCCTCATCCTGCATATCCTCAGCCATGGGCTGAGAGGGTTGCCTGCCAAGGCCTGTGCCAAGTTTCCCACTTCTGAAGTTTAATAAAGTTGTGGCCAATTTAATCCCATACTCTGGTCTCATGTCTCATTCTTGGGGAAAGGGGTGGGCACCACAGACAGGGTTTCGCGCGTGTGTACACAACGAAATAGATTTCAGGAGAGCCTTTGTCAGACAGCATACTTGGTGAATCTCAGAATCAACTTTGCATATTCCCATCGCAATCACATGCTTTAGACCACAGGAGGGGGTCTAAAGGGTGCCTGGCTGGAATTGCGTCCCTGAAGCATGATAATGCCTCTTGCTTGCCTAGATAAAATGAGAATGGCGTGTATGCATGAGTAGAAATCTCCAATTTTTTGCATAGCTGGAATGCAGCGTCGACAAGAAGTTGGGAGTAAAGCAACAATGCTTGCAATGAGTTATCTGAATCAGTAGGGAGTGACAGACAGAGGGCCAACCTGTTCTTCCTCCTCACCAATTTCTTCTCTCTTAGTAAATACTCGTTGGTAAGCTAGTTCACTTCCTTTCTGACTTTATTCCCTTCCGGATTCTTCTCCCATTTAGTCAGTATGAGTTAGCATGAGCTACCATTAGTGCTATCTACCATTAGTGCTACCATTTGGCTCTATCTTGGCCACGTGTAAAACCTATACTCAGAATGGCTTTCTTTGCCATGACTAATAAACTTAAGTTTATTTATTCTTTCAACCAGCTGTCTTACCAGACTACGTATTTCTGCACTCCCCTGCGATACATCGCCCACCCTTGACATGGGGGCCCTGGAAAGGAATTCAGTCCTTGAGCTGAGAAGGATTCCCCGCCCCAGCAGACGTTACCTGATAAATATTGTCCGGCAAGATAGACTGGCCCAGAGCCTGATTTTAGCCTGAATGTGACAGGAGGAGTCAGGTCAAGTCCCATTAAGGTAGCCTGGAGGGTACACAAGTTCATATTGAGACACTCACCACTACACATATAACAATGACATCAACAGCTATTCCATTTTGATAGATTGGCAACACAAAACCTATTGTGATCTATGCTAGATCAGTCCTCCTCTAGTTGATGGCCTCCCCACTCAGATCTTTTAGGAGGTTCAGGCAATACATTTGAGCTGGCTGGGAATTATTTTGGCAGAGGTAATCAACACTTCTAAAAAAATATGCATAAATAAATGGCAAAGGAAGTACTCACCATTGGAAGCACAGAAAGTTTCAAGGTTGCTATATGCACTGCAGTAGATGGCTTGCTATCTTTGGGAGGCATGATCTCCACCATATTGACTTCATCCGTCACATTTTCCCCTAGGCAGACCTTTTGGCAGAAATCAAAGCCATCAAGACCTCAAAGAAAAGGTAGTAAGACCACCATTTCTGAAAGCAGCCTTGCATCTTTGGCACAACGCCATGATAGTTCCCCATGAGCCAATCCCAAGTACAGTGTTTTTGTTTTAGCTATAATGTAGACTGCAATCAGATTCTTGCCATCAAATGGACTGCAAATAAGAAACTAGCAAAGTGAGATACTGAACTGGATTATCTCTTTCCCACTGCAATGTGAAGTTCCCCAACACTTCAAGGCCTAGGCCAAATATAGGGAACCTGTGGCACTCCAGACACTGAACTCAACCATGCCCTAGCACATGAGATATGAGGTACATGTGAAGAGAGGTCATGTAACACTACAGTTCATTTTGGTTTCACTTGGCTGCAGAAACTGTACTTTGCTGAATAAACTGGGTGGAGGGACCAGGGGCTATTGGCTTGGTAAGGAACCTGTGGTCCTCTAGTTATGAGCCACAAGTGGTCAGGGATGATAGGGGTTGTGGTCCAACAACACCTGGAGGAAACCAAATTGGGATAGGTACTCTGTTCATGAACAGGCAACCTCAGGGGCCAAATGTGTCTTTGGCCTTCAAGGCTCTCAGCAGGCCACACATTTACTGGCCCTGCTCTGTGCCTTCCTCATGCAGAATGTATCCTTGAACAATGATAATGCCTCTTGCTTGCTTAGATGGAGACATGGGTGTGGGTAGACACCTCTGACTTTTCTGGAATGTAGCACCCCATTAAAAGGATCCAGGGGAGATGTTTCTGTCCGGATACCCAGGTGGGGGCGAGGGCCCACAGCACTCCCCAGGTGCAATCCAGTGGGGGAGTTACCCCTTGATGTAAGTCAGGGACTCCCTCATTTCCGGTGGGCCGGAAGGCATGGGGGTCTACCCAATGCCTATGCCAAACCCCTTACATCCGTTGTCATTGAAGCTGTGGCCTGATTTCACCCAAATATTGGTTGTCATGTCTCTTATTCTTGATATTGGGGAGGACTGAAGAGTAGGCGGAATGCAATGCCTCTTGCTTGCCTAGATGAAGACAGGTGTGTGGGTAGAAACCTCTGACTTTTCTGGAATGTAGCGTGTTGAACAAATGGAAGAGTCGTGTCCATAGCTCCACCCACTTTTGCCTCTAGCCTGTGACCCATGGAAGGCTGCACACAAGGGGATGTGACCTTCAGGCTGACAAGGCTCTCCCCCTTACCTGCTCTATATACACCCAAAGTCAAACCTTCTCACATACCAGATGTGAACCAGATGCTACATACCATGGCCAGCCAACTGTTAAATATCCTTCACCGACAAGGCTAGCAAGTTACTTACTGTCCTCAGGGACAGCTGCTGGTCATATGCCTCCTCCTCTGAGATATCAAATGTGTAGCTTGGGTTCTTACCATCTAGCCGACATCCTGTGCGAAATAAAGGAGATGTCAGAAAGCCCTCACTAGCCGTTGAGCAAAGGCTTCTTTGTGCGCACGGAGAAGCAAAACTTCTTACCCCAAATGACAGAAGTAGGCTGCTCTGACTTAGAGCTTTGAGTGGTGGCAGTGCTGTCTTCCAGGACCATTATTTACAGAGGGATTAGTCTGAGGGGGAAAAGAAAAGGAATGTGGTGAACAGAGCCGTCTTTCCAATTGGGCTTAGTGGCGCGTTGCGCCAGGGCGCCGGCCTCTCGGGGGCGCCCCAGCAAGTGGGGGAGCTGAGCGGCTTTGCCGGCAGCCTCTCCTTTCCCTGCACACCTGCCAGCTGTGCCCTGCCAACCATATGGCTGGTGGGCACACAGCTTCCTTCCCAAACCTCCCAAGCCTCTGCGGGGATCACTCTCCTGCAGCGGCATGGGGGAGAGTTATGCCCCCACACACAATGGCTGGCAGTGCGCAGCTACGGCAACCCCAACACTATCCGTGGTAATTTGCGGGGTGCTGGGCAGATATTTGCACCCTGGCACCGCATCTGCTAAAGACGGCCCTGGTGGTGAAACCTGAACTTTTCTAACAAGGAGAAGAACCTGGGACATATAGAAAAGGCACCGTGCTTCTTTGGCATTTCAGCTCTGCAAGTGCTCTTTTGCTTTGAGAGGTAAATTGGAAAGGTTAAAAAACGAACACTTTTGTTTTTATTGTCAAAAAGGGAAATTGCTTCAGCTGCAAGCAACTATTAAGAGCATTGCAGCAGGTATGGTAGGGGAGTTTCCTCTGAACCACAGAGAT
The DNA here is from genome assembly GCA_034641385.1 of Darevskia mixta. Classification (NCBI taxonomy): domain Eukaryota; kingdom Metazoa; phylum Chordata; class Lepidosauria; order Squamata; family Lacertidae; genus Darevskia; species Darevskia mixta. Next base: position 468,001 of record JAWWNH010000085.1, read on the forward strand.
GGAGGGAAATCTAGCTTCTGAAACTTGTATTGCCAGCCAATGGCTGTTTATATACCAGTGAATCAACCCTGGTGATCAATGGGGTGACAGATGTCGCAGCCAGATAAAAAAAACAAGTAGAGTCAAGGCAAGGTAAAACACAACGAGCAACTCTTTGAGAAGGAAACTAGCTGGAGAATCTTACACAAGAGGAGGAGATTAAGCAAGCAGAAGTATTTTTACTGGAATTTCCTCCTTGCTTTAAGCTTTGGTTGGCAGCAGTAAGAACAGCATTTCTTAAATTTTGCCAATAGCGAGGAAATAGGGGGAAAGGAACTCATAGCAATCGAGTAATATCGAGTTTTGCATTCATAGATAGAGAATTGCAAATGGTTATTTCCCTTCCATGGTGGAATTGGGACATTACAATGAGAAGGCTAAAGAGTTTAGCTTTGTTTGTGTCTACATGTATCGGCGATTAGTTGTGCCAATGTTGGTTTAGAAGTCACCTACCGGAAACAAAGAAGCCTATGTAACAGCAAAGTGGCTGATGTCAGAGCACAGGCAACAAATCTATTACCCTCTGCTCCAAGTCAGCTAATTCTAGCTAACTCCAGCCTTCTATTATGTTAGTCTCCAATTTAATTCTTAAAAACTGATTCTAAGCTGTTCTTCCTATCTGTTTCAAAGTTAAATTCCAAAGGTTTCAGAAAGGTCAGCTTTCAAATCACTTTGCCATACTTTACTTTGAACATCTTAATTACATTGAATGGGCACCCAACAATGTCTCAAGCAAAACACAGTTCAACAAATCTTCAAATTTATGCCTAGCTTTACGGATTCAAGGTTTTATAGACAAAGGATTCCACATTCGGTTATGACTTGTTTCTTTTACTAAGCTTTCCAACTGTGACTAAGTTCTAGATATCGCCAAAGCTTGTCAGTTGGAGGAATGTTAAACAGAACTCCAATTCTCCACATTCCCCAATTACAGGCCCAACTCCTCACTTACTGTACTTTTTCTTGGCAAGCTGTGATTGAGTACAATCCTGCAACTCACTCCTGCTTACTGCAACATCATAATGGCTAGAGTGCCCTGTTTAAAAAATATTACGCGCATCAGAAGACTTTGAAAAAAGCCTTTTTCATCTTCACTACTGCTATTCAGATGAAGCAACAGGGTTTCTTTTACCCTTCTTACAGCCTTGTGAAATAAAGATTAAAGAGCACCTTTCCAAGGCACAGACAACGCCCCTAAGCCTTTAATAAGAAATACTACAAAAATGAAGTTTCCAAAGCAAATAATAATATAGCTGAAATGCCCTCTAAGTTACTAGAGAATAAGCATACTATCCCAACATATAAAATAACCATTCAAGTTTTTCCTACCACTTTTAGATCCCTGAAGGAGTCAATACCACTTACTAAAGCTGTAACTCAGCAGCTTCACAAACAAACAAAACAGTAAAAATCCTATCTAACCAGAGACCTTTTATAGAGAGAGATAAGGTGCTTAGCTTCAGCTTGGGCCAATGAACGTAGCCCTGAAACAAGATGCAAACATTTTATCTTAAAGAGACCCAACCCTTGGATGCCCCAGACTGCATCTATCTCCAAAACTGAGCGGTGCACAAAAGGATGAAACAGGCATGGTCACCTTCAGTTCTTTAATTAAGGGGCAAGCCTTTAAAATCTGAGATTGCAGGCCATGTAATGCAACCATCTGGTTAGTAAGTACATTACTAGCATGGTCTTAGTGAAACAGAAGGCAGGGTTTCTGCCCCTGTAATAGTTGAGATGGTGTAACTTGCATCCAACTGCCCTGTATGCGATTGAAGGCTACTGCTTTTTTCTCATTCACTCTTGCATGGGATCACAGTAACTTTACCGGTAAGCCTGTGACTGTTTGTTAAAATGTAACATTGCTTCCAGGTAGCCTGTTTATTGAGCACTCATCCTTATTCATTTGCATAAAGATCTTGGGGAGGTTAGAGAACATCAGCCTGTTGAAGACAGCTGTTTCGGATTTGTTTGCCGTGAGTTTTTATGCAGTCGTAGCAAGCACTTTTTATCCTGTACTTTTGAGTGCATTTTCCAATAACTTTTCTTATTGTAAAAAGTTCAGGTTTCTCTCTCTCCCCCCCCTCTTTTTTTGAAGGGGGGGGGATTGGGTTTGCCGTGCAATGTGAATTCACCAGTATGTGATTGAATCCAACCCCAAAATAGTGACAGTTTGTGTACCTTTAAGAGGGGATTTCAGCAAGGAATAGCTTGTCCTATCCAAGGGCTGTAGGGGAAGAGATGCAAAGGGTTTCTGATTTTTTTAAACAATTATATAGGAGAGGTCCTAAAGAGAGCCCTGTTGGATCAGACCAATGGCCCATCTAGTCCAATATCCTATTTTCACAGTGGGCAACGGGTGCCTATAAGAAATCCGCAAGAAGGACCCAAACACAACAGTCAGAGCACACTCTATCCAACAATAGAAACAGAAAACAGCCAAGGTTATTTATGTGTGCTACTACTGCGGGCTGTGTTTTGTTAGCCCAAAAATGGAAAGCAAGGTCCCAACCAAAGAAGATTGGCAACTTAAGTTGACAGAATATGCACAACTTGCAGACATAACATAAGAATAAGAGAACAAGAAGAACAAGCATTTAAAGAAGACTGGAAAACATTTACTGAATATATGGGAAATAATTGTGTACTGCTGGCAGCATTAAGATACATTCAACAGTGTAAACAAGTTTTGATGGATGCAATAATGGAATACTGATTGGTATAGTTTTTGTAAAATATGCAGGGATTTATGATACGTAAAATGAACCATGGAAATAGAAGAATGGAAGTCATTGATATCTTAAATTGTAAAACAGTGTGTGTGTGTGTGTGTGTGTGTGTGTGTGTGTGTGAGAGAGAGAGAGAGAGAGAGAGAGAGAGAGAGAGAGAGAGAGAGAGAGAGAGAGAGAGAATAGCCATCATGACTTGTAACCATGGATAACCTTATTCTCCACGAAATTGTCTCATCTTCTTTTAAAGCCATCCAAGTTGATGTCCATCACTACATTTCCAAATGATGTGGACTGGGAATCTCTATCCCACCAGATGTTGTTAGACATTAGTCATGTGGCTGAGGCTGGTGGAAGCTGGATCCAGAAACATCTGGAGGGCTACAGGTTCCCCATCACTGGAGTAGGTCCAGATTTTCCAAGGAACTGGATAAGGAATAAACAAACATCCCTTGTAAAGGCCTTATTGCCTCGCATATTCTTACCAAGAGCAGGAAACTTTGCCCTCCCTCATCCAATCCTTTTTGAGGGTACAAGCATTTCCTTCCTTTTCCAAGCCATCGCTGCTCTGAGGATGAGAGAAACCGAACCTGACAGAATTCTCTCTTTTGTGCAGTTCTTAAAGTACTGGAGGCACAAACTCATGTTGTGAATTGGGTGAACTTAAGGGACCCAGGTGGCACTGTGGGTTAAACAACAAAGCCTAGGGCTTGCTGATCAGAAGGTCGGCGGTTCGAATCCCTGCAATGGGGTGAGCTCCCGTTGCTCGTTCCCAGCTCCTGCCCACCTAGCAGTTCAAAAGCACGTCAAAGTGCAAGTAGATAAATAGAAACCGCTCCAGCGGGAAGGTAAACAACGTTTCCGTGCACTGCTCTGGTTCGCCAGAAGCGGCTTAGTCATGCTGGCCACATGACCCGGAAGCTGTACGCGGGCTCCCTTGACCAATAAAGCGAGATGAGCGCCGCAACCCCAGAGTCTGACACGACTGGACCTAATGGTCAGGGGTCCCTTTACCTTTACCTTTTAAGGGAAGCTAGGGTCACTTCCAGATGATCTGTTTGGTGCGCATTCCTCCTGCTTTGTTCACACAAAAGTTTGCAGACAGGTTTTACAATGTTACTGTTTATCAAGCATCCTTTCTGTTAACAAAAGAAACAGGTTGCAGCATCAAGCAATTGTTACTGCACACTTTCCACTGCATTTTCCTGTCATTGTCCTTACTGCAAATGTTTCATTTTTAGGGGGAAGCGGGCTAGTCACACAACAGGACCAAATTCACTTCTTATGTAATCTGAATTTGCTGGTATGTAACAACAACAACAACAATAATAATAAACAGCCTACAAGTGACTCAGGTATAATGCACCCATGTCTGCAGATGCTAGATTCTACAAAACAGCTGTAAAATGTTGGGATGGGGAGGGTAATTTCCAATAAGAAGTGGTACAATCCCTCTCCCCCAGCTTCAAATCTCTCATCCGTTATCATCCCACATCTCCATCTCCACCTCTAGAGCTATTTGGTTTTCCCACTGAACCATAGCTGTCAAGTTTTACCTTTTCTCACGAGGAAGCCTATTCGACATAATGGAATTTCCCTTAAAATAAGGGAGAACTTGACAGCTATGGACTGAACACCTGCTCATCCGGCAGCTGTTAAAGAGCCCTACAAGGGGGAAAAAATAAAAGGCAGCCACTCTACAACTAGGATAGCAAGAAATCAGAAAGGGATCAGGTTCCTGCACCTTTAATTGCCGTGCAGAAAATGGAATTTCATCAGGTGTAGCATGTCATGCAAGCTACACCTGCTGAAATTTTCTCTTAAAGGTGCAGGAGCTCTCTCCTGTGTTTGGTTTTGCAGCCGACCCTTGCTTATGAGCTTCTTATAAGTACCTGGCTGACCATTGTAAGAGCAGAACTCTGAACTATATGAGCCTTGTGGCCTGATCTACCGTGTTTCCCCTATTTTAAGACACCATCTTATATATTTTTTCCCTCAAGAAAACGCACTATGGCTTATTTTGAGGGGATGTCTTATTTTTATTACGTAAGCCCAGCCCAGCCTTTTCCTTGGCACCCTCCAGAACTGCGCCTATCACTATGGCTTATTTTTGGGGTATGGCTTATATTTCGCCATTGTGAAAAAAGCCTGCTATGGCTTATTTTATGACTACGTCTTAAAATAGGGGAAACAGGGTAGCAGCACTCTTCTTATGTTTGAAGGGAAAGGAGCCAACACAAGCCTATCTCTCTGCCTAGTCTTATGCCAGACATAGGCAAACTCGGCCCTCCAGATGTTTTGGGACTACAACTCCCATCATCCCTAGCTAACAGGACCAGTGGTCAGGGATGATGGGAATTGTAGTCTCAAAACATCTGGAGGGCCGAGTTTGCCTATGCCTGTCTTATGCACTGGTTTGTTGTAAGGATAAAGTAACAGGGCAGGCACCATGTGAACTCTCTTCGGTTCTGTGGTGGGGAAATGTATGTGCTCAGAATTGCAGTCTTAGTATCAGTTAAGTGTGTGTTTACTACCTTATGACTCCAGACAGGTTTCTGAAAGTTTATTTATAAAATGAACTACATTGGGAAATTATTCATGATGGAGTGCCAATGGAATATGTATCTGTTCGGACACTTTGTCAGTTTGCATTTTTTGGTGCAGAAGGTATTGATCTGCTGTGCAGAGATCTTTTCTATTCTAATTGATTCAAGAGGGTTCTTTAAGCTTCTTTGTGTGATACAAGCTGGTAGTTTCTGGTTAACAAGCAAGCTTCTGTTCTGCCTGGAAACAAGCAGAAGGTTCCCGATGTTTTGACTATTCCATCAGAGAAGCTGAGTACAGCTGGCTTAAACTGGTTCTGTTATCTCTTTCACTCAAGGTCATGCTAACTATAATTATAGGCCAGAAGGAGCCTAGGTTTCACTTTCTGTCTATTTTTCTTTCTGGTGTGGTGTTCTGTACATAGTACGTTTAAGTCTTAAGGTTTTAATCTTATAGTATGTTTAAGTTAGGGACCCAGGTGGCGCTGTGGGTTAAACCACAGAGCCTAGGGCTTGCTGATCAGAAGGTCGGCAGTTCGAATCCCTGCGACGGGGTGAGCTCCCGTTGCTCGGTCCCAGCTCCTGCCCACCTAGCAGTTCGAAAGCACGTCAAAGTGCAAGTAGATAAATAGGAACCGCTCTGGCGGGAAGGAAAATGGCGTTTCCATGCGCTGCTCTGGTTCGCCAGAAGCGGCTTTGTCATGCTGGCCACATGACCCGGAAGTTGTACGCCGGCTCTCGGCCAATAAAGCGAGATGAGCTCCACAACCCCAGAGTCGGACACAACTGGACCTAATGGTCAGGGGTCCCTTTACCTTTTATGTTTAAGTTAAGTCTGCTGCAACTGGATTTCTTATGGACTGTGCCAGTCCTGAAGATGTATGGATTTGTGGCCATTAAGCCACATTTGCCTGCGGTAGTAAAAAGCTCTGCTGGATGAAGCTAATTGCCTCTGGTCTATTTTGGGGGAATCCTGCAACGTGTTTACGTTTTTACTCCGCCAACTATACACCTGAGTCTGCTCTGGATCAATATGAGAAGAAATTATGACACATCTTCTCTATCATCTCTCACAAACACACCTGGCCTCCAATATCCTGCTGCTTCTGATAGCAAAGAACGCAGGAGGAGGGAGAAAGGCATGTGTTATCAGTGATGGCGAACCTTGGCACTCCAGATGTTTTGGGACTACAACTCCCATCATCCCTGACCACTGGTCCTGTTAGCTAGGGGTGATGGGAGTTGTAGTTCCAAAACATCTGGAGTGTCAAGGTTAGCCATCACTGGTATAGATGATGGCAGCTGCAGATTGTGCATGCAGAGTGACAAAATAAGCTAGAAAAGAATGGTGCTGTACCAGAATCTTTATTCCAATCACTCAAAAAGGTTCTCTTGACTTCCAAGGAGTGACATGGGAAGGCTCCATTTTTTTCTCCTTCATTTTTGCTGCACTTCAGAATTTCTTTAGAATTTTGGTGAAAACAGGGCTTGTTGTGCGATAGCCAAAGGTGTGGTTCATGTTTCTTATGTTTCTTCCTTTACAGTATGCATTTCTCTGCAGACTCCCTGGCTGCCTGTGATTCCTGGAAGGGCTTTGACTGAAGCAACCCAGGAAAGCTGCAGAGTGCAGGCCACGAGTGAGATGATTTGCACATCGAAGGAAAGGACACCCACAAACCACCCTTTGGCCACCTCAAATCTAAATCAAGTGCTGTTAATTTGGCAGTCCAGCCAAGGCCAGTGCACACCATGTCAAATCCTAACACTCAGTGGATCCCTCAATAAAGGCTTCCATCTTGTGGATCGCAAATTCATTAAGTTGTAGGAAGCAAAAAGTAGGAATAAATGGACAGTTCTCTGAATGAAGACATGTATAAAGTGAAGGCCCCCCCCCCCAAGGATCGGTATTGGGTCCTGTGCTCTTTAACTTGTTCATAAACGAACTAGAGTTAGGAGCAAGCAGTGATGTGGCCAAGTTTGCTGGTGATACTAAATTGTCAGGGGTCATAAAAGCAAAAAGAGCTCCAAAGAACCTCTTCAAACTGAGCACTTATATGTGGCTTCTCTGCTGTCTGCATTAAATGTTCCGTAACTGATGAGTATGCCTAGATTAATAAAAAAAACCTGCACCCCACTCATGGGAATATTACTGGGATTTTCTCTCTCCTTACTCATTTTCAAGGTGTTTTCTTTTCTTGTTAATTGGTGGTGGAGAACGCAGGAGAAATTTATTGGCGCATCATTAGCAAGAGCACACTGCTCCTGACCTCTTGATGCTGAAAGCTTTTGTTCTTCTAAGATCACCTCCACTCCCCATCCAAAACTACACGTTGCAATAATCTGTGGAACAGCAAGTGATTTTGTGCCACAAGTAGGAACCATATAATCTGTAACCTTCACATTGCTGGAGGCAACCAACCACAGTAGTGATCAAGACTTTTGCTGAAAAGGGAAAAAGAAACTGAGTGTTGCATTGGCTGTAAAGAGAGTTGCAAAATAGTCATTTCGCTCTGTTCTCTGTTTTCTGTTCCCTCTGATCTTTCTGAATAATATGAGGTCTCACTGAAAAGGGCTGTGGCTTTCACTCTTGAGTCCTCTCTCTCTCTCTCTCTCTCTCTCTCTCTCTCTCTCTCTGCGATTTAAATCAGGTATGGGGAACCTTTGGGCCTCCAGATGTTGCTGAACTATAGTTCCCATCAGCCCTAACAGCTCTCTTCCTCTTCCCAATTCTGCCAAGACTCACAGGCTTGAAGGTCAGTAGATCTGATAGGAAGGGATGTAACAGTAAATTTGCTGGCCTCTCTCATCTCTATGCTCCTTGGCAGCTGATATCAAGAGCCACCAGTGATTAATAAGGGTCCACTCTACCTCTTGAACTGTTTTTCTAGTGCCACGGTGCTATTAAAACTTCCCATAATCTCCCAATGTAGCCATATGGAAAATGAAAATGGCAGCCGCCAGAGTTTCCCTTTGAGCAGCTTAGTACTTATAGGGTTGCTGCTGCCTCTACCCAGTAAGCCTGCTATGGGGCCCTACTGATGCAGAAGAGGACATAATGGTGGGGCTGCTTATGAGTGTAAGACAGCCTGCTTAATGAGAATTCATCCTTATTGATTTGCACCAAGTTGGCAGGGGTGTTGGGGCTGTTTATCAATGATGATAATGATGATGATGATTATTATTATTATTATTATTTATTAATATACTGCCCTAAACTCGGAGGTCTCAGGGCGGTTCACATAAAAAGATCACAGTATATAAATTAAAAATAAAAGCAATAACCCAATAATTCCCCCCCCAAAAAAAGAGCCACATTTTAAAAGGGTATGGGATGTTGTTCAGGTCAGCCAAAGGCCTGGTTAAAAAGGAACATTTTTGCCTGGCACCTAAAGGTGTATAATGAAGGCGCCAGGCAAACTTCCCTGGGGAGAGCATTCCATAGATGGGGAGCCAATGCAGAAAAGGCCCCGTTCACGTGTTGCCACCCTCCGGACCTCTCGAGGAGGTGGCACACGAAGGAGGGCCACAGAAAATGATCTCAGGGTCTGGGTAGGTTCATATGGGAAGAGGTGGTCCTTGAGATATTGCAGTCTTGAGCCGTTTAAGGCTTTATAGGTCAAAACCAGCACTTTGAATTGGGCCCGGAAACTTAATCAGTAGCCAGTGCAGTCGGACCACGATTGATATAATATGCTCCAACAGTCTTGCACTGGTGAGCAACCTGGCTGCTGAATTCTGCACCAGCTGAAGTTTCCAAACCGTCTTCAGAGGCAGCCCTACGTATAATGCACTGCAGTAATCTAACCTTGAGGTTACCAGAGCATAAATAACAGTAGTTGTCATTCTGATTAGTTTGTGGGGAGGTTATTTGACATCAAGCAGTTGTTCTCCCACACCTTCCAGTGCATTTTCTTGCTGCTTTCCTTACTGCAAAAGAAAATCTGTTTTATTTTTATTTTTTGGAAGTGAGTTTATTGCACAAGACCAGCAGCTGGGAATCTCTGGCCTTCTCCCCAGAGCACACACCCTTCTGAGCCACATTGCCTCACCAACAGGGGCGTAGGAAGTGGGGGGCGGGCCGCCCCAGGTTCCATCATGGAGGGGGTGATAAATTATCAAGGAACAATTACTGCCTTACTAGGGTGGTTCATAAAAAACTTGTATTTTTGAAAATGCCTGCTCCAAAGGTCTTATCTTACTACACTAGGGATTATATAGCTATATATGAAATTTCATGCATATCAGTTAATATCTTGACCCTCCTCCAAGAAAATAGCTATTTACTTGGCTGTTTTCCTATGTCTTGAAGGCTGAAATTTCAATTCAGTGGAGCACTTACTGTTCCCAACCCTAACCCTGTGGAAAGCCATGTAATTAGACTTTAATTTGATTTTGACATGTTTTTAGGAGGTAATTTAATTATTGTTTGATTTTATATCAATGTTATGTATCTGATGTTAGCCGCCCTGAGCCCGACTTCGGCCAGGGAGGGTGGGATATAAATAAAAGTTTATTTTTGCTTATTATTATTCCTTTGTAAGAAAATATGAAATAACGTAGAACCATTTTTGCAGGCAAAAAAAATAAAAAATCAATGTGTGTGGGGGGGGTGACAAGAAATTTTCCGCACCGGGTACCACCTGACCTTCCTGTGCCTCTGCTCACCAACCCTGCTTTGAACCTTCTTTGAGGGTTTTTTCCTGGCTGGAATATATCCTTGAACCCTGAGAATGCCTGTTGCTTATCTAAATGGAGGCTAGAGAGGGATGTCTACTGGACTAAGGTCAAATTTGCATTTGTTGCTCTGCCTACTTTTGCCACTGGGGCGTGGCCCACATGGGAACGTGGCCTTCCAGTTGAAAAACATTCCCCACCTCTACACAAGAGTATCAAATCCACTTTAGCTGTGTTACCTGAATTCACTGGTAGGCAATTGCATCCGACCTGCAAAATACCTGTATTTGCAGCCTGGAAGCAACCACAATGTTTTTAGAACTGTGAGGTCAATCTGGAAGAACCTCCACTGCATTGAACCCAAATATATGATTCTTCGTCCACTTACACATATATAGGTTTAATGTATAGCAGGATGCTTCACCACCAGCCCAGCACAGGTCCTTTTGAGCTGGACAATTCCCAGTTTTTTGTGGCTTTCTACATTGGAAACACCAGGTGGCATTTGCTGTAGAAGAGAAGAAAGAAGGGCGGACGGGACCTGAGAGTTTGTAATAGGAATTTACATTGGCCTAAATGCTAATTTGCTTTGCAAATGCTTCTGGTCCTTTTTTTTTTAAATGACTTTGTTTTGTTTAAAAAGTTTTACATATTCAACATTTTACAATACAAAAATAAAATTAAAGACATCACATACGTTATAGAAAAAGAAAAACCAAAAGAACAAAAAAAATACAATATACATACATTGTACATTGTATGTATGTAATATAATGTAAATGCTTCTATTCCTGATTAAAAACAAAAAAGAATAATCCCTTTTAAAAATTAGGTACATAGGAGTAATTTAGGTCTCATGTAGGAGAATATTTTAAACTGGCAGACTCATTCAGGATCAAATCATATTTTACTTTTAATGCAAATAGTCCTGGGGAGCAAGAAATGTTAATTCAATATGTGAGGTATGTGGGGGTTTTTCAGCAGGTCTGCTGTCCATGAAGAGAGGAAGTTTAGTTGGCCAAAATCTCCCCACAATACAATTCCCAGATTGTGGAATGACCTCCCCACCCAGGCGTGTATCGTGCCATTATTGCATATTTTTGACAATTCACCAAGAGTCAAAACTAGGAGTATGTGGACTTGTCCAGTCCACCCCAATTCTGCCTGGAGAAAGGACTAAGACTATCCTGTCCCAGTTTCTGTGTGGGTAGTAAAGAGGAAATCCTTAAAAGTGCATGCAGAAATATAAATTTAAAAGATAAAAGTGAGCATGACTTGGTTTGAGGGCTACACTGCTACCTCTGCTGGTAATACTTTCCAATTTCCTTTTTAAATTTCCATAGCAGCCATCCCCAGGCTGGTGTGGTTTGTGTGTGGGACTGCTTGCTACTGCATTCTTTGATTGCAGTAGAGCAAGTCCCACTAGAAGAAACAGACATTCCATCATGCTCAGAAAGAATTATATGGAAAAATTGTCTGGCAGGTCTCAGTTTTTACATCAGCTAGCCATATCTTTCCCATACAATTACCTCTGAGAGCAACAGAATAAATAAGCACATAAAATCCTAGAATCTTAGAGTTGGAAGGGACCCAAGGGTCATCTCGTCCAACCCCCCTGCAATGCAGGAATCTCAGCTAAAGCATCCATGATAAATGGCCACCGAACCTCTGCTTAAAAACATCCTAGGAAGGAGAATCCATCACCTCTTGTGAGAGTCTGTTTCACCACTGAACAGCTCTTACGGTCAGAAAGTTTTTCCGAATGTTTAGTTGGAATCTCTTGTAACTTGAAGCCATTGCTTTGAGTCCTACCCCCGAGAGCAAGAGAAAACAAGCATGCTCCCTCTTCCATGTGACTTGGACTAAGATATTTGAAGATGGCTGATTGGAAGGGGGGGAAACAGTCCACAGAGATGTACCAATTTTGAAGGGTAGATTTCCCCCCCCCCTATCTTCACACTTGACACTAAACAGGCTTTAGGATTGCTGCATGCTATTTGTGCATGCATGTGCATTAACGGAAGTCTGAAATCAAATACATTTTTTAATTTAAAGAAATATTTTTTAATTAAAAAAATATTTCTTTAATTAAAAAAAATATTTTAAAGTGTTTTATTAGCAATATGCAAAAACTCTTGCACGTGAAAAATGCAGTAACTATTACTGATTTACAAAATGTGAAAACCTTGACTTGAGATTTGAAGCTCTTTCAGCTCAGTTTCCCTTTAGGGACTTACCAGTGCAAAAGCAGAGAAGCAGCCATATCCCAGAAGTTGGAAGCCATTTCATCTTCATCTGTTTTCAGTGTTGAGGTGGTCCTACTAGCTGGGTCGTATGAATGGCCCCTGTAAATGTGGGACAGCGGACACACACAAATAGGATAGCAGAGGAAGCGTAGCAAAACAAACAAAAAACCCTCCACTATGCAGTTTGTGGGGCAATCAGTCCTCAGCTGGTCTGAGGATGATATTCAGGCTGGCAGTGTGCATCCTCCAAGCTGTGAGGCTGATGAACTGCAGATTTCTCCTGTGTCCACTATGCCTTCTTTTTCAGCACCCTCTTACTGAATCTCTGGGAAAGCTCTAAAGCAGCAAACCAAGAGTGTGGAAATGTACCACTGATTTGAAATATGCTAGAATAAGAATTAGCTGTTCTCAACTTCCTCCTCCCACTCCAAGCACACTGTGATGGGCACATAGCATAATGTCACCCCACAGATCATGCTGAGCCTAACATCAATGCCCAGGAGCAGAAGAACATCGTGGACTGGAGTTCGCCCACCAAGGCCACTTTTCTGAAAACGCAGGTGGTCGAATGGTGTCTCTTGTGAGCACAAGAACCCAACTTCAGCAGGAGAGAAGCAACTTGTGCACCATTACTCAACCCCCAAAATAGATCCCTTTGCTGGAACCATAAGCTCATGTGCATTTGCAATGTGACTGCAATGCCTTTGGACAGGTCAAGCCCCTTGCTGCCAACTTATTTATTGCCTTTAGCTAGGTATTGTCATTCAACAGGGCATTTATTTGTCAAGAGCAATTCACCATGAAGTTGTTACAGTAATTTGCTGGACGACTTGGTGCAGCCCTGAACAGATGCCGGTTTGACAACAGCCGTGTTCCCCTCCCGCAGAGATGCTAAGAATTGTGGCAAGCTGTCTCCCTAGCTGGTTTGGGGGTCGCCCCTGGTTCTGGGGCAGGTGAAATAAATGCTTAACGTTGCTGTCGTTCAGTGAACTGTATATGTCAGTAGTAGAGCACATGCTTTGCATTCAGAAAGTCCTCCCTTCAATCTTTAAAATGTCCAGGTGGAATGGAGAATGTCTCCCATCTGACACCCTGGAGAGCCACTGTCAGTCAGGGCAGACAGTTCTGAGCTAGGTGGACCAATGTTCTGACTCAGCAAAAAGCTGCTTCCTGTGTGCCTAATCACAAGACAAAGGGGGATCCTTGAAAGGACAGCTAGACTAAACTCCCCCAAACTTAAACCAATACATAATTGCATATTAGGGTAAATGGAGAGCCAGTTCCTCCCTCTCCTTTCATGACTGGTGCTTTCCATGAAGCAGGAGAATATCAGGTGGGGTGCATTCAATTTTATGAGGTGGCAAATGTGCCTCTCTCCCCTTTCCTTTATTCTCTAAATTTTTTAACAAGCTAAGCCGCCCCTCCAAGAGGTAGATAGGCATCTGCTGAGCAAATGGGGCTTTTCATCAAAGATGGTCACAAAGTGGTTTACACAACAATTGATGCAATGATCCATCAGTTAAGATAATAAGGTGTTTTTGTTGTTGTTGTTGTTCAGTCGTTCAGTCGTGTCCGACTCTTCGTGACCCCATGGACCAGAGCACGCCAGGCACGCCTATCCTTCACTGCCTCCCGCAGTTTGGCCAAACTCATGTTAGTAGCTTCGAGAACACTGTCCAACCATCTCATCCTCTGCCGTCCCGTTCTCCTTGTTTCCTCAATCTTTCCCAACATCAGGGTCTTTTCTAGGGAGTCTTCTCTTCTCATGAGGTAGCCAAAGTACTGGAGCCTTAACCTCAGGATCTGTCCTGAGTGTTTAAAGCAAATCAAAACCCCAGGTAAAAACAGAAAATCAATAAATAGGCATAGTAAGGTAAAGGTAAAGGGACCCCTGACCATCAGGTCCAGTTGTGTCCGACTCTGGGGTTGCGTCATCTCGCTCTATAAGCCAAGGGAGCCGGCGTTTGTCTGAAGACAGCCTCCGGGTCATCTGGCCAGCATGACTAAGCCGCTTCTGGCGAACCAGAGCAGTGCACGGAAACGGCGTTTACCTTCCCGCTGGAGCGGTCCCTATTTATCTACTTGCACTTTAACATGCTTTCGAACTGCTAGGTGGGCAGGAGCTGGGACCGAGCAACGGGAGCTCACCCCGTTGCAGGGATTCGAACCGCTGACCTTCTGATCAGCAAGCCTGTGGTTTAACCCACAGCGCCACCTGGTCCCTTAAATAGGCATAGTACAACTGACTTAAAATGACCGCGGAAATAGAAAGGGCTTCATCAAGTGCCTGAAGTTCAGTATGGAGAGAGCCTGCCTGATCTCAGTCAGGAGGGAGTTCCACAGTTCCGAACACACAGAGCCATAGAATTGTAGAGTTGGAAGGGACCCCAAGGGTCATCCTGCAGCAGTGCGGGAATCTCAACTACTAAAGTATCCATGATAGATGGCCAACCCACCTCTGCTTAAAAACTTCCAATCGTGGGGGAACCGCTAGGAGAACCTCTCACAAAGACCTCAATGATTGGTCAGGGATATAAAGTAAAGTACCTTCCAAAATTCCAGAGATGTTCACTCCACTTGAACTTTTATCTCCCCACTAACTGTATGGAGCACCAACACCCATCCACGGTTGACCAAAAAACAAACTCTAGGCTGAAATAGTTGATCTAGCCCTATAATATACGCTGCAGAGAACTGGGAAGTTATCCCCTTTTGTGGTCCAAACCTTATTGGGGGAATAATATTGTAGCTGAGCTTTGTAATTATCGTATTTTCTAGTAGAATTGAGTTGCATGTCTCCCCCACCCCGGATTTCTCCCCCTGCTCAAGCTGTCTAGCTAGTCCTTGAGATTGTTGTGAGGATAAACTGACAGGAACTTTATGAAATTACTCACAAAGAAAGATACCCGTACAAAGTTTTGGTGCTTCAGAAAAGTTTGATTGGTTTTAATCAAAGCAATTTATTTCCAGAGAAGTAAGCAAGTGAATGGAAACTTCGCATGACACCTTCGCAATCAGGTGTATCTTTCCCCACAATGTTTTCTGTATTTTTTTTAAGTGTGTACAAAGTCCCCTCTGAATCAATTAATCAATTAATTCAGTCAAATGAATTCAATTTCAAAGAGGGCCAGTAGAGGGGTAGCATAATCCCTCCCCACCACACAAAGCTGTCCTTTTTCTTTCTCAGCTTCCAGTTCTCAAGGCCTTGGCCACAAATGGAGGGTAAGATGTGGGCCCTGGAGGCATCTCAAGAGCTGGACCTTAAAAACTTTTTTTTTCATATGATTTTTATTGATTTCATATTACATTAACACTCAAATTTTCATCATATTATATTACATACAATAAGCTTAAAGCTCCACCGAGCTATGACTTCCCTCCCTCCCTCCTTTCAACGGTTTTTAAATATTATTTAGCCTCTAACGCTTTTCTTTTTTATCTATCTCTGACCTTTTTTATCTTCCTCCTCTGATTTCAGTCAGAGATTATTCAAATCTCACAACATAGGAATTACAACAGTCCTGTTAGTGTCTTTAATATGACCTTGGAGAGCTGTGATGGGTGTACCGTGTTTCTCATAAAATAAGACATACCTAAAAAATAAGCCATGGCAGGGTTTTCTAGCGGTCACAAAATATAAGCCATACCCCGAAAATAAGACATGGTGATACGTGGAGCCCTGAGCCGGCGGGACCCAGGATCAGCCGCAGCGAGCGGTGTTTGAAGCCCCGATCCATTGGGACCCAGAAGTAGCTGCAGCGCCGCATGCCCCTTGAAGCCCCGTTCCGGCAGGACCCAGCAAAAGCCGCGGGACCCAGCAGCGCTGCACTTCTTCCTATCCCTGCATTTGGGGGGGGGGCAGCGGCAAAGGCAGGGGAAAGCTGTGCCTCTTCCTATCGCTGCTCTTGGGTGGGGGGGGGAGGAAAACGGCTGCCGATCCCTGCGCTGCGCTTCTTCCTATCCCTGCTCTTGGGTGGAGGGGCAACGGCAAAGGCAGGGGAAAGCTGTGCCTCTTCCTATCGCTGCTCTTGGGTGGGGGGGGGGAGGAAAACGGCTGCTGATCCGATCCCTGCGCTGCGCTTCTTCCTATCCCTGCTCTTGGGTGGAGGGGCAAAGGCAAAGGCAGGGGAAAGCTGTGCCTCTTCCTATCGCTGCTCTTGGGTGGGGGGGGAGGAAAACGGCTGCTGATCCCTGCGCTGCGCTTCTTCCTATCCCTGGGTGGGGGGGGGGCAATGGCAAAGGCAGGGGAAAGCTGTGCCTCTTCCTATCGCTGCTATTGGGGGGGGGGGAGAAAAGCGGCTGACGATCCCTGCACTGCGCTGTGCCTCTGAGGATGTTGCCTCCGTCAGGCCGTGCAACAGCCTCCCTCGTCTCCTTCGCCCTCCCCACCCCCCCACCCCCGCCTCGGACACTTTCCCTTTGTACATTCCTTTCCCTCAGCAGCAGCTGGAGGAGCTGTCAAAACTTCCTCTCAGCTGCCCTCCTCCCGGCCCATCAGCCTCCACCTCCTCCCCTTCCCTGGGGGCACAATTATCTGGGTGCTGTAAGGGGATTATAGCGGATGAATAGGGTGTCGTTATTTGTTCATCAATAAAATCCCTTTTCCTGTATCAGATGGATCTGTGAGTTCTTATGTAAACAAATTGTGTTGGCCAGTGGGTGGGTATACAGAGTTAAAGGAAGCAGCAACACATTACTCTGAGAGAGAAAAAGTGGAATGAAGGGATACATTTTGGAGATACAGTGTCCATGTTTATAACCCAAGTGTAACAGGTTTTCCTTGAGGTTCACAGTTTTATTACTGGTACATTTGTATCCCCCTTCAGGCAAGATTTGACACCCTATTGTTGTGTTAACAGTTGTTATCAGTTGTTAATGAGGCATTAGGAGTTCTATTGGCGATTGAGGCATGCAGATGGTTCCATTTGGGCATAGCCACAAGGAAGTGAATAAGGAAAAAAGGCTTTGATAGGCACAGATATAAAATCAGTGGTGTTCACATTTGCCCTTTCTCCTGCCTCTCCTCCTCGTCCTCTTGCTCCGGAGTTCCCCACCCACAGGCATCCACAAACGTGAGTGAGTTCTCCCTCTCTCTTCCTTCCTTCCCTCCCTCTTTCAACTTTAATAAAATATTGGGGGGAGGGAGAGACTGGTGAGCCCCACCTCACATGCCCATCAACATTGGGGGGGTGGCTCTCTCAATTACAATATTTACCAGTAATTGGGGGGGCACCTAGGCTTCTAGGAGTTGCCTGCTATGCTTAGGACAATTCAAGAAAGCAAAATGATGCATATGCTATAATATACCAGTAATATCACTGTATTTTCTTGCAGAAAACCTCCCCCACTCTGATCAGGATGATAAAGCAGAAAAGACTAGCATTTAAGATTCCTTAAATTGAATAAATGTGGATTGCTGTACCATACTTAATAAAAATAAGACATCCCCCGAAAATAAGCCATACTGTGTTTTTTGGAGGGAAAAAGAATATAAGACGGTGTCTTATTTTAGGAGAAACACGGGTATGTGTGGCTTTTTTTGGTGTGTGTGTGTTTTGTGCTGTTTTTTGTTTCTTTCTGTTTTTTTAACGGGATGGCATGCAATTTTGTTGCACTTGTATAGCGTTGTGCTTGTACTTGTGCAATGACAATAAATTATCTTATCTTATCTTTAAACTTGTACAATTTTCTTTTAAATAGTCTATAAATTTACTCCAATCATTCACGAACTTCCAGTCGTCTTGGTTCCTGACCTTGCCTGTCATCTTCGCCAGTTCGGCATAATCCATCATTTTTAGCTGCCAATCCTCTAATGTTGGTACCTCTTGCAGTTTCCACCTTTGATCAGCCAGGATCCTTGCTGCAGTGGTTGCGTACATAAATAGTCTCTGATCTTTTTTGGCGATTTCGTCTCCCATCAACCCAAGCAAAAACGCCTCCAGCTTCTTGGGAAATGTGTGTTTTAATATCTTTTTTTAGTTAATTGTAAATCATTTCCCAAAATGCTTTAATCCTATCGCAAGTAGCTGGACCTTAAAAAACTAATCCCTAGAACAAGATCCAAGACCGATAAGGGGTGTGTGTGTGTGTGTGTGTGTGTGTGTGTGTGTGTATCAGTCACTTGATCCCCAATATCTGTTTGGTTCTTGACAGCAAAGCATGTGGAAGGAGAAATGCATGATGGCTGATGATGGCAGCTGCCGATTGTGCTTGCAGAGAGACAAGAGAGGACAGGGAAAGAACAGCGCTGTGCTGAAATGTGTCCTCCAATTTATCAAAAGAGTGACAGGCGTCTTGATGTTGAGGCTTTTTCTGTTCTAGGCTCCCCTCCGCTGCCTATGCAAGCTTAGGCATTACAGTAATCAGTGGTGCAGCATATGACCTCCTCCCATACTAAACCCATTGTATCTGTTCGTGAATCCCTACAGGCCTGGGTACAACCCACCATGGAACCAAGCATTCTATTCCCTGGAAGCCAAAAGAGAGAGAATGTAAGAGACCTTGTACAATGCATGAAACACTTGTTACCCTCTGCTCTGTTGTCACTGATCTCTCTTGATACCCTGAGATCTCAAATGTCAATGAGCAAACTGTATTTTGCATCTATGCTCAGTCACAGGGGCCTTATAGGTTCCCTCAACAAAAGGAATTCTGTTTCTTTGCTCAATGAAACAAGCTCACAAATAATGATCTATTTGTTTTTTTCAAAAATGGGAAAGGGGAAATTTCTGAGAAGTCCCCAGTAGATGTGTCCCCAGAAGTAACAGTAGATGTGTCCCCACCCCCCACCCCATGAGTCTTACAGAATGAAGAATGGGAAGAGGACACAAAATAGATAGATGAATATAGTCCCCAATTGGGGGGATCTCCAAAATTCCATCCACTCTGAGCATCAGGTCACACTTTTGGGTGACCAAATCACCATTCAGTAGAGGCCAGCATACACAAACAAGTTCAATTAATGTGCATGAAGATAGGGGAGAAAGTTAACACTTGCTAAGCATGCCTTCTCTGTTTTGACTACTGGCCATGCTTCCCTGGTGGCCACAATCCAGCATTAATCTGAAGGAAGGCCTACTCTGAACGGGTTCCCTCTTGCATAGAAGAATCTACTACGTGGCCACTAGGGGATCATGGCCTGTGGGTGCACTGATGCTGATGCGCCATTGCTAAAGGGTACATTCCCATTGCCTCCACATGTATTCATTGACTATGTGAGTTGGATCTTCTGAGCAGGTGTAGTACCTAGGGCAGTGATGGCGAACCTTGGCACTCCAGATGTTTTGGGACTACAACTCCCATCATCCCTGACCACTGGTCCTGTTAGCTAGGGATGATGGGAGTTGTAGTCCCAAAACATCTGGAGTGTCAAGGTTCACCATCACTGACCTAGGGTGAGGCCAAGCAGGTAGAAGCAGGTTGGATACTTAATGGGTGGCTTCGCCAAGAGTGAGGAGCAGGTGTAGGGTCCAATTCAAATGGGCTTTCCTTCCTCCTCTATAAGTGAAGAGGCACCATTCATTCATACGTGAAAAACAATCCTTTTAAGAAAGCTGCTTAAAGGCCATCATATACTGGCACAGTCTCCTGGGGAAAAGCCACAGCTCAGCATCTTCAAGAGCCAGCAGAATGCCAATACTGATGGATGCCCTTGCATTGGGGAGAACATTGTACAGCCAGTGAAAAGAAGCCCTCTGAAGGTGGAGATAACTTCTGAGACATGACCAGCTATTATACATCCTTCAGAATTGGGTGGAGCTGCTCAGAGTAAGGGCATTTTCACCAAGGCCAACCTGGAATCATCTCTGTTGTAGTGCATTGGTAAGGAATGACCTCTCTCTGGCCCCAGGCCACATCCCTGCTCCTCAGACTTCAATGCTCCACAGCCTTCTCAAGTTCTCTTGGGTGGCCATAATGTGTCCTTGGAATGTGATAATGTTTCCTGTTTGCCCAGACAGAGAGATCTGTGGAGGTGTAGAAACCTTTGGCTTTTGTGCAGCTGGAAAGTACAAGTGATAAGATTCTCATTTGATATCCTGCCTACTTTTTGCCTCTGGTCTTACAGCTGGCACACAGCCCCACTCCCAAGCGATACTCCTGAGGGAATGGATCCCTCAGCCTGCTGAGTCAGTCCAGCTCACTCGCATACTTACTGATATAAATGTTCTTTGTGGAACATGATGCTCCCATCCCGGCCCAACAAAACTCTGCTACTGTAGGACAAGCAGTCGCTGGAGGCTTTTTTTCGCAATAGAAACACCAAACGGCATTTGCTACAGAAGAGTGAGTGGAACAGAAATGGGGAGGGACAGAAAGAGGGAGAGACCAGAATCAATGCGGAGAGCTTATCATTCAGGAGGGTTTTGGTGGTATTTTGTTCAAATCTGTTTGTAACGGGAAAGTAAAACACACATACCACCATACCAGCAAGTGCTATTTGGTATAGTGAAGTAGGGGAGCTGGGTTCAAACCTGGGATGGATGAAGGTGAAAAATTCCAGGGCCCCAACATCATGTGCAGTACCCCTCCCACTGCCCCCAAATTCCTTAAAGTAAATAGGAGGAACAACTAGCTGGCAACTGAATAAGATGCAGACAGGGAATGAAAGCTAGGAGTTATTTAGCCCAGAAGGTGAGAATAAGAGGGAAGGAAGCAAGAGGAACAAAGTCAATCTCAGTGAGCCCCCAGCCATAACCCTCTCCCCCCAACCCCCACCATATACCTACAGCCCCAATTTCAACAACTAAGCAGAGAACAGGGAAGCACACAATCCTGCTGATCATATAAACTGGTCCAGAGACATAAACCAGAAGATCTTTCAAATATTTGTGTATCTCATTAATGGAGGCCAGAAGTCAAATACCATATTGGGGGGAAACCTAACAAATAAATCTCTGCTTAGCATTTGTATCAGCAATCTGGGATATGCAAAATCCGTTTCAACTTTTGCATGTGAAAAATGTCATTGCTGGTTTACAAAATGTCGAGAGTGTAGCTTGAGATTTGAAATTATTTTTGCTCTTCCGGTTGTCCTTTAGAGACTTACCAGTACAAAAGCAAAGAAGCATCCATATCCCAAAAGCCAGAAGCTTTTCCATCTTCAGTGTTGAGGAAATCCTACCAGTTGGTTTAGAGGGTGGCCTCTGTGAACTGGGGAACAAACAGAAATGTGATAATGGAAAGAAGCTTAGCAAACATCCCCTTCTTTAAATGGTTTGGGGGGCAATCAATCCTCAACTGGGCTGAGGATGATATTCAGGCTGGCAGTGCAGTGTGCATCTTCCAAGCTGTGAGGCTGATGAACTGCAGATTTCTCCTGTGTCCACTTTGCCTTCTTTTTCAGCACCCTCTTACTGAATCTCTGGGAAAGCTCTAAAGCAGCAAACCAAGAGTGTGGAAATGTACCACTGATTTGAAATATGCTAGAATAAGAATTAGCTGTTCTCAACTTCCTCCTCCCATTCCAAGCACACTGTGATGGGCACATAGCATGATGTCATCCCACAGATCATGCTGAGCCTAACATCAATGCCCAGGAGCAGAAGAACATTGTGGACTGGAGTTCGCCCACCAAGGCCACTTTTCTGAAAACGCAGGTGGTCGAATGGTGCCTCTTGTGAGCACAAGAACCCAACTTCAGCAGGAAAGAGGCAACTTGTGCACCATTACTTCCAAAATGGTGCCCCCAACCCCCAAAATAGTTTTAGGAGCAGGGGGGTGAAAATTCCTGTAGTTCAGTGAACTGTATATCAGTGGCAGAGCATCTGTTTTGCATGCAGACCGTCCCAGGCAGAATTCCCAGCACCTCCATGTAGAACTGGGAATGTTCCCCATCTGACACTTTGAAGAGCCACCAACATTCAGTGTTCTGACTTGGCATAAGGCATCTTCCTGTTTTCCTAATCACAGGTTGATGAGGGATTCCCTCCCCCCAGGTGGAGGGGGTGGAGTGACCCTCTATAATAAAGCTAAAGTCTAGAATTAGTCACTATTCCTCCCTCACCTTTGCATTCAGTTTTGCTAGGCTTGTTGTGAAGATGAAGTGAGAGGAGAGACCATTAAAACTGCCCTGAAGCCCTTGTGGGGAGGGTGGAATCATATATTGTTATGAGTTTGTGGGGAGCAATCCAGATGTTGCCCTGGGTCCCTTCAAAACCTGCGAGCCTGTGTGTGGGAAGCTAAAAGCTATAGGAAGAAGTTGGCTGAACCAGTCAGACAAGTTCCTTTCTCAAGAGACTGACCCTAGACCAGTGGTTTTGAACCAGTGTGCCGTGGCACCCTGGGGTGCCTTGAATGATGGTCAGGGGTGCCGCGGGCAACACTGGCCTCTGTCCTTCATTCCTTCCCTTCCTCCTCTAATGCTCTCTCGTGTCTCTGCCTCCAAAAGACTTGCATGGTTGTTTCTTGCAGCAGCCCTAGCTACAAGCTCCCCAGGCGAATGGTTCTTCTGGGGCTAGCCAGGGGGTGCTGGTTGCCAGGACCTGAGGTGCCCTCGGAGTAAGCAAGCAAGTGGGTGAGGGAGCCCAGCCAGTCAGTCCGCCAGCCCTTGCTGTTGGGAATGTCCAGACAAGTGGGAGACCAGGCAGGCAGGCAGGCGCTGTGCTGGCCTTTCTTGGGCTTGCTGTGTGCCATGCCTACCTGGGAGCTGAGTGCCTGGCACCGAAGGGAAGCCTTTCCATCAAGCAGGCCCAGCAGTGCCCACTGCTGCCTCCCAAGGTGAGTAAGGTGCTGGCCTCACATTCAGCTTGGCCCAGTCTCCATTGGGCCACTAAGGCTGGGGGCATCCTCTTCCCAGGCCCCTGTTGGGCAGTGTGAGGAGCCACCTCTCTTTGGGCTTTCCCAGAGGAAAATAGCAGGACAAGCAGAGGTGTGGGTGAGTTAAGTGCCCGCCATTTACATCTTAAAAGAGTGAGCTCTGTTGCCATGGAGACAAATGGGTGGGCCTTTTCCTGCCACACCTGGCTGGATGCCATGTCATCCTAGGATGGAGAATAGGCCAACAAGGGCTATTTTGAGAGTTGTGCGTTGAGATGCTGGAAGCTGGGCACAGGGATGTATCTTGCTCTGGGCTGGACCTGGGGCTTCCTGGGAAACCTAATGGGGAAGCCAGATCTGTTGCGATGTTAAGGCTGGGAGTCCCTTCATCCTCTGCTCAGGCTGTATCTATGTGTAGATAAAATCATATATCCTAAAGACACCACAGACTCCATTGACCTTCATTCCAAAGAAACCAAACACTGGTTAAGTGCTGGCATGCTCAGAGTCTCTCGCCACTCGGACAATGGGATTGCATGAAATGACATAGTATGCTCAGGTTTGCTATATTAGTTCCCTATATTTGTTAGTTAATGAAAGTACACACACAGCACACATTTGGTGGTTCAGATGAAGTTTGGTTGGTTTTAATCAAAGCCATTTCTTGCCAGAGACAGAAGCAAGTTACGGAAGTTTCAAATGACACGCTGACAGTTGTATCTTTCTGCTCAGTGTTTCCTGTGCTTTAATACAGAACAGCCTTTGGAGCTATTAATTCAGTCAAATAAATGCAATTCAAAGAGGATCAGGGGGGCAAAACCCTCCCTGCAAGTTGTCATTTCTGCTGAACTCCCTCCCACCCCAAGTACTTTTCTACATATGGATGACAACATACATTCTTACCTTGCAAGTCGAACGCCTTGTAAGTCGAACGTTTTGGCTCCCGAACGCTGCAAACCCGGAAGTGAGTGTTCTGGTTCGCAAACGTTCTTTGGAACCCGAACATCCAACAGGGCTTCCGTGGCTTCCACTTGGCTGCAGGAGCTTCCTGCAACCAATTGGAAGCCGCGCCTTGGTTTCTGAACGTTTTGGAAGTCGAACGGACTTCCGGAATGGATTCCCTTCGACTTCCGAGGTACGACTGTACTGTATAGCCACTGGAACCATCTCAAGAGCTGCACCTTGAAGTCTGATCTCAGCATCCTAGAATAAGTTGAAAGGTTGATGGGGCCAGAAGGACAGGGCAGTTTTATAGTAGCGGCTAGTTATCTGTCTTGAAAGCACTCTTCCTGGGATAGGGTGGGGACCAAGGAGCCAAAATAAAGGGAGAGCAATTGATTTCTAAACAGGCCAGTCACTCTTGCTCACACACAGAAGGAACCATATGGGGAGATTATCCAGATAGAGTATCGTTGGGAGGAAAACTGGAAAGCTTTCTTCATAGACTCTCACTTGACTCCAAAGACCTCTCTGGTTCTGTTAGCAAAGCACATGGGAGAAGGGAAGAAGCTTGCATTATGGCTGACAGATGAAGATTGGGAAAGAAGAGGGCCGTGCTGAAATCTGTCCTCCAATTTCTCAGAAGAACGACAAGGTGGGAGAGGGGGGGAAGCTGAGTGACAAGAGCACATTGCTTCTGATGTATTGACACTGAGGTTGTTGCTGCTCTAAGCTCCACTCGCTATGCTAGCCTATTCATTGCAATATTCACTGTGACAGCAAATGAACTCATTCCACATGGAAGGATCCTCTGTTTTGGAATTGTGACAATTCTGGACGCAACCAACTTCAGAACTGACCATGCTGTTTCCTGGAAACCAAAAGAGAGAGAACATAAGGGACCTTGTGTGGTATAAGAGGCATTCTTTATTAGCTGCTTATCTTTTTTTATAGCCTAAGTTCTCATTTAGCAGAAGTTTGTATTTTACACATATGCTCATAGCAGGTACCTCAACAGAATGAGCTCTAGTTTTGTGCTGGAATTTTCATTGACAACACAACATCAAACCTTTGGCTACGTACAAGATACTACGCAAACACAATAAACGTAACCGGCTGCGTTATAACACAAATAACGTCTGTTATTCACTGTAAATAATTTCAGCAAAGATGAGATACACAGTTCAACTGAAGAACCAGAAGACCCAGTGGATAAGTTGTCTCTCCAATCAGCTCTTAAGAGAAAGTTCAAACATATGTTAAAGTCTTTTCACATGCGTTTGTTCGTGTAGTCCAATAGTAGTTCCACAAGACAGTAGTTCTACAGCCACCATTATGCTGTAGATCCACTGTCATGTTACGTCTTATTTGAATTCATATCACTGATGAAGCCAAGGATGGCGAAACAAGGATAAGATATTTCGGAAATCATTGTCCTTCAGTTGAACCGTATATCTCATCTTTGCTGAAATTATTTACAGTGAATAACAGACTTTATTTGTGTTATAACTCAGCCGGTTATGTTTATTGTGTTTGAGGAATTTTCATTGACACAAGCTCACAGATGATTAAAATTGAGCAGGAATTTGAACAAAAGTGGAAGACGGAAAATATCTGAGAAGTCAGAGTTTTCAAGAAAGTTGGGATATATCTTTCCCAAGAGCCTTTGTGGTCTATATCAGTTTACAGAATGAAGGGGAAAGGACACAACATACTTAGATGTACTGTAATGATTCTCAATTTAGAGGATTCCCAAACTTACATCCCCTCTCTCTGAGCATCCTGTTACACTTTTGAGTGACCAAATCCCTGTTCAGAAGATGCCCACACACAACATAAATAGGTTCAATTAATGTGCATGAGAGGGGAGAGCAATATGATACTTTGTAAGCAAGTCTCTCTAGTGGCCACAGTTCAGCATGGATCTGAAAGGGGGCCTACTCTGAAGAGATTCCTTCTTGAATATAAGAGCTCAGTGCATAAACATTTGAGGCTCCTATTAGACCTACTGTGTGGCCACTGACAATCTGTGTAAATGAGCCTTTCCCAACCGTGGGACCCCAGATGTTGTTGGACTACAACTCCCTTCATTCCTAGCTAGCTAGCAAGACCAATGGTCAGGGATGATGGGCGTTGTAGTCCAACAACATCTGGGAACCCAAGGTTGAGAAAGGCTGGTGTAGACAATATTGAGCCAGATAGACCAATGGTCTGACTTCAGTATGAGGAAGCTTCCTATGTTCCTATGTTCCAGCAGACTTAGGTTTGCTTAAGTGATACTGGGCAGGAGTGTAAGGTTATTACTTTGCCTTCTAGCAACTATGGCCTGAGGTGAGCACTTTGCTCTACCTAATGTAAGGGTTGGCCCTGATCATTATCCAAGAAGAATCCTGAGGAAAAGAGAAATCTCCTATCTACAGTTTTCAGTGTACCTTGGGTGGGGATGGTGAGAAAATTGTATCAGTTTCCACTTCCTGAAACAATATGTGACCTGAAACCTAGCTATCCTTCAAAATTTGCACTTTTCTGAATGTTGTGTTGCAATTCTCTGAACAAAAAAAAGTGTACAAAAAGGTATATCTTGCAGAGAAGCATGCCTGAAACAGGCATATATTGTTGACAGCAATGTGCAAAAAATGCATTGTTTTAGGAGTAATTGCTGGCATATTAAAATGCAACAAACTTTTGCGAGGCCTTGTTTTAAAAAAACAACCCAGTAAACTAATGTGGATATAGGGTGTACTTTGAAGCTGGGGAGAAAATGTATCTCTACTCTTAAGAGAGGGAATTGATTGTTAAACCTCTTAGGTTTCATAATGTCAATGCAGCCAAAAGAGGAGGCAAAGGCTGCGATCCTACACCCACTTACGTAGGAGTAAGTCCTATTGAACTCAGTTAGAATTACTTCTGTTCATGCATGTATAGGATTGCACAGAAAGGTGCTACAGACTGGAATCCCCCTCCTTAGTATTCAAATCAGTCAAATGTTGGTTTCGCTCTGACTTCTCTAGAGGTGGCGATAACTTTTGGGACATAACCAGCTTTTGTGAATCCTTCAGAACCACAAGGGTTCTGAGAGTAAAGGTATTTTCACTGAGACCCATTTGGAAGCACCCTCGTGGGAAGGCAGGGGTGGGGAACCTCAGGCCTAGAGGCTGAACCTAGAGGCTCCTCCACCCAAGCCGCACCCCCTCTCCCCTAGCCACGCCCATTGCTGGTCCTGCTCCACCACCACCCCATGAGTACTTTTGTCTGGCCAGAATATGTCCTTGGATTGTCACAGTGCTTCTTTGCCCCGATAGAGATGTGTGTAGATGCCTTCAGCTTTTGTGTAGCTAGAATGTAACCTGTTGCACAAAATGTAGGAATCACATTTGTTGTTCTGCCCACTTTTCCCTCTAGCCCTACTGCTCTGGATCTGTCAGGCTGAACATTGTCACTCTTTCCCTGCTGAGTCGACCCAGCCGTGCTTTTCCTTGCAGTCTTACCAATGTAAACGTTGTTCGTGAAGCATGCCGCTCCCTGACCAGCCCAGCACATTTCTTCTCCCACAGGACAGGGCAGTGTTGGGACCGGCTTGTCACAAGAGTAGCACCACATGGCATTTGCTACAAACAAACAAACAAACAAACAAATAATAATAATAATAATTTATTATTTATACCCCGTCCATCTGGCTGGGTTTCCCCAGCCACTCTGGGCGGCTTCCAGCAAAATATTAAAATACAATAATCCATCGAATATTAAAAGCTTCCCTAAACTGGATTGCCTTCAGGTGTCTTCTAAAAGTCAGATAGTTGTTGATCCCTTTGACATCTGGTGGGAGGGCGCTCCACAGGGCGGACGCCACTACCGAGAAGGCCCTCTGCCTGGTTCCCTGTAACTTCGCTTCTCTCAGTGAGGGAACTGCCAGAAGGCCCTCGGCGCTGGACTTCAGTGTCCAGGCAGAACGATGGGGGTTGGAGATGCTCCTTCGGGCAAAAGAGTGAGAGGAACAGAAATAGGAGAGAGAAGAGAAAAATGGAGACACCAGAAATCAACATAGAGGGCTTATCATACACTTCTTTGTTGTTGTTGAAATCTGTTTGTAACAGGGACATTTTTTTAAAAAGCGCCATTTGGTAAAGTATGAGACCCAGGTTCAATCCTGAGATAGGTAATGGGGAATAATGCCAAGGCCCCTCAAAAAAGGTACTGTGCCTCCCAACCCAACAGACCCCAATAGGGATTGTCTGGGAAGTGTAGCTCTGCAAAGAATTCGAGCCTCCTAACAACTCTCAGACACTACAGTTCCCAAGATTCTTTGGGGGGAAGCCATGGCTATTTAAAGTGGGATGATACTGCTTGAGTGTGGATGGTTCCTGTAACTGACAGATTCTTCCGTCCCATTACATATGCATGTCATTGGTGGAATGCATGTGGATGTTGTCAGTGAGGGCAGGGAGCAAAGAGACCCTATTTAAAAAAGAAAAGTCAACTTTACTCTTATATAGCAGAAGTGGGAAACACAAAATTTTAGTTAAGCCTAACACGGGATTTACAAGATGTTATGATCTTGCTCCGAGACTGGAAACACTTTCCAGTTTTCAACTTACCAGTGGAAAAGCTGAGAAACATCCATAGTCCCCCAACCAGAAGCTTGTTCATCTTCACATGTTGGGTTGCTGACATTGCTTGTCGTTGTTTTAAATGATGAGTAAGGTCTTCCTAGTTGGATTATGAGAACAGAAGGAAAGCCTTTGTTGGATCATATCGAAGGTCTGTCTAGTCTGGGCTCAGTGGCCAGAATGATGCCTCCATGAAGCCCACAAGCAAGAGAGGTGATTGCCCTCAAGGACATGCTGCCTCCAATCACAACTAGCATCCATTTAAAGTCTTGTCCACCAACTTAGATGGAGGTTATCACTGCTTCACATGGAAGCGAATTCCACACCCTGTGAATAAGTGCTTCCACCTGGCTGCCCTGAAACTCCCTCCCTTCAGATGATGATCTCCGTAAATTGAAAAATAAGACAGAAAGTAACATGAAATAAACACAGGATTGTGGGTCATGTTTAGCAAATCCAACTGACTAATTACCTCCTGGGACGGTCAATCCTTAACTAGCCTGGGGGTGATCTCGGAACTGGAACATGCAAGGGATAGCACAGTGCTGTTCAAAGGGTGTGCTTGGTGCACTCGGGATTTTGCCTGCCTGCCTACCTTCCTTTCAGCAGCTCTCTTAATGGGATTTCCAGGAGAGCTCTGAAGCAGCAAACCAAGAAAGAGCACAGGAATGTCCCATCACAAACTGATGTAAAATAGAATCGGAATCAGCTGTGCTAACAGGCTACAGGTTCTCTAGCTTCTTCTCCCACTCCCAGCACACGGTGATGGGCGCACAGCATGGGATGTTCCCCCTTAGATCATGCTGAGCCTACGTAGGCAGGTAGGCATTGATAATATCAATGCTCATAGACAGCTGAACACCATGGGTTCCAGGTTCGGTTAGCCCACCGAACCCATAAAAATCTGTGGTTTTATATTGTAAACTGCCCTGGGATCTTCAGACAAAGGACAGTGAAGAAATTTGATTGATTGATTGATTGATTGATTGATTAATACACATCTGGAAATGCTGGCTAAATAATGGCATCTTCTCTGCTGGGTTGCAGTATTGGTGAGGCTATTAGTACAAAGGTAGTCCTTTGCTGGATCAACAATCTCGCATACAGCAGTAGCGTTGTGTCACATTCCTGGGCCTAGGTGCAGACTGAAAGAGCAACTCCCAATTGCCACCCTGGGTGGAAAATGAAGTAGTATGGTCATGTCGGTGCCTTTTTTTAAGGGCAATGATTCAACCTTCTCCCAAATTGTTTCAAGGGAAAGGGGTTTTACCATTGTTGCAGCTGATGGGCCACTTCTTGTTGTTGTCTCTTTTGAAAGCCCCACCATGTCATTTGGTTTTTATTCTCCTGATATGTTTAATTGAATTGCATTACTGCAGTGGGATCGCAACTTACACTGGTTTGACTCATGCAATCGCAGCTTTACATGGATCGCCAATAAATAAATAAATAAATAAATAGAAAAAGGGCGGAAGACGCTTGCTTATTTATTTATTTTTATTGAATTTATATACTGCCCTATACCCAGAACGGTTCTATACCCAGGGCGGTTCACCGAACAAAATCAAAATGTTGTTGTTGTTGTGTTGTTCAGTCGTTCAGTCGTGTCCGACTCTTCGTGACCCCATGGACCAGAGCACGCCAGGCATGCCTATACTTCACTGCCTCTCGCAGTTTGGCCAAACTCATGTTAGTAGCTTCGAGAAAAATCAAAATAGAAAACCACAATATACATAATCAAAATAATAATAACAATACAGTTTATTCGACCGTCAGTCAGAGCACAATCATTATCCATAATCTAAATGAAAAGAACAACCCAATAACACTCTCCCAATAACCCCCCCCAAAAAAAGAGCCACATTTTAAAAGGGCATTGGATGGCAATCAAATCAACCAAAGGCCTGGTGTCAGAAACATGGCCCACAGAGGAATCGGCAGAGGGGGAGGAAGAGGCAGAGGGAAACAGAAGGCTGCCTGTCACTTCTCAAAGCAACACTGAGATGCAGGAGCAGGTGGTAGTAGGGAGTTGGATTCAACTCCAGAGGAGGAGGGATTGGCTGCACCTGAGTCTCCCAGAAGTAGGAGACGGAGCAAGCGTTTACAGCAAAGGAAGACCAGCTGGAAGCGGGGGTGGGCTCAGCATATATCTGGCCTTGGAAGGGACTGGAGGCCAGTCGAGTCAACTGACTCCGATAGTGAAGAATGAGCTGTGGGAGGCTCTGTTTGCTGTAAGCCTGTAATTGACAAATAAGGCTAAAGGAGTTAAACTGCCATCTTACTATGTCGTGTGTGAGAGATGTGCTAAACTTAACAGCTGGTTAAAAAGGAACTTTTTGCCTGGCACCTGAAGGTGTATAATGAAGGCTCCAGCTGAACTTCCCTGGGGAGAACATTCCACAGATGGGGAGCCACTGCAGAGAAGGCCCGTTCTCTTACCAGGCTCTAGAGCAGTGATGGCTAACCTTGACACTCCAGATGTTTTGGAACTACAACTCCCATCATCCCTAGCTAACAGGACCAGTGGTCAGGGATGATGGGAGTTGTAGTCCCAAAACATCTGGAGTGTCAAGATTAGCCATCACTGCTCTAGAGGCTACCACAAGATCTCTGGAGGCTCTCATGAGATCTTGGACAGCAGTAGAGGATCTGGGGGTTGTTCTGACTTAGCACAATTTTGCCTTTACACTCAACCCTGTATATACTTTTAAAACACTATAATCCACTTTGGCTATGATTTGATGGAAAAGGGGCCAAGGGGCCTGTAACACAGATTATTTTAGAACTTATTTTTGTAATCCCTTCTGAAAGCCTTTTTGCCTAAACGGCAGGGTGAAAATGCTGTAAGTAAGCACATAAAATAAAATGGATAGCTCAGCTGGTTAGAGTGTGGTGCTGATAACACCAAGGTTGCAGGTTCAATGCCTGTTTGGGATGGCTGCATATTCCTGCATAGCAAGGGGTTGGACTACTAAATGATCCTCAGTGTCCCTTCCAAATCTACAATTCTACAATTCTATGAAATATATGAGAATCCACTCAACACACTCATTTGCTTTCTTCCCCTCTTGGACAACATATACTTTATTTTGCAAATGTTCTCTCTTTATACAGACAAAAAAGTTCACAGTGTTGTACATTTAAGTATGGTCAGACAAAAGCACAGTAGAGATATTATTGCTGTCTGTTCAACAAAGGACTGAAGGATGCAGACATTAAGTTGCCAGAAAATGGAGGAACAGAGAAGCTCCAGAACATCAGTTTATTTTATTTTTTTCCAAATCATTTTTATTAAGGTTTCCAATACAACATAATCACATTGAAACATTCCAGATTACATTTCAAATTATTTATCCAATTATCAATAAAAGAAAAGAAAAGTTCCAATTCTGCCAAATTATTATTTAAATTTATTTTGTGGTTTCCCATGCTTCAAACTCCGGAGTTGTCTAATCAACTATTTGTCCTTGCTTTTTACCCTTCCTATATTTTCTCAGCCTCTGATGTATTCCAACAAGCAAGATAAATCAAAACAAACAATGTCCCTGTGTGGATTTAAGTCCGTATTTCATCTCCATACGATCGCCTTGCCCCTTGATACTCTGATTCCAAAAGCCAAATCACGGACAGTCGCCATCTTCATTCAGCCCCGATAACATCCACTCTTTTTCCACAGCTGTTGTTCACCCGTCTGCTTTTCACTTAAACCTTTCCAGGAGGGTTTGCCGAATTATTTTAAAAGTTTGTATGTTGTGATTATTAAGGCTTGCCGCTCCCTATGGTATCATGTTAAACAGACCGGGTTTCGCTTTCAAGATGGCACGGGTTTTTTTTTATAAACTGCGTCATTTCTAGGAAACTGTCCAAATTCCTCCAATTAAGATCCGTCAGTGTCCAAGGGGTTTTCTCTTTGCCAAAATCAACATGTAGAAACGCTTTTTATCCTCTTCCAAGTATTAGCAAAAAAATACGTTTTATCTTTAGGACAGCATATTAAACATTATTTTCGTTCCACACAGTTTATATTTAT
The DNA here is from genome assembly GCA_034641385.1 of Darevskia mixta. Taxonomy (NCBI): domain Eukaryota; kingdom Metazoa; phylum Chordata; class Lepidosauria; order Squamata; family Lacertidae; genus Darevskia; species Darevskia mixta. Next base: position 500,563 of record JAWWNH010000085.1, read on the forward strand.
AATATCGAATCTTCTCAACCGAAATCAAACTATCAGTCTTTCAAATCTTACTTGTAATACATAGTGAAATTGGTCCTTCGGGGGGGGGGGAATTGCCCGTTATTTATATAATAATAAAGCAAAACACAATCACAGAGTCCGAGGCTCCCCCCCTTTCCGTCCCGCTTCCACATACCGATACGATGATAAAATCTTCTTTCTTTTCTTTTTCTTCTTAGCTGTTCAGTGGCTGATTGTTTAGCAAAATGCTTTTCCTCCTTTGTTTGAAGCATGCCCAAGACTTTTCACTAATTTATATTTCAAAGCATTGGGACTCGTGCACGAACAGGGTGGCTTTTAGGAGTTCCGGCCCCCCCGGTTGCTAACAGCCCAGGCCCCCCCCCCGCTCCCCCCGAAGGGTCGGAACGGGTTAAGGGGCATCTGCGGGCCAGCGGCCTCTCCCGTCATCCCGGGAGAGTTTAGGGAGGCTGCATACTCCCATAGCAGCCGCCGAAATTCCCGTGGGGGTCGGGAGTGATGTTATAAATCAGCCATTCTCCCGACGTGCATGAGCGGAAACCCCAGAACATCAGTTTAAGCTTATTAAAGCTGCCAGATATTATATTTATTACAGTAATCTGTTTGGCAGCAATGAGTATACTTTATGTAGTCGCTGTTCAGGTTGGTGACTTTTACACACATTGCAGTGCAACCGCGGTGCACTCGCCTGATATTTCCCCCTGCAAATGAAAAGTGGGAAAGAGGAGATTACAGAGGATCTGCATAGAGAATCCCTGAGTGTTGGTACATGTTCCATGCATGACTCGTGTTTTATAAGCTTCCTCCATACTATGTTGAAATATGAGGATAGGTGGGGTTTCTTTGTGCTTGGTTCTGCTTGTGCATGCATGTTCATGAAGCAGATGGGGAGTATTAAAAATAATTTTAAAATTCTATTAGTCCTGTCTTCCAGTTCTAGGGCAGGGACTTGTGCAAATAATAATAATAATAGTAATAATAATAATAATAATAATAATTCTGCAAGTAGAAATGAGCAAAAATGATTGAGAAAAAAACTTATTGGGGGGAGTGGACCAGAAAGATTTCTAAATCAACTGATTTGCAGAACTCTAACAAATGCTATCATTATTTGGCATGCCATAACCACTAAAAAGACAGGAATTGTTAAGAATGGATACTAAGCAGCAGCAGCACAGTGTAGGTATAGATATTGGCGTTCAAACCCTTTAACTGTGGGTCTCACTGGCAATTATCCAGAGTTACCAACAAACAGGGCATTTATTTGCATACATACTATGCTTTTAAACTGGGACACGGGTGGCACTGTGGTCTAAACCACAGAGTCTAGGGCTTGCCGATCAGAAGGTCATTGGTTCGAATCCCTGTGGCAGGGTGAGCTCCCGTTGCTCGGTCCCAGCTCCTGCCAACCTAGCAGTTCGAAAGCACATCAAAGTGCAAGTAGATAAATAGGTACCGCTCTGGCAGGAAGGTAAACGGCGTTTCTGTGCGCTGCTCTGGTTCACAAGAAGCGGTTTAGTCGTGCTGGCCACATGACTCGGAAGCTGTACGCAGGCTCCCTCGGCCAGTAAAGCGAGATGTGCGCCGCAACCCCAGAGTCATCCACGACTGGATCTAACAGTCAGGGGTTCCTTTACGCTTTATGCTTTTAAAACACATTTGAAGCACATTTCCCCCCTAAAAGAATTCTGGGCAACAGGGGTGCCAACTTGAATAATATATTGGGCGGGGCAAGTAAGCCCCATCCCACATAATTGATCACAAGATGTGGCACACTCACAACATTTGATTTGCAATGCCCATCAACTTTGGGGGGGTGCAGCTCCCTCAAATATTTTATTGGGGGGGGGGACTAAGGAGACCTCAGTCAGTAGGAGTAGGCTCCTATGCTGGACAATGTAGTTTGTTAAGGTTTTCCAGGAGTTGTAACTCTCTCAGGGTGTCTACAGTGCCCAGAATTATCTGACGGGGAAAATGTGCTTAGAATAGTGTGCTTGCAGTAAATTAATTCACATTAAACTGAATTTTGGAATGAATACATTTCAAACTACTAGTTCTCGCCAGCCTGCTTCTTTTAATACTTCACACAACTCTAAGAGCAAATTGCCCAAACAATTATTTCCCACAGAATCACCTTTGGAAATTCTTTGAATGAAGCAGTATCTATTGGGAGAGACATCACAGATTCTCCGTCTTGAACATGTGTTATCTTTTCTAACTCTGGTACATTTGTGGCATTTAAGTCCTCCAACTGTATGAGCAAACAGAAAGGGGAAGAGTGTGAGGTCAAAAATATAGATATAAACATACCAAATACAATCCATCTTGAGAAAATGGCTGGACAGGCCAATGGCTAGGGTTGAGTTCAGAAGGATCTCATAGAATTCTTGCCACAACAAGCAGTGGTGAGTTAGGCTGGGGGCAGGCAACTTTTTCCTCAGGGGAATATGGTCAGGGGAATATGCTGGCAGCAGATGGGTCAAAAGCCCAATAGAAGTGGTGACACGAGACCCAAGTGTCCCTATTTTCCAGGGACAGTCACAGATTTACAGAAGCCATCCCGGTTTCTGGTTTGAATGTCCTGCTTTTCCTTATGACGTCCCTATTTTCATCAGTGAAATGTTGGAGGGTATGGATTTATCCAATCTCCCGAGCCATCTGAAGACAGCCCTGTATAGGGAAGGCTTTTTTAATGGTTAATGTTTTATTATGTTCTCAAATATGTTGGAAGTCAGTCAGGTGAGAGGGGTATAAATAGGAAAAATATTATTATGGAGTAGCACGTCCCTATTTTCAGCAGAGAAATGTTGGAGGGTATATGACACCCCCCTCTCTCTCACACACACATACACACACACTCCCCAAAATGTCTGCACCCCTGTGTGGGTATCAGCTTCCACTTGCACCCTGCTTCCCTCCTACCTCCTGGGACCCCCTCCTTCCTTACTAGCTTGCCTCCAACAGGCCTGTCCAGATGTACCAGAGGGCCACACAGAGAGAGGCTGGCATTTTCAGAAGACACCGTACGCGGAGAGGAAATGCCCATGTGGCTCTGGGCAACTGGAAACAATGGAGCACACCTTTTTTCACTGCCAATACTATACAGATATACGAGCTAGGTTCATCTTGCCTACACTACATAAATTACCAGGTCGCACAGGACAACTTTATACCTCCCTGCTGCTTGAAGATGAAAGCCCAGGTGTTACATACTCAGTTGCTAGATTCGGCACTTTGCCATATTCGCCAAAGGATGGTTTGTGCCACAAACTCGGCTCAAAATGCAAGACCTCTGCTCCTTCACGCTCCCTCCCTTACAGTCACTTTTAACAGTTGGTCCTTTCTATCTTTTTAAGTATGTATGATATAATCACCTTTTAATTACTAGGGTTTTTTTATCCCTTACCTGTTTTAAGTCTTATGTGTTCAGTTTATCCGTATGTTTTATCTTATGCTGGTCTGTGACCAAAATAAAGTTTGATACTGATACTGAGGAAGGCTGAGGGCCACATGTGACCTGCAAGGCGTGGATTGCACACCTGTGAGTTAAGGGAATGGTAGAAAAACATTGGGAGACTTGTCAAAAACTACTTGTTTTGCAGAGAGGCAGTGTGGTGTAGTAGTTACAGTGTTAGATCAGTGACGGTGTTTGCTGTTTTTCAGCTCAAGCCAAATAAAAGAGAATAATATTACTGTAACAGATCCTAGCTGAAGTAAAGGTCACAGGAAGTTACAGAGGCTAAAGTTTAGTTTGGTATCTAAAGAAGTGTGCATGCACACGAAAGCTTATACCAAGAACAAACTTAGTTGGTCTCTAAGGTGCTACTAGGGACCCAGGTGGCGCTGTGGGTTAAACCACAGAGCCTAGGGCTTGCTGATCAGAAGGTCGGCGGTTCAAATCCCTGTGATGGGGTGACCTCCCGTTGCTCGGTCCCAGCTCCTGCCCACCTAGCAGTTCGAAAGCACGTCAAAATGCAAGTAGATAAATAGGTACCGCTCCGGCGGGAAGGTAAACAGTGTTTCTGTGCACTGCTCTGGTTCGCCAGAAGCGACTTAGTCATGCTGGCCACATGACCTGGAAGCTGTATGCTGGCTCCCTCGGCCAATAAAGCGAGATGAGCGCCGCAACCCCAGAGTCGGACACGACTGGACCAAATGGTCAGGGGTCCCTTTACCTTTTAAGGTGCTACTGGACAAAATTTAATTATATATATGTTTAGTTTGGAAGTATCTTATTATATATATGTTTAGTTTGGAAGTATCTCAATGAATTCTTAATCACAGTAGGTAGTAATGATTTAAGGGGTTGTATATGTGTGTGTGTGTACATGTGGGTTTATATGCAGATACATAAATACATTCTCTTTCTCATGCACAGTTATAGATCCCTCCAAAATGCATCCCAGAGTAGCTTACAAACTATGTCAACATGTATTTAATACTAAAAAAAAAACCCCATTAAGACTCTTTTGAACATTTAATATTTCCATTCCTTAAACCAGTATGAAAAGCCAGTGTAAGTCATATGAAACTATATGAAACATTTGATGAGGGTGCTATAAAGAGAGGCCATTTAGCACCAAAAGTTGGAAAGGGACCTAGAAGACATAGTGGGTAGTACCCAACCAAATCGCCCCTGGAACAGGCCCAGTGAAAACACTGAAGTTAGGCATCATGACTAACTTCTCTGTTGGTTTCAATGTGTCCACCCTATGACCTAGCTGGGTGCCATGTATCTGCTTATAGAAAGAGACATTGAAATCCTCTCAATGGGCTGTACTGGGGGAGAGGAGATACCCCCTGCCTTTAGGACTTACCTGCTGCTAAACAGAGTATTATCAAGAAGCTGAGAGCCACAATCTTATTCATCTGAGCCTTCATTCTAAAAGGATCAGGTAGAAAAATAAACCCATGAATCCGATCTAGAAAGCATGCAAGGTATTCAATACCTTAGATATGACTTGTACAGGCTAACAGAAAAGTTATTATTTACCCTTTCAATTGTTTTGAATTAAAAAAAAAATTAAATGAGAACATACAATTCAATAACACATTTCCACGTCAGTTTGTGGATTTGGGGAGGGGGGGTTTTCCATGAAAAATAACCAACATTTTAGTGCAAATTTCTCCTAATATGCGCATTTTAATGCCATTTCCCCTCATTTTTAGCAAAGTGATTTCCCCTTACATATACATCTTGCACGTTATTTTCACTAATATATGCATTTATATGCACACCTGACCCTAGTTTCTGATTTTTGTACACATTACTTGGCACTGCAAAATTCAGAAACTTGTGCAAATTTTGAAGGATTGCTTTCTTTGGTTTCCACATAGCTTTAGAAGGGGCAAATTTGGTGAGCTTGCCTTTTAATGGAAACCGAATCAAATTTCTCCCCCTTCTCTAGTAAAAAAAAAACAGCTCTGGATCTTCTATCTGCAGATGTGGCCAATTGCTGGGGCGCCAAAGTGACTGCAGAGATATCATCTGCTCCTTTGGAATGTCATTGAATTATAGAAGAAGAAGAGAAGAAGAGTTTTGATTTGATATCCCGCTTTATCACTACCCGAAGAAGTCTCATAGCGGCTCACATTCTCCTTTCCCTTCCTCCCCCACAACAAACACTCTGTGAGGTGAGCGGGGCTGAGAGACTTCAGAGAAGTGGGACTAGCCCAAGGTCACCCAGCAGCTGCATATGGAGGAGCGGGGACACGAACCCGGTTCACCAGATTATGAGTCTACCGCTCTTAACCACTACACCACACTGGCTCTCTAGTCAATATTGATCCAAAGCAGAACTCCATGGCAGATTGTGATATCCATCTCCACAGGAGCGGGGCTCATCCTATCGCAGAGGATCTCTTGCATACCCTGCTTCATCATTAACCCCTGTTTATATCCAATGTAATCAGACATCACTTCTGTTAAAACGTGGAGCCAGAACTCAAAGAGCAGAATGGAAAAGGATGCAACCATATCTCACCTGGTGGCAGTAAAAAAACACTTGCTAAGCAACTCCCACTCCTTGCCGGAAAATAGCAGGCAACGTTCTCCTGGAAGCTTCACCAAAATCCAGATGAGGTCTTAGATGCTGATGCTGTGAAAGGAAGTGCATCGGAATGTTGTTCCACAGATGATGGGCATTTGGTCTTTGATCAAACTGAGTTTCTCACTGGGGAAAGGTCAGTGCATGGGCAGCCAAAGCTGGTGGCATTTTCATGAGGCCACGAAGAGCACTATGACCCTGTTGGGTGGAGAACCTCTAGTAAAGATCAAATAATGATGCCGTGGGCTGGTTGGGCCATTGGTACATTGGCTAATATTTACAACAAAAGGCTATTTTAAAAGCCCCAGCATTCCAGGCTGTGTAGGCACTATCCAGGGGTCAGCCAACTTTTTCAGGAGGGGGCCGGTCCACTGTCCCTCAGAACTTGTGGAGGGCCAGACTATATTTTGAAAAAAATATATGAACAAATTGCTGTGCCCCACAAATAACCCAGAGATGCATTTTAAATAAAAGCACACATTCTACTCATGTAAAAACACCAGGCAGGCCCCACAAATAACCCACAGATGCATTTTAAATAAAAGGGCACATTCTACTCATGTAAAAACACGCTGATTCCCGGACTGTCTGCAGGCTGGATTGAGAAGGCGATGGGGCCAGATCTGGCCTCCGGGCCTTAGTTTGCCTACCCATGCACTATCCATTTAAAGCACAACAAAGGCACAATCTGCCCTTCCCAAAGAATCCTGGAAACTGTTGTTTGCTAATGGTGCTGAAAACCGTGACCCTGAGAGGGGTAAACTACAGTTCCCAGGCTTCTTGGGAGGGTGCTTTAAAGGTATTGTGCGTAATCAGCCCTAGACTTGGTCTGTTTTAGCTCTTTCTCTAACAACTGAGGTATGGTTAGTCATCAGCACATTGAACCTTTTCATCAGGTCAGGAAATTTCAGCGATGGAGAAACCAGGCCAGGGAAAGTGGTCCATTTTCATGTTGGCTGACTACGGTTGGACACTTGCCAGGGAAGCCTGGGTAGCTCATTTGGTTAAGAGTATAGTGAGGATAACGCCAAGCCTACAGGTTCAATCCCCGTATGGGATAGCTGCATATTCCTGCATTGCAGGGGGTTAGACTAGATGATCATCTTGGGGGATCACCTTGGGGTCCCTTCCAACTCTATGATTCTATGATCTCTGAAGAGGTGCACCCAGTGGCAAAGTGGTAAAGATCCTGAGCAGCTATACAGTCATACTTCGAGTTACGAATGCTGTGGGTTGCGTGTTTTCGGGTTGCAGACTGCGCCGAACCCGGAAGTACAGGAACGGGTTACTTCTGGGTTTCGGCACTCGCGCATGCGCAGAAGTGCAAAATGATGTCACGCGCATGCACAGAAGCGCCGAATCACGTCACGTGTGTGCGCAGATGCGGCACTGCAGGTAGCGAATGCTGCAGGTTGTGAATGTGCCTCCTGCACAGATCACGCTCGCAACCCGAGGTATGACTGTACAAGCGACAAGCAAAGCAGCATTGGACATAGAAGCTGGATTTGACCAGCGCATGTCTCGGTACATATTCCTCGATTAATAAACTATTGTGGATCTTTAAGAAACAGCCACCAATTTTACGTTTCCGTTGTCATATTCATGTTCAGCACCTTGATATCGAATAGAAATTGCTACTTTTATCTCAGAGGCATGACTTTTGTCAAAAAATTTTGCAGTGCAATGCCTCTTTCTTGTCTGAATGGAGAAGAAGCGGGGGGGAGGCTGTGAATGTGCACAGAAACTAGTCTACTGCTCAAAAGAGTTGTTCTCTTCCCGTTTGACTCTGGCCCCACCCACCTCTAGCATGTGGCCCTTGAAAGATTGCCCAGAAGGGATGTATCCCTCAGGCTGGAAAATGTTCCCTACACCTGCATTATAGCCTTCTCAAACCAGTTGCCTGGTCCTCCCCCCAAACTGGGGAAATTAGCCTTGATCTAATTTGCTGGTGCATAATTGAATATCCCACACCATGCCTTGCACTGTGGGCCACAATTCATCCCCTGGAGTTCTTTGAGGAAGTGTCCTTGCTTGGTGGCAGAGCATTCGCTTTGCATGCAGACGGTCCCAGGTTCAAAACCAGAATCTCCAGGTTGAGCTGGGAATTCTCACCCCCATCTGAAACCTTGGCATGCTGCTGCCAGTCAGTGTATGCAGTAAAGCGCTAGATGGACCAATGGGCTGACTTGCTAAGAGGCAGCTTCCTATGTTAGCCCCTCTGCAAACTCAAGGGAGACTATTTTCTTCCAATTTACCCTCCCTCCAACATCCTCCCTCATCACATCTCCCACTGTTCCAAAGACAGGATTCAGCACCCAGTGATCCTCCAGTGACACCCGGTTCTTGCTGCTCTGTGGGAAGCAGCCCAGATCCCTGAAGCCCCTTTCCATTACCCATGGCACAATCAGGCTAGGCATGACTAGCAAAGACTGAGGAGAAGAGGGGCAGTGGCGCAGCATGGGGAGTCTGAGGGGGCCGCGGATGGAGGCAGAGCGACCAGGCGCCCCCCATGACAGGCCCCCTCATTGGAGCCTGGCTCCGGCACATGAGGGAGCTTCCTCACGCCCTGCCACATAGTTCCACTTCCGGGTCAAGCCTGACCCAGAAACGCAAGTGCCAGAAAGGTGTTGGCCTTCTCTGATTCTAGGCCTTGCAGCTCCATGCCCCCTCCTGGTCATGCCTGACCAAGGGGTGGGAGCAGCGGGCTCCAGTGGGTGAGTGTGCCTCCCGGTGGCATGCTCCATCCCCAGCATGCCCCACCCCCCTAGCAGGGGCGTAGGAAGTGGGGGGCGGGGGGCGGGCCGCCCCAGGTTCCATCATGGAGGGGGTGACAAATTATCAAGGAACAATTACTGCCCTACTAGGGTGGTTCATAAAAAACTTTTTTTTAAAAAAAAATGCCTGCTCCAAAAGTCTTATCTTACTGCACTAGGGATTATATAGCTATATATGAAATGTCATGCATATCAGTTAATATCTTGACCCTCCTCCACGAAAATAGCTGTTTACTTGGCTGTTTTCCTATGTCGTGAAGGCTGAAATTTCAATTCAGTGGAGCACTTACTGTTCCCAACCCTAACCCTGCGGAAAGCCATCTAATTAGACTTTTATTTGATTTTGACATGTTTTTAGGAGGTAATTTAATTATTGTTTGATTTTATATCAATGTTATGTATCTGATGTTAGCCGCCCTGAGCCCGACTTTGGCCGGGGAGGGCGGGATATAAATAAAAGTTAACGTAGAACCATTTTTGCAGGCAGAAAAAAAAAAAGAAGAATCAATGGGGGGGGTGACAATAAATTTTCCGCACCGGGTACCACCTGACCTTCCTATGGCTCTGCCCCCCAGTGAGCCCACACCCCTGAGTTGGGGGCATGGCAGCGAGATGGTGATGGCGCAGCTTTTTGCTGCTGCTTGGGGGGGGGGTAGGAGAGCAGGACAAAGAGCCTGCTATTTTGCAAGCCGCCTTTGATGTGTTTTATGAAAGTAGGTTTTCCCAGTGGTAATGTACGGAAGTGAGAGCTGGACCATAAAGAAGGCTGATCGCCGAAGAATTGATGCTTTTGAATTATGGTGCTGGAGGAGACTCTTGAGAGTCCCATGGACTGCAAGAAGATCAAACCTATCCATTCTTAAAGAAATCAGCCCTGAGTGCTCACTAGAAGGACAGATCCTGAAGTTGAGGCTCCAGTACTTTGGCCACCTCATGAGAAGAGAAGACTCCCTAGAAAAGACCCTGATGTTGGGAAAGGTTGAGGGCACAAGGAGAAGGGGACGACAGAGGACGAGATGGTTGGACAGTGTTCTCGAAGCTACTAACATGAGTTTGGCCAAACTGCGAGAGGCAGTGAAGGATAGGCGTGCCTGGCGTGCTCTGGTCCATGGGGTCACGAAGAGTCGGACACGACTGAACGACTGAACAACAACAACATGAAAGTAGGAGGTATAAATATTCAAATCAATCAATAATAGAATCTAGCCGCTGGGAGTTCACAGTGCAGGAGAGGAGGACTTCAATGCAGGTTTTTGCCTTTTATGGCAAAATTTGTAGATCCGGCACTGCCCAAAGGATTCCTCAACCCTCTGGAGCAGATTTTTTTTGGGGGGGTGATAGGGGCTACAGGTGAAGATATTGCCTTATTTCCCTATTTCACTGGCGCAAGTCATGCGACACCACTCTTTATCTTGTATAAACAGTTCATATCGTATAGTAACAAGATACACACTTGTCACCTCTTAAATTTTAAAAGCTACTTAATAAAATAAGTAATTGTCACACGCACAAATGCCAATGAGATTATGCATAGCATTATCCAATATTATGAATCAGCTGAAAGGGAAGACCTTAGGCCCTCTATATTTCAGTATTTTTCCAGTCACGCACACTATGACATAACTTTTATTATATGTATGTGTTTGTGCATGCATGTAAACACAGATTTTTAGTCAAATTTACATATATGAATGCAAAGTCTCAATTTGACAATTAGATAGTGAGACAGTGTCGGAGACATGGCTGAATCAAACGCCTGGGAAGAATCAGACTCAGGAGATGAAGGACTGCCAGTACTAAGAGAAACAGAGTCTGACTCTGGAGATGAAAGATTGCAGACAGAGCTGGAGGGGGTGGGCTCAGCCCCCCTTCACCAAGAGTTCCCTGAATCAGCTAGAGCAGCAGTCACGGACAGCTCACAAGAAGGGGGAGGGGAGAGATAGGTGGCAGTGAGAGGGTTGCTATGCAACCAGCAGAGAAACAGCATGCTGAGAGTTCTTCTTTTGAGAACTGGGAATTACACCCTCCTTCTCCCTGAACCCGGAGAGCTGAAAGGGTTAAAGTGCAACAGAAGTGCAAAAGAGGAAGGGCTGGACTTTGGTGCCCTTTTTGCTGTGACAGGGGCGGAGACTCAGAGTGACCAGCTCGTTTCAAAGAGCAGCAGTCTGGGAGCCGCGCTCTGGATGTAATTTATAAATAAAAGTACCATAAAACTGCCGGAGAGTCGTTAATTCTTATCGAGGCTTGCTTGCCTATCTGAGATCATTACAGATAGTCACCTATTCTTTCTTGGGTAAGCATCATGCATAGGTGTGCCTGCTTGTACCCAAGAAAAAGCTGTGCCCTGGAACAGCACAGGTGCGCTAAAAGAAAACCACACCCTACTTTTCATGCACCTCCCACTCTACACATCCTTGGGGATACATTGCAAGGAATAATGCAACCAATACAGGGGATGTTGCACAATATTCATTGTTGTGTGGACACAGAGCAGGCAATATTCCCATTTCTTAAAACGAAAATTCAGCACAGCAATGCCTTGGAAATGTGCTCCAGTACATGGGTGGGTCCTTTGCTGTTGAAAGCTGGTAGGAGTGGAACAGCTCCACCCCAGCTCAGGATGTGCTTAGCCATTTTTAAGGCCAAACATTCTGAACATTACAGAAATCTTCTTCACAGCAAAGGGTACTTTGTTTCTTGCTGTTTCTGATATTTACGAGCTGACTGCAGATTAAGGTGCAACCTCGGTCAACTTTCTTAACGGTTCCTCCTGTAAATAAAATAAGAGAGATTGATCATTATAGAGGACCAGTGTGGGGGAAGTTCCTTTTTTTTTTTTTAATTTTTTTTTTAATTTTATTACAAAATACTCTACATCAAACATCAACAAAGACAATAAACAACATAAACAAACCAAAAACACTGACTAATCACATATCCTTTGGCATTGCGCACAGTATAATAGCAATCCAATATTGTTCCCTCCCCCCTCCCTCTTCCCCTCTTCCCCCCTACCTACCCTCACAAGTTAAAAAAAACATAAAAAACACAGCACAACATAACAAAATGCAACAAAATAAATACACAACAATAAATACAGCGACTTCCTGTTAAACACAAAAGCATAGTCAAGCACTAAAAGTGAATGTCTTCCTTGTTATTATTTCTCTATTACCTCCTTTCTAATACATTCTGTTATCTTTCTACTCCCTTACCACTTATATCTATCTTCTTTCTCCTCTTAGGTCACTCAAAAGCTGTCATGGTTATCAAACCCTTAGTATAGCTTTGAACATATATTTTATATTTACTCCATTTATCTTCGAATTTTTGTCTAGTATTGCCCCTCATGTTATTGGTAAGGTAGGCCATCTCCGCAAATTCTTGCATTTTTTGCTGCCATTCCTTCACAGTTGGGGCTTCTGAATCTTTCCATTTTTTAGCAATCAGAATGCGCGCGGCCGCCGTTGCATACAGAAATACCTCCTTTAACTTATTTGGTATATCCCTATCCGTAATGCTCAACAGGAAGGTCTCTGGTTTTTTTACTATCGTAAGTCCCAGCATTTTTTTAAGTTCTTCCAATATTGATCCCCAAAATGTTTTAATTTTTTGGCAAGTCCACCACATATGATATAAAGGGGGAAGTGCCTTCTGTTCTGGGTTGTTCCATTTCCCAGACCCCGGCCCATAACAAATGATGACAGGTGGAGTTCACCCATCTTTGTTTATGTCTGTACTGCAGCACCTGAAGGCAAAACTGATGTGTCCCAACAAACCAATTTGTCCTGCCTTCACATTCAAAGACGGTGTTGGGGAAAAGGAAGTTATGGGCAGGTTGATATTTTAAATGATTTCGCACTGACTGGAATGGGGTAGAAGGAGCTGTGTTGCTCCAGAATTAAAGTCCAACACAGAAAGCTGCCTTTTATGGAGTCAGGCATTTAGCTCAGTATTTGCTACATTCCCATTGTACATTTAAAGCACTATGATGCCATTTAAACAATCATGGCTTCCCTCAAGGAATTCTGGGAACGGCTGTTTGTTAAGGGTGCAAGTAGACTTTATTCCCCACACAGAACTACAATTCCCAGAGTTCCCTGGGAAGAGGGATTCGATTCGATTCTTTATTTAACAGTCAAAGACCAGCTGATAAAACATTAATACCAAAAAAAAAAAAAACCGTTAAAATTTTCCAACCAGGGTGATACATATGTGTTTAGGTATGCTACAGCATATACCGTGTGTGTATTGAAAGCCAGGCTCATGGTTATAATTGAAGATCGCCATTAGGATCTTGCTCGTATCAGTGACAGCGCTTGTTCTCTAAGTTTTATAGCTGCTGCGCAATATTTGGCCACTTTCAACGTGAACTCGGGATTCGTGTCTTCAATAAGGCATTTGAGACGCAGAGATTCATTTGGGACATTTTGTATAAGAGGGGAAATAAAAACCTGCTGTATATCATTATAAAAGCAGCAGCTTAATAGAACATGGGCAGCAGATTCCACCTCCGGTAGGCCACAGAGGCAAGTTCGTTCGGCATACGGTCTGCCTGCAAATCTTCCCTGTAGTAGGGCGGATTCCCTGGGAAGAGGGATTGATTGTTAAACTGCTCTGTTCTCAAACACTGTCTAATCTACACGTGTGTAAAATCCAGCTACTAACATTCCCTCCTGCTCTTTCAGCCTTTAAAAAATGAGATAATACAAATGCCAAACTTCACAAAAACACATTAGAAAATATTGTGGGAAAATACACCCATTAACAGGATGCCATACCCTCCCCCCACCTAAAATGTTCTGGTAAACCATCGTGTCAAAAAAGAAAAGGTTATATTCATGGTGGTGTAAATGTTTAGGGGGAGTTTTAAAACGTTGCTGTTTTTGTTGCCAGCTGAAAGAGTTACTTATTTCTGGCAACGTTGAAACTATTAGTTGTGAAAACATTTGTTTGTTGTCGATTTGTTTTTGTTTTTTTGTTTGTATTGTTTTATTGCTTGCCACCTGTGGGTACTTTGTGAGGAAAGGCAGGATAAATGATAAATTGTGATAAATTATTTTGTTGCCCCCATTTTCTGTGGATTGTCTTTATAAACACTGTTCAGAAATGTGAACGATCGAGCAGCATATAAACGCCGTAAATACAAAATGAAAATCTAAGCAAAAAGAACAACCACACAATTGTGTGAACCTTCCAAAGAATGTTTAGTATTCCAACAACAAGAAAACCACCATTTCCTCCCCAATTTTTTTAGTGAAAGATCAAAGCGCCACTGTCTGCTTGCAAGCATTTAACTAAGCTAAATAGCTGGATACTAACATCACATATCAAGATTTCCAGCACTATTCACCTAGGCCTGCCATATGTCAGGAAAATTCCTGACATGTCCTGGTTTTCAGGTGTAAAAATGGCTTTGGGGTCATTTTTGCCGAATCTGCAAAATGTCTGGGGAAATCCAGATGTATGGCAACACAATGGAAAAAGCATCGGAGGCCTCCCCAAAAAAGCTCAACATTTTTGATGGGTTTATAAAAAGCTCAACAACTTTGCTGGTATCAGGCAACGCTAATTCACCTCAAGTTAAAGTTATCATTTTCGAGAATTTTGTGAGCAGCATTGAGGCGCCAGCAAAAGATTGCTTGTGGATTTATCTAGGGTAGATAACAGATGGAGCCGAGGTTTCACCAGGAAATTGTGCGTGGGTTATCCACCTCACATTGTTCGATACTTTACTCCAACGTTTTAAAACTGGGTCGCAATACCACCAGGTAAGCATGAAGCCTGTTGCCACTGCATTGCCCTGTTGTCTTAAGGGCAGTTTTATCAGTTTACGTGGCTTATAAAGTACTACTGGTATAAGATAAGATAAGATAAGATAAGATAAGATAAGATAAGATAAGATAAGATAAGATAAGATAAGATAAGATAATTTATTGTCATTGCACAAGTACGGTACAAGCACAACGCTATACAAGTGCAACGAAATTGCATGCCCCCCATAAAAACAGAAAGAAAAAACAAAACAAAAAGCAGCACAAAACACACACACACCAAAGAAAGCCACACATACACACACCCACACCCATCACAGCTCTCCAAGGTCATATTATCTGGTTACAGCGTTTAAGATGGTTATAGCTCTTGGGTAGAAACTGTTCTTCAATCTATTTGTTCTTGATCTAATTGTTCTATATCTTCTACCCGAAGGCAGTGGTGCAAAGAGGCTATGTCCTGGATGAGATGGATCCTTTAAAATATTGTTAACCTTTTTAAGGCAACGGGAACTGGTATATTGTGAAATGGCCATGTTCTCCACCAATGTAGCTATAGCTACCGTCCCCTTACCCATGCCACATAAGTATTCAATTTTTAGATCTCTCTCCTCCTTGGAAGACCCAACAAGAGCTCAGTTGGTTGGAGCGTGGTGCTGATAATGCCAAGGTTGCGAGTTCGATCCCCGTATGAGGCAGCTACATATTCCTGCATTGCAGGGGGTTGGA
The DNA here is from genome assembly GCA_034641385.1 of Darevskia mixta. Classification (NCBI taxonomy): domain Eukaryota; kingdom Metazoa; phylum Chordata; class Lepidosauria; order Squamata; family Lacertidae; genus Darevskia; species Darevskia mixta. The sequence goes on from JAWWNH010000085.1 coordinate 515,905, forward strand.
CTAAATGACCCTTGGGGGTCCCTTCCAGCTTTATAATTCTGTAAGATTAGAGGCATTACCTATGATTAATCTTCGAGTGTAACAGAATCCATCTGTTTGGCATTGTGTCTGCGGAAAGTCACAAACGTTAGCTGCATTAACCCTCCGACATGAATGGCATCTGAGTCCTGCAACTGAGCAACACCAGCAAGGACATGAGGTTAAACAAAACAAAATGCCAACCTAGCTTGAGACGTAGGCCAAGATGTCTAAGGGGTCAGCGGCTGATTTGGAAGAATCTCATGGAATTCTAGCCACAGTAGGCAACTTGGGTTTTTTGTGTTTTTGTTTGTTTGTTTTTTGCACCCCACCTTTCATCGAAGGAGCTCAAGATGGCATTTACGGCTTCCCCCCTCCCCATTTTATCCTCCCCACAACACTGTGAGGTTGTTTGGGCTAAAAGACAGTGACTGGCCCAAGGTCACCCATTGGCGAGTGGGGATTAGGTCCTTTTCCGACACTCAAAACCAGGGGTCAGCAACCTTTTTCAGCTGTGGGCGAGTCCACTGTCCCTCAGACCATGTTGTGGGCTGGACTATATTTTGAAGGGGGTGGGGGAAATGAACGAATTCCTATGCCCCACAAATAACCCAGAGATGCATTTTAAATAAAAGCACACATTCTACTCATGTAAAAACACCAGGCAGACCCCACAAATAACCCAGAGATGCATTTTAAATAAAAGGGCACATTCTACTCATGTAAAAACACGCTGATTCCTGGACCGTCCATGGGCTGGATTTAGAAGGCGATTGAGCCGCATCCGGCCCCCGGGCCTTAAGTTGCCTACCCCTGCTCAAAACAGTACTCCATCTTGACTCTGAGACCAATGTTCTCCTGCCCCTTTTGAGATCACACACACACACACACACACACAGAGAGAGAGAGAGAGAGAGAGAGCTTTTTTTCTGGGGGATACACAGAGGTACGCATACCCCTGAACATTTTGTAAATCTTTGTACTTTTGTACATTTACTGTATTTATTTTCCCCGATTTGAACTATAAAATGGTGATTTTCCTGAGTCAAAATGGGAGTACTGTACCCCTAAACATTTTTTTTTAGAGAGAGAAAAAGCACTTTGTGTATGTGTGTGTATATTGGTCTCGGCATTTTCACAAGGGTGGCTATGAATGCTGCAAAGCAAAAGGCTGGCAGCTGCCATTTTCATTTCCCCAGAATTCTCAGAGCATGTGGCCGGGGTGCAAATGTGAGATTTGGGGTGCAGGGATCCTGGGAGTGCATTTGTACGTGGAGAGGCTTGGAGAAAACAAAGGGATGTATCTGTGCATGTGGTACATGACTTCGGTGCAAGCAAGTATGTGAACGGATAGTTTTTGGTGCTTCTGTGTGAGATTTTGTGTTTGTGTGTGATCCTGAAAAAAAAGAGAGTGCTTTAGGTTGGGTAATCCTGGGAGAGCATTTGGGGCAGAGGAGATTTCCAGAGAGAGTTTTATCGGGGTGGTTTGGTAGGAATGTTTAAGCTGTGCCACCAATTAGGGTGAACCTGAATATATGTAATTAAACTCAAGATATTACGAGACACTCATAAGTCTGCAAGGACGTGCTTCCTAAGTAATCAAATCTGGGTAAGAGTTGCACCCCTGCACATACTGTTTGGGTAAGCATGAGAAGTGTAACAATACTCATGCTGTTTTTGTTTCTGTGCAACCTGGAAGCCCCCAGCTCAGGTGTGGTGAACCTTTGGCCCCCAAAATGTTGCTGTACAACTCCCGTCCACTGGCCATGCTTGATGGGGCTGATAGTTGTAGCTTGGCAACATCCAGAAGGCCAAATGTCCCCCACAAGTGATTAAGCTGGTAACCGATTGATTATTGGGTCCTTTGGTCTGACTGAGCAACGCTCTTCCATCCAATGTTGGGATCCCAAACCAGGAATAGTAAATACTATTAGTCCATACAAATTGCATTAAGTGCTGCAAGCACTCAGTTTTAGCATTTGTCACTTTTTGATTGGTTAACCCAGTTTTGCTTGGGAGCCTACAGAAAATGTAATACATTGGTACTTGATTGGCTTATAAAACCATTCATTCCTTCAGTGTGATGTAGTGGTTAAGAGCGGTGGACTCGTAATCTGGTGAACCGGGTTCGATTCCCCGCTCCTCCACATGCAGCTGCTGGGTGACCTTAGGCTAGTCACACTTCTTTGAAGTCTCTCAGCCCCACTCACCTCACAGAGTGTTTGTTGTGGGGGAGGAAGGGAAAGGAGAATGTGAGCCACTTTGAGACTCCTTCGGGCAGTGATAAAGCGGGATATCAAATCCAAACTCTTCTCTTCTTCTTCCTACCGACAATACTAACCTCTTGATCCCACCAATTCCTAATTCCAGCTCTATTTACAGAGCATTCCTGGCCCCAAGAGGACGCTAGCATTGCCCCAAATAATTCCTGAAGATTCTTTGAATTTAAATCCTCTGAACTGGCTGTGCCCCAATATGCTACGCTTTAGCCCAGTTTATGGACTTACCTGCTGCTAAAGAGAGCATCATTGAAAAGCCAAACAACAGAACCTTATTTGCTTTAGTTTTCATTCTATGAAGGGCAGAGAGAGAAAAAGAACCTGCTCAAGTCTGGTCAAAACAGCACGCGAGGTTTTCCAAGTCTCCTCCTCCATATTACATGGTGGTGGTGTTGAAACAGTCCAGTTTATTTATATTCTCAGCCTTGGCCAATAGGAGACAGAACAGCCAGTAATGATTATGATGCAGACAAGCACACCTGCAAACATCAACTCGCTGGTTTGGTGCTTCGGGCAATGAACAGCCCACAAAATGTTCCAAGGACAGGTGTTCTTTCCTTTTACAGTCTCCTACGGTTCCTTATCTGTCATACAGGATGGCACAAACTAGCAGTTTTATTTTTTAAAAAAATCCAGAACTGGACGTGCTAAAATGACGTAGCTTCCCCAATTCAGAGCAGCTTTCCTGTCACATGTCAGAAACACAGGCAAGAACACACACACACACCTTCCTATCCAGAGTAAAGAGGGAAGAAATGTCCCAGTTCTGGCCTTTCTTTTCCCAGGGAAATTTTTAAAAATCCCTTTTGGGGCAAGGGATGAAGAAACATGTTGGGAACCACTTAATGTAGGCCACAGATAATAAATATACCAGTAAAACGCATCATCTGAGTGCTGTACAAGTATACATGTGCTTGTCACAGCAAAAAACCCAGAAAACTTCACTGTGCTATATAGAAGCTACATAAATACGTACAGTGGAACCTCAGGTTCTGAACACGTCCATTGACAAACAGTTCAGAACCCGAACGCCAAAAATCAGCAAGTAAATGCTTCTGTTTTTGAACGTGCCTCAGAAATTGAACTTCCAAGGCGGCTTCCATTTTTGTTTTTGAACAAGTCGAACGGTCTTCTGGAACGGAATACGTTCGGAAACCGAGGTTCTACTGTACAATTATCAATGGAAACACACTGTATGCCGCCCCACATCTTCCTACAAGATCTTCAGTTACTGAAACCACTAGAATTCTCTCAATTTAACACGTAAGTCAAGTTCCCCAGAGATACTTCCCTCCATTTTGGTCGCCCAAGCATTTTGGTCGCCCTTTGTGATATAGTTTATTCCAAACCACCTTGCTACAAAGAGGGAATTATCAGGACCTTCCATTTCGTGTGAATAAAGAAGAAAACTTGCATGCTGCTATACACTGACAGCGTTCTTTTAATCCGAGATCATTCTTTATTTTGCAAATTGTTTTATTTTCTTTACAGACACATTAAAAAATTCACAGTTTTGTAGATTTAAGTATGGGTCAGGAAGTATGGTCAGAAACAAGGTCTGTGTGTCATCCTCTTACTCTCTTAAGTGCAGGGATTTTGCTGGACTACAACTCCAGCATGGTCAACGGTCAGGAACGATGACAGCTGCAGTCTACCATCTGGCCACCTAGTGTTTGCATGGTACATTCAAGTTTAACCAGTCTGAAACAAGCTTGCTTCCCAAAAGACAGCAGTACAAAAGGAAAGAAAAAGAGTGAGGGGGTCTCTTAATCCATTACATTTCTTTCCATTTAGACTGGTGTTTCCCAAACTTGGGCCTCCAGCTGTTTTGGACTACAGTTCTCATCATCCCTGACCACTGGTCTTGCTAGCTAGAGATGATGGGAGTTGTAGTCCAAAAAAGCTGGAGACCCAAGTTTGGGAAACCCTGATTTAGACGAAAGATGGGGAAGCTATGGCCCCACAAGATGTTGCTAGACTATAAAACCCATTATCTTTGCCCACCCTGGTTTGCCCACTTCTACTTTAGAGGCTCAGCCAGTCTGATCAGACCTATTAAGGATTGGAGGGGAGAGAATTATACCCTCAAAATAGAAAAAAATATATTTTAAAATTGGAAGCAACGGTGCTAAAAACCACTACTGGGCTTTATGTTTTCTCAAGGGTGACAGTAGAAACCGATGAACTGCGACTGTATAGCTTCATTCAGAAGCCCTGACTTCAGGAGCAAATAACCATAAACTGAGTCAAGTGATTTGAGAAGGACCTTATTCTGGACCTAACATTCCTACAATTCTTATAATGTTTATATAAAATAATCTGTTGTGTTTTTTGTTGTTGTTTTTTAAAAATCTAAGTCATCAAAGGAGCATGATAACACTCATGTTATGCTTTACAAAGCAGCAACTTTCAAGCTCAGTTTGAATTTTTTTTTACTTTGGAAAAAAAGAAGGAAAACACACGTATATAAATGAGGAGCTTGAGCAACCGACACACAAAAAAAGACTTCTAAGTCAAGAATGTGAACTAAGCTAATCCACTCGTGACTTTCATGATCATAATCAAGGGTGAGATACCCCAGCCAACTATTGCAAATGTGCATCTACGCAACAGTTATCGCCTGTTACCATATGTGGATAGCTTGAACGCCTATCCCCATAAAACCTAAACAAAACAAAAGATTTCCATGGAATGACTGGGGTTCGGGGTACAGCAGGCATGACTGTCCCTTAGCAGAAGCCGCTGAATCAAAACAGAGCCGCTCTCAACCACAATGTCATCATGTGACAGGAAGCCACAGCTTCTGTGTGCTGACAACATCACTCAGCTTCCCTTTGATCTTCAGGAAATGCCTCTTGAACTCCAAGCCGTCACCCTGCATAGGGAAGGGGGGGGTGGGGAAGAATCCAAGTGAGTATATGTAATCAGAAGGGCATGTATTAGCTAGAGAAATGATACAAGAGGGAAGTAAACAGCATTATGAGTACAGCCGTACATTGGATGTCGAACAGAATCCGTTCCGGAAGTCCGTTTGACTTCCCAAACATTCGGAAACCAAAGCGCGGCTTCCGATTGGCCGCAGGAAGCTCCCACAGCCAATCGGAAGCCCCGTCGGATGTTCGGGTTCCAAAGAACGTTCGCAAAACCGGAACACTCACTGCCTGTGAGTGGGCTTTCCAGAGGGAGGGTTCTATCACTGAGAAGAGATTATTATTCTGTGTAGTCAGAAAGTGACAATGTGCTGGTCGTGGAACAACCAATGAGGGCTCCTCAGACAATCTTAAAAATTGGTGTCTCCTGGACTGGGGGAAGTGATCTGTGGATATCCTGGTCCCAAGTTGTATAAGGCTTTAAATGTCAGCAACAAAACTTTGAAGGTAGCTCAGTAGATAACAGGCAGCCATGGCGGACCTTTCAACCCTGGTATAGCTGAGTTTTCCCACTAAGCACCCTGCAGCTCTTGAACCAAGCAGAAGGCTAACCGCCAGCCCCAGCCCATACAGTTTGCTAGAACAGATCGGAGAATAAAATGACTACAGTGACAAACATAATATTCTGAATAAGAACATGTTGGGAGCTGGCAGTGTGAAAACCTTCTGCAGTACTGAGGAGCTACCACTGGATGGAGCCCAAGTACCATTCCCACACATAAAACATTCTCCCCACAATTTGCAACTCTCTCAAGAGATTAAAAAGCCCAGGTCAAATCAAATATTTGTTTTCTATTGTGCTAGGTAAAAATGTAGCTTTATTCCTATTTAAGTAAGTTTGACTGGTTAGGTAATATCTACTACAAGCAGATATACTAATATATAGGTAATATTTACTACAAGCAGATATACTAATATCTGCTTATTATCCTTGGAACGAAATGCGTTGGTTAATTTTGTATATACCTTAGACAGGCGGAAGTCAACGAGTATTTTGTCATCCATTTCCAATAGGTTTGCCTTGAAAATTAGTTTGTTGTTTCTTCTATCTGTGGTTGATATGGTAACCTTAGAAGGAAAATGAGTTTTTTATCAGAGGGAAGGGGTTTGCAAAGCATATTTACAGTCAATAATGCTCTTTTTTTTATGCTGTGAACCCCGCTGAGATCTGTCAATATAAGTTGGTATACAAATCAAATAAAAAAATAAATCTCTGGAGTTGCAAAGTTAGGCTCTCTAAGTTTACGGCAGCCTTCACACTATTTTTCTCACTAGCAACCAAATGAGGATGCATCTGGCTAAAGATCTCCCCAACAGGCCTTGAATTCAAAAATAACTATTTCTTCTAGGACATTGTGTATCTCCTAGCTAAACAAACAATATATATTTATTTTGTATGTAAATGCATACAAGCAGTGCTTTCCCCCCCCCCCTAAAAATATGTTTAGGGGTACATGTCCCTCCAGACAAAAAGCACTGCATAAAAGTATATAAATGCAAATTAATTTTATTTATTTTTAAATTACCTGCCCTACTCGGTACTGCTTACAACTTAAAATCACAGCGTGGAAATACAAGAAAATCACATTGAATAAAACAAAAATTAAGCAACAAACAGAAATGCAAAAGAGAACAATTAAAAATACAACAAAGGCCAAGCACCACAGACAAATCACGACTTTTAGAGAAGGTTTTTCCTGCCAACTGACAGAATAAAAATGTATGTACCAAGCAGCAACAACAACAACTACCAGAGAAGGAATGACCCATGTCTCACAGGCCAAGGTGTTCCATAATATTGATGCACCCACTGAGAAGAAGAAGAAGGGTTTGGATTTGATATCCCGCTTTATCACTACCCGAAGGAGTCTCAAAGAGGCTCACATTCTCCTTTCCCTTCCTCCCCCACATCAAACACTCTGTGAGGTGAGTGGGGCTGAGAGACTTCAGAGAAGTGGGACTAGCCCAAGGTCACCCAGCAGCTGCATGTGGAGGAGCGGGGATGCGAACCCGGTTCACCAGATTACCAGTCTACCGCTCTTAACCACTACACCACACCCTCTTCTCTTGCTGCCATCAATCGTGCCTACACCACAATGCCTCTCTGTCCATCTTGTGTGTGATGTACACACACAATTAATTCACACCTGGTTTGTGCAGCCCTTCTTCCAGACGTAGCCCATTTTTTCGCAAACTTCCTTCAATACGTGGTAAGACTGGTCAGCGTCCAGCTTCAAAAAGAAACGGGTCATTCTCTTCACTAAGCGCTGCCATGAATTCTAAGAGAGAAAGGAGAGGAAGGCACTAGAAGTCAGCTGAAGACTAGAACGAACGTCGAGTTTTCATCAAAAGGCTTTGCACTGTTTTATGATGCTAAAGAATTGCATAGCAATCATTTAAAAATATGTGTGTCCTGTGCATGAACCAAATATATACACCCTTGTGCAAATTAATTGAAACAAAGCATGTTTTCTATCTTACTCATAATCCTGTACTCAAAACAAACACAAAAAGTCAGTTGACCATTATGGTGCCGGAAGCTCTGCAACCAATAGAAGGAATGATGCACTCACCACAATATATTGAAGTTCTTTGAAAGAGAGTTATTCCAGAGCTGGAAAAGAGGTATCCTGACGGTACTGGGATATTGCAGCAGGACCTAGCCCCCGTCACACATCGAAAGTGGTGAAGAAATTCATGACAGAGCAGCAAATACAGGTACTTGATTGGCCAGGGAATTCCCCGGACGTAAATCCCATTGAGAATTTGTGGGCTATATGCAAAAGTCGCCTCCGTGCTGTAGATTGTACGACTATGGAGAAGCTCATTCAGGCGCTGATTCAAGTGTGGTACAGGGATCCGGAAATCAACAGTGACTGTTCGAAACTAGTACTACATCTACATCAACCTTTTATTGGCATCAAACGAACATCAAAAACAAATCAATACAGAATTACCACTTCCCCAGTGGCACAAAACTTTGCTAAAAGAAAGGAGGCAGAGCAGTCTATCGTCACATCTCTAGGTCTCCAGGGAGATCAGACGTCAGCAGTGTATTTCGACAACAAATAACCAAATGGAGATATTTGGCCACTAACTTGGTGAGCTCCTGATCTTTCCCCAGTAATAGGAAATGTATGACCTCCAACTCTGGTTTCCATTTGGGGATGCAGAGTTGATCTAGAAATTGCTGACGGAGATAATCATATAGTTTACAATTAAGAGCCATATGTGTAAGGGTTTCCACCAGGTGGTCTTCACATGGGCAAGTTCTTTCTCCCTCCACCCTGCCTGAGAACCTTCCCCAAAGGAGGTTTGATGGATTTACACTAAACCTGGCCAGCGAAAATGCCCTTCTTTCTGGAGGGTAAGCAGAAATTCAAGGTAATTGTGGTTAATTTCATGTGCCCAAGAAAGTTGAAAATAAAGAGGGGAACATATTTTTTCTGCTGTTACTGTTAGTTCTTGGCGTTCAATATCCCACAACCTAGTTTTTATTATAGCCTTGGCAGATGGTCGGGACATCGATCGAAACTAGTAGACTCCATGCCAAACAGTGTTCAAATGCTGCTTAAAAATAGCGGAGGTCATATCCGTTACTAGTGTATGTATATGTGAGTTTTGTGCAATAAACTACATTGTTTGTTTCAATTAATTTGCACATGGGTGTATATATTTTTTCGAGGGCTGAAGCATTAAATTGGGGGGGGGGGGTTGCTGTTACGGTGCAAAACAAAAGCACAAGGGCCTCTATAAGTTCCAAAAACAACGAAAGTTCCGATTGGCCCGATAGCCGAGCCACCGGACCAAGTTACCTGGGAAGAACTGGGAGTGCCAAGCAGTTGGCTGTTGAGCAGCATGTGTTCAGGGCAGGCTGGCTGGGAGAAGCTGATGCCTTGCACTAGCTTATCGATGCCAGCTGGACCGCTATCCCACAAAGGAAGTCCAGTGCCAGGTTCCGGCTGAGAATTGGAGCAGGTCTTCTTCTCCTCACTGCAGCAACGAAAACAAAGCAGTGTTACGTTCCTAAATGGCGCAGCAACACATTTTCTAGAACTTTTTTATTTCCGCTACATGCGTTGGCCCTCATAACTGGGCATTAAGTTGGCCTTTTTCTTGGCCATTTCCATCATTACTTAAATCGTTCTATCATGATCGAATTGCCTTAATGCAGGCACGTCCAACAGGTAGATTGTGATCTACCAGTAGATCACTGGATGTCTGTGGTAGATCACTGGTAGATCACTGGAGCTCTTTGGTATGCAAAGAAGCTCAACAACTTAGGCTTCCTGTAAAAAAAAAGCTCAACATTTTTGCCCTGCACCCCCAAAAAACAGGGCTTTCCTCCTTCCTATAAAAAGATCAACAACTTTGACCTGAACCCCTAAAAGGGGGTAGATCACTGCCAGTTTTTAACTCTATGAGTAGTTCACAGTCTCTTGGGAGTTGGCCACCCCTGCTAATGTAAAAAGTCACTTTTTTTCTGCATTGCATGTTTGCGGAATCATAAAACACACACAGCCTTGACGGTAGAACCTGCCCAGATTTAAGATTCTCTTATGTGGCCCTTCTTAGGATCCTCCTGGTTTCAGAGACAAGCGAAGAGGTGACCTGAGAGAGGGCCTTTTCAGTGGTGGCGCCCTCTCTCTGGAATGACCTCTCCAGAGAGGCTCTCTTGAGCATTTACCACACAACTTGAACATATTACTTTGTTATGTTCTGCAGGACTTAAAACATACCTCTACCTCCGTCCATTTTCTCCTGCACGTAAATAAGACCCAGACGCTAGAACCATCAGATTAATCCTCATATTAAGGCACACATCAAAGTCCCATATGTTCCCCAACTTTGGTATTTAAACAGGATAAAATGAGTGCTTTCAGATACAAAAACATCTCCGCTGCGGCCCTCGCCCTCTGCGTACGAGTTGTTTTGCTCCTATTCTGTCAAATCAAGGGGGCAGGCAGCACTGCAGCGAAGGAGAGGCAAGAAGGGTTCTGGCTCTGTTAAACTGGCTACTGCAGCCTAGTGACACAGTGCAGACTTGCCACAGATCCCCTCTGGTTTTGTTACTTGCGGAACACGTCTTAAGATATGGCAGCACAGAATAAGCCATTGCAGAGCTTCAGAGTAATAAATAAATAAAATAAAATGTTCCCCATCAAGATTATTAGCGAGACACCACATACACACATTTTTGCCCGTGCGTTGGACACGATGAACGAATATATTTTTCACCTGCGTGCACTTTTCACTGGAGAGAAGTCTGTATCAGATCGGATGTGCTTAGAAAAACATCCTGGGGAATCAGATAGTCCCCCCGAGGAGACTCGAGGCCGCTTTATGCCTAGAAAGAAAAACTAGTACTCAGTTTTCGAAGGGGGGGGGACATATTTTTGTCATTCACTGTTAAGTACATAGTAAATCCCAAGTAAAATGATTGGATAGTTGCTGTTGTTGTTTTTAAATGGCTCCAACCTTTCCAAAGGTGCTGTGTGGCCAGGGCCGGCGCGTCCATTAAGGCGAACTAGGCAGTTGCCTAGGGCGCCAAAATGGAGGGGGCGCTGGCAGGCCTGCCCCTTGCCCCCCGCCACCGCCCGGTGCTGCCCCAGCCAGCGGCGAAAACCGCGGCGGCGCGGGGCGCCCGGCCGGGCAGGGGGCGGGGCACCATACGTCATGCGCAATGACGTCACGTGGCCCGCCCCCTCGCCTAGGGCGCCAAAATCCCTAGCACCGGTCCTGTGTGTGGCAGACTCACTCTTCCCAAGACAAAAAGAAGCTAAACGCACATCACTTGTATTTGTGAACACTAATGTAAACTCAAAACCACCCACAGTGGTACTTTGGAAGTCGAACGGCTTAGTTGTCGAACAAATCGGCTCCTGCACGGCGCAAACCCAGAAGTGATTGTTCCGGTTTGCGAACGTTCTTTGGAAGCCAAACGTCCGACGCGGCTTCTGCAGCTTCCGATGGACTGCAGGAAGCTCCTGCAGCCCATCGGAAGCCGCGTGCCTTGGTTTTCGAACCGAACAAACTCCCGGAACGGATTAAATTCAAGAACCAAGGTGCCACTGTATTCAAACTTCATGAATGGTGGGATCAAATAATTGCAATAGAACTGCCAAATGATCTGCAGAATTCTCAGACCAACAACTTCTTCCCATTGTTAGAGCTAGCCAACATGTTGACTCAAAGTGACTGTCAGGGAAGTGCCGGGGAACGGCCTGGAGCCAAGGGAGGGGGCTGAGCAGAGCGAGAATGAGCCCGTAGAAAGCTGCAGCCAGGAAGCGAGCTCAGAGGTGGAAGGGCTCTCGGATGCAAGAAAGGAGCCTCAGCAACACCTGAGCAGTTCCGGGACGGAAGGGGAGGTGGTGCCTGTCCCTTCGGCAAAGGAACGAAGGGGGTGGAAACGCCGAGAAGAGAGGAGGAGACTCGGGGTACCCAGGTTGCTATGCTGGAGGCATAGTCGTAAATCTCCACTTCCGGGATCTGTAAGCGACGATTCGGACGCATGAAAACCTAGCTGCATTCTGTATATATGTATATAATAAAGTATAGTAAAAAATATCTCTCAGTGAGTAGAGGCATTTCTTGCAGAGAGCTTCCAGACCCCTTCACAGTGACTAAGGAGGCTTTCCACATCACAGTTGGTGCTCCCACATGTCACTCGGGAGGGGTGTGTGTGCTGAATCATAATATTGGAATGATTTACACTGGTTTTCATCCTAGAGTCAAACGTGAATGTACCGATTCCAGGCATAGGCAAACTCGGCCCTCCAGATGTTTTGGGACTACAACTCCCATGATCTCTAGCTAACAGGACCAGTGGTCGGGGATGATGGGGATTGTAGTCCCAAAACATCTGGAGGGCCGAGTCTGCCTATGCCTGGATTAACCCAAGATGAGCCCTTATTAGTAGCAGACCTTGATAAATGGGACTGATCAGCAAAGGGGATGAAAAAGCAAGCAAAATCTGCCCTCAAGTAAAATTAAAATAGGGTGAGCCACCTAATTTGTAAATATCAATATCTTTAAATATATAACTCGCTCCTTTCAGTGGCATATATGAGAGATGTCATCTTAACCGTTTTTAGGTGTCAAAAGATTTCAAATATGCAGCTACATACAAAATTCACATGCATTTATTTATTTTTAATTACCTTTCTTTAAAGCTTTTGTGTACCACCTGTCCTTTTTTAGGTCTTCAATAGTAAGCCTTGATGCAGGGTCCTCAGTTAATAGTTTGAGGAGTAAAGCTGCAAAGAAATAAAGAATTGGGTTATATGCATGGCCTACAAGTTCTGAAATTGTCCACCTTCTGTGGCAACGGCTTGCAATTCAGTTGAGATGCCCTCAAACATTGTTTCACCAGTTTTCAAATAAATCATTACAATTTTTACATGAACCAGAGTCACCGAACTTTTAAAGATGCTCTTTGGAGGATATGATCTATCAAGACTGTCCGCCAAGTACCGGTAAATATAAAGACAGGCAGTAAAGGTCTGTACCTAGTGGCAACGAGTCTATCTTCTTCCATGGTGACAAATATGTTTTCTTTTCTTTCCAATCGCAGTATTCTTGACATGTGTCAACAGGATGGTCCCATGGCAATTCTGCAAGAAAGAAAGCCACATTTCTTGACAAAACTTGTCAGTGATCTGGGGACAAGGCATTTGGGTTTCAACCAAATGGATGTTAGCATTTTAAGAGGAAGAGACACACCCGAGGGTTATAATAAGGTCACTAATAACCACACTGCTAATTCAAAATGAGGAATTAATAACTACTTAGACTAGAAAACTAGTCTCCAGTAAAGCTGTGAGCAATGAACATCTCCGGCAATTTCTTTTTTTCTGTTCCAGCTTGGCTACAAATGTCACACTATCAGACAATATGGTTTCTATGCAATTGGCTCCAGATTTATGCAGTTTAAAAATTAATTTTATTATATGTATTAAAACATTTATATCCTACCGTTCTGGTGCAAAAGCACTGCTCAGGGCTGCTTGCAATATTTAAAACTATATGAAACTATCAACCACTGAGAGAATCAGTAGTTGTATGCTGCTAAAACAGTGAAGAATTCATTATTATTTTTTTTAAATGCTAGTTTCAGCAACACATTTATAAATGAACATTCTATGCTGAATGTATAGAATGCTTTAACTTAAATGACTCTTCCTTCCAAAGCCTGTTTTTTAAAAAGTGCAGAATCTTGCAGGTTTATCAAACACTGGAAACTTGTTATTGGCGTATTATTGCTACTTTTGGTGTTGAATCGGTAGAAATGGTTGTGCTTTTATTCTATCTGCTTAAATTTGAGACATATATAGATATAGATATAGATATTAAAAGGATGTACAGTGGTACCTCGGTTTAAGAACAGTCCGGTTTAAGAATGATTCGGTTTACAAACTCCGCAAAACCGGAAATAGTGTCCTGGTTTGAGAACTTTACCTCGGTCTAAGAATGGAATCCGAACGGTGGAAGGGCACCGGCGGCGAGAGGCCTCATTAGGGAAAGCGTGCCTCAGTTTAAGAATGGACTTCTGGAACGGATTAAGTTCATAAACCGAGGTACCACTGTATTGAAGGAGAGGGGGAAATTCGCATAGCTGCTTTTAAGAGGAGAGCTTTCTCGTGGTAGACAGCTTGGTTGGAGAGATGTTCTCAGCAATTCTTGTGAGTAACCATACAGACAGTAATGGTTAAGAGGGTAATTAATTAGCTTCAACAATCTCCCCTTAACTACACTGGAAAGGAAGATTTAGCGGCACTCCATATATGAATTGTGTAACTCTGTGTGCTAATAAATGTACTACTATGGTGTCATTTTTAAAGAGACAAAAGAACCACATGTATTCGTCCTCTGATGGCTCCCTTTGCAACTCAAGATTTAGAGTGGCGTACGACCTTCCAAGCCATGGGTGCCTCATCTTATGTGACCGAAATCAGTCACAAGTTTGTACTTCCAAGTTAATAAGATCAGCCAGCAACTTTTGCAGAACAGCTATGGGTATTGGTTGTTCTAATCTTGCTTAAGTTTTTCAAGAATGAAAAATATACAGTACATGGGCCTTCCTCTGTTTTTTTAATGTCCCCTTCCCACCAGTATTATTTGTTCTGGTGAATCGTGAAGGCCTGCAGGCAATGAATGAACTAGATCAATATCCTTAATCAATATCCTGAATTCCCAAGAGATAATACACCAAGGCGCACTGCTGATCTGCATCCCTGTTGTGTAAATGTAGGGCATTAGTTTTAAAAGGCAAATTCTTATCAACAAACTGGTGTTAATAAAAAAGAATTAAAACTTGGGTAGCTCTTACCTCCAGCCAACATAGCAGTGAGTACGATTCCGCATGACCAGACATCAACTGGCTCGGCATGGAATTCTTTTCTTTTAAGGACTTCCGGTGCGATGTACGGGAGCGTGCCACACATCTTGTTCAACAATCGCTCACGGCCATTGTACTTAAACACAGTTGCAAGTCCAAAGTCAGAGATTTTGAGATTATCTAAACAAACACAAGCATAAAGAAGGTTTCTTGCGCATCATTCTAATTCATCATATTTGTTTGAAGCACACTAAAGCATGGGTAGGTAAACTAAGGCCCAGGGGCCGGATCCGGCCCAATCGCCTTCTAAATCCGGCCCGCAGACCGCCCGGGAATCAGCATGTTTTTACATGAGTAGAAGAGTTTGGATTTGATATCCCGCTTTATCACTACCCGAAGGAGTCTCAAAGCGGCTAACATTCTCCTTTCCCTTCCTCCCCCACAACAAACACTCTGTGAGGTGAGTGGGGCTGAGAGACTTCAGAGAAGTGTGACTAGCACAAGGTCACCCAGCAGCTGCATGTGGAGGAGCGGAGATACGAACCCAGTTCACCAGATTATGAGTCTACAGCTCTTAACCACACACCACACTGGTAGAATGTGACCTTTTATTTAAAATGCATCTGTGGGTTATTTGTGGGGCCTGCCTGGTGTTTGTACATGAGTAGAATGTGTGCTCTTATTTAAAATGCATTTCTGGGTTATTTGTGGGGCATAGGAATTCGTTCATATTTTTTTTCCAAAATATAGTCCGGCCCACCACATGGTCTGAGGGACGGTGGACCAGCCCACGGCTGAAAAAGGTTGCTGACCCCTGCACTAAAGTAACATTGATCTAAAGACACAAACATTTAACTTTTTAAAAAATGGTCCTTTTAAGTATGCCAGCTCAGAAATTTGTCACTGATACTACCGGTAATCTACCCCGCTCCTTAGTATGCCAGCTCAAAAATATCCCATTGATACTAGTGGGCCATGTCTACATAAGCGGGCATTAAGTTTTCTATTGCTGCTCCAAATCAAGGATAGCTGAGTGAAATGCTAAAAAAAACCAAACCTAAGTCCTCTGACTGCTTGATGTTTGGTGTTAGCAACAGAGAGGACTTGTTGCTTTCACATCCAAAGTGCGGGCCGCTTTTTCACTTGTGGAAAATTGATACTAAACTAAAGAAATGACATCTAAAATCTGAAAATAATTCCGCTAACCTATTTTCTGGCAGCAGCAGATTTATAGACCATTAGACTGAAGCGGTCTCTCTCTCTTACCCGTTCCATTTAGCAGCAGATTCTCAGGCTTAATATCCCGATGCGTTACTCCTATACTGTGAAGGTAGACCTTTCAAAATGATACAAGGCATTAATAGAAAGCATTCATTTAACCTGCTTTCACACACATAAAAAGAGCTTGAAAAAGCAACATAAATGAACTTACCACTCCAGCTATAAGCTGGTGGAAAAACTTCTGTGCTTCTGCCTCAGGCATTCCTACATCTGGCTCTGCAAGGAAGGTACCATAGCTTCATGAAGAAAGATACTAACAACATTTACACAGTGATAGCAGCGTTTCTAATCAATATACCGTATTTTTCGCTCCATAAGACGCACCTGAACATAAGACGCACCAAGTTTTTAGAGGAGGAAAGGGGGAAAGCCCTGTTTTTTTGAGGATCAGCTCAAAGTGGTGCAGCTTCTTTTGCAAAGGGAAAAGCCCTGTTTTTTTGAGGATCAGCTCAAAGTGGTGCAGCTTCTTTTGCAAAGGGAAAAGCCCTGCTTTTTTGAGGATCAGCTCAAAGTGGTGCAGCTTCTTTTGCAAAGGGAAAAGCCTTGCTTTTTTGAGGATCAGCTGAAAGTGGTGCAGTTTCTTTTTCAAAGAGGAAAAGCCCCGTTTTTATGGGGTTCAACTCACAGTTTGCAGCTTCTAATCCTACAGGAAAGGGAGCCATTTCTACAGTTTCCAGACAGATAATCTAATCAGTCAGTCACATGTCACTGGGGAAACAGCCTCCCTCTGCATTCAACAACGGAGGCCTGGGCAAGGGGGCAGGGCTGGAAAGGGAGCCTTATCTCTCTCCCCGATCGCTTGCTAAACAGCTGTTCAGCGGCTTCCTTTCAACACCCTCTTCTCTCTTTGTAAAAAAAGAGCACAATCTGCCTTTGGCCCCTAGGCAATTTGGCTCCAGGGACCATGCATTCGCTCCATAAGACGCACAGACATTTCCCCTTACTTTTTAGGAGGAAAAAAGTGTGTCTTATGGAGCGAAAAATACAGTAACGTTTCTGGTTGTTTGCCCTGAAATAGTTATGGCCGAAGACATTATTGGGAGCAAATTGAACACCATGTTCGGGAGCCAAAACGTTCACGTCGCAAGGTGTTCAGGATCCAAGGAACGACTGTATATAGATGGCTTAAATAAATAAACCGTTTGACCCTTGGAGGGCATCCTCACCCAATGACCATTCTGTGGCCTGTCTTCCTATCCCAGAAAATCCCCTGTACCTATTCGGTCAAAGAGTTCTCCCCCGCTGCAGTACTCTAGGAACAGATACTGAATAGTGCCTTCTCGCCGATGTCCGTAAAACTTGACAATGTTCTCGTGATTTAACATTTTGTTAATGCATATCTCCTTCTTAATCTGATCTGGGCACTCTATAGCGCATTTCATGTCCACAATCTTCACCGCCACTGCTTCTTCCGTGCGTCTGTTCACAGCCAACTGAACTCTATAAAGAGAAAGTGGAAAGCAGGGTTTTTATAGATTTGCTTGCCAGCCATAGCACACATTTTCTCCTCCTGGGGGGAAAAATGAGCAAATTCAACAACCCAAATTAAAGCTCTTGTGATTTTTTACAACGCTCGACACAAGAATACAGCAGCAATTTCAATTTACAGTTTACTCTTGTTCTGGAACCATCAATTTACCTCCATGTATTATAATATGTTGCATGGTATTGCCTAAGCTATACTCACTCTCCGTAAGCGCCTTCCCCGAGGGTTTGCACCAAGTCCCAGTCTTCCACAAAAGGCACGGCCATCTTGACAAACAGGACACACTCTGCAGATCAAAGAAATAAGGAATCGGAAGTCAAGGGTCATAAGTATTTGGCTGCCAAGGCAGAAGGGGGTGGGGGAGTGGTAGAGAATTTGCTTTGCATGAAGTAGATCCCACATTCAATCCCCAGCATCTCCAGTTAAGGCTAAGAGAGAACCCTATTTGAAATCTTGGGAGTGCTGCAGCCAGTCATTGTAGATAACATAGATGGACTAATAGACTTATCAGTATAAGGCAGCTTATTTCTGAAAAACGCTAAAGGGGATAATATAGGAGTCTTACCTCAGAATGCTAGGGGTTGTACTCAGTGCTAGTCCTACTCAAGAGTAGGCCCACTGGAGTTTATGTTTATATATACAGGTGAAACTCAAAAAATTAGAATATTGTGGAAAAGTCCATTTACAGGTGAAACTCCAAAAATTAGAATATCGTGGAAAGGTTCATTTCTTTCAGTAATTCAACTTAAAAGGTGAAACGAATATATGAGATAGACTCATGACATGCAAAGCGAGATATGTCAAGCCTTTGTTTGTTATAATTGTGATGATTATGGCGTACTGATGAAAACCCCAAAGTTGAAATTGTTAAGTAGGAGGTTCTCATCAGCGGTTTGCGAACTATTTCTGGAAGCCGAACGTCCAACAGGGCTTCTGCGGCTTCTGATTGGCTGCAGGAGTTTCCTGCAGCCAATCAGAAGCCGCGCTTTGGTTTCTGAATGTTTTGGAAGTTGAACGGACTTCCAGAACAGATTCTGTTCGACTTCCAAGGTACGACTGTATTACATCCACCAAAACCTATTTACACTGTTGAATTAATCTTAATGCTATCAACGTTTTCAAGTGTACACAATTCCCCCCATATATTCAATAAACATTTCCCAGTTTTCTCAAAACGTTTGTTCTTCTTGTTCTCTTAGTCTATATGTTAAGTCTGCAAGGTGTGTATATTCCATCAGCTTAAGTTGCCATTCTTCTTTAGTTGGGACCTCGCTCGTTTTCCATTTGGGGACTAACAAAACACGGGCCGCAGTAGTGGCATACATAAATAACCTTTTTTGACACCTGGGAATGTCAAGTCTAAATTATCCCCAACAAAAATGACTGGTTGTTTTTGTTTGTTTGTTTGTTTTGGAAAAGTGCTTTTAAACATTTTTTTCAATTCATTATAAAGTATTTCCCAATACTTTTTTACCCTTTTACAGGTCCACCACCTAAGAAAGTACGTACCCTCAACCTCATTACATCTCAGACACTTATCTGATTCAGTATTATATATCTTAGCAAGCCTAAGGTAAAAGGTAAAGATACCCCTGACTATTAGGTCCAGTCGTGTCCGACTCTGGGGTTGCGGCGCTCATCTTGCATTACTGGCCAAGGGAGCTTCCAGGTCATGTGGCCAGCATGACAAAGCTGCTTCTGGCGAACCAGAGCAGTGCACGGAAATGGCGTTTACCTTCCCACCGGAGCAGTTCCTATTTATCTACTTGCACTTTGACGTGCTTTGGAACTGTTAGGTTGGCAGGAGCAGGGACCAAGCAACGGGCGCTCACCCCGTTGCGGGGATTCGAACCGCCGACCTTCTGATCGGCAAGCCCTAGGCTCTGTGGTTTAACCCACAGCGCAAGCCTACTCAGAGTTAAATACCATCTGTAAATCATTCTCAAGTAGTTCTCCCAGAGTAAAACCACTGAAGTTAATGGACATGCCTACCTTAGGTCCACTCATTTCAGCAGGTCAACTCTTGAGTAGAAATTAGATGGATACAATGTGATGAATTCAATCCTATGCACGCCTAAGCCAAATACTGGAACTTGCTTGAGTAAATATGCATAGAACGGGCTGCTGAAAAAGCTTCTCCTCAGTTATCTGCCCAGGAAAATCTCAACCTGAACCCACTTGACTTAGAACACAGCCAGAAACTGACCATGTACGTAGGACTTTTAATTGTCGCTCACTCTCGTCCACATTGGTCCTTTGTTCTATCTTCGCTATAACTGAGTTCAAGTTATTTTCAGGTCTCAGGGAACTAAATTTCTTCACCTTCAAATCTTAAGGTGTGACGAACCATTTAGAAATACTTTGCAAGTTGTTAAACCATTTTCCTCGGGTCTGGGCAACCTATGGCTGCCATCATCACTGAACACTGGCCATGCTGCTTCGAGATGGTTGGCAGGAGTTGAGAGAATATAGGATGGATGTGGATTATTTTGGTTTTTTAAATTCAAGTAAGGCTTCCAATCTCCCATACCTTTTTATGCAGGCCTGTAGAACCTCACTTGTTGAATTGCTCCTGTCAGCAAATTGTTAAAATGTGTTGTGGAATGAAACACCCACTGTAGAGAATGCCTGGTTCCACAAAACAAGGCAAGTAGGAGAAAACAAATTCAACTCTTTTAGGACCACTGATTTCTTTAATTCGGATAAGCTTTCAATTACACAGAATTCTTCCTATATGAAGAGTAACGTACAACACAGCTTGCTTTTCAAGTTTGTTTGTTTTTTAAATGAGAGGTTAGCCACTAAATGAAAAGGACTCAATGAAAGGCTCAGCATTCATTGCCTTCTCTGCAATGCACATTGTTGCATCTCCCATTCACACACTTTTAATAACAGCTGGACAGGAAGTAATTCAACAGGTGAGGCTTTCTCCAGTTCTGCAAACACAGTGCTGAAGTGTTACAGTACACCTCCCGATTGCAAAAAAGAAGTTCATCCAAAAGAGAAGTTTGCAGGAATAAATAAATAAAAATTGAGGACCGTAAGGGGCCAAAAAATGTCACTAGAACAGCAAAATGAGGAGTGCAGAATGACCACAGAATGTGAATTAAATGGAGCTTCCTAGAGGACATGGCTGGATGGCACCTTGAACAGGAGCACACTGCAATGTTTTTGTTGCATGCAGGTGCCAACACAGGGCATAACTTTACTACCTATATAGCCATGGGCTTCTGCAAACCTGCCAGGCCATTTATTACATAAACCAACTTTCAACCATTATAGCATTTTAACAGCATTCATAAAACAGATCGTGATTATAAATCAAAGTTTTAAGCTAACTAAAAGAATCCCTTATCAGCCACAATTCCTACCCTCAATCAATCAATCAAAGTTTTATCCCAACCCATAACTCTTACACACACACTCAAAAATCTCCCTCAAAAATCCCCCATGCTCAAGTACCATGCTTTGGTACTTTTCGGAAAGTTACCAAAACCTGCAAAGACACAACATATATGAATTACCACCCACCCTTTTGAAAACATTCGTGCATTAGGACACAGAAGGGCACGTGCGTGCACAGCCAAAGAAATTTGTTTTTTTTTTTCCAATGAAGTTATTAGTCTCCTTGTTTTGCAATATGGACACCCGAATTAAAACAGCAGCGAAAAGCACAAATGCTCAAGCCATGACGACGCTCCTTTGGCCCTCCGAGCCTACCTCACAGGGTTGTTTGGGAGGGCAAACTGGGGGAAACATATGCACAAAGTCCTTACTTCCTTGGAGGGGAAAGCGGGATGCGCGAATGAAACAAGGAACCCAAGTCTCCCATGGTGGGTGGGTGGGTGGGTGCGTGGGGGGTCTCTCCCACGCCCCGCTCCCTAAGAATAGAGACCCTCCTCCACCCCACCTGGGGAGGAAAGAAGAGCGAGAGGAAAGGGGAGGCCGTCAAACCAGCAGCCCACCTCCCTCTCCAAATTTTAGCCATTTTTTCTCACCCGCCCAGCGGCGAGGGCCGCTTCCCCGGCTGATCAGCAAGCGGCGTTTCCCGCCGAAGAGCGTCGAGAGCAAGAGCCGGGCAGAGACTGGCAGAGAGACGGGAGGAAGAGGCGGCGGCGAGGGGCCGAGGGGAGGAATCCGGCGCCGGCTCCGCCTCCTGCCGGGGTGAGGCAGCATAATGGCGTCCCGGGCGCAGAGAGAGCGCGGAGGAGCCGCCGCTTTGCTAACTAATGCGAACTCGCGGCATCTTTAAGCCGTCGGTCCCAGCCCGGCTGACGCGGGAGTAGTAAGCGCCTCTGTACATCCCGCGGCGGGGCTTCTTCCTTCCGAGTAGACGCGGTTGGGGATTTGGCTAGGAACTGCCCCTGCACGCTTGTAGGAAGATTTTGAGAGGTGCTTCCCCCCCCCCCCTTTCTGGGGTCAGAAGAAAGTGATTTCCAACAACTGTTGCTGAGATCTTTCCATCCGAACCTCGGGCTTCCTGCCTCCACTAACATATATTTTTTTATTTGATTTTACATGTTCATTCACAGAAATGATATTCTTGCAAATGTTAAAATTTTACACCAGATGCTTTCGAATCCTAGGACTTCCCTCCTCCCCTCCATGGGTTCTTTGGGTAACTTTTTCAACTGCATATTATTAGTCCATCTAGTTTACAGTCCTCCATTATATCCAAAGTCTGTGTATCATTGCAAGAGTTATTTAAAGCCTGCACAAGAGTTCAGCTGTTTGCAGTGGTATTTTAAATACGATCTATATTTGCCCCATTCTGTGTTGCAGTTTTGACCCTCCCGATTTCTGATTTGCCCGGTTAATCTTGCCATCTCTGCATAGTCCTATAATTTCATCTGCCAGTCCGCCCTTGCAGGTATTTCATCATCTTTCCAGCTCCGGGCAAGCTGATGAACATAAATCCTGGCCGCGATTAGGAATCTGTAGCCCTCCCTTACCCACAGGATGCTGGACAACCATGTCATTCCAAGCGGTCCCTGCGTTGAAACACGTTCATTCCAGACGCGTTCACACATTGGCTTGTACCCATGTCCGGTGTGTCGCTACACATGTACAAGTGTTTGTAAGAGTGCACGCTTGCCAATTTGCACCGCTCAGCTACGGTATCATGTGCTGACTGAAGATGTGCAGCTCAACTGTGTGTGTGTGAATGGTCCAGTTGTTGAATGTAAGAGTGTGGACGCCCTTTAGGAGGTGCTAACGTTTTGCACTTAGGTGTTCTTGAACTCCAGCTCCCTGCACCTTGACCATGGGCACTGGCTGTGCTGCCTGGGGCTGATGGGAGGTGGATCCAACATCTGCACAGCCATGTTTGCCATGCCTGCTTTAAAGTGCTGCAAGGCTTGTTTATTTGGGTTTCAGTGAACAGTGCTGCCCCTTTTTATATCTTCTGGGAGATGCCTGGCTAAACTTTAGGTAAATCGTCATTTTTCAAAGTTCAGCCTCAGCCCAGCACCGAAACCCAGTGAAGGAAGCTATCTTATACCACATTAGACAATTGGCCCATCTAGCTCAGTATTTTCTGCAGCTCTCCCAGGTTTTAGGCAGAGATCTTTCCCAACCACTTTTGGAGATGCTGGGAATTGAACCTGGGTCCTTCTGCCCAGGACAGAATTCTCTACCACAGACCTACTGCCCTTCCCCCAGGACCCCTAGGGCTGAGGTTCCCACTCTAGTGTATAGGGAAGACTGACTAGGTGATCTATGACCCCAGTGTACTACTGTCCAGATGTAGCAGTTAATGGGCAACTTTGAGAGCCCTGGTTTCTCTTAAGGTTCTCTTTCAACTGGACATAGACCAAACAGAACTTCAAACAGAGGACTGTCCCCTGGAAAATAGGACAGACCACTTTAGCAGAAATCCTAGGGCTGCTTCACTGAAAAGAATGGGCCTTCCCTAAGTAAACATGCGTAAGATTGCATTGCAAATTTAGGATCCTATTATACTTACTTGAAAGCAAGCCTCGCTGAACAGTGAGCTCAGTAAATAAAGGTAAATTATGACTGCCAAAGTGCTAGTTACTTAAGCATAACTTGTACTTGAGAAGCTTTACAACACTGGGAATCTCGCTCAAAATTCAGGAGTTTAAAATAAAGGCCATGAGAACAAGGGGACAATACCCATTCAGGCTTGTTCATTTACCCACTCTTCCAATATTGTTGCCACTTTTTTGTTTTTTGCTCACCCCTGACCTTCAGAATACATGTGATATGTCTGGTGACTCAACTTTGGGGTTAATGCAAATTTTCAGTGTCTAGTTTTAAAAATGCCTACTGCATAAGAAAATCTACATCATTTATACACAAAGTACTTGAATTCCTTCAATGGCAACAGCTGGAAGGAGGCTTGCTTCTTGTATGGCAAGTGTGTGTGTAAAGTAAGAAGCTAGCCCATTTACATAGGTGGAAGACCTCTTCCAGCTGCTTCATTCTCTTACAAGAGGGAACGGGGGAAAGTAATTCAAGTGTTGACAGATGCTCTTTTTCCAAGTTACTTATGTCTGATCATGTAGAATACAGTTGAAAACCATCAAGTGAAGGGACAGAGATAAATGAATACAAATACACACTTTTTCCATACCCTTTTTAATGACCCCATCATAAAGCTACTGTTTCTGATTTGGTAGCCAGTTCATATTTATAAAAATCATTCCATCTAATACAGACTCATTACATGAGGACGGGATTTCTTGGGCAATTAAATCCCAATTCCTTACTGACAAACAGTATAAAAAAAATCCAACTGCTTCACAGGCAATGGCTCGGTCAGTGCTCATTATGGTTTATCTGAAGGCAAATTACGTTCTCGACAATCCACGATTATCCAAGTCCTTTACCTGTTAAGGCAAAATTAATATTTTTTTTTAAAAGTTTTTGCAGTTTAGCTCTATTAGGGAAAAGGTCTCTAACCAGTAAAAACAGAGGACTCTTAAATGAAATCTCTGATAACTAACCTAGCAATTAACAAAGGATTTTACATCTTCATTAGAGAAAGAAATGGCTCTTTATGCTTTTGCTATTCAGTGCTGCTGAGAAATCTATTAATTTGACATGCTCCAATCATTCCCCAACACCATCCAGTCTGGGTAAAAAGTAGAGCAACCATTCCACTTCACTTGTATTGTGATGTAGTGGCTCATGATAGAGCTAAATGTTGTAGCAAGACAGTGTTAATTACTTTCTAGGGTTTAAGACCTTGAACAGCCCAGACACATACCATTCCAGAAGCAAATGGGACCCATGCGACATTTCTCCCATGACTTTCAAATATAGGAAAGAAAACTCAGTGTCTGGAAGCAGACAGACACCACACACAGCACAACTACTTACTTTGTATATTCGGACTAGCCAGTGTTCTGTGGTATATGCCTCTTCCAATACATCAAGCTCAAAGTCTTTGTTGCCAATCTCAGCATTTCTCACTCTGTCATAACCTGGAGGACGCTCTGGAAAAGAGGTGGGAGAGAGAATTAACAAAAGTAGCTTCAGTCAGTTCCCTGGTGCCCTTCTCCCTATTAACTCTAGTTTTACCACTGTAATAAAAAAATCTGTTCATCGCCCGCCAGCTTTCCATCAATTCACAGCCAATGACTTGTTCAATAAAAGGGGAGTGAGAGGAAGCAAATTAAACAGGATGTAATGTGTGACTGAAAGAAAAAAAACCTCCCCTGCCACAATCTATTATGCTAGAAACACTAATTACATGTCAGAGAGAAGACCAGGGATCATCCCAAAACACAACTCCTAGGCAAAATTTCTGGTTCTCATTTGCAGTGCCCAGATAAAAGTGACTTACTGGCTTCTGTATAGACTTGGCCAAAGCGATAGTAGCACATCTTGTACATGAGGCAGTTAAGCAGCACAGGAGAGCCCTCCCTGTCCACACGGAACTCTCCTGTTGGTGTGTAGTAATCATGCTCCTTTATGTGCTTTCCAGTGTCTGTGCTGCCTCCTATTCGCACCATCCACAGAAATTTATTGATATCTAAGGAAGAAGCAGCAACTTTGTCAATGTAACAGAGCAGAAAACCTATTAATAAAGAACAATTAAAGGTCCTTTCATGGGAAATTTGCGCAATACAGGTATATTACCATCCGAGGAATATCCAGTGAGGCCTCCAAATATTACCAGCACATAACTGACATCCAGCTCCCTCATAATCTCGTAAGCTCGCTCTTCTGTGGATGCCATGGCCTGAAAATTAAACAGCAGCTTATAAATTCACGTATCTCAGTTACCATGCCTTTTATTATCTATGTATAAATAAAGAGTCTTAAATCCTTCATTCAATTTTGTAGTTCATAATAAATAGCAGGGACAAGAAAACTGCAAAATGCCTTCATAGTTTCTCTGGAATGCGATGAGGGGAAAATCCTTGGAATTCACAGAGCTACTGCACCTACCTGACCAACTCGAGAAATGTGGGTGTTATTCCAAGTGTTGTTATCCACAAGAATTGTTCGGTTTGCCATGGCTGTTATCTGATATCCATAATCCCACCAGGACATTACTTTCGCATCCTGAGCTCGAAACAGAAAAAAGCAATCAATATAGTGTATTAAAAGGCAGTAAATGAGTTTGAGCTGATTTGTGATGCAGTGAAAGGACAAAATGACTACAAAAAAAATCTCTTTGTGGGTCACTATCCTAGGATTATCAGTTGAATGGAAATGACAGTATTCTCAAAAATTCATATGTGACCATATGAAGCAGGTTTTTGCACAACAGAAGAATGATGAATTTGCCACTGTGAACAGATTTAATACGTATGCTGACAAAGTATTTTTAATAATAGAAGTGTTTTAATTAGAAACCATTCTGCTTGGGCTTGGAGACTCTACACCTGCCATTTTACATTAGTAATTTTCAAAAAAGCTTTTTAAAAAGTATTTACAAGAATTGTACAGTGCCAATTCATTATATGTATTTTAAATTATTGGGATATGAGGAAGAATTTAGTTTTTTTTAATACTCTGTATCTGCATGTCCCCCCCCCCTTTCAATTAATTATACAACATTCTGGAGTTTCAACAGATTCTGAAGGTTCAACATTCAACAGATTCAGTAGCCAACAGCATTTCCCCTCCCCACCTTGAAGTTCATCCAAGACAATTAGAGCCAGCACACATTCAGACAGGTACCAGTGCCAAGAATCTAAGCCAACAAGACAGACTGGGCAACAGTCCTTTCATATAATGACATTACAAATACACAATCAGGCAGTAATTGAACATTCATGCCACCACAAATATTTCAGATTGAAGGAGAAAATATATGCAGATTTGCTAAAATGTAAACTAACCACCTGCTTCCAAATAAACTTGATGGATCATCAAAATCATCTTCAGAGGCCCTACTCAGGATCCCTACCCTTATCCACAACTCCTACTCACTTGCCAGGTTACCTTCTTGATGATTTTTAGGGGAAGTAACGCTTTATTCCTCAGTAGGACCTGATCCATGATGCTCCTACTGAATCTGTAGATTATTTTATCCGTTCAAATACTGCTGTCTAATGATTTTCTTTTTGTGTATTGTTAGCTGCCTTGGGAATCTTTGTGAATGAAATATTTAAAGTATTTATAATAGCTGACACATGTGCTTTGGACTAAACTTCAGCCAACATAAAGATTAGGAAGCATACCTGCTCCTTTAGGGCAGGCCCTCCAACCTCTCCACAACACCTAAAATAAACTCAATGTGTGTGCAGAGACCAGCCCTGTAGAGATTTATACCTCTGGTGTATTGTGACGAAGCCAATAATAAGCTTCCCTGAAGTCATCAAAGATTATTCTGCTGCCATCACCACCACGTGCTGACAGCACTATGGAGGGAGAAGAGTAGGCTTCACTGGTTACCCAAGTTGAATGGAAAGTGTAGGTGATCAAGAAGAAAGCCATGACCAGGATCATGCCACTGGCAACCTAGGAAAGCAAGAGTAGCCATTAAAATGTAAAACAGTCACTCAGTAGTTATACAGAAACTACCTTACTTACAACACAAAAACTGTTACCCATATATAGCAGGTGATGCAATTCCCACAATATTTCTTTCCTATGCACATCTTAGTGGAGTACCCGGTATTCTCCTTTTGAGTCACATTTTTTGTATCTTCCAGAAAAGTATGATAAAAATCTAACAAGTAACCTCACATAGCCACTTACTTCGTTTTTGATGGGGTAAGTAGCATCCTGTTGCTTTTTTGTTTTCTTGTCAGGTCGGCTGATATCTAAATTTTTCATGTAAGTTGACAACACTTGGGAGACTCCAATGCCAGACAGAATGCACATAACTGGGGCCAATACCAGCATGAGACGAACCTGTTAAGACAGCAGCATACTGAGTGCTTGGCTACTATACAAATGAAATAAAAACTGTGGAAGCATAGGGACAGCAGAAACAAAGAGATTCCATGAAAAAATTGTCAGTCCCATGATAAGTCAACTCTCAGTACTCACCATCACAGCCGAGAAGTACATGCTGGTCACACCATACATGATGATAAAAATGCGGGCATCAGACAGATTACTGAAGCAATAATACAGGCCAACTGTAACAGAAAGAGAAATGAGTCAGCTGTCAGAAGAGTTACATCTATGCAGGCAGAGAATACAAAATAGAGCACTATTATTAAAACAGTGTTTAACACTGGCATTAGGGCAGATCTTCCCAGCCTGGAGCTCTCAAAATGTTTGGGGCTACAACTCCTAGCAGCCCCAGCCAGTGTGGCTAATGGCAAAGAATAATGGAGGTTGCCTAAAATATCTGGAGGGCACCAGATAGTGGAAGGGTGTCATAGAGACCAGCAGTCACCAACTCAAGAGTCAGCTATTCTGCAGAAGGTGGTTGGTATGAAAGCATAAGAAAAAGCATAGTAAAAAGCTATGCTAAACTCACCTGGGAACATGAAAACAAGGAGTTGCAGATCAAAATAGTAGGATGACCATGTGGTAGGCTGATGCTCAGAGACTGAAGCAATGATGGGAATATTGTTCTTTGCATAGGAAGGATCCAGCAGTGAATAGAAGCGGCCAGTCCATGGGGAGATCTTTCCTGTATGAGATTAAGAGATCCAAATGTACATGTTCAAGTTTACAGAGTAATTAATATCTCAACAAATTTACACAATATCTCATTTCCAATATGCATATTCTAAACCTAAATTTTCCTAAAGTTCAAATTTAAAAGTTCAGTTTCCTAAAAGGTAAAACAAAACCTGATGGACCCCTAGTGATATTTGTTTTTCAATGTTTTCAGGTAAACATCAATACAGGTTTCTTCCCCTTTCCTTAAGCAAATTCAACATATAATAAGGATATTAATAATTCAGTTATTGCTACTCAGAATGTATCTAAATAAAAACTTATTCCCAGCATGGCAAAACCAAATGCTTACACAGTTCAGATACTGTGTGTATGCACACAGCTGAGAAAAACTAGTATTAAAATATTTAATGGAAAAAATGGTTCCAGACAAAAACATGGAAATTCTCTCATTAGGAAAAATATCGTTCCTACTGTAACAGTATAGGAATAGCATGCATTTTAGTAGCATCAACATCACTGCACCTGTAAGCATCAGAACAGCTCCTATTGACAGAAGGACAAACCCAACCAGGGAGATTACACTCCTGAAGAGAATCTCGAACTGCTGAGGGTTCAGTTTGCTGCGCAAATAATCTACAAAGGCATGAATCTGGCACAGGCCAAATACACCCAAGGCAGCCATATGTTCGGAAGACAGGACAGGCTGCAGGAAAGAACAAACATGCACAGTTAAGCTGCATTATGTGACAACTAAATTATTTGGCTCTAGCCAACAGTCTCACATACGTAAGCCACTCCTTCGCCACGAAGAATTATCGCTGTACACATGGACAATTAGTCCAACATAGAATACATTTACCTACTAGCCCCGTTTCTTGTTACTTTATATGGGTCTGATGAGTGTCTCCCCCTCCAATTTTCTATTTCAGTTCAATAACGTTTATCTTAATGTGGCTGAGGCAGAGCTAAACAATCTGGGTAAAGCCCAGAAAGACCATGCTTTTCTGTGGCGAGTATAATAAAAAGAGAATATGGTTGTTTTATGGCAAGAGTGGCATTTTATCAAGAGGCAACAACGCAATAATACTCCACTATTAAATGAGAAATGATATTTGAGGGCTGATCCCGGTGGATGATCTTATATTTTCCCTATCAATCAGAAAGGAAGGTTCTGCTAGCCATTGATTTGCACAAAATCACAACCAACTTTCTTCAGTATCCCAGATTCCTCACCTGGAAACCAACGAAAGATATCTGCATTGATAAGATGGTTCCTAGGCAATATACTGTGCAGTAAGCCACATATATCCGATGGGAGAATCGTCCAGTTAGCATCAGCACCAGTACATGAAGGGGAATGAGGTTAATCAAAAACACATAACCACCCCATGAAGAAACCTGAAAAAAAGATTAAAGGGGGCACAGCATTTTACATCTATAAATACTATTATTTGTTTACTCCACAAAGCAAAATATTTTTAACTTCTAAGTAGAAGTCAATACTACAGAGGCATACTCTTACAAAAGACCCTTGTTCAATTGCTAAATAAAAAGGCCACTCAATACCCCTGTTGAGCTAGTGGGAGAAAGAGCTGCTACTGGGCCTGATCTCACAGATGGAGGGATGTGGTGAAGATGATTGCTTAAGGTTTTCTTGTGTATTCATGACTGAAGTAAAATTTACACAAGAGAATCTCAAGGCTCACAGACAACTTGACTGTTACGGCACCAACCCACCAATTCAATAACAATATTTCTGTAGCAGTGCTGAGTACTCCTTATTACCAATATCTAGTCCCTTCACAAACTTGCAGTGATACTGGCTCCAGGATTGCAAAACATATTCAGCTTGGTAGGCTGAATTCCACTCACTCTAGCCAGCTCTGATGATGGAAGATTAATTTGATGGGTGAAACAACTGCTGTTCAAGAAATTCAAAGCATTATTGAAAAATCACCTACCATGTAGAAATAGGCAAGTGCACACATGGCTGCCCAATAAATGGAGCCTGTTTTCACTGCTTTGATCCACATGTAGTAAGTCAGAAGCATACAGAATATAGCAATACCTGGAAATAAACAAGATATAGGAGTCACCCGCATGAAGAAACCCCCATCATGCAATCTCCACATGCCAGTAAGCAGTGTGCTTTAAACACTGATCTTACCTTCATTGTCATAGGATCCAGCGACAGAACGAGATATGTAACCAGGTACCACAGCTATCATTGCTGCAGCCAAGAGACCTGCCCCTGCATCCTAGACAGAATAAAAAGAAAAAAAATTGAACTCTGATTGCCCAGTCTGTCTTTCACAATATCTAACAAAAGACTTCCCAGTTCCTTCTTTCTCATCAATCCCAGTATTGACTTTAAGATCTGTACAGGCTTCAAGTTAGCAAGTATGCATTACAACTCAGGTTTGCAAATGACGTCTACTTGTAGAATGTGGATTTTCTTGCTTAAAAAATGAAGATTTTCGTATGCAAACTTAAAATTGCATCATCTATATGAATTAAAGGGAACATGCACAATGTTAACTGCCTCATAAATTGTGTGTAAGCAATGATTAGAAACTAATAATACCAGCCTCAGATGTTTTAGTGATGAATGAAACTAGCACCAGGAAGCATTGCAACCATGACCCATCCTTGTTTTTACCTTGAGTTCTTTGGTGAGGTGATACGTTACTATGGTGGTGAAGGAGGAGAAAAGGGGGGCCAGGAAAACACACACATTTCGTATGTCAATTGTAATGTGGAAGAAGTGCAGAACATGGTAAATCGCTGCTGATGTGATCATTAAACCTGAGACAGAGGGAAGGAAAGATGTTCTATTGGCAAGAAATCACAGATTTTCCAAATGCAAAAGAAGAGACTGAGCAGGTGCAGGACTTGGAAATATGAGCCAAATCTCATCCAGCAAGGGGTGATGCCTGGCCTCCAAATGGCCAAGTAAAGCCTCTCCAATACTAGCAGGTTATTTATTTGCTCTAAATAAGTTTGACAAAACATTACAACCGTTCTGGAAGATGCATGGCAAGTGTTCCCCATTCTCTCTACCACTTTTCATCCACAGTTTAAAAAAAGGACAAAGTTCCAAACATCATGATTTTACCTGGATAGATAGTCCCACCAATGATTCGACCCAGCGGATACCATGCTCTATCGTCAAACCAGTTGTGGAATTTATAGAAACCCTCTTCTGCCAGGAAGCGAGTTGTGCGGTAGTTAAAATACCTGTGATAACAACAGAAATCTGAGTGCCTCTCAGCTGCATATACAACATACTATCTGCTGCTCCTCATATTACAGTCTCAGTCTTCATCTAAGGTTCTTATGGAAAAGCACTGCCACATCTAATACATAAATCAGTGTCAGCCTGATTGATGAGAAATGTTTCCAGTTTGGGTCTGGTAGGGATCTGATTTCCAAACACAAACACTCCAAACAGTTTTCACCACAAGCAACTAAAAGCATCCAAATTACTTTTATTTGGCATACTGCAACACAAAGTGCTTCTGTAAATCATACTGGAAATCTGAAGCAAAGAAGCTCCATCTCCCATAAACATGTTCATGCAACCACTGATTTAAGTGTTTCATTGAAAAACAGAATTGCCAATGGTCTCACAGCTTCAGAAGTTACTTTCGAAAACATTCATTCTACTATACTTTCATCTTTACATTTTTAAATCAATTCCCTATTCAATCCAGATGGGTCTAACTAAAATTGATACTACTTCTACTGTTGAATTCACCAAGGCTAACCCTATTAAAATTTTCTGCAGAAAAACTCTTAACGTTCAGATATTTTTGAAGTCCTGTCATTAGAGGACAATCTATCTAATATACTTCTGGATACACCTGTACATAGCAGAACAATTGCTCTCTCAGAGCAGACTACTAAGAGGCAACAGGAATACTTACGGATCAAATTCATGAATGACACTCTCAAATCTTAATACAGAGAAGAGTCTAGTAGAGAAAGCTGCAACACAAAAGGAAGGAATATTAATGCAGTTGTACAGGTAAAATGTTTTTAATGTTGGTCCTTTGCTATGCGGAAGCTTAATAGTTTGAAACTGTTATAGCCATCAAAGAAGCATCTAGCATTGTGTTAGGTATAAGCCTCAAGGTATAAGATACAAAATGAACCAGCAGATGCAGGTGATGCTTATAGTCATACCGTTATCCCTGACTAATTTTTTTAAACTCAGACTTACATAACACAGCTGCCATTGACAGAATCAGGAGCTTGAGGAGTGTGTCCTGTTTCTCATAAGACAGGCGGAGGAAGCCTAACTTGGTCATTTTGGCAAAGGCAAAAGCAAGCAATCCTTAAATACCTGGAAGGAAAACAGAAAGTAGAGATCACCAAAGTTGTTGGGTTTTTTTTAACTGAACTAGTGCAACCAAGTCTTCAAGCTCTCTAAATTATAACCTTACAAGCAAACGTATTTCCTAGGACAGGTCATCTCCTGGGTCATTTACAAAGATATCCCTCCTATCAGAACCAATCTAAAATCTCAGTGACACAATTCCACACAAAAGCATTCCTTTTCCAGAGGAACTGATCCAATACCGTCTTCTGCCCATATAAAGCCTCTAAGGTTGCATCCCATACACACTTATCTGAGAGTATGTTTCAATGGACTCAATAGGGTTTGCTTCTGAGTATATATTCATAGAGCTGTGTTGGTCAACATCAATTGTTCCGACACATTAACATAGCAGCTTTCAGGTATAAAATAAGCCTATGCCAACTAAATTGTTTATAACTTGTTTTTAAATGTTGTATGTTAATTTGGATTTATATTTGTGGGCTGGGTATTGTTTAGAGGCTTTTGTTAGGGAACATATTTTTATTAGTTTGTATACATTAGTATTGTTAACTGTTTTAATTATTTTTATTGTGTATTTTGTGCTTTTTATATTGTAACTTTATGTTGTGAACCACTCTGAGACCTACAGGTATAGGGCAGTATAAAATTTTAATAAATAAATAAAACATGTAATGAATGGGGATTTTCTCTTATATAGTCACAAATTTCTCAAATATATAAAAGAAAATGCATTCGTCATAGTACCAAAATTGGGTCCTATCTATGCATTTGTGAAGCCAATGATTTTTAAAAGAAAATAAAGCACAGTATACAAAATATATTCACTTACCGTATACATTTCAACGTTACTTTTATTTTCCCACCCAGTGTCTTACAAACCCCAAACATCATATTAAAACACACACACAAATATTTAGTGTGGATTTTCTATCAGAAATTCAGTAGTACAAAATTTTGGAAAGGTAACAAAGACAAAACAAATAGAAGCCATTTTAAGTAACTTGATGCAACACTGTAAGCGCAGCAGACTCCGATTGGCTTATCACTGTCTACAACACTGATAGCACTAGGTAAATATTGAGCAATAGTGATCAGTAGACAAATGGGTAAATCTACCAGCAAGACACATATGGATATGAAATTGAGAGAAATGAACTGTCCCAAAAAAACATAGTTCGTTTTTGCTAAGAGATGCAAAGGCAGCCTCTCAACCATTGATCCGTATAAGTTGTTGGACTACAACTCCTATCATTCCTTGCCAGCATGATGAGTGGTTAAGGATGATGGGAGCTGTAGTTTAAGAACTGGGGACCCAAGGCTGTGCTAAGGGGTGGGGTGCAGGGATAAAGTTGTGTCTGCATTTGCCATCTGAAATCCCACATCTATCAAGCCAAGACCCTTTGGTATTTTAATAGCAATGTCAGGCATAACACAGAGACATGTTACACCAATTAGTACAGTCAAACATCGGCTGTCGAACGAAATACGTTCCGGAAGCCCGTTTGGCTTCTGAAATGTTCGACAACCGAGGCACAGCTTCTGAGCGGCTACAGGAGTTTCCTGCACTCAAGCAGAAGCCGCATTGGACGTTCGGCTTCCGAAAAACTGGAACACTTACTTCCAGGTTTTCGGTGTTCAAGAGCCAAAACGTTCCAAAATGGAGGAGTTTGGGAACCAAGGTTTGACTGTATACCTACAACTAATTATAGCTAGCAGCATTACACTGGATGTTCTCAACTTCAAAGACTACAGCTTACTCACCAGTATAACCTTCCTCATCACAAGCAGAACCTTTAAGAAACAAATCTTTTGTACCATGAGCACATTTTTTTAAAAAGCATTATGCCTTATACTCTGATGAGAGAATTCATCCCAGCAGATTCTAGAGAGTTGAAGATGAAATGTTATCTATTTCTGGGGATATTTATTACATGACTAAAGGTTCCAACCTCTAGGAACAGAAGGCACACAGTTACTGCCTTATGACTCTGTGGACCTCAATTAACGCCCTATCGCAAAGAGTGCAAAAATGAGTAATTATGACACAG
Source organism: Darevskia mixta (assembly GCA_034641385.1). NCBI lineage: Eukaryota > Metazoa > Chordata > Lepidosauria > Squamata > Lacertidae > Darevskia > Darevskia mixta. Next base: position 550,687 of record JAWWNH010000085.1, read on the forward strand.
TATTTTATATCTGCCAAGGGTCCCAGTAAGACTAAAAAAGAGTTAGGAGGAAGAAATGCTTTCAGTATCTCTTCGATACCCTGGTGGTCTACTTAATTTTATAGATTTTTTTTTACAAATTAGTTGTTAGATGACCTTCTACAGGGAACCCTGACTTGCTGTGCAAGTACAAGGGCTTGTTTGCTTGTTTTGTGGGTGTGTGCATGTGATGGGATTAACCAGAGTTTGATTAGCCATACTGCTGATCTACACATACGCATGTGCTACCAGTACATTTATTAATGCAAGGAAGGAATTCTATGGTTCATGAGAAACTTGCCAAAATATTATGAAATGGGGTGGGGAGCATATCTTTATAGAAACAGAATAGGGGAGGTCTGCTTTGCAAACATTTGTCTGCTTGTTTAAATAAAGCTAATTTACAATGAATAACACCATCTAGTCCACAGCTGTCTGCATTAAGGACCATTAGCTCTTCAAGGCCTTTTAACCGGAGACACCCTGAGCTCTTCTGCACACGACATGTGTCCCGCCACTATAGCCCCTGGCGGGGAAGGTTGCCAACTAAGCAGGGAAGGCATATCTCTCCTCACAGCTTTGATAGGGCTTTCAAGATTTCCGGGAGGGGGCACCCTTCCTTAATAAAGTTAAGCATGCATTGCCTAGATCAGCGTTTCCCAAACTTGGGTCTCCAGCTGTTTGGGGACTACAACTCCCATCATCCCTACCTAAGCAGGACCCGTGTCAGGGATGATGGGAACTGCAGTCCAAAAACAGCTGGAGACCCAAGTTTGGGAAACACCGGCCTAGATCTAGGCAAAGCTAAGTCAAAAAAGGTGAAGGTAGATAGCCGTGTTGGTCTGTCATAGTCAAAACAAAATAAAATAAAATAAAAAAATCCTTCCAGTAGCACCTTAGAGACCAACTAAGTTTGTTCTTGGTATGAGCTTTCGTGTGCATGCACACTTCTTCAGATACCTTCTTCAGATACCTTCAGATACCAAAAAAGGTGGCCACTCTAGATTTCAAGATGGGCCGCTGGAGAAGCGGATAAACGTTTTACCACTTTAAAAGCTCCCCGGGCATTTCAAAGAAGTCCCTACGATTCTATGAGGGGGGAAACCAGCATGACAAAGGGGACGTGCCACTGGTCTTCCCGTGTGCATTTTTGCTCCTTGCAAAACAGACCTTGTCCGGCTGTGTTGCTGCTGCTGCTGCTGCTTTTAAAAAAGGAAAACCGCTTCCCTCAGATTTCATCCCCTCTTCTGCAGACTGCAAGCCCCTCGAGGAAAGGCGCCTGTGGCCCTGCCCTCCGCGTAATAGCCGGGGCACGGCAGGGGTGCTAAAGAGCGGCAACATGGGCCTATGTGGCCGGCGTGGGGGAAATAAGCACCGTATTTCAGGGCTGAAGGTGAGGCATTTTTAAAAGAAGGCGTCGCCGCTCATGGCAGGCAGGCAGAAGAAAGCGGAACCGCCTCAGCCGGCGGCCAGCTCGCTCCGAGGTCGCGGGTTGTCGTCCCCCGCCCCAGGCGGAAGCCCACGGCCGCCCTCAGCCTCCCCTGCTCTCCCTCAGGCCCCGACCGGGTCTCTTCCCGCCCCCCTCAGGGAGCCCGCTCGCTTCCCCTCACCTGTGTGACTCGGGCGCCTCTCCTCAGCCCGCTCCCTCAGCCATCCGCTCCACGCGCATCCACTCCCTGCGGCAGAGACAGCCCGCCTCCCGCCAGCCCAACTGCCGGCCAGCGGTTGGCGGAGACGGCTGCCGATCACGCCAAAGGGGAGGCGGCCTCTCCGAAGAGCGCCGTTAGGACGAGGCTTGCGTCCTTCGCCAAAGGGGAGGTTTCAGAGGCACGCTCCGCCGCCTCCGTCGCTGATTGGCGGAGGGGAGAGAGACGGCGGCAAGGCTGTCTTTTGAGGGACGAGGGAAGTTTGGTTGAGGTGCGCGAGCAGTGACGTGTCGCTCCCGGTTGGTAGAATTCGGAGACGAGCAGGAGGGGTGTGGCCACGGATCTCCACGTGACAGGATGCAGAGGGGGCGTGGCCGGGGTAGGAGATCAGGGCTCTGTGGTCTGCTGGTGCAGTCAGATGCATCCGGTGAGCTCCTTTTAGGACAATGGGATTTATACAATTGTAGAGCTGGAAGAGCGCCGCAACGTGGGTAGCATTGCATAATTTTTCAAGAGCACGTTGGAAGATGAAAGATGAGCAGTTTCGGAATTGCAGAACTATATACCCATATTTAGGTGTATGTTTACTGTATGCTTGTGAAACACGGACCACTGATAAATGCCATCTCCAACTCCTTGAAAGATTCCATCAACGGTTTCTCCGAAAAATGTTGCACATCACTTGGGGAGACAGGCGAACTAATGCCAGTGTACTGGAAGAAGCAAAGCTCACCAGTGTCGAGGCAATGATTCTTCAACATCAACTTCGTTGGACTGGTCATGTTGTGCGGATGCCCGATTATCGTCTTCCAAAGCAACTACTCTTCTGAACTTTAAAATGGAAAGCGTAATGCTGGTGGTCAACAAAAGAGGTTTAAAGACTCTCTCAAGGCAAAACTAAAAAAATGTAGTATGAACACCGACAACTGGGAAACACTGGCCTGCGAACGCTCCAATTGGAGAACAGTCTTTACCAAAGGTGTCATGGGCTTTGAAGACACGCAAACTCAGGACGCAAAGGAGAAACGTGCCAAGAGGAAGGCATGCTTGGCAAATCCATACTGTGATTAACTCCTGCCCTGGACCCAATGTCCCCACTGTGGCAGGACGTGTGGATCCAGAATTGGCCTCTACAGTCACTTGCGGACTCATTGTTAAAACCGTGTTCATGGAAGTCAATCTTACTCTGCTACGAGTGATCGCCAAAGAATATTAATGGGCTTACTCCACACAACATATTCTACTCAGCTTAGAGCCTCAAGGAACACGTATGGGTTAACATTACCAAACAAGGTCTTTCAGAAATGAATGAGGACACAGCAGTTTCTATCTCCTACCAGAAAACTGAGCAACAATTGGTTTCAGGTGTCCTGCCTCCTCCACCCCCCACCCGCAAAACAAAACCCACCAATTCTCTTAACATTTTGAATACAAAAACAGGTAGAGGTTGCGCTTGTTTGCTTGCCTTTTATATGGTTTTGAGGAATATAGGGCTACTAAGGGAAGCTGCTTTCATACGGGTTGAATAAGATGGTGCACATACATCCAGAAATGACATGGGGACAAGTCAGTGGAGAGAAAGGTTCACCTCTTTTCATTTTAAAATGGCTTAAGCAAATCATTATCTCATTGCCACTTTTAATGGTTTCTTATGTATTTCCAACGTTGAAACAATAAGTTACTTTATGTCCAGTTTTAAAGGTAGGATATTGAAGTATCACCTGGACTGGACTAAAAGAGAGATTTAAAACATGTACGCAAACTTGGTGGTTATGCATTTAAAATTATGTAAAATTACAGCATATGCTGAAAAAATGCTCAAGATTAATTCATATGGAGCCTTTTATTTCAGGCCTATTATATTTTAGAATCTGTTATATAGATTAGTATATCTCTTTCATCTGAGGTTTTTAACCAGAGCTTGGTTGGCCTTCTGTCATGAATGGTTTAGTTGAGATACCTGCATTGAATGGGGTTGGATTAGATGACCGTAAGGGTCCCTTCTCACTATATGATTCATGCATCTAATGAAGTGGACTGCAGCCCACAGAAGCATATGCAATAATAATTGATAAGCATTCACACACAGGACTCCTGATGGTTGTGTAGTGAATGTACAGAAACCTACTACCACTCACCCTGGATCTCAAACTGCTTTGCAACTAGAGCAAAGCTTTATTACAAGAACAAATTATAAAATGAAAAGCTGGATTTTAAAGCTTTGATTCTCAAAGTATAACACATTCCCAAGGAAATATGCAGGTGCTAAAAAGCAGTCTTCCCCTCTCCTAAGGTGCATGCTACACATTACATGAGCTGCAGCAGGTAAGATAGAAGACTTGAGGGAGAGCCAGTTTCACAATCCCCAGATATGATGCTCCTTGGCTAACTTTAGGCTGGTCACTCTCATGTAATGTATAGTTGTTCCACCAAAACCAATTTAATTTCTATTCAGGCAGTTTTTAGTGTGCATGTATGTAGATGTGGACAGGCTGGTTGAACAAGTGAAACTGACCACCTGTCTTCTTGAGCCTTGCCCATCCTGGCTTATAAAAGCGAGCCAGGCAGAGCAGGGCGATGGGCTCCGCGGGGTGGTGAATGCTTCCGTCTGTGAGGGAGTCTTCCCAGACCCACTTAAAGAAGCAGTTATTAAACTACTTAAAAAAAATCTTTGGACCCGGCCATCATGACCAACTATTGCCCAGTCTCAAACCTTCCATTCTTGGGCAAGGTGATTTGAGCAAGTGGTCACTGAACAACTCCAGGCGTGCCTGGAGGATACGGATCATTTCAATCCCTTCCAATCAGGATTCAGGCTGCCTCATGGGACTGAAACTGCCTTTGTCATGCTGGTTGATGATCTCCGGTGGGCTAGGATTGAAGTGAAAGCCGTTTCCTAGTCCTGCTGAATCTTTCAGGAGCCTTTGATGGAACTCTTGCGATAAGAAGCACCTCTTCTTTAGGAACACTTTCAAGCTTAGGCTCCTCTTTGGTTCATCTTGATTATATAACCCAGCCTTAAGCATGTTTGCTCTAGTGTAAGCCCCGTGGAAGTCAACAAAGCTTTTGGCCCAGCAAAAATACTTAGGACTGTGTAGTCTCAGACAACCAGAGCCATTAGATCTTTAAGTACAGAAACAATTTAAGAAAACCTATTTTAAAAGAAGTATTAATTCACTATCAGTCTTGGGAGTTCTAAGAAACCCAAAAATAAGTGGAGTTTTGAAAGGTTCAGTCCATTATCTTAGTTCAAATGGCATCCTATTGCAGTCGTAGCCTGGAATTCAAACAGCCTAGTTCTCGAACATTTTGGCTCCCAAACTGTCGAAACCCGGAAGTGACTGTTCCGGTTTTCAAATGTTATTTTGGAAGCCAAATGTCTGAGGGGGCTTCCGTAGCTTCCAATTGGCTGCAGGAGCTTCCGCTTTAGTTTTTGAACATTTTGGAAGTTGAACGGACTTCTGGAACGGATTCCATTAGACTTTCAAGGTACGATTGTATATCCAAGAATAAATGAAAACCAATTCAAAATGTGGTTCCACTGGGTTGTTTCCAGTGCTAGTCCTACTCAGCATAGACTAGTTGAAGTTAATGGGCATGCCCAACTTAGATGGGTCTACTATGAGTAGTACTTAGCTGGATACAACCCAATATGTTAAAAGGTATCCAAATGCAACTTTCCAAAATATACAGAAATTGGCAGTGAGTGCAACTCCAAGTTCTCCCCTGTATCAGCACCACAATGAAATTAGCTTCAGAATTCAATCACAAAATCAATTCAAGGTCCTGTAAGGTTGTTGAGTTTTTTGCATTTTAATTTAATATTTCAGTGTGAAAATACTAGAGAAAAAGTTTATCTGTAGACTGACCTCAGTTCTGCAAAAACCAAAGGGCTTTTTTGAATTTCATAGTTTTCGGCCCTACAGAAGTCTGACATGCATGAGAAACACTGTCTAAAATCAGGATCATTTGCGCTTCCTTGGTGTATACACAGTCACATATGTACACACAGACAGACGGATACATACAAATATCACATATCCTGAGCTGACTAGCAGTTAGTTTCAGCTGCAACTACAACCACACAGGAGCTCTTCGGTATACATCATTCTGACTTGGCTGGGACAACAATTGCAGATCAGGCAGGCTGCATATGAGCTGGAGGCCTCTTAACCGTGACTTGAAGTCTTTTTGCTGCAAATGCACACCCACCATACCTAGATTTAACAAGATAGTGACACCTCTTGAAACCCTGTACAGAAGTGCTGTAGGAAAAAGAGAGTTCTCTTGTTTTTCGTGGATATCCTTTGGAACTGCCATTGTGGTTTTTGCCATCAAACACCACCAGGATCTATAAAGACACTAATTTTTACACACATCTACCTCTTTCCATTAACAAAATATTACACTGCAATTCTTACAACCCCAGCCACAGATTTAACATGTTTCCATTTCAGTGCCTGAACTTACCCGTACACTTTTCATATTTTCCCTTTGAAAGTTCAGAAGGAGTTTTTTGGGGGGAGAGGGGAGCTCCAAGGATGTAGATTTAAAAAATAATAATAATCCATACATTCTGCTGTTAAGGTTAGGAATTTGTTTCATCCACCAAAGCAGATCCCTTCCAGCATAAAACAGTTTGAGTGGCACTCATCAAGGTCCTTTAAAGTGACACTATGAAAGTGTGTCAGTTGGCAGAAAGAACTGTACAGATGTCACCAAATACCAAAAAAGAAAAAAAAAGAGGGGCGGAATCCTCCTACTCTGTGTCTTGATCTTGAACCTAGAGCTACATGATCCACTTTTCATTTCAGCACAACAGGGATTACAAAATCCTGACCTGAGTTATATGCTATACAAAGAACTACGATCATTGAGAAAACCCAAACACTCCTGGTGCGGTTCACTGTAAAGACCCCATCAGCATTATCACAAAGCTACGACAAAATGTGCATTACAAAAAAATCATTCATCAGGAGGGGGAAAATGGCACGGGGTCAGGTGGAGAAGTATCAAAAACGAAACGAAACAAAAAAACACCAACCAGTATAGGCACAGGTTCATTGCATGCTGTGAAAACAAGCAAAGAACCTTGCTTTTGAAAAACTCACAAAAGGTGTTTAAAAAACCCAGGCTCTACTGCTCCCTTCCCTCCCCCCCCCCAAATATTTTACTCCACACGCTCAGTGTGACACAGAGCTGGTATTCAACTGGGGCTCACAATGATGGGAGGGGGGAGGAGGATGCACAAGCCCCTTGGCAGAACACTGACTGCCCTCCCCTGCACCAAAGGACCATGTACACAGCAGCCAGGAACAGTACTCTTCCTCCCTCTCTGCTTTGGTTATGGTTCAGTGCGCCAAAGCAGCCTTTTGTCTGGCAGGTGACGAGTGTGGAGAGGGCTGAAGTCGATCGGCTGAAGCAGAGTTGCTCAGGCTAGACTGAAGGTAAACCGTCTTGTGAAAGAGTCTGTTGCTGAGGAAGACCACCAAGGAAAAGAGGCGCAGCTGGAAGTGGCTGGAACACAAGGGGGAGAAATGGCTATTAGCTCCTAGCCAAAGGCTTTCCGGTCCATATTAAGATTTGAGCACTTTGACCTTTCACTTCACGAGTTCTGCCTTGCATCAGTTAATGAAAAAAAGAGCACAATTCATGTGCTTCTCTTCAGGCCATTCCCTCCCCCAAGCCACACCCCTCACTCACCCTGGCCCACACACTAGTGCTTTTGCATGCCTGGCATGTGTCCTTGGACTGTGATGATGTCTCTTGCTTGCCTGGAGGGAGGGTGCATGTGTGAATGTACATATACATGCATAGAATCCTCTGTATTTTGCATGGCTGGAATGAAGCTCCACTGAGCAAAAGTAAGAATCACATACTTTGTTCCACCCACTTTTGTCTCTGGTATGTGGCCTCTGGAAAACTGGCCCTAAGGGAATGCAGCCCTCAGCTGAAAAAAATGGTTTCTCAGCCCTGTTCTAAGGGGACCTAGCACTGAAATTCTGTCTTTTGAGTGCAATTGTTTAGGATCAGAAATCTTATACGCAGCTGCACATGCTCCTTTCGCGCTTAACTTTCTGCAGCCCTACTCCCAAGCGGTCCGAAAGTAACACTTTCAAAACTTTAATTAATTTGCATACTGCCCTTCATCTGAAGATCACAGGGCTGTTCACAACACAAAACATACAAAATATGCCGTGCGTGCACTCTAAGGGCCATAACACAGCCTAAGGGCATTTCACGCAGCCGTAACTGAAGTACTTTATGAGCAGACTGTAGGACATTCAGCGTTTATGTATCTTTGTAGCCGAGCACAGTTGGGAGCAACTGTATACAGTACAGTATGCATCAGATAGGATAGTGTCTTCAGCAACATGTAATTTGCTTTATTGAGATTCAAGTCTCGCAGTCATTTTGGGAATCTTAACTCTGTCCCGGTTACTCTACACAGAAGATAAATGCCTCTTTTGACTCTCTCTCTCCACTCAAAACTCCAGTTTCTGCTGGTCAAATAGCAAGCACATCCCACACCGCCCATCAGAAATACTGAGAATGTTAAACTTGTCGTCAGAGCTCCCAAAGAGCTTCACCAACAGACGGGTAAACTAAATCACAAAGATGGCAAGAAGCAGTTAGCAGCATGAAGAATTGAACAGATTTCAAAGCCAACCGGTAGACTTCTTTTCCATCATTTCATACAGGAAGAGAGAATACATACTATGCTTTCCCTGGTGTCTTTGCTTCATTGGCGCTGATGATAAACAGAGGAAAAAGAATGGAGAACAGACAGCCACTGGAAAAGAAATAAGAAATTAATCAGAGCATCCTTATGAGATGGTTTCTGTTCACACACGTGCGCCTATTGGCACAATATACAGCAGCAATGTTTACAGAACTACTGCTAGTGGTATCTTTGTAGATCTGTGAAAGTCGACCTATGAGCAAATAACATTGCGCAAGTTGAACACAAGCATATATCCACATTGTGGAATTGGGTAACGGAGGTGAGACAAATGGGAATGCAGATTCAGGGCAAATTATTATCACACAAGCAAGTATAATAATTTTCCTTGCCACGTTTTGCTGCAGCCCTTTTTAATGTTAAGAAATCCAACGATAAAATTGGTCAGAGATCAAGCTCTTTTCCCACACTCAACATTCACCAACACCAGTTTGAGAAAACAATTAGAGACTCTAATCCTACTCTAACCACCACTATTAATCATTCACTCACACCTTGCAGTCCACCAATACAAAGCCCTTAAAAGAGTTTCATGCTCAGTACACTCCTTCCCCAGGCAAGTGCCTGGCCCCCTATCTATGCTGATGCTACTCAATACACCACTACAAAGGGTAGGTGCAACAGCTAGATGCCAACCTCTGCACAAATCCACGGATCTCAGCACTACATCTGTGTGATCTTGGCCCAAGGCACAGGCAGATCAGAATTTCTGTGAAAGGTTTGAAGTCCTCTTTCATACAAATCTTATTCTTAGAATCTATTTGTTCATTAGCATGCTGTGTGGTAAAGGGGAATAAAACTCTAGAAAGAGGGTATCTATTTTCCAGATGTTGCATGGGGGAAACAGATCTTGGCTGCACCCCTAGACCAGGCATCCTCAAACTCAGCCCTCCAGCTGTTTTGGGACTACAACTCCCATCATCCCTAGCTAACAGGGATGATGGGAATTGTAGTCCCAAAACAGCTGGAGGGCCGAGTTTGGGGATGCCTGCCCTAAACTCAAAAATTGTCTTTACACCTTATCTCCCTGCCCCATGCCAGTACCATCTATCCTGTTTCCTTATCATTCACTCAATATTACTCGCACTAATCAGTTTCCCCCAAACTGGTGCCCCCGATAGTTATTGAACTACCACTCCCATCAGACCCTGCCAGCATAGTCAATAGTCATGTATGATGCAAGTTGGATTCAAAAGTATCTTGAGGGCACCAGGTCGGGGGTGGCTGCTTTAACCCCACACCTTCCCTTCCTGTTCCACTGCTTTATCTTGTGTACATTTGATTTTACATTTGCCTGCTGTAACATCAAAAGAAAATATATCCGAACAAATCACCTGATAATGTAAGAAGACTGCATTGCAGTGAGGAAGGCCAGCGGTAAGCCAAATCCAAAGTAATAAGGCCAGTTTCTTTCAATGTTGGATAATCGTTGATGCATTTCAATTCCTGACATGACAAAAGCCAATCACAAAGTGTTAAAAGAAGGCAAAGACACATAGATACTGGATTTCACATTCCTAGATCTCTTTGCAACCACATCAAAAGGGCGGAAGCCCCTCAAACGCCATTTGCAAACTTGTGCAGTCGAACTCACAGTGTTTCGCAACAAATGGGAGTTTCACAAAGACGCCCAAAACTTGGGTCATACATTGTGGTATGGTCTTCCGCCAGCACACAGCTGGGGCATGCTTACTAAGGAATGCGTCTCACTGAATTTGCAGGAATTACTTCTGGATAAGTATCCTAGACACAGCACCAGAGGGACAGTTCATAGATGATGGAGATCTCGTCCGTGGTGGTAACATTAAGCACATAGGATGGGTGGATTGCGCTAAAAGCTCCCATGACAGTGTCATAAGTCTCAAGGGCTGGTGCTGAGACTCTTCCATGTAAGTCACCCTCAACCGCCACGGAGACCCCAGGAATATGTATGGACCGGCCCGCAGCTTTAAAGAAAACTCAGCGATTTGAATAAGGAAGCAAAGAGAAGCACTCACCTTTGTTAAACCAACGATACTCAAAGCAGTACAGTGAGTAAAGCAGCGACATATGAAGCAGGCTAATTAACTGGCCAATGATATCGATGGGAAACAGGCTTACAATCATCCCCTGCAGAAGGCAAGAAGGAATCAATTTTTAAAAAGGCATTCTTATCTGCAAAGCAGGTGCCATCCAATCACAACAGAAGCAACATCATTTAGCCCCCAAAAAGCCAAAAATAAAGTGACTAGAAGCTTTTGCTTCTCTCATCCATTAATTGCCACCCATACACTCTTTTTCTTTTATAAATCATTTTTATTAAATTTTCCAAATTAACAATCCAATCAAAACCATATTAAATATTCCAAATTATACATATACATCAAATAATCCAAATATTCTATCAAATTATAATTTATATTTACACTCTTTATTATTTGGGCATGACTAAAGTTTAACCATCATTCCTGCGAGGCAACAGTTGCTTAAGTAATCATTCTTAAGAGGTTACAGCAGCGTGGCAGGAGAGGTACTCAGTTCACACCCTTGAGTCATCTAAAAATATTTTACCTGCATGCAGCTTCCTGAGCAGCTTTCTATTTTAGGTACCTCATGGTCTGAATGCAGTTTGGTCTCTTAAAAGCCTGACTGATGCCAGGTTTTGCCTCATAGCTCACATCCACACTATTCATTTAAAGCATATGGCTTCCCCTCCCGCCCGCCCCAAGAATCCTGGGAACTGTCGGCTTTGTGAGGGATAAACTACAGTTCCCATGATGCTTGGGAGAAGTCAGGACTGTGAAAAGTGGTATAAATATACTTTACATGTACAGTGTGGATGTACAAGCCCTAGGGGATCTTCAGGTCCCATTTTTTACTATTCTGCTAAGTGTCTGTGCAGCCAGAGTCCAGGCCAGGCATAGGCAAACTCGGCCCTCCAGATGTTTTGAGACTACAATTCCCATCATCCCTGACCACTGGTCCTGTTAGCTATGGATGATGGAAGTTGTAGTCCCAAAACATCTGGAGGGCCGAGTTTGCCTATGCCTGGTCCAGGCCTTCCTTGCTATATTTTTATTTTTATTTTTAATTAATTTTAATTTTTTATTTTATTTTATTTTATTAACAACAACAACAACGGTGCAAACCTAACAAAAAGGGGAAAAAAACAAAGAATCAAAAATGTAAACCATAAAGCTTCACAGCCTGAAAGGACAAAAATAAAAAGATATAGCGCAGCTCTGAAGGGACTATAAAGCATTAACTCATACTCAAATATTCCCTTTACAAATAAAAGATTCATAAAAATAAAAGCATTCTCCACCTGTGAGTTCCATTATTACTGGGAAACATTTTCATATACTGATGGTACTAAGCAACTACTAGATTGTTCTTAAGAGATGCCAGGCCTTCCTTGCTCTTACCTGGATGAGGAAAAGAGCTTGCAGTAAGAGATTAAACAGCATGTCAGCAATGATTTTACTGACGCTGGGGAAAGGCTGGGGTTTTCTTCCCGACACCTCGAAAGCCAGATCAGCAATGTCCTGAAACACAGCGAAATGTTTTTGCAAAACTGATTTCTTAAGACAAGATGTAATCCTCTCACTACTTAGGACCATTGTCATCACAATACAGCTTGTACAAGGAACAAAAACAGGCATAGTAAATATAAACCATCTTGGGTGAAACATCTGTAGTTGTTTTTTTAAAAAATAAAACACAGAATGTCTCATCAGAAAACCAAGGATTTCATTCATGTTCTTTCCTAAGTTAAGAGTCAGTAGCATTTGTTACTGTCCTGCATTTCAACACAGCTGCTTTAACTTCCAAGGTGCTGTTTCCCATCCTTAAAAAATGAAATGAAATATGAAAGCTTTCAATTCACCACTCAGAACAGGTGGCAGTAAAGGCAGTAATAGACTTCTCCTAATACCATCACTTTACTTTCTTCCACTTTGGAAACTGAAGAGATCCCACCCTCCTCCAGGCCGCTCACAACCAAGCATGAGCTGCACATCATCTGTACATAATCACACATGTATCCATTTTCCCTTTACATACTGCTGAATTTGCAATATGCACCCTGAAAGGGGGCCAAGCTGGGACAGCATACTTAGGGGGAGTGGCCTTAAAAAATACTGGATGTATGTGTGCATATCTAAGTGTGTCTGATTGCATGCAGGTGTGTGTGTGTGTGTGTGTGTGTGTGTGTGTGTGTGTGGCTACACAGATATAAATAGATATGGACCAGCCAAATGACATACACCCTTAAGCTACAATCCTAAACATACTTACTAGAGAATAAGCACCACTGAATACAGTGTTCTTATTTCTCAATAAATTAGTACAAGATTTTGCTGTTAGTGAGACAACCACTGAAATCATCAATTGACAAGCACTGTGCAAAAGGGAGTAGCATCTTCCTGGCAAGGTCACCTACCTGAAACCAGATGGCATTGACAACTTTACTCAGCACGAAGAGGGGAAGAACCCAAAGGGCACTGAAGATGGAGGTGAGGATAAATTCCAGCCAGGACCAGACATCACCGTGTAAGGAGGGGTCACCTTCCAGAGACAAAGATACAAAAATCAGCCACCCAATGTCTGGGACCAAAGTACTGTGAATTCTACAAGGCTTGTGATAGGAGCCATAAAGGTACTTTAGGTGCACTGAAGGAGATGGCAAAAGCTAGCAGTTCCCACCCAGCCCACTTTTGAATGGCAGACCCCTGTATACCAGGTTCCAAATTATTTTTGAAGATTCCCATCTGCTGCTGTTCCAGAAACAAGTCCAATGTTCCTCAGGCACACGGTTCATGTTGCCATGAGTTGATGACTGGCTAACCAAGATGCAAGCAATTGTCTCCTGGCAGTTTTTATTTATTTAACGAAATTTATTTATATACACCACTTGATTGTAGCGAAACCTCCAACGGATTTACAAGAAGTGTTAAAATCCTATATAATAAAGTCCCTGTGTCTCTGCGTCCAGTCCGTGTGTCAGTGGAATTGCGCTACTGCGCATGTGCCTCACGGACACAGGGATTGGAGCGGGCGGAGAGGGGGGCGTGTCCGAGAGGCAGCGGCGGCGCACGCACGTCGTCAGTTGGGTCAGTGCCGCCGCCTCGCACGGAGCTGGGGAGGATGAGCTGAGCAGCTGCCAACATGGCTGAGGGGACAGAGGAGCGGCGGCCGTGAGGCGACGCGCGGGAACGGGCGGTTGGGCGGGCGGGCGGGGGTGGCCGGCGCGGCGGCTGCGGCGGCTGCTGCTCCGAGACGCTCCGAGGGCAAAGGCGGCCGGGGCCGAGGCTATGGCGGCACAGGGCAGACTAACCTTCTAGCGCCCGTTATTTTAACGGGCATCATATCTACTAGTTATCAATAAAACAGTTTAAAACATTTAAAGGAAACTAAAATTAACAGTAAAAAAAAAAGATCAAAAACATATCAACATTTACTTGCCAGGATAGGCTTGCCTAAACAAGGATGTTTTAAGCAAGCACCAAAGAACTGTACAGGAAAGCCTGATATCAATAGGCAACCACAGCAGATCTCTGAGCAGAGGTTATATGCTGATAGGGTCTCACTCCCATCAGCAAGCATGCTGCAGCCTTCTGCACCAACTGAAATTTCTAGGTCAAGCACCAGGGAAGCCCCACACTAAGGGAATTGCAGTAAATTCAATATTGAAGTCACCAGTGCCTGAACTACTGTGGTCAACAGTTAAAGTTGTCATACCAGTTGCAGCTAATAAAAGGCACTTCTAATACTTACCGATTATTTGTGCTGTGGCTGACTGAAGTACAGGTATAAATACCTGATAGAACAAGAGGAGACTAAGCTAAGAAGAAGCAAAGAAGGAAATCAGTACAGTTTAACATGTTTATACAGACATGCTCCGTTCTACAATTTAGCCATAATTCTGAGATCCCCAGTACCGTATTGGCCTGAATATAAGCCGCACCCACAAATAAGCCGCACCTTTAAAATTCGGGGGGGGGGGGAGGGAAAAGACAAAACCCGAATATAAGCTGCCTCCTTAAAATTGGGTTACAGGCTGAAAATCGCTGCAGTTGGTAGAATTGTAACTCTGTGTCGATTTTAGCCTTTGATTTTGCAAGCCCGCAAAATTTACCATACAATCGCTAAAATCGCAAATAGCTATTCAATTGCTACAATTCCACAGGCACTCACACCTGTAAATGGCAAATGAACAGTCTCAAGCTCGCAAATCGGCAAGGAAACATTTTTTTGTTCCGTTTTACCATATGTCTGTTTCAGCAGTGATATCCTTTTTGTAAGGTCGCAAATTTTTGTAAGGTCACGAATTCAAGACGCACTTTAACTTTGCACAGTCGGAATTTGGAAAAAAAAGTGAGGCTTATATTCAGGCCAATACGGTATACTTGCAAATTAGTTTACCCTTTCAAAGTCTACAGTTTCCTCCAGGTGTGTATTATTATTCTCCACATACAGACAGGTGTACAAGAAAACACACACAAGGTATTGCCCATGCACCTTAGCAAACACTATCAGAAAGTAATGCCTTGCACTTGCATCTCTATGTATGTGGGGAACAGCGAAAAACGACAGATGTTGGGAATTCTACAGGCATAAACTAATCCACTTTGAATTATGATCAATTGCATAAAGCTAGACTATCAACGTAGTAGCCTAGCTATCAAGGAAGAACCAGACATGGAACCTACAGTAAACATTTCATCTGGTGCAATCCAGATTTAGACTACAACTGTCCTATCATCTCTGGTCAACGGGCATGCAGACTGGGCCTGATGCACCTAGTCGTGCTAAACATCTGGAGGGAATCATATTGGATAATTTTGGGATCCGAAGCACCTTGAACAACTCTTTTTTTGTTGTTAAGGGAGTTGCAGGGAACTTTTGGCCTTCCAGAAGTTACTGAACTACAACTCTAATCTGCCCCAACAAGTGTGGCCAATGGCGAGGGATGATGGGAGTTGTAATTCAGCAGCTTCTGTAAAGAGCCAAAAGGTTCCCCACCCCTGTTTTAAGGAGAGGCTGTTACAGAGATGGCCACCATGGGGGGGGGGGATGGTTGTTGCCATGGTCCCCAAATTCTGCCCCCGATCACTAGAAACCAGGCAGTAACACACTCTAGCAGGACCATCCTTAAGCTTGCATTGCCTATGCACTTTAATATGTCTGCATGCACACAGCAGAGTAAGAGCTAGAAGCTCTATTAAAACAAAGAGTACCAGGAGCAGCGTTCTGACTTTTCGTCTAAATACAGCCAAAATCCATATTATATGGGTTCCTTTTTAGTGCTTCCATACTAAAACTTCACCAGCCAAGACACACTCTAAATGGAAATTTAAAACCCACAATAATCAAGGCTGTGAACATCCATTATACTAACCACAAGGTCAGAAGACTGAGCTGGTTCTAATACACAATTCAGTTCAGTGGTGTTCTTCCCAAGACCCTTCTAGATCTGAATGTGCAGAAGTTTTTGAGGTTTGAGAAATAGGCTCACAAATGAAAGGACTGGTTTATGAAGGCAACGATTTCCCAAAAATGTAAGTCTAGACATTCTGATGGCTCAGAGACATTTTGTGGGCAAGCCAGCAAACATGTACTGAAGCCACACAATCATTTCAATGATGTTCAGATGTTTAAAACAACAAAAATATACTAACCCAGAATACACCGCCATTCCATGCACAACACTGAACTATTCGGCTTACTATCCGGGGCTCACTAGAGAGAAACAAGGGGAATGTGTGAGACCTTCTGAAAAGTGACGGTGTGAATGCACATTCTGCCCAATTCTCTCTCAAACAGGGTAAAAAAAACAGAATAAATACCTTAAATTACTCTTGTCAAATTCCCACTTATCCGCAACCTAGTGGTTGGTTTGATAACTTTAGATGTTGAAACTGAGCCGATGTGGACCAGATCAGTTCCGTGGATGGGAGACCACCAGGACACCCATTTCTGAGTAGAATAATAAATCTACTTTTTAATTCTCCTTTTCCCAAAGCCCACCATATTTAGAAATACACAAAGCTCCTGCTATCCACACACTCACTATCCAAAAATTCACTTATCCATACTTAAAAAGAATTATGCCCAAGCCTCGCTATACACTCCACCGATTCACTTATCTGAACAGCCAGTTTCCTTCCTTCTGTGTTTTTTTCCTTGTCGGTAGCAGCAACGTTCAGGCAGAAGCCATGGAGGTGGGGAGAGGGATTGGGTGAACCGGAGAGCAGGAGAGATAGGGCAAATAGGGTTTTTTTCCTTTTATTGCAACCGCTTCAGGAAGAAACTACTGAAAAAGCGGCGAGGGGGGCTTAGAAATATTTCCATAGGACATTGTGTTTGGTAAGCAGGATCTGCGTGTATAAAATACACAGTTCCAACTTCTATATATCCCACAGTGCCAATATCATATATCTTCAGGCATTCCTACTTTGGTTTGTAAAATATTTCTTGTCTTTGTATATTGAAAATGGGAGCACGATCCAACTCCAAACCCTCCCAAACTCACTTCTCCTGCTTCCTCTCTTCACTCTGTGCTCTTCGCTGGGCAAGCACACTGCTTGCTCTTCTTTTTCGCTGCTCTTCCCTTTTCTGCTGGATTCGAGCATCCAACTTGGAGATTGTCCAGATCCCCCATATGGAGTCTTTAATTCCCTATACAAAGAGGGAGAGAGAGACAAAATGCAGTCGTACCTCGGAAGTCAAACGCCTTGCGACTCGAACGTTTTGGCTCCCGAAAAGTGATTGTTCCGGTTTGCGAACATTATTTGGAACCCGAACGTCCGGAGAGGGTTCCACGGCTTCTGATTGGCTGCAGGAGCTTCCTGCAGCCAATCAGAAGCTGTGCCTTGGTTTCCGAACATTCTGGAAGTCGAACGGATTTCCAGAACGGATTCCGTTCAACTTCCGAGGTATGACTGTAATCAGCCCCAAATTCAGTAAGTTTTGGGGAAACTGTGGAGGGAAAAATGAATAGGTGAGTTTTACAGATTAATCAATAACCTTGTGACAACTCTGATTTATGAACTACAGGATGAATTTAGGAAGAAGAAAGGGAAAGACTCGCTTGTTCTGCCAGCTCAAAGATGAGCCATACCCTCTTCCCATCTTATTGACCAAATTCCAGTAGAGGAAAGAGTCTGAAATGAAGGTTTACTCAGGGAAACCTACTTGGGTTGGGACAACTAAACCATGAGAATTTACACAGAAATAGGCAACTCCAGCTACTGGAAAGCCTATTGCAACGCCTGCTGGATTTCTGAAACTTCAGTCAAACATTATCTACACATTTTCGAACTTATTTTCCAAGCCCAGAGGTCTAGAAACAGGACAACTTAAGACAGATGTTGTTTTCAGGATGCTGTATGACAAGCCTAATGCCAAATCTTACAGCTGCATAGTGCAATAATGGAATCAACGTACCCACGTAGTCCATTGTACTATGTGGCAAACCACAGCTCAAGTGTTTGGGATAACTCAGGGTTGCATTATATTTTCTTTTTCCTTTTAACATTTTCTCAAAAGACAAGCCTGGGTGTCTGCCAGTGGCTTTCCAGCGAGGCAGGAGCTCTAGCACTCTCAATTTTAGCCAAAGATCAATCCATGAGCAACACCTAGTATTAGCTGCCCAGTAACCTAGAATAAAATGATTAAATGTTCCAGGAACTCAGAGAAAATGACATCAGAGGATAGTTTGTTTTCTCTTTTGGCAAACTATTATTCCTTCAAAGATTTGTGAAGTCCATCCTTCCTTTTTTCCCATGTGGCAAAGGGAAAGAGCAGTTTGCCCTGCCATATTTTAAATGAAGCTGAATTGCTCTGTCTAATTTAAGCCGGCAAGCATAAATTCCACAACCCCTTAGTTCCAATTTTGTAGGGTGTGCCAATAATAAGAAAAGGCCTGTAAACAACCATCCACGTTGTTACCCGTTGCAAGTAAGAATCCAAGTGACTAGAAAGGAAACTCATAAGTTGACTAAAACTATTCTTACTACCAGTGGGGTTTTTCCCCCTGAGGGTACTCAAGCATACACAGTACCGGCACTTTTTTTTTTTGTAGAAGAAAAGCAATGCTTACTACTTTTATTCTTCTTCTGAATTGCAATTCAAGGACAGGCCCATAACCAAAAGGGATCTACAATCAAACATTTATTCCAAAGGCAGCCCTGCCTAATTTAATGGGACATTCTCCCAAGTGTGTGTAGGATTGCAAAGTAGTGCACACTGATCTGAGAGCAAAAAAAAGTGTTTCAGGAATGCGTGTTGCGAACTTCATTATGGGAAATCACGCTGGCAAAAGACGGGACTCCACAGCGCCATCTGCTGTCACAGTGTTATAACACATATAAAACGCTTTTTCTTTACTAATGTGGCCGAGTCCCAAGTCTGATTAAATTAGGTAGGCCTTCCTTTTGAGAAAAGATGCACATGATTGGGCTGCAAGACCGTGATGTGAGAGGGTAGGGAAAGCAACAAAAGGGGGGGGGATAAAATCTAGAATGCTTAGAACTGTGAGAGATAATAATCTGTTATTAAGAACAGATCTGAACATAGAAACTGAAACAGTATTGTGGGCATTGTCTGGGAAGGAGTTCCAAGAGTAAAGAGGCGGAGCTGGTTTTAAGAATAAGGGATTGTAGAATGAATAAAGAGCAGAGGATGAAAGAAAGGGCTTGATGGAAGATGAGGGATGAAAGATAAGCTGTGAAAGAACAATGAAGAGCTATTTGTGGGCGTTTTTAAATCTCCCTGCCAGTGGGAATGATAGTGCCAAACTAGGAAGCCGCTCAAGAGGTACATCCTATGCAAAGGGGTTTAGAGTTAGTTCTTGTTTTCCTGCAAAGGTAGTTGTATTAGTTTAGCAGAATCAACCTAGGCAATACCTGAACCATCGACAACTGGCTTTGGGATCAACACCCCCAAACTTGTGTAAAGTGTTACAGTTCAGAACTCTTAATGACCTACAAAACGCTGCCTCTAGAAGTTTCCAAATAAGAGCAGAAAACATAGACTGGATGCAAAAAACGAAATAAAAAACTAACGAAAGAAACGGAGGAGTTTCAGGAAGGTCAGTGTGAAGCACATTTGGTTGTTGCAAAGTGTGAAATAAGAGTACAGACAAAAGAAAACCTAGAAAGAATAGAAAACAGTTGGAGTATGGCAGTAGTATAGAGGAAGATGGGAAAGCTGATTGAATCAAGTGGAAAGGAACCAAAGACGCTTGAGCAACAAGGTAAATGGAATCACCATAACTGGAGATAAGATTGGAAAAAGCAAAATGGAGCCTCAAATTTATGCCCGCCCGTCTTCCACAAGCCAAAGGTTAGAGATGGGAGTTGGAGACCAGCAATATCTGAAGGGGTGTATTACACTGTGTATTACATTGTGTATTACACTGTGGTTTGCTCTTGATTTTCAAACCAGGTTTCCACAATCAGATTCTGAGGGCAAGTGTAAACCAGTTTTCCAGTTCAGACGTTTGGTTTGCCACAAACCAGGAACTAAGTAAGTAGAGCATGTCATAGCTGTCAACCTTTCCCTTTTCTTGCGAGGAATCCTATTCAGCATAAGGGAATTTCCCGCAAAAAAGGGAAAAATTGACAGCTATGGAGCATGTAAGAAGGGGAAAGGGTACACCAGATAGCTTAATCTTATAGCACCATACCATGGCTGTATGAACGATCCTATTATCAGCTCGCATAGCTCTTCATAATCAGACCCCAAGGAAATTTGCTTTCAGAATGATTTTACTCTACCATCACATTGATTGCCCAACGAAAATGCAACTCCAGATGGAAATAGCCACGGAGGGTCCGAGTACTCTCCTTGCTTGTGCTGCCTGAGAGAAATCGAGGCTTGCTTGGCACCTTAGAAAACTAGAATCCACAAATCTTAATAGCCAACTGGAAATACTTGGAATCTAATTTTAGCCTATAAACACACTTTGAAAATAGATGGCCATAATAAAAAGGAAACACTTACCCTGATGAGATCATTAAGGAAGATCTTGACACTGTCTGCCATCTCTACTCCAGCATTGCCTCCACATCTAGAACTATCAACTACAGGGTGAAGTGAAGAAGTGAAGCCAGAACTGTCTCATTGTGAAGAGGTGGGAAACTGGTCGAGCCTTATAGGAGAGAGAAAAGCAAAGATTGCCATTACTGAATAAACAAAACACATTTGTGATGGATTATAAATAAAACTGTTGCATTCATTTGAATCATTATCAGCTGCAAGTGCATAACAGATGTTTAAAAGTGTTCCAACTCCCAAGACTATATCAGTAATAATGACATCTCTGGTTTGTATGAAGTTCTGAGATAATTTCTAACTTTGCTGCTTGCAACCTACACTCAAGTAATAATGTCAAAGATTCTGCAAAACATTCCAGCTGCCGTAACAACCACAAGTAATTGGGCATTCACACACTGCCCAAGCATTCAGCTGTTGGGGTTTGGGTGTGGAGTGATGTGAAGCATGCTGGCAGTTTCAGGAGGTGGTTTCCATCATAGGTGGGGAATTAATACCTACATGCAGTTTCCCTGATCCACATGCTAAACCAGTCCAAAACATTTGCGTCCTTTAACCTAACTCTCCAAATCTTCCTTTATCTCTACATCACTCTTTCCCTTCACCCCAAAAATAATACATATGTTCCGAGGAGGCAGGGAAGTAAAGAGTCACAAAACAGACACACCCTAAAACGTGTATTTCACATACCGGTACTTATTCTGAATCTCCACTTTCTCAGCTATTAAATTACACACATAATATAAAACAAAGCAATGCTCCATAGATGTCCTTGCACTTTTAAGACTAAAATAGTGACCAAAACTAACCACGAAGAAGATTTATTGTGAGTGCAGAAGGTGGCAAAGTGTATGGTGATCCCATTACACAACGGAGAAGGCTCTTCAAGGAAAACAAACCTGAAGCCAACAAATGATAAACGGATGTCTGTAATTAGTGAACACTTAAAAGGAAACAAGAGTCTTCCATATTCAAAATAGCTAAGCAATTGATTCTAGTGCGCATGAAGTTTGAGTAAAATATAAGGTTCTAATTTGTCAATGTTGTACGCTCCTTTTGCTGCTGCTTCACACAGCATGCTCACTTGACAAAATGGTGCAAAGAAAAAAAGGAAACTCTCTGCCCCAAGTAATCTACAATCTACATTTAGACAGCAGACAGTGAATCAAGGTGAGGGGAGTGGGCAGAGGAGCACCACTGGAAATGTAATCTGGGCTGTGAGTAAATGCATTTAAAAATATTTAAACTAAGGCTGAATTCAGGCATCCAACCATGGTTAACAATGTTTTGTCATATTTTAGTGTGGTGTCTGAATTGACAAACTATCGTTTGGGGTTGGCTGGAAAGCTAGCATCAGAAAACATTGTTTTCAAACTATAGTTTGTGTGGTTTGGCATAATATCTGAACTGAAAACTGCCAGGCTTCTGAAATCTCTGGAAATAGTGTCAATTCATTAATTACCTAAAGAGTCAAATCAGCTCTGTCAGTGAAATCAGTGAAATCATTCTATTTAGCAATTTTTGGAGATAAAGAAAATGGAAAAAGCAAACAACTAGCATTTATAAAGAAACTATTTGTAACCCATCTTGAACAAAATCATATTGTTCCTAGTCTTGCACTGGATTCTCAAGTTCCATATTAATATATGCCTTCATATAGTACACATTTTGCCTCCAGCGTTCAGCAAAAGGTAATCAGAAGGAATGTCTGGAAAGCACACGTTCCTGTTCAGAGCAGAATGTGTTTGTGTGCTTTCTTTGTGTTTCATTTGCTCAGCACAGGTTTAGACTAGTTAGACCACACTAATGGTGCAGTCACTCCAAAGTGAACAATTAGACACAGAACCTCTATGTCATTAGAAAGTTTCTCTTTAGGGTATGTCTGCACTACTACAGACTGAAATCAGTTTTACACACAGTTAGCTGAAGGCTCCCATCCAGAGCCCATGGGAAGCATAGCTGTGAAGGTACAAAGAATCTGTTAGCAAATAAGTTTTTCATTCTCATAAAACTACTGTTCTCACAACCCCACTGGAGAATCTGGGTTCATTAGACCCATTTCAAACTGGTTTAAAATGAGCAGTATAAATTTGGCCTTAGCGTCCCATACATATACAGCAATTCCATGAAGTTTAGTGAGCATGGTTTTGAATGGCACATATTGAATGGCAATTAAAATGCCTTCCAAATTAAGCCCCAGCTTGCTCATATTTTAAATAAGGATGGCACTACCGGTACCTGCTCACCACTGCAAGGAGCTTTGATAAGTTAGATGCAAAGCATGCTTATGAATTATAGGGTCTCACAGGTCCTCACTAATGGGCATTAACTCTTCCTAACAAAAGCTATTCAGTGTGAAACAAGTGTTTGTCCATCTCCGGTATATGAAATACTGCCTAACACCACCCTAGGGACTACAGTATGCAAGCACAGCTCACTGAATCATCCTACTTGAGAACAAAATTATTGTGTTGATCTCACTATCCATTCATCCTCTTGCCAAAAAAGAATTTGTGCTGTTCCTAGCAAGTTGTCGAGTGCTCCAATTAAAATAATGTACACAACACTACCTACAATATTAAAGCTACACTTCAATTTAATGATAATAGTGAGCATTCATATCACACTTTAAAAAAAAAACCTGAATAAAGTTTCTTACGGTAGTAATTCTTACATTACCCCTGTCTTGTAGATTAGTATTATTTTTCCCATATTAGCCATGATGGGCTGAGAGAACCAAGCCCACCTAGCAAATTTGTGGCTGTGGCAATACTTGAACTAGGGACTTCCTGGTTCAGGCTAAAATCCTAGCCACACTTACCTGGGAGTAAGTCCCACTGATTTGAATGGGACTTACTTCTGAGTATATATGGTTAGGATTGCACTCAGTCTCCTACCATAGTTGCTGTCAGAAGCTCAGATTTCACACAGGGCAAACAGGCCACTCTGGAACCATATGGTGGAGGGTGCGGCTTATAAATTATACAAATACAGTATATACAAATAGGTGCTAGTTTCAGAAAATCGTAAAACAATCAGCAGCGATATGCACCCCATCTTCCACCTTTAGCACCTGCCTGCTAAGGAACAGCCGCTCCACCTCAAAATGGCAATTTAGATCTTTCATGAGAAAAAGCTGCACACTTCAACAGTAAATTGATCTCAAAAACACCCAGAAAAAGATGAGAATGGAGTGTGGGGATGACGCAAACAGAGGGTGAGAGTCCAGCGATGAAGCTAAATTAGAGAAAAGGGGCAGCTCAACCACAGCAGACAAGGAGAACTGGGTGCAGATGCAAGACTTAAAGGGTTTGGGTGTACAGTACATGGGAAGTGAATAGAAACAAAAGGTTTGAAGGGTGTGTGTGTTTTGTGGTCCTCCAAAACAGAAAAAGACAGAAGGATGCCTGTCACAGAAAACAGAGAGAAGGTGCCAGAGCAACAAAGCAGCGACTGGAGGTGGAGTGTAAGGTTTATATATGGGGAAAGATCTGAGGTTATGTATTGCAGACCAGGAGGGAGAAGAGATGGGATGGCGAGCACAAACAAAAAAGGGTATTATTATTATTAAAGCAAACGAAAATAAGGGATGGGGGGGATTGCAGGTCACAACTGCATGCAATTACTAGAGAGAGTGTTTCTGAGAAGAAGGTAATTTATTATACCCCAGAGGAGCGGGGTATAAATAATAAAATTATTATGATTGAAATTATGGATAGGAAAAAGGTGTGAGGTTGCCAAAAGGGAAATGGTAAGAGGATATTGCTGGCTGGGTGGGTAGGAGGCAGGCATTGAGGAACCGGATCGAGGGTCCCCAATCTAAGCTTGCAAGTAGGAAAAGAGGGACCTGGGAGAGGGAAGCCCCAGAGGAGGGAATTGGGGGGGGAGGCGGGGGGGTAAAGGTGTGTCGCAAGCCACACACACACACACACACACACACGGGGCCTTCGATACTTGCCGGCCTAGGGCGCTCGGAGTCCGTGGCTGCGGCGGCGGCTGACCCGACCCAGGCAATTGACAAGCAGCTGCCTCGGCCGCCAGAAAAGGCTGACTGAGCTGAATAACAAGCTCCTTGGGCAGCACCGACCAGGAAGCCACTGCGCAGGCGCGGCGCGCCGGGCACCCCCGCCTCTCTCTCCGGATTACAAGGAGCGAGACGGCCGGGTTGGGTTTGATGGAAACGCGCATGCGCCCTTCCGCAGATTCTCACCTCCACCCGCTTCCCCGAGGTAAAGAGCAAGCGCAGTAAAGGAGGAGGAGGAGACGGAAGCGGGAAGCTCCTCAGAGGGCGGGAGGGGGGGGATGCAGCGTTGCTATGGAGACGCCCCGGCTCAGTCTCTCACAGACCTGCTTTGACAAATAAAGATAAAAATTAAGAGCATTGCAATGTGTGGCTCGTTTGCTTTTTGCTGTGCTCTTTTTTGCAGGTTGTCTTAAAACAAACATGCATAAGGTTCACCCTGTTGAAATATTTATTCCTCCACCCCATGCCAACAAGACAAGCCTGAGAACTGCATTGCTCTTTTATTTTGAAAGCTGTAGTAAATATTTGTAAAAAAGGTGACAGGGAAATTAATAATCAGGTGGCTTTGCAATCCTACGATGTTTCCAGTCTGGAGAAAATACGCACATGCACATATATAGCCTCTGCAATATTCGGTGGCACCCCCTTTGTAGAAAATACAGTAAATAAATACAAGCCAATATTAACTCAAGTACTAAGCGGTTGAAGTCGACAGCACTTTCTGTCAAGGCTGCATAGCATTGCTGCCTCAGCGAATAAGACCCATTTGAACTCAGCTGGACATGAGTAAACATGTACTTGCTCTCCTGAAAACATTTCAATCCATGGGCAGAGGAAATACACAGGCCGATATTTACTTCCATGTTAAACAGGAATACCAACCCATCCGTCATCTCAGTGTCATCACAAAAAAAGGGGATTAAAATCCCAATTCCGCACACAAGCATATATGCATTCAACTCTTAGCACTCCAACAGTTCAGCTTTTGGTGAGACACTATTAAATCGTACCCCTCCTGGAATATACCAGTGGTTTTCAGCCTTTCTTAACATTTGGGAAATCTCTGCAGCATCAACTTGTCTGCTATGGAGCCCCAGGTCCCCAAAAGTATAGTAGAAGAGACTGAAATACATTCTGGGATGCAAATTAGAGCTCAAGGTACTTACAGGGCCTATTGGGTTTCACCATAAACTTGTATGAACAAAATAGTCACACACACGCAGACACTTAAGATTTTCTTATGGCTGCAGGTTGTTGGAACCTTTCAGGGAAGCTCGTTTCTTATTACTGATCTTCCTTATTGAAAAAAAATCCTATAGTTTCCTATAACACAGTCTGAAAACCACCAGTGAATCTGTGTCAGAGAAGAAGGAAATTTTAGAAGTTGTGGCGCCTAGATCTGCAATGTTTATCACTTGTTTAAGTAGCTTCTCTTGCATAGTATTCAGGTACCGTCTTTCCCCCTTTTTAAGACACCGTCTTATAATTTTTTTTCCTCAAAAAAACACAGGCTGGCTTATTTTCGGGGGGATGTCTTATTTTTATTACATCAGTATGGTACGGTACAGCCTCCCCCTGCGTGCTGAGCAGGCGGGGCAGAACACCGTAAGAGGCGCGTTTTCCCCCCGCGCCTCTCGCTGGTTCGCTGGTTCCCTACGCACGCAGGAGGGGCTGAGGAGGCGACGGGAACAATGGCGGCACCACGGCTTACTTTTGGGGTACGTCTTACTTCTCACAAAGGTAAAAAAAACCCGCCATGGCTTACTTTATGACTACGTATTAAAAAAGGGGAAACAGGGTATAACAAAGATACTTAGGAAGAATGGAAACCCAATATTGTCGACACCGACTGGCAGCAGCTCTCAGTTCTTTCAGGCAAGGGTCTCTTCCAGCCCTAGTTGGGAAATTCTGGAAACTGAACCTGGGACCCTTTGCATGCAAGAGCTCTACCACAGAGCTACGGCCTGTCCTGCTTCATTATCAGACCATTTGCATTTTACTTGTTAAATCTTTATTAAGTTTCTTTATCTGATACATCCATTTCACAAAAGGAGCATATCGTATTTTCTTAGCAGTACTAAATGAATGACATTTTTCATTGTCCACATGTGCAACAAGATATACCATTAGTTTTTTGCAGCACTCTTTTAACTTCATCCACTTTTTTTTTTTTAAAGGGCACAATAATCTTGAGTTGGATTATAGCTACTAACAATGTACTTCTGTGTTTAGTGAGAAGTAAAGGTCACTGTGTTCAGGGGTGCTTATCCCCAGGTAAATTGGTTTATATACATACCCTTTAACATTTATATACATACCCTTTAACATTTCTCCGATGAAAAT
This sequence comes from Darevskia mixta, assembly GCA_034641385.1. NCBI lineage: Eukaryota > Metazoa > Chordata > Lepidosauria > Squamata > Lacertidae > Darevskia > Darevskia mixta. The sequence continues at coordinate 577,496 of JAWWNH010000085.1, forward strand.
AGGGACACCCCATTCCATAATGATAATTTTACTATTTATACCCCGCACATCTTACTGGGTTTCCCCAGCCACTCTGGGCAGCTTTGAAGATGTATAAAAACATAATAAAACATTAAACATGGTCGGATAACTTCATACCCTGCAACATTTCTCCAATGAAAATAGGGACAACCTAAGGAAAAGTGGGACATTCCGGGATCAAATCAAAAATTGGGACGGCTTCTGTAAATCAGTGATGTCCCTGGAAAATAGGGACACTTAGAGGGTATGTAATCACCAGCAAGAAAACAAAAACAGTTTATATTCCACCACGCATATGCACAAGATTCTCTAGCACAGCTCTGTATTGCGCAAAACCCGCACCCTCGCCCTGCCTGAGACACAACCTGCTTTTGCTTTAATCAAAAACTGAAAACGAAAGGACCCGTCAGTTTTCCGCCCTTAGAACCTGACACTGTGCAAACCGAGCCCCCATTATTTACAGCCCCTCTTTCTCCAGGTCCAAACTTACCACCGGAGGCTCGCCAAACAGACCTCATCCAGGTGTCCGCACACCTGTCAGTCTCTGCCCTTCTGTTCTGTACAAACAGCTCCCCTGTCCAAGGCCAGAGGCATCTTTGTACACAGCCGGTGCCCTCTGGGAAACGTAGTTCTGAGCCTTCCTTTGCTTTGCGTAACAGGAGGGTTGTGTCACTTTTACACAGCCTTGAGTGGCCGCAGAGAGCAATCTGGGAGCTGTAGTTCAATCTAATGGGTCCTTCTCCGCTTTCTCGGCGTCCAATAAGAAATCATCTTCTGTGCGTTGCCCCCAAGCATCCGGGATCCCATCGCAGCGCCGTGTTCTCTGCATAGATCGAGATCGAGCACCGTCTGCTGCGGATGTATCCGCAATTGCTATCAATGCCCAAACCTTCCATTTTAGCATGCCTGAAAAGACCGGTTGGGGGGGGGGGGAATCCTCCGTTTAGGCTGTGAAATCCTACGCTCACCAGGATGGGGGAGGTAGTTCCCCGTTGATGGGACTTACTTCCGAGTAGGCATGCACAAGCTTGTGCTTTTAACCTACCTCTGATTCCCAGGTTCCGCATGTGCGGGTGGCACAACGATGTGCTTAAATATAGGAAGGAAGAAGGGAGGAGGAGCAAGCTCAGAAATCCTTTGCACTTTTACCATATAGCCTGACTAGAGGGATAGCTAGTATGAATTGAACGGGCAGTGTGCTGAAATGGTTAAGACCCAGGTTTAAATTGTCACTTGGCTGCGAAGCTCTCCTCTCAATCCAACAGTACTATGACAGGGACAGGGTGGGGCTCCTGCTTGGCATGTTTCCTTGATCTTCTTGCATAAAAAATGGAATAAAAATGAGATGCAATGCACGAAAGGTCTAATGCTCTGTGTGGTGCCTTCCATATACTACAAGACCGCAAGATGGTTAGCTGGGACTGAGCATTTTGAACATATTATGCCGCTGCTTTACCAGCTGAATCTGGGCCCCATTTAACATGCTGTTTTTAATCTATGACTCCCAAATGGCTTGGGACCAGGATACCTGAAATTATCCATGCATACCTTGATCCATCCATCTACTGTGTGGTTGAAGTTTGCTGGCGCTGTGGTCTAAACCACTGAGCCTAGGGCTTGCAGGATTGGAAGGTCGGCGGTTCGAATCCCCGCAACGGGGTAAGATCCCGTTGCTCGGTCCCTGCGCCTGCCAACCTAGCAGTTCGAAAGCACGTCAAAGTGCAAGTAGATAAATAGGCACTGCTCCGGCGGGAAGGTAAACGGCGTTTCCGTGCGCTGCTCTGGTTCGCCAGAAGCGGCTTAGTCATGCTGGCCACATGACCCGGAAGCTGTATGCCGGCTCCCTCGGCCAGTAAAGCGAGATGAGCGCCGCAACCCCAGAGTCGTCCGCGACTGGACCTAATGGTCAGGGGTCCCTTTACCTTTACTGATTGAGCAGAGTCCAGAATAACATCTAATCCCCCTTTCAGACCATCTAGCTAATAGCTAAATTACACACACACACATACATATATACTGTCTGTGTGTGTGTGTGTGTGTGTGTGTGTGTGTGTGTGTGTATATACTGGCAATCCCTTTTCTAATAATCCCAAACATGGAATTTGCCTTTCTCAGACTTGCTACACACACTTGAGTTATTTTAATTGAGCTCATCCAGGGTGATCCCAAGATCTCTTTCCTAGTAAGTCACTGACAGTAGCGGGCATTGAGGTGGCGCACAGCTGCTCACCTGATTTCCAGGTGGTCACATTGCTTCACCTTCCTGGGAGGTAGAGAGGTGAAGTGTGGCAAGCTTGGTGCAATTCAAGCCCACTGCCAGAGCCAATCTGGACCTCCCACCAATGGGCTTGCCATTTTGGGGCTTCTGGCTGGCCTCTGTGAGAAGAGAATGCTGGAGTACCTGGGCTACCTTTGGCCTGATCCAGCAGCCAGCTGTATGGCCAGTCAGGTGAGCAGCACCACATAACTGCACTGTTAATAGTTCACTGCACTTCGAACACCGTCAGAGTGAAATTCAGTTGGGATCCAAAAGCTTATTTGGTTGAAATTTGTGTTCCTGTATCTTCAACAGCATTGATATACCTGCACTACTGTTGATTCTCCTTTAAAACATTTGTGCATAATTTTTTTGATCTATGAAAAAATAAATTGGAACAATCTGAAGGGGAAAGGGCTTTTTAGAATTCTGTCTAGAATTGCTGCCTCTTAACTGCTCCTGAGCAGGTATAATTTGACTTCTAATATAGGGAGAAATTGGTCAGGCTTCCTTCCCAAGCGATATTACCTGCTGTCCAGGGTTTCAGACAGGAGTCCTTCCTAACCCTTCCTACAGATTTGAAGGCTTGAACTTGAGATCATGTGCATATACCTTTTTGGAAGGTGAAAAGGGGATAGATGTCGCGACCCAACTAGACACTGATAGACCGGGGTCCGCCAGGGTCGCGCCATGCGGGCGCCAGGAAGGGGAACCATGCAGCGGGCCAGAGAAGGGGGCGACAGCGGAGCCAGGCGCGCAGGGGTTAAACCGAGCGCAGCAAGGCCCGACCTCGCCCAGGCATGCCCCGCGGGGTAAACAACCCCAGAATGGGCGATGACGACCGCTAACGAGCCATCAGCAGCGGGCGTGGTGGAACCGGCAGCATCGCAATAACAATGCAAAAAGCACCCATGTATGGTGCAGGTAGACCAGAGCAGTTAACTCTTTTGTCCAAGCCACCCCGGGTGGGGAAGAGGATTACCCCCGGACCTTTAGGGCAGAAGGGAGGGGGGAATTGGGAGTCACCCAGCAAGGTGTACATAAGGGGGATTCTGAGGTGGCCTCCTCAGAATCCTCACGGACTTTCCACGTTTCTCTGTGTGCTGTACAATAAACTTCAAGACAACTTCCGCTGACTTCTCGGAGTGGCGTGCGTTCTTGACAGCTAGCTACAGTCACCATTGGGGACACGACATAGTGAGGATTCTCCAAAACTTCAACGTCCGTATCGTGTTGGGATCGCTTACCGGCAGCTACCGAGATGGCGACCCCATGGCGCGGAGCGGCACGTTTTCAGACCCCCGTTACCTCGAGCACCCTACTCGAGCGGCCGGCGGATCTGTTCACCTCGAATCAACGGAGTCTTTCCTCGGCCGGACCAGACAGCGGGAGCCTGGGCGAGCTACGGCGACTCCAGGAGCAGCTGAACCGCCTCATCTGGGAGCGGCTGCGGGTTGGCGAGGAGTCGGGCCGGTTGTTGGACCAGGCCTGTGGGGGCGCGGTGCCCCGGACAAGTCGTAGCGGCGGCGGGAGCCAAGGCCACGCGGGATCGGGGGTCTGCAGTCGGCAGACCCCAGGGGAGGGCTCAGGTCAGGAGCCCGGAGTGACTCAGCGGCTGACGTGGTTGGACGGGACGGCCCCGAGGGGGCAGGTGCTTCCCCTGCCAAGACGTCGCAGCAGCCGGCTGGAGGACGACGCAGTGGCGGGGAGTTCCACGGGTGACAGCAGCGAGGACGAGCGCGCGGCAGCGACCCCGGAGGCCTGCGGGAGGCACGTCCGCCGGAGGGCGACGGCGCGGCGCAGGCCGCCCCCGGAGCTGAGGGCCACTTACGAGGGGGACCCGGCGGAACTCTCCACCTTCATCTTCCACGCAAGGAACCACGCCAGAAGGTACGGGGGAGGCGACTGCGACCCAGAGGACTTGGTAGCGGCGGTCATCTCCTCCCTGCAGGGGAAGGCCGGCCAGTGGGCCATGCTCCTGGTCGACCGCAGGGACCCGGCTCTGGCCACCCTGGAGGACTTCTTGGCGGCCCTTCGAGAGCGCTTCCAAGACCCGCAGGCGGAGGAGAAGGCGAAGCGACGGGTCCAGAAGGCCAGGCAAGGGGGTCTCCCAGTACAGGACTATGTAGACATGTTCAGGGGGGAGGCCGCCCGAATCTCCTCTTGGAACGAGGAGGTCCTCGTCCACTATTTCAAGGAGGGCCTCCATCCTGAGCTCCGCAAGTGGGCCGTAGTGAAGGGGACCCCTCGGGAGCTGTCGACGCTGGACGGCTGGTGCCGCACGGTGGCTCAGTTGGAAGCAGACCTGGGGATGCTGGAGTTAGAACCCAGGGCGGGCAAGGACCGAAGGCCCGCAGAGAACTCAGGGACCCCCCGTCCCGCCAATGGCGCGGGGGTCCCCCGGCCCAAGCGCACCCCCGACCCGGAACGGGAGAGGAGACGCTGGGAGGGACTCTGCATGAGGTGCGGAGGGGCAGGACACTATGCGGTGGCGTGCCCCAAGCGACCCCCGGGAGAGGTTCGGACCCCGGCAGGGTCCCAAGCGACGTCGGGAACCAGTAGGACACCCAAGACCGGGAGCCGGGCGGCTGTCGCGTCGGAGCCAAGGGGAAAGCGCCAGTCCGACTCCGAGGGCTCGGAGTCGGGAAACGACCTGGACCTGCAGTGAAGGACGCCCGGCTGCAGGTCCCGCCAGGGTCAACGGACCCCAAGAAACGGGCGGGAAGACCACCCAACCTGGTCCGGGTGAGGCTGGAAAACCCGGACGGCGGCAAGCAATGGACGGGCGATGCGCTGCTGGACTCGGGCTGCGACCACAGTATGCTGCACCCCGAAGTGGCCAAGGAACTGGACTTGCCCACCCAGGTTCGGAGCACCCCCTTAGTTTTCGTCCAGATGGACGGCAGTCCCATAAAGGGGGGTCCGTTCGGGGTGGAAGTGGGGCCGGTCTCCTTGTGGGTGGGGGACCACCGGGAGTCCAGGATGCTAGTTAGGGTCCCCACGGATGGGTACCAGGTAGTGCTGGGGTTGGACTGGCTGATGGAACATAACCCCATAGTAGACTGGCGCTCAGGGCGCCTGACGTTCGACCTGGATAGGTGTGGGCAGCACAGGGTCGAATCGGACCCCCAGTGCCCCGGGAAGGGGGAGGCCAAAGGGGTCCACGGGGACGAGGGCAAGCGGGATGTGGTGGCGCCGGAGATACCCCCGGAGTACCGGGATCTGGCGGCGGTGTTTGGGGAAACCGAGGCAGACGAGCTGCCCCCCCACCGCCGCACAGATTGCGCCATCGACATCCCAGAGGATGCGGTCCTCCCCAAGGGACGCATCTACAAGATGTCCGGGGAGGAACTCCAGGACCTCAGGGAGTTCCTGGACAAGAATCTGGCCAGAGGGTTCATCCGCCCCGCCAAGAGCCCCATGGGGGCTCCGGTCATCTTCGTGGGCAAGAAGGATGGCACCCGGAGGTTGTGCCAGGACTACAGAGGGTTGAACGCCATAGCGGCAGGGAACGCGTACCCGCTTCCCCTCATCCCGGATCTGCTGGACCAGTTGGGTACCGGCACGATCTTCACGAAGCTAGACTTGAGGGAGGCATACTACCGGGTGCGGGTCCGGGAGGGGGACGAATGGAAGACGGCTTTTAACTGCCAGTTTGGACAGTTCGAGTTCCTGGTAATGCCGTTCGGTTTGAGCGGGGCCCCGGGGGTGTTCATGAGCCTCATCAACGAGGTACTCCACGACCTCCTGTACAAAGGGGTGGTGGTCTACCTGGACGATGTGCTGGTGTACAGTCAGGACCCCCAGGAACACGTCCGGTTGGTCCGGGAGGTCTTGCAGAGACTCCTGGACAACCACCTATACGTCAAGTTGCCCAAGTGCGAGTTCCACCGCCCCTCCTTAGATTACCTGGGGTATAGGATCTCGGCGGCGGGGGTGGCCATGGATCCCCAGAAGGTGGAGGCAGTCCTGGGGTGGGAGCGGCCGCGGACACGGCGCCAACTCCAGAGCTTGCTAGGGTTCGCAAATTTCTGCAGGGGCTTTTTGCCCAACTATTCGGCCTTGGTGACCCCCCTCACCGATCTCCTAGGCACCAAGGGGAAAGGAAAGGGGGCCAAGCGTCCCGGGGCGGCTCTGGATTGGGGGTCCCGGGCGGAGGAGGCTTTCCAGGGGCTCAAAGGGGCGTTCGCCGCCGAGCCTACGCTGATCCATGTGGATCCAGCCCGGCCCATGGTGGTACAGGTAGACGCTAGTGATGTGGCCATGGGAGCGGTACTCCTGCAGAGGGACGGGGAGGGCCGTCTCAGGCCCGGAGCGTACCTGTCCCGGAAGTTTGGGAAGGCGGAAAGGAATTGGTCTACCTGGGAGAAGGAGGCAGCGGCCATCCGCATGGCGCTTGAGGAGTGGAGGCACTGGCTGGAGGGGGCAAGGGAACCGTTTGAGGTCTGGACAGACCACCGCAACCTCGAGGCCCTCCGACAGCCACGGAAGCTGACTGCCAAGCACATGCGGTGGGCAGAGTTCTTCTCCCGGTATGATTTCCAGCTAAGCCACATCCCCGGGAAGGACAACTTCCTCGCGGACGCCCTGTCTCGCCTGCCCCAGTACGAGGCGGATGTCCGCACAGAGATGCGTCCACTATTTGAGGACAAACACCTAGCCCGAGCCGTCACCACCCGTAACCAGGCTAGGAGGAAAGAAGGACAGACAGGGGGTCAAGATGGGACACCCCCCCGGGAGCGCAGCCAGCCTTCTGCAGCGCTCCGCGACAGACTAGTGGCAGCGTATCCAACAGACGCGGAACTACAGAACCTGCGGGACTCCTTGACACTGGAAGGGGACATCTGGAGAAGGGGGAGCGCCGCGTACGTCCCGGAACCCCTCCGGAGGGCCGCCCTGGAGGCATGCCACGACGCCAAAGCGGCTGGGCACTTCGGCTTCGTCAAGACGTGGAAGCTGGTTCGGCGGAGCTTCTGGTGGCCCACGCTCCGCAAAGATGTCAAGGACTACGTTGCGGGCTGCCCCATCTGCCTCACCTGCAAGCCGGCAGTGGGCAAGCCGCAGGGCCTCCTACAGCCTCTGGAGGTCCCACCTCGACCTTGGTCGGTGATCTCCATGGACTTTATTACGGATCTGCCACCCAGCCGAGGCAAGACAGCAATATGGGTCGTGGTGGACCTGTTCTCCAAGCAAGCCCATTTCGTGCCCTGCGCCTCACTGCCTACCGCCACCCAGGTGGCAAAACTGTTCATGGAGCACATCTTCCGGCTCCATGGGGTTCCAGACAAGGTCATTTCCGATCGCGGCTCCCAGTTTGTGTCCCGATTTTGGAAGGCGTTCCTGGGACTGCTGGGGATCGAACAGGGACTCAGCTCGGCCTACCACCCCCAGACTGACGGACAGACGGAACGTGTCAACCAGGTGCTGGAGCAGTACCTGCGGTGTTTTGGCTGCTACCAGCAGGACGACTGGTCACAGCTGCTTCCGTTGGCGGAGTTCGCTTACAATAACTCCGTACATAGCAGCACGGAGATGTCCCCCTTCGCCGTGGTCTACGGGACCGACCTGAGGCACCTGCCGGACTTGGGGGAGCCCACCGCCCGGGAGCCGGAGGAGCTTGGAAAGTGGAGAGAGAGGACGGCCAGGTGCTGGGAGTCCCTTCGGGAACAACTGCTGGAGGTCAAGGCGGCGCAGAAGAGGACGGCGGACCAGCGAAGAAGACCGGCGGGGGACATCAAAGCGGGGTGCCGGGTCTACCTGTCCATGCGGCACTTGAAGCTGGGCCTCCCCAGCAAGAAACTCGGGCCCCGGTACTTGGGCCCGTTTAAAGTGCTAGAGGTAATCAACGGAGTATCTGCGAAGCTGGAACTCCCAAAGAACTTGCAACAGATACACCCGGTGTTCCACTTCAGCTTGCTGAAGAAGTCCCCGGAGGACGACGGTTGGCACCCCGTGGCGGCGCCACCCACCCCGTTGATCCTGGCGGGAGGGGAGCACCATGAGGTCAAGGACATTTTGGACTCCAGACTCTACAGAGGGCGTTTGCAGTACCTGGTGGAGTGGAAGGACTTTGCTATGGGGGACCGAGAATGGGTGTGGGCGTCGGACGTTTTGGCCCCACAGCTGGTCAAGAGATTCCACCAACAGTGGCCAAACCGGCCGGGGGGCCCCGGGACTCAGAACGCTCCCCAGGGGAGGGGGGAGTCAGTTTCGGGGGGGCAGGATGTCGCGACCCAACTAGACACTGATAGACCGGGGTCCGCCAGGGTCGCGCCATGCGGGCGCCAGGAAGGGGAACCATGCAGCGGGCCAGAGAAGGGGGCGACAGCGGAGCCAGGCGCGCAGGGGTTAAACCGAGCGCAGCAAGGCCCGACCTCGCCCAGGCATGCCCCGCGGGGTAAACAACCCCAGAATGGGCGATGACGACCGCTAACGAGCCATCAGCAGCGGGCGTGGTGGAACCGGCAGCATCGCAATAACAATGCAAAAAGCACCCATGTATGGTGCAGGTAGACCAGAGCAGTTAACTCTTTTGTCCAAGCCACCCCGGGTGGGGAAGAGGATTACCCCCGGACCTTTAGGGCAGAAGGGAGGGGGGAATTGGGAGTCACCCAGCAAGGTGTACATAAGGGGGATTCTGAGGTGGCCTCCTCAGAATCCTCACGGACTTTCCACGTTTCTCTGTGTGCTGTACAATAAACTTCAAGACAACTTCCGCTGACTTCTCGGAGTGGCGTGCGTTCTTGACAGCTAGCTACAGTCACCATTGGGGACACGACAATAGATTAATTGGCTAATTCAATTGTCAGTTAGAAAGTAGAATGCATTTGGGACATAGGGATCTTCCTTATACTATCAGATCATTTTTAATATTGTGTTCCAAGTGCCATCTACCCACTGCTGTTGAATGGCAATATCTTAAATTACAGCACCTTATGGTGTCTATTTATGGGCTGGCACCTTTGAGTGTTTCAGCACAGAGAAAATAATTGGAAATTTACAGAAAGTTAAATCCGTACTATTTGTTTATAAATGTTTGTTGGAAAGTTGTAAACAGGACGCTCAAGTTATTAGATGCTCAAGTTCCCTATGCAATAGGGTATTACAATGTTCAAACCAGTCTAACCAATTGAAAGTTGCTTTAGCATCTATATGTATTGTTGCTTTAGGTTTAAAATTGAGAATGAGTCAATAAAAATGGATGTTTCTGGTAAGGAACAAGTTACCGTAATTCAGAAAGATGCTCATGACATTGCCTCTCTGAGGCATATTATGTGGGTTTTGATCAGAAATTATTGTTTGCATATTCATTGTTCTGGAAAAAATCACTGATATTTGCCAGTGCTCTCACACTCTTATATTTCTGTGATGTGGTGGACAGGAAAAGTAGATCTTTATGGTTGTGAAAAGACTTTTATATTTCAGTATTGGAAGGATATACACCCATCATTCATTTTTCAGTTGCCTTTCTATATTTGAAACATGTTATCTTATCATCAGTGCTATTTGGATATTTGTTTGGACAAATGAACTGCTTATAATTAATACATATGTTTCAGTTAGGATAGATGGCTTGTTCTTATTGCTAATGTAAGCTGATTTCGCTCCTTTCTTTTTTTCTCTTCCTGCTATATTTGCAACAAGGAAAAGTACTCTAAATATATGGAACATGAAGAGCAATTTGCCTGAGAAAATGGTTCTTCCCAGAGGTCTAATATTGGAAACTTTTGTTTAGGAAAATAGCTTGGAGACTGACTAAAAGTATAAAGGCATTGTGGCATTAACTCAGATTCCATAAGGTTCCCTCCATAGTAGCTGTTTCCCTATAACTCTGTTGAGTCTGGATGTAGTTAGATTGTTTATTCCTCTGAAGATTAGTACATATTGAGGGGCCTCTCAGACTTCCTTTTTATTACACATTCATGATTATTTGTGCTCACACAAATGCTGTTTCCACATGTAAAAGTTATGGGGTGGTCACATTGGTTCATTTTGAAGCTGTACATATCCTGTAACTGAAATCACAAATGTTGTGGTTTATTTTTGTCCTGCTTTTGTTGCAATATAGCTGCTCTGGACACCAGTGATGTGGTAGCATCAGGGAAGCCTCGCAGAACAAACAACTAATGAAACAAAATGGACATTCGATAAAAAGAGACTGAGGACGATGACACTCAAGGAGCAGACTACAATTTGCTGAGGAAAAGTTGAGTTCATTGGCAAGAAATTCCCACAAAGTTTGGTACAGCTGCAAGAGTCAGCATTCTTTCACCTGGTGCCTTTGCTCCATGAGAGGACACAATGAAAGATTAATCAGGGGTATCGTTGTCTGGGGTCATGGTCTTCACGTGGAGCTGAGGGGGGGAAAGGAGAGCTGGTCATAAAGGGCTGTACCCAACACTAGTCCTATTCAGATAACAGAAGCATTGAAATTAATGCACATGACTAACTTAGGTTCAGTGAGTCAACTGAGAGTAGAAATTAGTTGGATACAACCTAAAGAAATCTAAGGGAAGGTTGCACATTATTCTTAAATATGAAGGTGGGGCAAAGGCTATTCCTACTCCTGAACTCCAGTAGCCATTAGGAGCTAGTCCTTTTATGGAGTCTTCGTCTGTTAGCCCTTCCCCACAACACCGTACCATACAATGAAAAACGGCGACCACATTCCAGCTAATCACTGGAAATGTTCTCTGCAGCACAATTGACAACACTGTGGCAACAAATTTAACACGAGGTTTTTTGCTCAAGTACCTTGATGTTACTAAGGAAAAAGGAAAAAAAGTCATAGTTTTGTGTGTTGTTGTTGACTAGTCTGCCATTTTTCAACATTCCTTTGAGGCACTTCTCCATACTTTAGCCCTCGTCAGACAGTAATTATATTATTATTATTATTATTATTATTATTATTATTATTATTATTATTATTTATACCCCGCCCATCTGGCTGGGTTTCCCCAGCCACTCTGGGCAGCTCCCAGCAGAATAATGAAAACACAATAAAACGTGAAACATTAAAAACTTCCCTAAAGTAGCAGAACAAAACCCTGTTGTAGGTGAGGTGAGGGCCGTGCTCCCAACCCTGATCTTGCTGCATTGTTCATTTGAAGTGAAGACACTTACAAGTCTCCCTGCACTCTAGGGCTGTGTGCACACTATACTTTACATTCAAAACACAATCTTTCCCTCAAATAGTTCTGAACATTGTTGTTTACCCCTCACAATCATTACTATTCCCAGCAACCCTTACTACCATGCCCAGAATTATCTGGGGGAAAGAATGTGCTTTAAAGTTGTAGCGAGAACATAGCCTAGATCACTGCAGAAGAGCTTCTCCTGCCAGTCCCAAATATTATCAGAAGCCTGCTGCACAGAAACTCGGAGCAGGGCCTTGAGTGTGGCTGCCCCTGTTCTGTGGAATAGCATTGCTGTCGAGATACCCCAGGTGCCTGCTATCTGCACTTTTTGAAAAGAACAGAAAGCGTTTTCATCCCAACAAGCTGTCCAGCTGGATGAATGGGTCTGTTTCTGAGTGTCTATTTTGCATTTTTTAAAAAAATATATCTGCTTTGTTGTGTATTTTCAACTGCTTCTTGCTGTTTCAATTGTGTATCGGGATGATTGTGTAGAACGTGATGAATAAAATGGATGACAATAATAATAATAATAATAATCTGGGATACTGTATTATTGGTATTCCTGATTGCTGGGAAGGCTTATAGGCATGTCCAAGCAGATATGGACACAAGCTTCCTTCAGACCTTGCCGCTTCAAATGGTAAATACTAGAACAGAGCTGGCAAGAGGGCTGGACCAACACCTCCAACATGGTTTCACCTTAAAGGTAAAGGTAAAGGGACCCCTGACCGTTAAGTCCAGTTGCGGACAACTCTGGGGTTGCGGCGCTCATCTCGCTCTATAGGCTGAGGGAGTCAGCATTTGTCCGCAGACAGCTTCCGGGTCATGTGGCCAGCATGACTAAGCTGCTTCTGGCGAATCACAGCAGCGCACAGAAACGCCATTTACCTTCCCGCGGGAGCGGTACCTATTTATCTACTTGCAGCCGACAGCTCAACAAATACACGAGAGCCTCAAGCAGAACAATCCAGTTCCCCATACCCGAGCACTTTGTAAAACTGTTGTTTTCATGAATTACCGTATTTTTCCATGTATAAGACGCCCCCATGTATAAGACGCCCCCTATTTTTTTGAACCCAAAATTAAGAAAATGAAACCCTAAAATAGAAGTGAAAATCTGAATGATTGGAGACTGCAAGTTGTTTATCTTTTAGGGGGCGATCGCCCTCAAAGTTTCCAGCATGAGGAGCATGCAGTACACCATGGTGCAGAAGCAAAGGTAGCGACTGGGGGGGGGCACCACACACTCCCCCTCTGTGGCAGCTGCTGCTGCGGGGAAGCAGGCTCCCAAGCAGGATGCCAAAGAAGAGCCAGGGGGGGAGGCAGTGGCCACTCTGCGTCAAGCCATGTCGTCGAGCAAACTGAACTGAGGAAGGTGGTGAGCGGGCTGGGGGCAGGGTGGGAGTTTGAGAGGGGAAGAGGGGAAAAAGGAAAGAAGGGCAAGGAGAGGTAACTGAGGCAGCTCTCGGCGGCGGCGGCAGTAGCTGCTCTTGATCCTTCAGGAGGCGAGCCAGTCACCAGCATGCAGGCCGGAGAGGGGAGAGAAAGTGGGGACAGCAGCAGGAGGGACTATCTCAGCCCGCCCAGGCCAAAATCCCGGACATATGCTTAAATATTTTAAAAATTCCCCCAGATGCCCATGTTCCGTGTACAAGACGACCCCCAATTTTTTACTAATTTTTTAAAAGCAAAAAACCTCATCTTATACATGGGAAAATACGGTATTTTATTTTGTTCCTTAGAGGCTGGGCATTCCCACAGTGTACTAGGGCAACTCTAGGAATGCTCATGCAATGTTTTGGGGGGTGGGGAGAAAGTGGTACATTACCATCCCTCCAGCAGTTCCATGCCATTGCCTATACGAGGGATGGTCCTCCAGATGTTGTTGGAAACCAGCTCCCATGAGCCTGAGTGAGGATGGCTGATGGCACTAGATGATGAGAGTTGTAGTCCAACAACACCTAGAGGGCCACAGGTTCCCCATTCCTGGTCTAGACCTTGCACTGGTTACTTTATTTCTTTTCGGGAGGCTCTACACTCTACACTCCCTCTTCTCTGGCACTGTAGGCTTGCATGCCCCTTGATAATAATAATAATTTATAATAATAATAATTTATTATTTGTACCCCGCCCATCTGGCCAGGTCCCCCCAGCCACCCTTTATAAAAGCAGCAGTAAAAAGGAAGATGGCTAACCACACCCCCATACTCTATACTGAAGCAGGGTGTCCATCCCACCAAACCCCAGCACACCTGTTACCTCTTCCATTAGATAGGACAAAATACTGCATTGCTGGAAATAGAAGTCTTATGGATAATACTAAAATAAAAGTAGGTGCTGTCGGTTGTCTTTTTGTCTTACCGTAACTTTGGCACTGACGGATGCAATCAATCCGTTCTGTAAAGTTGTTCTGATTGCCATTACAGCCACCATAGATAAACAGCTCACATCTATTGGTCTTGGTATTATAGAAATAGCGACGGATGTACGCTCTACAGGGTCCGCTGACTACAGGGAGCTTACATCTCTTAGGCATATATACTGGAGGGGAGAAGAAACAAAGGCAAAAGGCTCATATATATAATCACACCATTTGAAAAAGAGAACATTATGGCAAAAGCAAATTATTATTATTATAAAATATGACAGCCATAACCTTAAGGAACATTGCAAAAGGTTGTAATTGAAGTGGAAGCTTGCTGTTCAATATCTATATCTAACTTTTAAATGTACAAAATATTTCAGTCGTTTCCAACTAAATAAGGGTCATTTCCAACTAACCTCTATTCTAGAATAGACCCATTGAAAGTAATAATAGTAATATCAGCCATGTCTATTATGTTCAGTGGGTGTTCTCTGAGTAGGACTAGCCCTGGATACAACCCTGTTTATATCCAGACACCTGCTGTAGCTATTTTTGTTGTTGTTGTTGTTTAGTCATTTAGTCGTGTCCGACTCTTTGTGACCCCATGGACCAGAGCATGCCAGGCACTCCTGTCTTCCACCGCCTCCTGTAGTTTGGTCAGGCTCATGTTGGTAGCTTCGAGAACACTGTCCAACCATCTCATCCTCTGGCTTCCCCTTCTCCTTGTGCCCTCAATCTCTCCCAACATCAGGGTCTTTTCCAGGGAGTCTTCTCTTCTCATGAGGTGGCCAAAGTATTGGAGCCTCATCTTCAGGATCTGTCCTTCCAGTGAGCACTCAGGGCTGATTTCCTTCAGAATGGATAGGTTTGATCTTCTTGCAGTCCATGGGACTCTCAAGAGTCTCCTCCAGCACCATAATTCAAAAGCATACTATTCATAGTAGCTATACTACTGAATAATGATTATAACTTGTCTCACTGAAAGGATCTCTCTGTCTCAATGCAACGTGGTCTGTGTACAGTGCTATTCTGCTCTATCTTTCTCCAGTTCCCTGTGCCCAGTTGTCACTGGTGCCCATTGGGACTTGTGGGGAGGAAGACATGGACCCCCAACAGTATCGCAGAATTGTAGAGTTGGAAGGGACCACGAGGGTCTCATCTAGTTCAACTCCCTGCAATGCAGGAATCTTTTGCCGAGCATGGGGCTCAAACCCATGACCCTGAGATTAATGGTCCCACGCTCTATCAACTGAGCTACCTCAGCAGTCAGCAGGTGGAGCCAGAGGCAAGGACAGCCAGTCCCATCTTCTGGATTGGTTGTAAGTATCACAATAGGCAGCTGTGGGCTGGCTGATGGCAGACTGCTGTCAGTACAGCAGTGCCCCGTGGACCAGCCTTTGTGGCTGCAGTTAGTGCAAGGATGAGGAAGCTGTGATGCTCCAGATGCGATACTACAACAGCATGATGGGAGTTGTAGTCCAACAGCATCTGGAAAGCCACAGTTTCTTCAGACTTGATTAAACAATCGCTAGAATCTCAATAAGGTAAAGGTAAAGGGGACCCCTGACCATTAGGTCCAGTCGTGTCCGACTCTGGGGTTGCGGAGCTCATCTCGCTTTATTGGCCGAGAGCCGGCGTACAGCTTCCGGGTCATGTGGCCAGCATGACAAAGCCGCTTCTGGCGAACCAGAGCAGCGCACGGAAACGCTGTTTACCTTCCCGCCAGAGCAGTACCTATTTACCTACTTGCACTTTGACATGCTTTCGAACTGCTAGGTGGGCAGGAGCTGGGACCGAGCAACGGGAGCTCACCCCGTCACAGGGATTCGAACCGCCGACCTTCTGATCGGCAAGCCCTAGGCTCTGTGGTTTAACCCACAGCGCCACCTGGGTCCCTAGAATCTCAATACTGAAGATAAATAGAGTTCAAGGGCTTTCCTTCTTTTTCTTTGAAAGCTGTGTGTTTCTTCCTCTCCAGAACAATAAGATTAATCCCCTCTGAGGATTTTTAAAAAAGCGAACACACAGCTATCACCACCCCCATTCTCATAGCAGAAGACTCTCTTCCTTTCCTATAGCAAAGCGACTCAGTTGAGGCCACATTCACACCATGCCTTTCAAGTGTTATGATAGAGTCATGACTGTTCCCCAAGAATCCTGGAAACTAGTTTGTGCAGAGTTGTCAGGACACCCTACCCTCCTCAGAAAGCTAGAGTTTCCAAGGTTCCCTGTGAAGAAGGATTGGTTGTTAAATCTCTGTGAAGGGAGGAGGGTTCTCTTAACAACACTCAGCACCCTTAACAAACCACAGTTCCCAGAATTCTTTGGGGGAAGCCATGACACTTTAAAGTGGTATCATAGTGCTTTTTAAAATGCATGGCGTGGGTGTGGCCTAGGAAAGAACAGACAATTGCATCACTTGTCCATGACTAATGGTTAGAATAAAGTGTAGGACATTTGGGGCTGCCTGGGAAAGCCCACAAATTTATTTGCGCTTACCAACATCTGCACACTCTCGAATACATTGTTTAATATCCAGAAAGTTGTTTCTATTGCCTCTAGAGCCATGATAAAAGAACATTGTACACTTCTTCTTTTTGAAATCATAGAAATATCTCATTGAGGCTCTTCTGCCCCTTACTCCCTTGTTTAGCGGGAGTTTGCATTTTTCAGGCACCAAGTCTGAAAAAAGAAGAGAGAAGAAGGCAAGGCTCATATCTGAAATTTCATCTTTTGAAACACAGAAGATAACAGCATTGGAAGATGTCATGTTTGTGATTCCAACCCCTGAGATCATCTCTTCCAAGTGAGAAATGAGGGACTTCTGGAAAGGGATGTGCTGACCGTGAGAGATGGGCAAAATCTTTCAAAACTGGTGTCTGAGTTTGCTTTCCCTCCTCCCTCTCCATCCCCTTTTGCCTTTTGTTTTTTAGATTGTCATCATATGGGCAGGGAATGTCTTGGTGTTTTTTTTATTGATCTGAATGAAAGCCAATCTGGGTAAAAATGCTTTCAATAAATAAAATCACACAAACCAAAAAAAGGCTGCACTCATAGTTCTGCTATAACTATCTTTCGTTTTATTTATTGTTTAAATGTCTGGTCCTAACTTTCCACATTATCTCCAATGCCATCATAGCATATGGTGATTAGATATATGGGGGAAAGTAGAGTTGCAAAAGAAGAATCCTGATTTTTTTTTCCTTTCCCCTTCTTCAGTAAGTGCCCCCATTTTTCCATATTGTATAGAAAAGAGGAAATAATGGAAGAAATTAGTAATTTAATAGCCCTTTCCTCCAGGAATGAAAGAGGATTAAATGATGAGCAATTCATCAGAGATCTTTCAGGGGGACTGTGAGCAGTGTGCCAATCAAACAGTCTGAAACTGCAAAGAGAAAGGCACCAAGGGAAGACCTCAAGGGTGCTATTCTGCCCAAGGGCATCATACTGGTGACCCCTGCAGTAGGCTGCTCAGCATGTTAAGAATAAAGTGCAGGCTCTTGGTTGTCCAGATGAGACCCAAAAGGTACCGGTAGCATTTTCCCTTACCAAACCTTTCACATTCCCAAATGCAATCGACCGGATTCCTGAAGTTATTAGCATTGCCTCCACAGCCGCCGTAAACAAATTCTTCACACTTCCTGGTACGGATATCAAAGTAAAAACTTGGAAAGCTTCCTCTGCAGTTTCCTGTTTCTGTAGGGAGTCTGCATTTTGAAGGACATCGTCCTAGAGCCAAGAGAAAAAGAAAGAGAAACCTCCTTATCACACCCTGAGGAAGCTTCCACATGACAGTTCATTGTGGGCACACTTGCTAATACATGCAAGTTTAAGTAGTTTCTATACAATTTTGTCCTCATTAAAATGCCATCACACATTCTTTTCCCGTTTAATCCAGATTTACCCTTTCTGTAGAAAATCCAAAAAGTCCCCCCCCGAAAAAAGAGAAACACTACGGAAATGATAACCCTGGATTAAATTTAGGCGAGGGGTGGAGACACTGGATTGCAACACCCAGGCACTTTTACCTATGGTCACATCCACCACTAGGATGGAGCCCTTGAGCAGAAAGACAATTCCCAACCCCTGCACCACAATGCCCATGGGTTGTATCCAATGCTAGCCCTACTCAGAGTAGACCCATTGAAGGTAATGGACATGACTTAGGTTTGTTAATTTCAGTGGGTCTGCCCTTACTTTATATCCTTTTCTACAACAAAATGGTACGTGTTCCCAAGGAAATTTCTTTAGCATCAAGGCAGCAGAAACAAACTGCAATTCATTTCTGTAATCGTGATAGTGCTACCATTTGAGTAAGTTTGAAATCACACACGCTCAGAAACTTTCTTGTTTTCTTTTATCACACTTGGCAAACTTTTCTTTGTTGCTCAGCCTGCCAGCAATGCAGAAGCACTTGTAAAGCGTGAAAATGAGGGGGAGAAGAGAAATATAAAGTATGTGTGTTGCACCTGAACATGGCTGTCCAAAAGAAGTCTCTCCTACAACAACTGAGGGGTTATCCACACTCCCTCTTGTTCTGCTGCTTCCCCTGGGGTCACTTGCCCACCCATGGCGTTTGCTTGGGTGACCTGAGCAGTCACTCACTCACTCACCCGGGCCGCCTGCCTGCCTGTCCACCTGCCAGCCAGTCTCCCTCCTCTTGCCCTCCCTAGCTGCTGCAATGACTTAGTCACTTTTCATAATTCTGTTGTAATAAGAAATCAAGGCCTTTTATATATATATTAAATGTTCATAAGTGTGCCAAGCAAACAAGGCCACATGTGTGTATTTCTTTGTCTCAGGAACAAAGGGGGGTTGCCCCTCCAGCTACTCAGCAGCCCTCCCTCTGCCTGAGTGATAATTCCTGGCATCCTGATACCTGAGTGCCAGACAGGTAGCCATTCCAGAGATAACAAACCCAGATGAAGACAAAAGGGTGTGATTAACTTGGCTGAGAAACAGGGAAATGTAAATACCTCTTTTGTTTCACTTGGTGGGTGTTTAGTGGAGGACAAGAGGGGGCAGGGTCCAGGATGCTCAGATTGCTGCCACCAGACCTCCCCTTTCATGATGTAACCATGATGTATCTGGGGGGGGGGGGTCCTCGGGCTACACCCCTCCTATGGTGTATGCATAGTGTTTCTGGGGGGTGGTCTTGGTCCGGGGGGCGGAATTCAAAATGTCTATATAGGGGCGGGCGCACTTTTGTTCTAGGTTGCTCCTCCATCCAGCATGTGGTGAGTGAGAATCCTGTTGCAACAGTATTTGTTAATAAAGATCAGGTTTACTAGCTGCCTTGCTTTCCATTAGAACTCTGGTCTGGTCTCTGTCTTTTCTGCGCAGGCAGGGGTTTCAAAATAACGTCCTGCTGAGGTTCAGGATTCCACCCGGAATCGAACCCTTTACCTAGATAACTCTCTTAAATTCTTACAACACTGTCTTAAGACCGTAGTTTGCATCACCATCTATCGCCATCCACATGAACTACTGCGTAACAACACTTAACATTTTTAACGTATGCAAGATAAAGTGCATTTTGTATTCCATTGTCACTGATGTATACCTTTTTATGCACACATTACCTGAGTATATACAGTTTGGTACACATTACTTGGCTGGAGAACTGCACTGTGTTTCAGTTTGCATATTGCTTCGGGAAGTACAAATTCAGTAGATTTGCCATGAAATGCAAACTAAATTGAGTTTCTATCCTGTTCCTACTGATGATGAGGCACCTATCCTGTTTGTCTGACTGATATTATTCTCAAGGGTTTTGACCAGCCACAAAGCTCAGCTCCAACCCTCTTGAGTCAGCTGGGATCAGTGGTGCAGGTCAACAGCATTAAACTCTGGATTTAATTGTAATGCATATTATTTCACTTACTTAAGCCAGATCTACTGTGTTTGAGGACCCTCCCTGCTCAATCCGGAGCAGGGCTCTGGACGTCTGCCCCAAGGACCTGTGTTGATGGCACAACTGGTTGGGATGGCTGGCTGAGTAAGGAGGCACTGCTCAACTGCTCAATCTCATCCTTAAAAGTAAAGGGACCCCTGACCATTAGGTCCAGGCATGGACTCTGGGGTTGCAGCGCTCATCTCGCTTTATTGGCCGAGGGAGCTGGCGTACAGCTTCTGGGTCATGTGGCCAGCATGACTAAGCCGCTTCTGGCAAACCAGAGCAGCGCACTGAAACGCTGTTTACCTTCCCGCCAGAGCGGTACCTATTTATCTACTTGCACTTTGATGTGCTTTCAAACTGCTAGGTGGGCAGGAGATCTCATCCTTAGTCAAGCATACAGTGGTACCTCGGGTTACATACGCTTCAGATTACAGACTCTGCTAACCCAGAAATATTACCTCGGGTTAAGAACTTTGCTTCAGGATGAGAACAGAAATCGGGCAGCGGCGGTACAGTGGCAGTGGGAGGCCCCATTAGCTAAAGTGGTGCTTCAGGTTAAGAACGGACCTCCGGAACGAATTAAGTGCGTAACCAGAGGTACCACTGTATAAGAATTGCTTAATTTCCCCAGAGCCTTGTGATTTAAGCTCTGAGCACAGTGAGTCCAACAGATGGTGGAAGCTGTGTGCTTTTGAACACATCCCACTGTGTCTTGGGAGAAAGCAAGCCCAGTGCTCTGGGGTCCAGGTGGAAACTATCAAATTGCAAAGAAACAATGAAAGGGGGCTTAAGAAGCAGGTCGCAATATTGAAGAAATGCAACAGGAGCGAGTAAGAAGACAACCACTGAATTCTTACTTGTATTTTTCAAGGGTTTCTCACAGATTTTCCCTGTTATAATGAGAGAGAAAACAGTGTTAATATTTGATGTGAGTCCCCCATGCTAACCAAAACCACTTTATATCGTGTTCCACATAGAAATGGAAAGCTTTGTTTGAGCAGCCAAAGCTCTTAGTTCCTTCCTAGACAAATGTTGTGGAATCCAGTGTACTTGAAACATTCCTTTTTGCTGGATCAATCTCAGTTTCAGGTCCAGGGACACATTCTGTACAGTTTCTAATGCAATTTTATATTGTTTAGGCTGCATGACACCTTTTTCTTTTGTTTGGGCTGTGGAATTCCACCCTGGGATCTTTTGCTAAAGGGCGGTATATAAATTGAATTAATCATCATCATCATCCACCCCTCTCTGAGAGGGAACTCTTACCTGAATTTTGAGGAACGGCAGCCAGTGGCTCAAACCAGCATATGAGAAGTTCCAGGATGAGGACAGCAATGTGACTGCCCTGCATGACTGCTGCCTGATGTGGGTGCTTGCTGCTTAGTGAAGGCACTTTATACATTTTTGTATAGGGAAATGGAAGTGGGCATTCAAGCAGCCAAGACAGTCCATCAATAAGTAGGAACATCCTGGTGCTTCTTTGAGTAGTTCAAGGTAATTTCCTGTTCTTTTATAAATACTATTCCACATCAGGTAGGGGTATTCTGAAGCCAACTTCCTGTTCTTGTGTAAGTGCTATTCCACTTCAGCTAGGGATTTATTGGAGCCATAAAGCCTATCAGTATCATCTTGACATAGCTTGGAGGCCAAATGAGACCGTCCTTTATGCACACCACCATACTTGCCCTCCAAAAAGAGCCGCTTCTCCTCTGATAAATGCACGCCATTCCAAAGACAATACCTGTAATTATGTAGGGTTTTGCACGCTGACTGGACTTTTGTATTTTGAATGTCAGCGTACCTGGTAGCATTCCAGGAGAATTAACAGTCTGGTCACAAGTCAGAATAAGCGTCACTGATTGGATATTACTGAAGTGAATTGAACTCTTTATTCAAGAAACCAAAACAGCGCAGGCCTAGTAATCACAGCAACTCTTCCAGTAGGTTTTGCCCCAATGTGGCAGTTGTGAGAACTGACGGTCCCTGTCTGTCCACAGCTGCCTAAGACCTCTCTTCTCCAGGGTTTTTTCCTCCAAGCAGTTGCAGAGTGCACAACCAATCTCTGCTCTGTGCTCTTCATTTCCCTGTGTCTTCGAAGAGACCAGGTGGAAGGGGAGCTGGTTGCAGCAGGAGGGGGAGAGTCCCCAAATTCTTCAGCAGCCTGCCTCATTGCTGCCTCTTGGACCCCCTCCTCTCTAGTCTCCTCCTCCTCTCTAGCCTCCTCTCCTGCCTCTGAGCTGGGACTGCTCTCTGCCCCAGCCTCTTCCTGCTCACTAAACCCTGTTGCGTGTCAAGACCCCAAGGCCTCCCCCTTAGGTTGAATAATAACACGTGGACACCATATATTAGGTTAATGGGCAAAATTTAGGCCACAGCTTTATTGGTTACAGAATGTGAGCGGTATTGGCTTAGGCATTGGAATTGAACCGACTATATCCGACTCCTGCCCGCCATGCAGGAAGTCTCACAAGGGTTAACCACCAGTAGGGGCAGCCCTGTTAGTGTACATCAACTCGGAACTCCCCCAGAGTCACTGGAAGGTTGTGCCATCGCCCTAGCCTCTACCCAGGCTTCGGACAGGAACCATGACCCCGGATTCCTTCAACAGAATACCCTTTAACATGGAGGGGCAGGTGATGGCCACACCTCCCCTCCCCCAAACCTGGTTTTACCAATGCCTAACTGCCACTTGAGCCGAAGGCTCGCCGCCAATACCCTCACACCTGCAACCAACCTCTAATGCCCTCAATGACCTCAGCCAGCCAAAACCTATTGCCCCTTCAGCTTCCAACACCACCTTCTCCCAGTCTTCTCCCTCTGACCACTCATCATCGTCCCACCATCAATCCCCTGGTAGCCAATGTCATGGACTGGCTGGATACAGAGGAGTGGTGGGAGGACCCAGTTGGGGAACCCCCAACCATCCTAGTTCTAAGGGCTGGTTCAATTGTGAGGGCAAACAAAAGAGAGAGAAAACACTCACTGCCAAGTTCAAAACCTATAAGGACAAATTCTCTTTCAAACCCTTTGCGTGATTTAATTCTTCTCAAAAATATGATACAAAACCCAACTGGAAGCAAAAGAAGATGGAGCCAAGTCCAAGGATATAACCTCCTTCTCGTGTTTAATACAGTCTCCTCTAGCAGTCATGCTTCAGGTTGGGACTGCCATGTCTCCCCTCAGTCCTGGGAAGCCCATTTTCTCATGGTTTGTGCTGAAGAGGAAACATCTATACTGTGGCCACAATATTTTTCTGGACCCATACCTGAATGCCCCCCTGTTCTTATCTCTTTAGTTGAAGACAGAGGCAAAGTAGGTGTTGAGCAGTTCCACTTTCTGTCACCCAATAGCATTTCTCCATCTTCTCCACACAGAGGACCTACAAGTTATTTGTTCTTCCTCTTTCTTAGAACATAGCCAAAGAAACATTTATTATTATTATTTTTAACTTCTCTTACAAGCCTGAGCTCATTCTGAGCTTTGGTCCATCTTACCTTTCCCCTGCAACTTTTGGCTTCTCTTGTATCCTCTTACTTAATGATTTCCCCTTTCTTCCATTTCTTATACTGTACGTGCCCTTTAAAAATCTGTAAGCTCCTTATGTAGCCACATTGGTTTCTTTAGATACCTCCCACTTTTCTTTCTTGTTGAAAGAAAGTTCTTTCTTTCTTTCTTGTCTGCATTTGTGCCTTCAACATTTCGCCTTTAAGAAATTCCTTCAACTCAATTGATATATGAGTTAAGGATCCCAGGAGAGGGCTAATTAGATGATTGTCCAAGAAGAAATTGCAAGACAGACAGACATATCCTAATATGACTTCTTCAGGTTCAGTGCATGGCAAAGCCTGGAGGCTGCTGAAATGTCAGTGTATGTATACCAAACACAACTAGGGAAAGAAAAGCATTCAGTATGGCCATCACAAAGGATTTTTGATTTATTACCATATGCAGATTGTTAAGGTAATCAGGCAGACAAAAAGTGGTTGTCATATATAATGACAGAAGAGAGCAGGGAGCATGTGTTATTGGCACAAGCCAACCAATATTGATGGGCAATATCTCAAAGTTCAAAAGACCATTTTGTAGACATAATGTCTTGGTTCAGACATCACTTTATACCATGGTCAATCTTAACCATGGTTTAAATGTAAACCTGCAAAATGCTGGTAAAGGTACCCCTGACCGTAAGGTCCAGTCGCCTACGACTCTGGGGTTGCGCACTCATCTCGCTCTATAGGCCGAGGGAGCCAGCGTTTGTCCGCAGACAGCTTCCAGGTCATGTGGGCAGTATGACTAAGCCGCTTCTGGTGAACCAGAGCAGCACACAGAAACGCTGTTTACCTTCCTGCCGGAGTGGTACCTATTTATCTACTTGCACTTTGATTTGCTTTTGAACTGCTAGCTTGGCAGGAACTGGGACCGAACAATGGGAGCTCACCCCGTCGCGGGGATTCGAACCGCCGACCTTCTGATTGGGAAGTCCTAGGCTCTGTGGTTTAGACCACAGCGCCACCCGCGTCCCTTAGAATGCTGGTACATGGGGCAAAGATGGTTGCTGCTTCAGTGCTCCTGCTGTTGCCATTCTGCTACGAGCAGAACCATCAGTTCAAAGGGGCCACATGTACACACCAATGCACATAGGCAATCCCCTCCAAACTAAGAGGAATCTCAATTGTAGATCCCCATCTTGCTTGGAGGAGCCATATATTCATAAACAGAAGCAGTCCCTTCGCACTGAGGCCAAATGCTCCAGAACATGAGGAAAGCTGTCGTACCTCTAAAGGAGTGAACATTAGGTGTACCAAGAAAATATTGAGAAGGGTCCAGGCTGTTAACTTCTGTGGCAAGTCAGGGGGTGAGGCAAGGAGAGCAACTGGATACAATAAGGGCCACTACACTGCAGAAAATAAAAGGAAGTGACCCTGCGATGAAAGGGTAAGTGGCCCACCGTGATCTCTGAAGTTAAGAGGCTCCCTGGAGCTGTGAGGATCCTAAGGTCCTTGAATGATAGGGATCTTTCCACCTGCACTCCCTTGAATCAACACTCTGTTCCTTGGACCAGGACATGATGATAATGAAAGAATGGAAACCTGTTCCTCTTCAGATTCTCTCCTCCCGCCTCCTCAAAGGCCTAAAGCCATCCAAGAAGCTTTGCCAACCATTCCACAATCCCTCTTTCTTTTCTCTCCCAATCTTTCTAGGAAGTCTCATAATTCAGTCTTTGTCTCACTTTTTAAAAACAAAACAAAACACAAAACTGATTATCTGAGAAAGCTTCCATCCCTTTTATGTTGCACTTCCACGCTTCCCTGAGTGATCTCCCAAGCTGCATTCTTGCTCTATAGCAGCCTTCTCCAACATGATGGTCCCCAGCTGCTCTTCCAGGAGGTAAGGCTCTCTCCCCTCAACTGGCTGGAAGCATTAGTGAGTCCTGAGAGACTCCATCAAAGCATCTACTGTACAACCACCAGCAGCAGCCTAACTGACCAACGGACCTAACTGACAGATTCACAGATGGCAGTTAGTCATCTCATGGAATGTTGAATTGACTGACATATCCCACAGATACAAACCCACTTTGTTGCCTCCCCCTTCTCTAGGTATTTGTACAGCCTGGCACTTAACAACAAACAACAGGGGCTGCTCACCTGACACCCCGGGCTGCTTCGGGCCTTGCAGGGGGGCCACCCTGTTGCTGCGGCTGATCAGGCGTCTTAGCACCTGAACCTAGAAGAGACGAGCAGAGACAGCGACTCAGAAGCCGGCAGCCCCAATTCTTGGGGGGTGTTTGTGTGTGAGGAGGGGCGCCTGGCCCAATTCCTTCAATCTCTCTGCAGTTCAGTGACCTGAAAGGGCATTACCAGAGCTGGAAAGAGGCAGCCCAGAGCACGAAGGGCTGGCAGAGAGAGAAAGGAGGCTCCAAGTGCTATGGGTTCAAGCGCTCCAGCCCAAAGGAAAGAGAACCATTGTCAGCTGTTAAAGAGCTGCTCTGCCTCACCTTCTCAGGACAGTCCTGCCCTTCCTGAAGAGGGAGGAGACCCCTGGGAAGGTCCTCGAAGCATCAAGGTGTCCCAGAAGAGGAGAAGAACATGAGGAAGATGGTGGACTCTTCCTTGGAGCCAGAGAGATCCCCAGGAAGGGGGAGAAGGCCAATGTCATAGGGCAGCTGGAGAGAAGCAAAATGGAGCCAGGCAGAAGTGTAGTGGTTGGAGGGCTGGACTAGGAGGACCTGGGAGAGCAGGGTTTGAATCCCCACTCAGCCATGAAGCTCCCTGGTGGACCTTGGGCCAGCCTAGCCTACTTTGCAGGGCTGCTGTGAAGATAACAATTGGTGGCAGGGAGAACCATGAAGGCCACCTTGAGCTCCTGGGTGGAAAGTGGGCTAGGAATGTCCTAGTAAATGTAAATGATGAGAGGGGAGAGAAAAGGGGAAGGCAGGGAAAAAGTGTGGAGGAGCTGAGCTCTCTGGAGAAAACTGGCAGGGTCGATTTCCAGAGAGTCTAAGGCTGTGCAGGGGACCCCAGGACTCACACCCCGCCCCCAGGAGACCAAGAGAAAGCAAAGGAATGCTACTTACAGTCTGCATATTTTGTTCACGAAAAATTCCCACCGTCCTCTCTAAACTAGCTAACTAGCTAAAATGCCCACCCAAGGCTAACTCTGACCCCAACCCCAGCCCTAACCCTACTTACCCCTAACTACTCCTCTATGCACAAAACAAATATATACAAAATGTGCACAAATGTGAACAAAATAAAAATGTAAAATAAAAAATATGAAAATAAAGAACAAAAAATAAAATAAAATAAAAAAGTAAAATAATAAATAAAATAAAATGAATCTAATAAAAGTAATAAATCAAATAACAATCAAATGAACACCTCTCCTTATCTTCTCCAGCCACGACCAACTCCTCTCTCCTCCACTCACCTCACTACTAACTCACAATGTCCACCTGCAAGTCAGTGGCTTTTAAGGGAGAAGCAAGAGATGTCACAAAAGAGGGCAGGTCCTTGTCACCATGGCAACCCCCCCACCTGGACCTGGCCCCTCCTGAGAGGTGATGCTCCACTGTCAGAACTTAGAGGTACCTGCTGTTCCGCCTGCAGCTGGGCTGCATCTTCTCTTGGCAGATTCATACTGGCATTTCATATCCTTCCTACAGCCTCATTTCCAAAGGGAGACCACCCCCACATCCTTCAAGGCAGGCTAGGGGTCTCCATAGTGCAGGATTGGACCATCTGCTTTGCATGCAGGTCTTCTGTCCTGGGCGGCATCTCCGGGGGGGGGGCTGGGAATGTCCCCCCCCCATCCGAAACCTGGAGAGCTGCTGCCAGTCAGTGCAAGCTAGTTGAAGAAGGATATTGAGCAGCTGGAAGGTGAGTAGAGGAGGGCGGCCAGGATGATGAAGGGTCTGGAAACCAAGCCTGATGAGGAACGGTTGAGGCAGTTGGAAACCAAGCCTGATGAGGAACGGTTGAGGCAGCTGAGTATGTTTAGCCTGGAGAAGAGGAGAGTGAGAGGAGAGGGGACAGCCATCTTCCAATATCCGAGGGCTGCAAGAGGGAGCAAGCTTGTTTTCTGCTGCTCCCAAGGGGAGGGCAGGGGAGGAGATTCGGACTAAACATTAGGAAGAACCTTATGATGGTAAGACTCTCTGGGACGGTGGTGGGTTCTCCTTCCTTGGAAGCTTTTAAGCAGAGGTTGGATGCCAATCTGCGAGGGATTCAGCTGCAATTCGGGGAGCGCATAGCACTGGCCTACTTTACAGGGTTGTTGTAACCAAATAGGGCTGCTGAGCATCCGAAAGTGCCTGACAAATGTTGAGCTTTCCATTTCATTGTGGGGAACAGCTGCAGCGCATCAGGAGGCGTCCCTCAACTTCCGTTTCTTCTCTCTATTGCAGCCAAAGGGGCTGGGCTGGGTTGCCATATAGGCAGAGTAGGCACTGGCCTATGGGACCCACACTTTCTAGGGGTCCCGCGACAATGGATCTAAATAATATTGTTTTGATCTTGAAATAAAACAACAATCAAGCTTTCTTAGTTCAATGTTATTCCAGCGTGCGCATGAGGCCTGCCCCCCCACCCAGATTTTGACTGCCAAGGGGCCTCCACTTTTGACTGCCAAGGGGCCTCCACTGCCCCATGAACAGCCCAGTATACCTGAAGGAACATCTCCACCCCCATCGTTCAGTTCGGACACTGACATCCAGCTCCGAGGGCCTTCTGGCAGTTCCCTCACCGCGAGAAGCGAGGTTACAGGGAACCAGGCAAAGGGCCTTCTCGGTGGTGGCACCTGCCCTGTGGAATGTCCTCTCATCAGATGTCAAGGAAATAAACAACTATCTGACTTTTAGAAAACATCTGAAGGCAGAGGCGTAGGAAGTGGGGTGCGGTGGGTGCGGAGCACCCCGGGTGTCATCACTGAGGGCGGTGACAAAATGGCAAAAATATGTGTTTTTAAAATAAAATATATATTTTTCCAAAGTAAGGGACGTTGCGCCACTCCTGCCTGGGCAGCTGGCTCACTGCTCTGCCTCGCGCTCCTGCTCTGGCCTCGGCTGACGCGAGGGGAGGGCGTATAAAGGGGGCTGCCGGTGGGGAGCGCCACCTATGTAAAAAGAGCACCAGTGATGCGCAGGGGGCGGGGAGGCCAGGCCGCCAAGAGGATCTGTGCGGCGTAGCCAGGGTGTCCTGTTGGGGGCAGACGGGTGTGTGCATGTGGGAAAGCCGGGAGGAGGGTTTGCTGGCCAGGCTCCCAAGGCTGTTTCCTGCCAGCTGCGCTCGTGGTTGCTGCATGGAAAATGAAGGCACACAAATCTCAAGGGTGCCTAAGAATATGTTTGTGTGTGGCTGTTCAGCGTTAGTCCTCTACATCTATAGAAACATAGCTGTCAACCCTCCCTTTTTTTTTTGCGGGAAACTCCCTTATTCCAATGCCGTTTCCCGCTGCTATCCCAGATTGTTGATATCCCTTAAATTTCCCGGATTTCAAAGGAAGCAGCTCCTCTCCCTCCCTGCCGGCCAGGGAGGCTCCTCAGCTGCGTTGCTCGGCTGCCAATAAGGAGTCTGAGACTGACTGGGGGCGGAGCTTGCATGCCTTGTGCAGCCAGACCCTCACGCCCAACCAGACAGCCAGCCTGCCTGCTGTCTATGTGCTCGCTCTTTCGCTCACCCGTTCACGCGCAGCCTCTGGAGCGCAGGGTGGCGAGGCTACTTGGTGCCATTGCACCGCCCTCGCGGCATCCCTCATTTTCAAATCCGAAAGTTTGAAAAAATCCCTTATTTTCAAATCCGAAAGTTGACAGCTATGATAGAAAGCTGAGGCAGAGGCACCCAATTCTAGAGTAAATTTATGCTAAGTAATTTTTACCAAAGGTAATGCATGGAAAAAAAACCACCTGCGTCCGGGAGATTCTGTAGGAGGTTCTGCACTTAGGCAGGAAGAACCAGAAGCACAAATATAAGTCAAACATTTGGCTTACTTGCAGTACATGTGAAAAGGATCTAGGGGTCCTGATGGACCACAAGCTTAACATGATTCAACAGTGTGATGCAGCAGCTTAGCTATTCTAGGCTGCATCAACAGAAGTATAGTGTCCAGATCAAATGAAGTAATAGTACCTATCTATTCTGCCTTGGTCTGACCACACCTGGGATACTAGGATTAATAATAATATTATTAATAATAATACAGAGCCAACAGGATGCAACAGAACAGATGAGTTTATTGGCAAGCATGCAAGAAATTTCATCAACTCCCGGTATGACAGCATGAAAGGTATCCTTTGGATGAACACATGGTTGAGAAGAAGAAGACAGCATTCTGGCTTCCATTGAACCTGAAGAAAGAAGGGAGGCATCTGGACAATTAAATGTGATGGTACATCAGGGAGTGTTTCAACTATGATGAATGACTGCTTTGGGGACTCTTGCTTTAGGAAAAAAGATGGTTAGGGGAAATATGATAGAGCATTTTGTGTTCTTATTTTGCATTTTTCTGTTGTGAACCATCCTGTGATCTTCGGATGAAGGGTGCTAAACAATTTTAATGAATGAATGAATGAATGAATGTTGTTCATAGTAAGGAGAGAGTGCACAGGGAATAGGTTTTCTTTCTCTTACACAAGGCTGGAAAAAGCCAATGAGACTGAATGGTGGGAATGTCAGGATAGGCAAGAAGTACTAGGGATGCGAAGGTCTGGGGAAAGACCACAAGATCACGTATTTTCATAGGTCTGTTTGCCCTCCTCGGGCGGGAGGCTTTGCAGGCAGGCACCATGTCTCCCCTGTGAACCAGCCTCTAGTAGGCTGGATCATCCTCCTGCCACTGAAGTGGCCAATGGCAGCAGGAATTTAGGAGGCTTTCCCCTGGGTGCCGTGCCAACTGATCAGTAGTGGGGCTTAGCGCCATGCCCAGGAGAAGGTTATATACCCAAAGGCCTGGGGAAAGACCGGAACCCACTGGTCACCTCTTTTCATAGTAAAAACTCCCATCCAAATGTCCATACTCCCTGAAGCCCATAGACATGGTGACTACCGGTACTTGAAATTTCAAGCTAGCATGACCACATGTGCTGTACATTAAAAGTATAGTGTGCTTTCCCAAAGGATCCTGTAGTTCAGTGTTTCTCAACCTTTTCTGGGCAACGGAACACCTGTCTCCTGAAAAAAATCTCGCGGCACAGCACCCACAAAATGGCGGCGGCAACGTCACACCACCCACAAAATGGTGGCGACAACGTCGCCATGGCAACGGAAATCACGGAGCTACGTTAGCTGCTAATGGCCCAGGGAAGCAAACGTGCCCCGGCGGCACCTACCCACGCCGTATTTTTCATCCTCCGTCGGGGTCCACATGCTGCCGCCCCCGCCGGGTGCGCTCCTGCAGCCGGCTGCCCCCTGCCAGAGCGGCGGCGCTCCGGAGCCGCGGTGCTCATGGGCGAGCGGAGGCGGCTTCTCCTGGTGTGCCCAACAGAAAAATGGCGGCGGCTACCGGCAGCCCTTGCGTCTCCTTCCTCTGTCTTCCTATTGGTCCCTGGCAACCAATCAGAATCGGCGGGGAGCTCCAAGCTGGCGCATGCGCGGTAGGTCGGCAGTGGGTTTCTGCGCTCCCTTTCCCTGCTACGCATTTGCGGCTGCGGCGTGGGGTCCCGAACCACGGTTTTCCCGCGGCACAGCAGCCGGTGTCTCGCGGCACACTAGTGTGCCGCGGCACACCGGTTGAGAAACGCTGCTGTAGTTTACTCCTCAAAGAGTTACAAATCCTAGCATGCTTAACAAGCTACGCTTCTCAGGAATTTTGGGGAGGACAAAGATGTGCTTTAAATGTTTGGTGTGTATACAGCCTGTAAACAGTGTGTGGAATGTGCTTATATGAGTGCCATTGCCCCCAACGAAATCACACATTATGAATGAATGTGCTTTTATCTTCTCTTCTCCCTCTCCTCTCCGCTCTCTGCTATTCTACTGATCTTTCAAGAGCATTGTTCTAATTTGGCATTATTATTCATGACCATTATGGGTGGGCTGAGGGTTTATTTCATACCAGCCAAGCGGAACCATCGATAATCTAATCTGTTGGCGAGGAGGTAGTTTGCATGAAAAATACATACCATCAAACAGAGTGGATCTCATTACATCCCTCCTGAACTCAGAGGCTATCCCCTGGAACAAAACTTATCCTTCTCCCATGAAGTCAGGATATTGTATTCTTGCATTTGGAACAGAACCATGGTATAAATAGCATTAAGAGGAAAAGGAAGGTTCTCTGGGTTCCCTGGAAAAGTTCTAAAGAAATCTGTGATCTTACCAGCGCCTACTTGCACTCCTGTTTGCATTCCTCTTCAGTTTCAAAGTTATTGTCGTTGCCAAGACAGCCACCGTATGTGAAAGGCTTACACGTCTTGCTTTGGGAATCATAGTAAAAACGAGAATAGGCTGATCTGCAAGGTCCCGTTTTTTTTGGTTGTTTGCATATCTCAAGCAGAGAGTCTGGCATTACAGGAGAGAGAGAAGCACAAAGACAAGTTTCATTCATGTGTGTGTGTGTGTGTGTGTGTGTGTGGCGGGCCTGTCATAGTGAAGAGCAAAGAAGAGGACACATTTGCCGACTTATAGGTCAGTATTGTCTACACTGACTGGCAGCAGCTCTTCAGGGTTTCTGGCAGGGACTCTTTCCCCCAGCTTCACCTGGAGATGCCTGGGGTTGAATCTGGGGCCTTCTGCATTCAGAGCAGATGCTCTGCCACTGAGCTGTGGCCCTAAAACAATCAGAAGGTTGCATGAGCAGAGAGAGAGAGAGAGGTTTAAAGAGATGGGCAGACCCTGGATGAGGCTCTCACCCACAGGAAGTCATTAGACAGAGGCTGGGAAGCCACTGTAGTATAGGGGGTAGACCCCTGGACTTGAAGGAGGAGGGAAGAAAAGAGACGCAGCAGGCAACAGAGGGGAGAGGGGGGGAGGAGAAAGGGGAGAAAATGGGAGAGGGATCCAGGCAAAAGGAGAGAGAGGGAAGGAAAGGAAGAGGGTCCAGAGGAGGAGAGGGGAGTGCTGGGGCATCCAGGCAGGAGGCAAAGGACTGAAAAAGCCATGCAATGGTGAAAGGCTGGGGTGCAGTGCTAAAAGATATATATGTTTAGGGGTACTCTCATTTTCCTACTCATATTGAAATACTGCCCCTCAATGAGACCAAACTTAGATTCACAAAATGTTTAGGGGTATGCGTATCCCTGCATCCCCCCCAGGAAAAAAGCACTGGGTGGGGGCAAGGGAACACAGCATATGCTTCCGCTCCTTCAGAATGTTTCAGTAGGTAGGCCCTTGAACCCAAGAGAAAGGAAGGAAGTAGGGGAAGTGTTATGTACTGAGCTGAATCCTAGAACAATAGGATCCAAAATGCAGCAGTCTGATTGGTCCTAGAACAATAGGATCCAGAATGCAGCAGTCTGATTGGTCCGCAGGAGCAACCCAATCCAGCTCCAGGTGGAAGTGAATCAGCAACTTGATTGGCCTGCAAGAGCAGCCAATCGGGCTCCTGGATGAAGTGAATCCGCAACCTGATTGGCCTATAGGAGTAGCCCGGAATTAGCCAATCACGTGGGGCCCATTGTGTAAATAATGTATATATAGCAGACGTTTTGGGGAAAGATTCATTCCTTGCTACCGGTACTATGAACTGAATAAAGAGCATGAAATTCACACTTGACTCCGAGTATATTTCAGGAAGTGTTCCGAGATTCGTGGACAGAGAGGCCAATGCGCAGGATGTGGGAGAAAAACATAAGTAGGGAAGAACTTGGCTGAGAGTCTTGGGTTCAAAAGTGAATGACCCATGCAGAGGATGGCTGTTCTCCTGGGGCATGATCCACTCCATAAATACTGATGGCAGTAGACTCTTCTGAATGATGATGACCTCAGTGGTTGAGTACAGAAGACCAATTAACCAGAATGTGACTTCCAGGGAGAGCCCTGCTCCAGGGCTCCAAGTCAGTTGGGATGGCTGGATGGCTGAGTAGAGGAGCACAGCTTGGTCTGAAATGCCACTATCTCCCTCACTCATCCAGCTGAGCATCACGAACTCCATGAAGCTTCACGATCTCAGCTAGGTCTCTGCTGTAGCCCCTGCTCAGTGTATCTCAGTCCAGGGGATGGGGGTTAGGCTGTGTGTTTATGGCCACTGTGTCTTGGGAGGAAACAAGCCCTGGGACCCAGGTGGAAACGACAAAGTAGTACAGATACAGTGGGGAAAGACCTTAAGAAGTGAGCTGCCAAACTGAAGAAAGCCAGCAAGAGTGGAAGGCAGAATGCATACGAGGGCCAGAAGGGAAATGCCACGGAGCTGTTACCTTTGCTCACCTTCAGTCAACGCAGGATTAAACTTGTGTCCTATTAAATAGATAAGGAGAACAATGTTACTGTATAGCAGGTGCGAGGGACCTTTTCTGCCTGAAGCTTGCAAGTCTTAAGGTGACATCATTAGTGGGAGTGAGCATGGCCGGAAGCAGAAGTGAGTGATGCTAGTGCTGTTGGGAATTTCAGCAACCAAAACCATTTTCCAGATGCTTCAGTGCTACTCTTAACCCCAAGTTACTATCCCGTTCTTGAATAAGCATTATGCCATTTCCAGACCCTCCAAGTGTCCCTATTTTTCAAGGACAGTCCCAGATTTACAGAAGCCGTCACAGTTTCTGATTTGATCCTGGAATGTCCCGCTTTTCCTTAAAGGTAAAGGGACCCCTGACCATTAGGTCCAGTCGCGGACGACTCTGGGGTTGGTGCGCTCATCTTGCTTTACTGGCCAAGGGAGCCGGCGTGCAGCTTCCAGGTCATGTGGCCAGCATGACTAAGCCGCTTCTGGCGAACCAGAGTAGCACACGGTAACGCCGTTTAGCTTCCCGCCGGAGTGGTACCTATTTATCTACTTGGACTTTGACGTGCTTTCGAACTGCTAGGTTGGCAGGAGCAGGGACTGAACAACGGGAGCTCACCCCGTTGCGGGGATTCGAACTGCCGACCTTCTGATTGGCAAGCCCTAGGCTCTGTGGTTTAACCCACAGCGCCACCCTATTTTCAGAGAAATGTAGGAGGCTGTTGTAGGACGTCCCATTTTTCAATGGAGAAATGTTAGAGGGTATGGACTTATGCGAGCCCCAAGCCAAGGAGATAAGTAACGATACAACCTTTAGGGAAGTTTTTAAATGCTAAATCTTTTATTATATGTTTATATATGTTGGAAGCCACCCAGAATGGCTGGGGCAGCCAGATGGGTGGGGCAACAACAACAACAACAACAACACAGAGCCTAGGGCTTGCTGATCAGAAGGTCGGCGGTTTGAATCCCTGCGACAGGGTGAGCTCCCGTTGCTCGGTCCCAGTTCCTGCCCACCTAGCAGTTCGAAAGCACGTCAAGTGCAAGTAGATAAATAGGAACCGTTCCAGCGGGAAGGTAAACAGCGTTTCCGTGCGCTGCTCTGGTTCACCAGAAGCGGCTTTGTCATGCTGGCCACATGACCTGGAAGCTGTACGCCGGCTCTCGGCCAATAAAGCGAGATGAGCGCCGCAACCCCAGAGTCGGATACGACTGGACCTAATGGTCAGGGGTCCCTTTACCTTTACCTTTATTTTCATCAGAGAAATGTTGGCGGGTATATATTTCAGCTAAGGGCTTATTGGAGCTAAACTTAAAGCTCCTCAATAAAAAGTGCTGCTTTGCCTTTCACATGATTCAACCTAGACACGAACACCTTCCCTTTTCCCTGTGCCATCTGTCTGATACAATATTCACCCACTTGATTTTTTGCTTCTGTTTTCAAATTATAACTTACAACCTTCCCCTTTTCCTTACACTGCATATACACTGTACATTTACAATACATTTAAAACACATCCATTTGCCCCAAGTGCCCTAGGAACTGTAGTTTACCCCTTGCAGAGCTATAATTCCCACCACCCTTAACAAACTGCAGTTCCCAGGATCCTTTGCAGAAGAACATGTCTGTATGTGGTCTTAGGGTTACTTTATCACAGGCTGCTTTACCTTGCTTGTACTAGCCAATGGCAGCAGTCCTGGTGTAATCTTAGTGGGAGAGAGTGGTAAACACTAGAAAACTACCACCTATGCTGAACATTTTGTGGACTCACACCCCCCCCCCCCATTTGAAAGCTACGCACTTTCCCTATTCTAGCATCAAAAGCTGCATTGCTTCTGACATTTTTGAAAGCAAGAATGGGAGGACCCATTCCTCAGGATGCTGACAGCTTCAGTCCCACCACCACCCACTCCCTTGATTAAAGTTAAGATTGCCCAGTTTGGGAGCTATAATGCATGTGTAATGCTTAGCAAAAACTGCAGGTTCTTTTTGTTGTCTATTAAAACCATTAAAAGTGGCTCATTCTTACCATGGTTTTCACACTCCACATAGCATTTCACGTAGGATTCGAAATTGTTCTCGTTGCCATTACAGCCACCATATATGAACTGCGTACATTTCTTTTCCCAAACATCATAATAATATCGTGGGAGCACAGATTTGCATGGTCCTATTTCTTTCGGCTGCTCGCATTTCAGAGGTAGGTCTGGAGGAGAAAGGGGTGCATTGAAATCTCTCTCTCTCTCTCTCACTCACTCTCTCTCTCTCACACACACACACACACACACACACACGCTTCCATAGCTAATGTAAATCCTATTTCAAAGTCCTGTATCTATTATTCAAACTGCTGAGATGATCTCTTCCAAGTGGGCTGTGAGAGGAGCTCTGCAGTAGTCAGGAGGTTAAAATCATGAAACAGAGAGCCCAGATGGGGTTAAACTGCTACTACGGGAGAAATTTGTGGAACAACAATGGGATATCAGCTCCGCCCAAGGCATGAGGGATAACAGCAACAAGCCGGGAAAAGAAAGACATAACATCTTACAAGGAAAGGAACAAAAACCATGGACAGAGTAATTGCCACACACAGGAAGAACATGGATATAGTCTGAGTTCCTCACTTGTAGTTTTAGAAATCATTTAATGTGTCAACACAAATAGAAGTTATTAATATTGCAGTTGTTGTATAAGGGATTATTATTACGACTGGAATGTAATGGAAATTAATAAGATTTTGGAATGCAGAAATAAAGAAAATCATCAAATCCAGCACGCAGGGGGGCCCACTTTATCTAAATTATATAATTTGGTATTTGAATGATTGGTATTAATAATTGTATTATAAATTGGTATTGTTATAATGAGGCTATTATTGGACTGTAATTGAAAACTAATAAAAATCATTATTAAAAAATAAATAAATAAACTGCCACTGCAGTTCAGAAGCAGTTAGCATTTCACCACAACAGCAATGACTGACCAGGGCTGACTGAGGATAATGAGATTTATGGGGAAGTGTGGGGTCATGAGAAAACAACAGCCCTGAAATTGTGGTTGCCCCTTGAAATATTATGTGGCAGCAAGAAGTAGGAAGCTGCCACATCTTTTGCCTCATTCTTCTACATCACCAGTGGCTAATTTACATGCATATATACTGTATGCATATTGTGTGTGTGTGAGAGAGAGCTGCTATTCTTCAACAGATATAGATGGCATTTGAAAGTGCTGTTCTCTGTTATTCAAAATCCCAACCTTATCTCTTCCAGGCAAGGGGGCAGAGAAACTCTAGAGTTGAATCCAGTTACCAAATCACAGAACAGAGAGTCCAGGAGGGACTAGGCTGCTATTGCCATTTAGAAGAATTTGGCACATCACCACAGCAACTTTCATGAACACCTGTTAGAGCTTCATGGAACAGAGCTCACTAGGCATAATGAGGTACATGGAGCAGTGTAGGATCATGAGATAATAGCCCTGAAGTTGTGCTTGGCCTTTGAAATTTTCTGTGGCAGCCAGAGAGTAGGAAGCTGCCGCAACTTCTGCTTCATTTGTCTACACCTGTGGTGACGAGACTGTGGCCCTCCTGAAGAAGATGGATTACAGCTCCTATCAGCCACCACCACCATGGCCAATGGTCAGGGATGATGGGAATTGTTGTCCAGCAATATCTGGAGAGCCACAGCTCACCCCCCCCCCCCCGGTTCTATGTGTTCTGTCAGCCATCTTTCTTTCTCGCCTTCCATCGTGTAAAACTAAACTAATACCTCTCAGTGAGGTATGGGCAAAGCACTAAGCTGAGAAACAAGTAAATGAGAAGGAGAGTAAAGAGTCGAGATGCTCATGACTGGCTGATCTATGTCCACAACTTTATTAAACTCAACAAAAACTAGAGAATCTGCAAGTATTATTTGAGTGGTTTGGGGCACTTTCTATAGTGGGAGCCACCATGTGACCTCCCTGTTGAGGTGGTTGAGGAGCTGACTTGACCATAAATTGGAAACAGTATACTGCCTGGTTCCATTCTATTTAGCCACACAACTTTAATTGTTGAAGGAGCCCAACTTGCAGCTCGCAACCCCTTGAACCCCCAAATTCTGGATGTGTGAACCATGAAAGACCCCAACAGGCTTCTCTTCCCTGCCCACAAGTCCCAAAGAACTGAGTGGCAAACTGAAGGGGTCCCTGCAACATCTTGGTGCTTAAGCGCTCAGCACACACCTGCCCGTTGTAGCCGGCTTACATTAGTGCATTCTCCCTGCACTAATCGTGAATCCCACTGAGATATGCAATGCAGAAAAGAACAGGACATCTCACCTTTCGTATGGGTAGCGGCAGTTAACCAACCTTCCGCCTTGCCTATGAAAAGTAAAACGATAACTATGTTATGGCATGACATGGTAGATGTGGGTGCTGAGTTAAACAACAATAATACAGGGTTCTATAGGAAGACAAAACAGGAGTATTTGGGCAGCTGAAACAATTAGCTAGACACTCACTCGGGAATTGCTCTTATCCCAAGTTACCATTCTGTTATTTTTACTGAATTTATTCATTAATTAAAATATGGATATACCACTAATTCTTTTTTTTAATTGTAGGTTGGAGGCCCCTCCAAAGTACCTTCAGTGGGGCATGGGGAGCTGTGGGGCAGTGGTGGGGAACCTGTGACCCTCCAGATATTGCTGGACTATGATTCCTATTAACAATTTAAAAAAAGAACCTTACAGCACGAAACCTCCAGCAGCAGGGAATCAAATCAGCAAGAGAATGACTCACTAGCAGCAAAAAGAGAAATTTTAAACAGGTTTTCACTTTAAAGATTTTTTAATTTTTAAGGATCAGGAACAGAGAGAAAAACAGAATTGTCCTTACCAAATGATATACACTCGGCTTCGCAATCAAGGTAATGTAGAAAGTTGTTTCTATTGCCTCCACAGCCACTGTAACTGAAGGTCTTGCACATGCCACTCACAGAATCGTAGTAAAAATTTCGGTAAACTGAATGGCACCTTCCATATTTTGGACGTAATTTGCATTTGGCAGGCCGTTCTTCTGGAGGAAAGGTGAGAAGAAGAGCAATGACAAGTTCCTTATATGCCATCTCATCTTTTGAAACTCAAAAGAAGATGCCATTTGAAGATGTGACATTTGTGAATCCAACACCTGATGTCATCTCTGCCAAGCAGCCAAAGATGGACCTTCCCATAGACCAAAGAACCCAACTGGGAGTCTAATTGCAAAGAGTCCGGTTGTGGTTTCTCCCACAGTCCTTAAGAAGACTATAGCACACAACCATAATAAACAGGACTCAGATACATTAGTCTATAAATGTGTTATAACACTGTGACACCAAATGGTGCTATAGAGCTGTTTTTTTGCAGAGCGTTTTTTTTTTTTATATAGCTGTGTCAATCTTGCCTGAGTAAAGGTCTGTGGGATCACTCTGACAATGAGGCTGCTGCACCTCCTTCCTTCTCCCTTCACTGGTCCCTCTTTCATTCCCACGTGCTCTAGTTTAAGAAAACCATTCCACATGCTATATCATCAGGAGAGCTAGGAGGTGAGCAAAGGTATGAATGGAGGAACGAGGCAGCAGATGCAGCAGACCCTGACTTGGGATGTGTTATACGCTGTTGAATAGAGTATGTCTCGTGAAGTTTGCTGCTGTAATCCAAACGGAGTGTGTGAAATAATATACATTTTCCACCCGGTGGGGTGGGCAGTCCAAGGGCTTTTTGGCCATATTCACTTTTATTTTCTTTAACATTCTTGAAGATAAACATCTCTCCTAGAGGCTAGTAAGTGTGACTCCTGCTGCATACTTTAAAAAAAGGTCGCTGGAAATATCCCCGAAAGGGGCAATATGAGATCACATAACTTTGGGCTGCATACACCATACCTGCCAACATTTCTCCAATGAAAATAGAGATGATGATGATGATAGCTAATAATAATAATAATAATAATAATAATAATAGCCCACCCTTCTGACTGGGTTGCCTCAGCCACTCTGGACAGCTTCCAACATGTAAAATAATAATAATTAACCATTAAATGTTAATGTTAAATGCCCCTATTTTCATCAGAGAAATGTTGGAGAGTATTAGAGCTACAATTGGGATTCACTGTTAAACTGCTCTGGAAATAGAGGGGAATGGCCATTTTCTAACCACTCTCAGCACCCTTAACAAGTCGCATTTCCCAGGATACGTTGGTAAAAGCTATGGCTGTTTAAAGTGGTATAACACTGCTTTAAAGGTATAGTGCAGATGAGACCTTATGTATCCATTAGGACGAAAGTCCCAAGCTGAGAGGCAAGTATACAGGCAGGGTGAACAGAATGCGAAAAGGCAGAGCATTTGTCGCCCAGTGTTGGAGGTGAGTGGCGCACGCCACAGAACTGTTCTCATGATATTAGAGCAATGCCCGTGCCTCCAAATCCTATACTATTCTGCGTTGGATGCCTAACTTGCAGAGAGGCCCAGCAGACTTGAGGCATATGAGGGCCAGAACAATGGAAGTCTTACCAACCATATCCATAGGGACAAGATAACTGTGCACCTTAGACCAAGGTGCCAAGAATCCCATGATGAAGACCAGGAATACAATGATATTGCACTGCATGGTGGCTGCTCGTTGCGAATGTTCAGTGCTGAGAGGAACAACTTTATATAGTGATGTAGAGCAAGATAGTCATCTGGACATCAAGCACAAGTTTTTAATAGGCAGGAACACTCTGAAGCACCTCTGCTTATAGATAACCTCCTGTTCTTGAATGAGGACTGTTCCAAACTAGGGACATAGAGGAGCCATCAAGTTCTTCAGGGTAACCTTGGCATAGCCAGAAAGAGATCTGTTCCCATAAGATGGTGATACAAACCCACAGGTGTGACACGGAAGATTCAGAACGGATACAATTCTTCTTGCAGAACATAGTTAAACTGTGGAAATCACTCCCGAAGAAAGCAGCAATGGCCACCAACTCAGGGTTCATTCTGACGTCCTTTTGTACTGCATTTCTAGCTTTAAAGCTCAGTATTCAAGTACTTCCCGCCCCCCAGCGCTTTCCCCATGAAAGTCTGCTGTTTATCGCTGAATCAGAGCAAACCGCAGGAAAGCCAAGTTGCCATTGGTTTTGATTTAGCATTAAAAAGTGGGCTTTCCTTGGTTAAAAAAAGAGAGAGAACATGCTCCCCTGGAACCAGCCTTGCCTTCATTCCCAGATTAGCTCCTATGTTTGTCTGAGGGAGGGAGCCATCCATTAACTAACCAAAAATTCCCCTCACAACCTACCTTTCCTCCCACCAACAACTGTGGGCATGAATATTGTGGGAATGTTCAGGGTAGCAGGAGAGGATGTATTGTTTATTAATATCCTTCCTAACTTGCACTGGCAAGTTCCTTTACTTAGCAGAGTGCGTCCCCCTTTACACAGCAGAAAACTAGTTGCAAACTCGTGTAAGTTTCTTAAGACAATACGCAATTCAATCTGGCTTGTCCAGATTGAAATGTGTTCTAATATTTTCCTGGTAAGACCCCTTGAATCCCTCCTAAAAGAATAAAGACACCACAGTCTTATTCATAAGCAGTAAAAAGAAAGTTTACTCACGATCAGACAGAGCACAGTGTGACCCCTGAAGGCAGGCTTTAGGCTTAAAGTTACAAACGTATAAAAACAGGTTTACGCCATAAGGGAGATGACCTGAGGGATTGCTTGGCTGGCAGCCAGCAGTTCATTCCAGGAAGTTCGCAGGACGAAAGGAAGATGGAAAAGAGAGAGGAATGGCAGCATGCCTTGGCCTTTGACCAGGTCTGGAAAGGTCATGCCCACCAACTAGTCACATGCAAGGAAGGATGCTCCAGGCCAGGAGGAACAGGAAGCTTCAACTGGCTGGACCAAACATTCCCTTGCATGTCCACTCTAGCAAAACAAGGAATGTTGTACTTGACTGCTCCCAGTGGATTACATTCCACAAATATGACCCAGAGTTTCATCAGGGAATTCCATTACCTCCTGCAATTAATTCTCTCTCTCTCTCTCTCTCTCATGTCTAGTCACATTGCCCTTATCTTTAGCGCCTAATCGGAGCAAACATCAATTTGAGTTTTCTCCATTTTTGCCATTTGCTCCAATTCAGCTTTAAAAAACCGGTTTTCACAGGGAAAGCTCCAGAGTAAAAAGAAGAGTGCTCAGACACGGAGCTTTGAACTGCAGGCCATGCCTGGAAAGCATGAAGGGCAAGTGTGGATAAGCCCTGGGAGATGCTAATGGATAGGTTTTGGCTTGGTTAGGGAAATGGTCTAAACTAGGTACAGTATAGCTGCATTTCCAACCTGCAAAATCAGTTGTGATTGCTTCCTCCTAGAATGGGTTTTCTCACACTGTCTCACTTGCTGTCACACTAAAAACGCAAATTTTTTAAAAGCCCTAGCACTGGAACAAGGAAACTCATTGTATTTTGCTCATGGAAGAACAATGTCATGCAGCAGTCAACACGGCCACCATATTTTTCAGGATAGTCATAGCCTAAGCTCAGCCGCGACTGGGCCAGACCCATATCCCTGCTTCTTTCACAGTCTCTGTTCATAAAGCCCATACCAGAAAGCAATGTATGCCATGTCAATGTGCATAGAGTGTTGTTGTTGTTGTTATTTTGTACCCCACCCATCCAACTGGGTTGCCGTAGCTAATCTAGGTGGCTTCCAATATATATAAAAACATGATAAAACATTAAACCTTATAAAGCTTCCCTATACAGGGTTGCCTTCAGATGTTTTCTAAAGCTTATATAGTCACTCAATAATAATGGTCTGTGTGATCTGCTGATGCTTCAGGGAGCAGAAACCCAGTTGAGACAATGGTGCTGGGGCCTTAGCCAAAGGACAATGCTGAAGTCTCCTTGTTTGCGCCAGTCTTTCCTTCTGCAGACCAAGTAAATCTGGAGGAGGCAAGGAAATTTACGTGGCAAATGAATGCTAACTGCCAAGCCTACTGGTACAACTATTTGTTTGGGGAAAATCATGGCCCAGAGGCTGGCCAAATGCATGTGTGAAGTCCCACACATGCTGTGCTATTATCTATGAGGATAGTCCCATATGATTAAGCTGGACTCACTTGTGTATCTGGAGACAGATAGATGATGCCAGGAATGGCTGAGGGCAGGATTCCTATATTGCAGAGGGTTGTACTTGATAACCCTGAGGGTTCCTTTCAATTCTATGGGTCTACGTATTCCTCTGAACACTCTGTCTGGCACGAGGGGTGCATGGACTTTAGAAAACAAAGACATCTAGGATACTACTGCTAAACCAGCAGCAATAATAAGGAAGAAACAGAGCCATGAAGTTACAGATAGCTTTATTGGCAAGCATGCAAAAGATTTCTGCAAAGACTGGTGCAGCAGGATGAAAGGCACCCATGTTTAGATGCAGGCACGGTTGAGAAAAATTGCATTCTGGTTTCCTCTAGTGTTTTTTCCCATAGGATTCAATGATATGTTAATTCTGGCTGAAAACATAACAGGCCCAGCTGTGCCTAAAATTATTCATGGTGTGAGGAAAG
Organism: Darevskia mixta; assembly: GCA_034641385.1. Taxonomy (NCBI): domain Eukaryota; kingdom Metazoa; phylum Chordata; class Lepidosauria; order Squamata; family Lacertidae; genus Darevskia; species Darevskia mixta. The sequence goes on from JAWWNH010000085.1 coordinate 620,613, forward strand.
TGAGTAGAGAGCTGTTCTTCTTACTGTCTTACAGAACTAGAAAGAAAGAAAAAAACCCCAATGAGACTGAATGGTGGGAGATTTAGGAGAAAGAAGAGGAAGGACATATTGACACTGTGCAGAACTGAACGGTGGAATTTCCTACTCCCAAAGGAGAGGGTGGTCATCTGCTGAGATGGTTATGAGAGAAGAATAGGCCAATGGCTTCCTGGTAACATTTTGAGTCAGTGAGGCTGAAACTTTTAACCTTGCTGCTTCCATCACAATAGGAAAGTGTGCCATTACCCAATAATACGGTGCAGTATTTTCCACCCTAAAGAAACAAAGCTAGGTATTGATTAGACCTACACAATAATAATAATATAATAATAATTTATTATTTGTACCCCGCCCATCTGGCCGGGTCCCCCCAGCCACTCCGGGCGGCTTCCAACAAACACTAAAATACATTAAAATATCACACATTAAAAACTTCCCTAAACAGGGCTGCCTTCAGGTGTTTTCTAAATGTCAGGTAGTTATTTATCTCTTTGACATGGGATGGGAGGGTGTTCCACAGGGCGGGCGCCACTACCGAGAAGGCCCTCTGCCTGGTTCCCTGTAGCTTTGCTTCTCGCAGTAAGGGAACCACCAGAAGGCCCTCGGCGCTGGATCTCAGTGTCCGGGCTGAATGGTGGGGGTGGAGATGCTCCTTCAGGTATGCAGGACCGAGGCCGTTTAGGGCTTTAAAGGTCAGCACCAACACTACTACCAATGTGTAGTACATATCAGTTGCCAAAAAAACAAAGACACAGAAACTTTTAACATATGAGGAAAACTTCTTTCCAGCTCCATGCCATGGAGCACAATGGCTTAGTACACCACCAATGCATGACATGCCTTGGCACAACACCAGGTCATTGTACTAATCTTTCAAAAACTTTGCTTCTGTTATTCTTTGCTATCATTCTGAACAGGGTTAGCGAGCCATGGGGGATGGCGTTCATCTAGCCTACTAGTGAAAAAGTAGTTTGCAACACACACAAAAATACCACCTCTCCAGCAATTCTTGGGGGGCATTTTGTGGTTTGTTTTTTTAAAGGGCTCTGCACTTCTCTTTCTCGACTTCTCCCTCCAGCAGTAACCTGTCCTTTGACATTTCTTAAAGGAAGGCATCAAACAGAGTGCATCTGCTTCTATCCCGATCCATAGATAAAACCTATTTCAAGAAGAAAAACATTTCTCTCTCCTATGAAATAAGGACATTGATTTAATGCAGTAGGAACAGAACCATTGCATACATAAAGTTAATAGGAAAAAAGCAGGTCCTTTGGACTCTCTCAAGAAGTTCTAAAAACAAGGCTTTATGGGGGGGGGGTGTATGGGTGCTCCCATGTCATGATTTGGGAGAACAATAACTTCAATTAACTCTTTAGCACTCTTTCCAGAGACTTTCCTGCCTCTGTTTTGAAAGCACTGTGAAAAATTGTGTGCAGCTGAGTAGTAAAGCCTTTGAACCACGTTGAACTGCTGCCCGGAGCAGTCATCAATCTTCTTAACGAGCCCGTTCTTCAGTAATGGCGCCCGGCACACTTCTGTTGCGTATGCTTCCTTTCCAGCCTTGCCGGACGATGCAGAGTCACGCAACGACAGGATAGCAATTAAGGTCTGCTTCTTCAGTGTCTTAAATAAATCAGCTTGACACCGTTGCTACTAAACTAACATAACTTTATTGTAGTGGTAAAACAACAAATCCTAACAAGCCAAGCTCCATGCTTGGAAGCTAGCTCTCTATCATATGACACAAATTCCAACTACAGAACACACACTGGCATGAAGGGGAAATCGAAACCAAACCTCCCCTTTTCTTCAGACAAAGGAAATGCCCGTATGCAGTGGGCGAAACTCCCAGAATCAGAACACCTCCTGGTGTACAGTTAACTCTGTGCTGACCAGAAACCATAACAAGCGCACTACAGAAACTGCACTTCCAGGCCTCTAGGAGACGGTGCTTTTACCTTTAGGAAAGTTATAGAGAATAAAGAAAGAGTTCCACTCCCTCTAACACCTCATATTGCTGCAAGTTCAAATGTCAAGATATGAATTTATGAAACTGAATTTGTAGATCAGAAACTGAATGGTGAATTCTGACAGGGTCAGATTGCCAATTGCTTTTGTAAATGGAGGGGAATAGGGGTCTCTAACAACTCTCAGCACCCTGAGGAATCTACAGTTCCCATGCCAGAGAACTATCATCACGATGGTGCAAGTCCAATCCTCCCAACCCTGTCCAATCTGCAGGGATGTCTGGCAGCTTGCAGACTTGAGCCTACGAGGGCCAGAAGTTTTACCTGCTGAATAGGCAAAGAAATCCCGCTTCTTGGACAAAGGTGCCAATAATCCCACGATGAGGACAAGGAGTGCCGTATTAATGCATTGCATGGTGGCTGCTTGATGTGAATGCTCAGTGCTAAGAAGAGCCACATTATATAGTATTCAACAGTGATATGGAGGGATGTTATGTTTTCTGGACAGCATGGAGTTAACTATACACCAGGCGTTCTGATTCTGGGAGCTCTGCCCACTGTATCCGGGCATTTTCCTTTGTCTGAGGCAAAAGGGAGGTTCAGTTTCCCTTTCCCTTCTTGCCGAGAGTGTGTGTTCTGTAGTGCTAGAAATCGTGTCGTAGTCAGAATGGAGTTTGACTCCTCAGCACTGCAATTAGAGAAAATCTGTTAAAAATGTTTTATAGGTGGCATATAACCCCGTACAAAATTTCTAAGATGTACAAGAACGCCAACAATACCTGCTGGAGATGCGAGGAGGTGGGAGATTTCTACCATATATGGTGGAAATGTGAAAAAATCAAAGCTTTTTGGAATAAGATACACACAGAATTGGAAGTTATTTTTGCAACGAAATTTCCAATATCCCCAGAAGCCTACTTATTGGGAATAGTAGTGCCGGATATACCCAAGAAATTTAGGATTTTTTTCTTATACACCTCTGCCGCAGCAAGGATTTTGGTGGCTTCTTATTGGAAAAATGCCAACCTCCCAAGTAAGAATGAATGGCTTCTTAAAACCATAGAATATATTGAGCTTGCCTATCTTTCAGAAAGTCTAAAGGACAATTCGAGAAGCAAATTTATTGAAGAGTGGAAGAGTTTCTTAGGGTAATTAAAAAAGAGGTGTGACATGACCAGGGTACACGCTTTGGAGTAACTCTTGTTTTATGAATATAAATCATGTATAGTGAGGCAATAAGGAATAAGAATGAAATGTTAAATTTTTTTTTGATTGAATAAGAGTTGCCAGAGCTAAAGTAGAGAAATCAAACATCAATATTATGAATTAAAGGAGAGATGGAAAAGGGAAGTAGACAATTACATTTAATGAATTATATTTAATTAAGTTTATCAGATTTTTGTATTGTATGGATTTTGTTTGTTTTTTTGTCCCCCCCCCCCATAATTGTAAGAGTTTTTGTGTGTAGTTTGTGGCTGTTTGTGGGTGTGGATGTGTTAAGTGTAATGTTTTGTATGTTATTGTATATTATGAATGAAGATTCAATTAAGATTTTCTAAAAAAAAAAAAAGGTTTTTGTTTATGCTTCAATAAAGTAATGCTAGTTTAGAAGAAACAGTGTGGAGCTGAGTTATTGAGACACTGAAGAAGCAGACCTTATTTTGCCATACTGACGCTGTGTGATTCTGCTGAGTCCAGCACGGCTGAGGGAGCAGCCTGCACAAAGGAAATGTGGCTGGACGCCAAGGGCTCGTTAAGAAGATTTATGACTGCAGTCCAACGTGGATCAAAGACTCCACTACAGGGCCGCACTCACATTTTTCACAAGGGAGATAGTCATTTGGACATCAAACATTTTTTAATAGGCAGGGACATACTGAAATAGCTCTGCTTAGATCAAGGCAACCTCCTGCTCATGAACAAGGACTGTTCTGAACCAGGGACATAGAGGAGCCATCAAGTTCATCAGCATAACCTTGGCATAGTCAGAAAGAGTTCTGTGCCCATAAAATAGTGGTACAAACCCACTTTGCTGCCTCTCCCATCTCTAGGTACAACAGGGGATTTGTGGGGTAATGGGCTCTCTTGCTGGGTGGCTATTATAAGCTTTGGGAATGTTCCCCACTCACTGGCCAAGTGAGGATCTGGGGCCACATAGGATAATTCATGCAGTTTTGAATTTGACCAAAGAAATAACCTTTTCATTTTGCAGAGCCTGTCTCTGCTTGCATGGCCATCACTCTGTATACCAGCAGAGGGGAACCTCCAGCTGTCGGGCCAGATTAAGCTGAACAAGGGTCCTAATGTATAGCCTGCAAAACCATTTCCCTCCAACGAAACATACTTGCCCCACACCTAATGTCCTATGTGACATCGCATCAGGTGTGTGGCAGGTAAATGTCACAACTGCAAGCAAACCATTGGGAGCCTAAGTGTACATTCAGTAGAGCCCACTGGGATTGGCTGTACGAGCAAGTTTTCAGTCAGGAACTCTGTAGCTGATTTGCTCTCAAAGCAAGGACCATGTGGAAATGCTTCCTTTTCCTGTGCTCTTTGAAATTCAGCCTCTCGAGGGGAAAGAGCATTTCACCTGATGCCATGGTGATGTCAGATGATTGACAGGTGGGTCAAAGTGGCTCTTGTGGGCTTGAGGAAAGCAGAATCCTGCCCACTGGCCTGGTCCACTCCCCCACCCCTGGTGTATAGGTATATACAGCCAGAGCCAGCCCTATCATTAGGCAGAGTGAAGTGGCCGCCTGAGGCATGTTTGGGAGCCTGAAAATGGCTACTACTTGTCCCTTGTCTAGTGAGGTTTACTGCCAGTGCTGGTCAGCTGATCTGTGATAACAGCAAGGATCGCAAAGGAAAACCATTCTCAGGGACAAGGAAATACTTCGCCTGACGTCATGGTGATGTTGTATGATTGGCAGGTGGGTGCCCACACCTACCTGTCAAAGTGGTCCCTGGGGATTGGGGAAACATCTGGATCCGGCCTCCTGGCTGAATCCAATCCCTGACCTCTGTTGTCTGAGATGGAACAGGCAATGGCACCCGCACCAGAGTCACAATGTACTCAGGTTGGTCACCTCATTTCATAGTAAAAAACAAAAAACAAACCTATCTGAATGTTCAGAAACCCTGTGGTGGCCCATGATTGACAGTGAAACGCAACAGGGGGGACTGGAGGAAGTCAACCCAAGATGAATGGGGAAGAGGAAGGGAAAATATGATGAATGTTTTTGTTGTATTCTGTATTTGTATACAGAATTTGTATCTTGAAAGACCTACATTGGCTCCCAGTACGTTTCTGAGCACAATTCAAAGTGTTGGTGCTGACCTTTAAAGCCCTAAATGGCTTCGGTCCAGTATACCTGAAGGAGCGTCTCCACCCCCATCGTTCAGCCCGGACACTGAGGTCCAGTGCCGAGGGCCTTCTGGTTCCCTCACTACAAGAAGCCAAGTTACAGGGAACCAGGCAGAGGGCCTTCTCGGTGATGGCACCCGCCCTGTGGAATGCCCTCCCTTCAGATGTCAAAGAGAACAACAACTACCAGACCTTTAGAAGACATCTGAAGGCAGCCCTGTTTAGGGAGGCTTTTAATGTTTAATAGATTACTGTATTTTAATGTTTTGTTGAAAGCCGCCCAGAGTGGCTGGGGAAACCCAGCCAGATGGGCGTGGTATAGATAATAAATTATTATTATTATTATTATTATTATTATTATTATTATTATTTATTTGTATTTTCTATGTATTTTTTGTTACGTTACGTTTTTGTTTATCTGTGTGTAAAAACTCAATAAAAACTATTTAAAAAGAAAAAGAAAAATGAATGTTCAGAAACCCTGTGGTGGCCCATGCCTGCTCCTGATTCGCTGATCAGGTGAGCGGGTGGGACCTATAACCCAGGCAGCAAGCTCAGCCCAGAGGCTTCCTTTGCTGTCAGAGAACCAGTCCCTGGGTATTCCCACATTGAATTCCAGTGCGTGGAGGAATGCCAGCCCACAATGGTGCCCACCAGAGAGGGTGAGGGGACTTCTCCCTCTCCTATGAAATGAGGATATTGAATTAATGCTGTTTGAACGCAATCATTGCATAAATAACATTCAGAGAATAATGAAAGTTCCTCTCGGGGAAAGTTCTAAACATTTTCTGTGTCCTTACCATTGCCTGCACACCCCCAAAAGCATTCATATCGCTCCACAAAGTTATTTCTGTTCCCTGCACAGCCAGTGTAGTTGAACGGCTTGCAGGTTCTGCTCCTGTCATCATAGTAAAAGCGAGGAAAGGCCCTGTTGCAGGATCCCACGTCTAGGGGTTGGTCACAATAATCAAGCAGAAAGGCTGATATTACAGGGGCAGAGAAGGACAGAAACAAGGTTCATAGTTATTAGTTGGTTCTTTGAAGGAAATAGAATTTTAAGGTATCATACTTGTGGTTGCAACCAAGGGCACCAACTTGCCCCCACATTGTGGGGGCGCATCACTGGGTGGGGCTGTGCAGGCGTCCCACCGCCATGATGCCGGCCCTCGCACACTGGGTGGGTATTGGGGAGTGTGGAGCCGGGCCACCTCCTCCCCACGTGACATTGACGGGGAGGCGGAGGAGGAGCGGAGCCACAGGATTTGGGGGGGGGGTTCAGCCCCCTCCTTGAAAAAAATGGTGGGGGGCTGAAGACCCCTCAGCCCCCACCACTTGGAACGCCTGGTTGCAACACCTGAGATTATCTCAGTGACAATTATGAAAACTCTGCCCTGGGATTCAATAGTCACATTGACAAGGGTGGAAATGTGGACAACAGATGAAAGAGACCGGTTGGGACTCGTTACATTTACTTTTGTTTTTTTAAAAAAGTTATAAATGCATTATAGCATTATAGCACTGTGAAAATTTATTGAAATTGAAGCTCTATGAAATTTTCCATTGTGAGATTTAAAACGGTGTTTTTTTCATAGCATTTTCAGAGTGTTTTTTTATAGCTGTGTAGATGCAGTCAAGGGCTTAGATAGGATGAGATTATGGTTCCTGTGATTCCTTAAGGCATATTTAGCATACTATCACAGAAAATTCGCCAACAGCCTCTGATTTGGTGCAGCCTTTCATAGAAAGTAACAGCTTAGTAGTATAGACACGGCAAAGGAGACCTGAAAAAACAGGCTGCAGAACTGAAGAAATGCAGCCGGAGTGGAAGGCAGAATGCATATGAAGGTCAGAAGGAGAATGCCATGGAGCCCTTACCTTTACTCGGTCCTTACCTTCAAGCATGTCAGGATTTATCAGGAATTTGGGTATTTCTGTTATAAGGAGAAGGAGAAGCATGTTAACGAAATGGCAGAGACTGGAGACCTTTTTCATCCTGAAAGTTACAGTTGCTACTGAGCAATCTAGAGCAACTCTAGTTAAGAGTTCTGTTCTTGAAAAAGCACTATGCTAAGGACTTACTGCAGCTCAGTTTAGGATCCATTAATCCAGGGGTCAGCAAACTTTTTCAGCAGTGGGCCAGTCCACTGTCCCTCAGACCATGTGGGAGGCCGGACTATATTTTTTTTTTTTGGGGGGGGGGGGGGAATGAACGAATTCCTATGTCCCACAAATAACCCAGAGATGCATTTTAAATAAAAGCACACATTCTACTCATGTAAAAACATGTTGATTTCCAGACCATCCGCGGGCCAGATTTAGAAGGCGATTGGGCCGGATCTGGCCCCCGGGCCTTAGTTTGTCTACCCATGCAATTGGTAGGCTGTCTTGTCCTTTCCCGTGAATATGCACATAAATTAACATTCTCCCTTATCCATATGCCAGTGGAGTTTAGGTGGAACGGAATCAGATTAGATACAGTAATTAGATACACCTGTGTGGCAGGAGAGGATGGCAAGTGTGGTGGGAAAATTTAAGGACAAAAAAGATACTTGTTTATAATTACTGCATTTTTCCGTGTATAATACTATATCCCCCCCCCCCAATTCTTTTAAGTTTAAAATTGGGGGTCACCTTATACACGTAACATTGCAATTATTTATTTCTTAATTTGGGGCTAAAAAGGGGGTCGTCTTATACATAGGGGTGTCTTATACATGGAAAATAAGATAATATTTGGGGAATGAATCATGTTCTTATATAGTGTATTGTTTTATATTTTCTGGATGTCCCATGATCATATTGTAAAGTAGGTGCGTTCGACTTCCAGTTTGGCTTTCCATGGTGGAGGCTGTTTATTACATCTGAGACTTTTCGCACGGAATATTTTGAGAATGAGATGGGAGTAATCATCCTCCCAACTGCCCCCCCCAGGGCTGAGGGGGCAGCTTCACCCGCAGATCGCCCAACACCTGCCCCCAATCTGGTAGGAATGAGGGGGCTGGGGGCACTGGGTGGAAAACACAGTGCGTCTCTTTGGCAACTCTCCAAAGTCGCCACCATGAGCGAACGAACGCCTGTTTTTTAAGGTGATAATTCGGACTTAATTAACGGGCATGCTCTGAGTGAGGGGGGATAAACTGCTAACTGATTCAGCCACTGAGGAGCTAAAGGATTCGAATGGAAGAGGGATTATCTTTATTATGGAACTGGTATGTCAGAACGGAAGGGGGGTGAGCCTCCATTATTTCTTATTGATATACTTCGTATTTGCTATCTTATTTGGCAAATCTCCCTGGAAGGACTACTGATGAATTACGTACGCAAGAGGGTTACTGCTAGGAGTTCTTTTGTTTTCCAGTGTATTTCTTATCAATAACAATTTTTGGTATGGCGCAAGCAAACCTTTATTTTGAAAGTGTGCCGCAGAGAAAAAAGTTTGAGAACCATTGTCCCAAGGGATACTCCCCTGGTACTAAGGCTGCATCTACACAGTTATAAAAAACACTCGGGGGGGTGGAGTTTCAAAGCTCACAATGGAAAATATCATTGAGTTCAGATTTCAGCTCTACAGCGACATCTGGTGTCAGTGTTTTAACACAATAATAATGTGGTGTTTTTTTTACTAATGTAGTTGAGTCCCTAGTCTGATATGTTTCAAATTGCCAGCACAGTGGAACCTCGGTTCCCGAACACCTCCACTATTGTACGTTTTGGCTCCTGAACTCCGAAAAGTTGGAAGTAAACGCTTCTGTTTTCAAACATTTTTCATAACCTGAACATGCGACGTGGCTTCCACTGAGTGCAAAAAGCTCTTGCAACCAATGGGAAGCTGCACCTCAGTTTTCGAACGTTTCAGAAGCCAAATGGGCTTCCGGAACGGATTTTGTTCGAGAACCGAGGTGCCACTGCACAAAACCCTTTGTTCAGGCATGCATTCAAGTGACCTTCGTCACTGTTCTCAAATGATAACATTAAAAAATAATAATCCTGCACCCTTTCCCTTTTTTTCTTAGTGCTATACAAGATATTCTTTCACTTTGAAGCCTGCACACTTTCCCTGCTCTAGCATCAAGCTTTCGCACTCTAGCGTCAAAAGTTGCATTTCTTCTGACTTTTTCCAAATCAGCAATGCTTACCCCCTTAGTACCAAAGCTACCCCACTCCCCCCATGTTTATAGGGCAATATGCTGCTGTAGTGGATCTGCAATGCCACTAGAGCATGCATAAAGATAAGCAAAAACTGCAAGTTCTTCGGGTTGATTGGAAAAAAAGATAAAAAGTGGCTCATTCTTACCATACTTTTCACACTCCTCGTAGCATTCCCTGAAAGTAAAGAAATTGTTCCCGTTGCTTCCACATCCACTATATATGAACATGAAACATCTCTTCCTCTTGACATTGTAATAATAGCGCATCTTACTAGATTCGCAAGGTCCGAATGCAAATGGCCGCTTGCATTTTAGAGGTAGCTCTGGAGGAGGAGGAAACGGGGATGTGGAAAGCACACACATATATAAGCTCTTCTACCATAGTAGATGTAAATCCTATTTCAAAGTAAATCCTATCTCTTCCAAGTGGGCAATGACAGTGGCATGCAGTAATGTCAGGTGTGGAAAAAGACCCCACCCGTCTCCCAGCCCCTTCGACCCCAACATTATGTATCGGGGTGCCTACTTAAATAAAACATTGGGGGAGGCCAAGGTAAGTCCTACCCCACATAATCAAAAGACATGGCGCACAGATACCATTAGAATGGCAATCCCCATCAATTTTGGAGGGCCTGGATCTCATCCTATGTTCTGGATGTGTAAACCATGAAATGCCCTCGTAGGGTTCCCTTCTCTGCTCCAAGTCCCACAAAGTGGCAGGCTGAGGCAGTCCCTTCTCATCATCTTGCTGCTTATGTCCTGTCTCTTTTGACTCTCATATTTAGAGGCATCTCCCCCACTCCATTTCTGAATCACGCTGCAGACAGCCATAGGAACTCTTACTTTGTTTCCACTCAAGTAGTCTGTGTAGTTGAAGTGCTGTGAAAAGGACAAGGAGAACAATCTTACTGTACAGAACATTTGATGTGAGTGTGAAACAGCTTATATACAGAGTTTTACGGGGAAATGAAAAACGGACCATTGGACAGCTGAAACAATTAGCTAGAGATTAATTCAGGAGCTGCTCTTTCCCATCTGGTCCTTAATTAAACATTGTACTATCTCAGGCATAGGCAAACTCGGCCCTCCAGATGTTTTGGGACTACAACTCCCGTCATCCCTAGCTAACAGGAGCAGTGATCAGGTATGATGGGAGTTGTAGTCCCAAAACATCTGAAGGGCCGAGTTTGCCTATGCCTGTACTATCTCCATTAAACATTACACTCTTTCCATCACCTTCCCAAAGCTGGGCAAGCACTAGGTAGGCTTTGGGAAGGATCTGGGAGGACTCTAGGACCCTGTCAGACAGAGCCCTCATGCCTCCTTCACAAAGCAAGTTAGGCTTTGGGAAGGAGGTGGGTAGACGGCCTCTTAGCTCAGCTTACCCTTTGCTGGGAAATGGGTCACACTGCCCTAACAGCACCTCTGCTGATGGCACAGCCAATAATCTGAGAGGTAGGTGGGCTACAGTTTCCCCATCCCTAATCTAAAGTGTACTGCTTTCACTTCTAATTGTTTTATTTATTCAGAGATTACTGTAAGAACTAAGGGCAGGGATGCTTACATTCCCATATTAACATCCCCCCTTACTACAGGGTCAACACCTCCCTAGGCAGCTTACAATAATTTTGGGGTCCCCTCTGAAGTTGAATTTGTGGGCCATGGGAGTCTGTAGGGGAAGGGTGTGGAAAGTTGGAGTCACCATATGTTGCTGGACAACAACTCCTATTAACATTTCCAGCATAACATCTCCAGCAGCAGAGAACCAATTCAGTACAACACTCCCTAGAAACACAAGGGCAACTTTAAAAAAGATTTTCATTTCAAACATTTGGTTGTTTTTAAGGTTTAGGGGAAAGGGGGGGGGGATTAAAATTGCCCTTACCAGATGGTTGACACTCATAAGCACATTGGTATACATCTAGGAAGTTGTTTGTATTGCCTCCGCAACCACTGTAAATGAATTTCATGCACATTTTGCTCTTAGCATCATAGTAAAAATTTGTCAGGAATGACTTGCATTCTCCATAATCCGGAGCGAGTGCGCATTTTTTAGGTACAGTTCCTGGAGGAAGGATGGGAAGAGGAACAGTCGCAGGTACCATATACATTATGATATCTCATCTTTTGAAGCACAGAAGATAATACCATTTGAAGTCATTTGTGAACCCTACATCTGATATCTTCTCTACCAAGTAGCCAAAGATGGAGCCTAAACACTGGGACTCAAGAGGCATACACATTAAAGAGCCTAATCTGGAGTCCAGTTGTAGAGTTCAGTGGTGGTTTTCCCCCATGGCCTTTAAGAAGACTGCAGCACTTAAGAAGAATAAATTCAGTGAATGTCTGTGGGGGTCACACTGACAACAAAGCTGTTGCACCCCCCCCCCCCCGAGGCACTAAAGGCAGCAGATTCCCACATGGAATGTTAGTTGCTGTCGAATGCAGTGCATTAATAATAATAATAATAATAATAATAATAATAGTAATAATTTATTTGTACCCCGCCCATCTGGCTGGGTAATTTGATAATTCTCAAGTCAAATGTAGAGTCAGCTGTGACTTTGAGCAAAGTTTGCTTTTGTAATCCAAACTGATATCATGAAATAATTTATATTTCCTACCCCATGGGATGCTAGCCCAAGGGCTTTTTAGCCATATTGGCTTCATTTTCTTTTAACGTTAAGAATATCTCTCCAAAAGCCAAAGAATGTGATGCCTGCCGCATGCTTTCGAACTGAAGCTGGAAATTTTCCTAGAAAGGGCACTATGAGCTCATGTGCCCTATATGTTTAAAGCAAATTATGTTCGTCAAAGAATCCTGGGAACAATAGTTTGTTATGGGTGCTGTGAATTGTAGCTCTGTGGTCATTGTAGGCCTTGGGGTAGGGAGGAATCCATGTGCTTTAAATGTATGGTGTAGAGGCAGCCATTGTTTCCGGGGTGGGGGGGTTCTCCAATGTCATGATTTGGGGGCAATTTTAAAATTATTTTTGTAAAGCATTGTTTCCTGAGACGTTTCTGGATTTGTTCAACAGGAACTGCGCTTCCTAGTCTCTGGGAGATGTTGCTTTTACCTTTAAGAAGTTATAGACTATAAAGTATGACTTGGAGCGCAAATACTACTGCTCTGGTAAAGAAGGCCCAGCAGAGAATTTATTTCCTCAGACTTTTAAAGAAGAACAATCTGAGTGAGAGACTGCTGGTGTCCTTCTACCAAGGCTCCATAGAGAGCATTCTTATATACTGTATTTGTGCTTGGTTCTCCAGCTGCACAGCCAGGGAGAAGAAGATACTTCAAAAAGTCATAACCACAGCCCAAAATATTATTGGTCATCCTCTCCCATCTCTGGAAGAACTATACAGTTCCCGTTGCCTTAAAAAGGGTAACAATATTTTAAAGGATCCATCTCATCCAGGACATAGCCTCTTTGCCCCACTGCCTTCGGGTAGAAGATATAGAACAATTAGATCAAGAACAAATAGATTGAAGAACAGTTTCTACCCAAGAGCTATAACCATCTTAAACGCTGTAACCAGATAATATGACCTTGGAGAGCTGTGATGGGTGTATGTGTGTGTATGTGTGGCTTTCTTTGGTGTGTGTGTGTTTTGTGCTGCTTTTTGTTTTGTTTTTTCTTTTTTCTGTTTTTACGGGGGGCATGCAATTTCATTGCACTTGTATAGCATTGTGTACTTGTGCAATGACAATAAATTATCTTATCTTATCTATCTTATCTAAGAAGAAAATGATTTAAAATCACGGTGAACACTTCCTATTACTGTAGATTTATGTGTCAAGTTTTATAAACTTGAATTTATAAAACTGGATTTGTAACAAAGAAGGGTATGCCTCCCATTATCACTAGTTACAGGGCGGACTCAAGGCCATAGCCAAACTATTATACCACTTTAAATATTCATGGCTTCCCCAAAGTACATTGGGAACTGTAGTTTATTAGGGGTGATGAGACTTGTTAGGAGACCCCAAGCCCCCTCCCACAGCAACAATTCCCAAATTTGCCTGGGAAGGCGGCTTGGCTCTTAAACCACTTTGTACATTGAGGAGAAGGGGGTCTCCTAACAACTCTCAGCCCTTTGACCAAGTTACACTTCCCAGGAATCTTTCGTAGAAACCATGGCAGTTTAAAGGGGAATAATACTGCTTGGAAAGGTAGAGCACAGATGGGACCCTATGTATTCATTAGGGTGAGAGTGTAGAGGCAAGGATACAGGCAGGCTGAACAAAAGGTGAAAAAGCAGAGCATTTCTCTGAGCCTCCCAGATGCAATGGTGACTTACACATGCCAGAGAACTGTCGCCATGATGACGCCCAATGCCCAATCCCATCCAATCTGCAGGGGATTCCTAACTTCCAGAGAGGCCCGGCATATTTCACACTTGATGCATAGAAGGGCCAGAAGTCTTACCTGCTTTATTGAAAAACCCCTGCCTTAGAGCAAGGTGCCAATATTCCCATGATAATGACGAGGAGTGTAGTGCTATTGCGCTGCATGTTGATGTGAATATTCAGTGCTGAGAGGAACCTCCTTATATAGTATTCACTAGTGATGTGGAGGGAGATAACCATCTGGACATTGAACGTATTTTTTTAATAGGTAGGGACATTCTGAGGCACCTCTGCTTAGATCAAGGTAACCTCCTGCTTGCAAACGAGGACTGCTCTGAACTAGGGACATAGAGGAACTACCTATCAGGTCAATCAGCGTGAACTTGGCATTGCCAGAAAGAGTTCTGTTTCCATTAGATGGTGATACAAACCCACTCTGCTGCCTCCTCCTTCTCTAGGCATCTGTACATCCTGGCACCTGATGACAAACAACAGGGGATTGTTGGGGGCAGGTAAAGTTATGCCTTCCGACATTGTTGGGTAGAATTCCTAAGGCATTTTGGGTGGAGGAACTCTTTTGTCACCTTGCCCTGCAATGCTTCATGTGGATGGGCATGCGTGCTTGGTTGAATGCAGAAACGGTGGGGCTTTGTGTACTTGCCTCATTCATAGTCCATGTCACTAGTGGCAATGATGAAGAACCCCAGTTCTTTTTGTGGGGACTGATATTTTGCCCAAGAGCAGGAAGGGAGATGATGCCTCCCTGAATTACTGCTTGGACTAATTTGATCTGCTTGATTGGTTTCAGTTATTTGATTATGCAGATCCCCTGAGTACTTATTGCTATATTTAAACAAATACAACCTTTTCCCATTACAAGGTGTGCTGTGAGTTTGCTTTGAGGGTGTGATGGCAAATGGTGTATTGGCATTTCAATGTGCAGAGAGGACAGATTAACTGCTTGTGTGATCTGCTTCTTCTTCAGGGAGTGAAACCCAGTTGAGACGATGGTCCTGGGACCTTTGTCAAGGGGCAATGCTGAAGTCCCCTTCTTTACTTGAGTCTTTCCTTATGCAGACTAAGGTCTTATCCACACTTCTTCTTTCCCAGCTGCTTTTCTCTGGGGAAAACCACTCTTTAGCACTCAATAGGAGCAAACAGCAACTCGGGGTTTCTCCAGATTGACGTTTGCTCCGATTTAGCCCTAAAGAGAGGGTTTTCCCAGGGATAGGAGCAGAGCAAAAGGAAAACTGCTCAGACCCATTCTTTCTAGGCACAAGAGAAGCAGAAGTGTGGATGAGCCTTTAGCAAAACACTAATATATATGGACACAGTTCTCAGTTTTACTACAGCAGTGATTTCTCTTGCCCTGAGAATATTTATTGGCAAAGTGTTAACACAGTTGACTTATGGTGGAGAAATCTTGGGACTAGCTAAGTCAATGGTAAACTATTCAAAACAAAATTTTCAAAATACTACTTGGTTTATCCACCTCTGTTCTGGAGCGTTCCCTGTGAAAACCTGCTCTTTAAAGCTCAATCAGAGCAAATGTCAATCCACAGAAAGCCCAAATTAATGTTTGCTCCAATGGAGCACTAAAGAACAGGTTTTCAGGGGGAAAGCTCAGAGCAATTTACACACACACACACACACACACACACAAAGCCCTGCTTAGGTACAGAGCTTTTAAACACTGACCTGTACCTGGAAAGAGCAAGGCAAAAGTTAAGTGTGGATGAGCCCTGGAACTATGCCAGTACAGTTTTATAATTTCATGGCTTCGCTTATGTACTATTTTGAACTTCTTAATATGGAGAATTTTTGAATTCTTGGGAAAGGTTTTATGGAGCAGCTACAATCATATAGGGAGACTACTTGGTTAGCAAATTGTTAGTTTTTTATATAATTCCCCAGGTTCTTACAAAGTGGACCCTAGATCAGATTCAAAGATATATAAGGAATTAGCTGGGAGATTTCTATCCCCAACAAAGCCCACACATGCTGTGCTATCAACTCATAGTTTCCATCATTCCCCTCCTAGCAGCTCTTTCCATTTAACTAATCTGGACTCACCTGGAGGCAGATAGATGGTGTATTCCTCTGAACACTCCATATTAAGGTAAAACCTCTTTTTGATTGGGAGTTGCTACCCTGCTTCAAATAATCTTGCCCTGGTTTAAAAGATCATCACTTCTTTTTCTCCCCACATTCACACTAAGGATGTGTGGACTTTAAGACATTTGGGATAATAATAATAATACTCAAGAAACAAAGCCCCTAGGATGAAGAAGAAGAACAGGTGAGTTTATTTGCAAGCATGCAAGAATGAAGCCATCTGCCTTTAGATGAAGGCATAGTTTTTTTGGGATGCGCATCCTGGTTTCCTCTGATGCTGTTGTTCCATAGGACCCAATGAGATGGTAATGAACCTGAAAATAGAAGAGGCCAAGCCCTGCACAAAGACCCATTTCCACCAAGATGAAACTATACTTTGGGGGCTGTTTAATTTGCGGGGATGCTGAGTTAGGGGGCACATGATACAAGTTTATAAAATTAGGCATGGTGGAAAGAAAGGGGGGCAGATGGCACATACACAAGCCATTTCTCCTCGAGAGCCAGTGTATTGTAGTGGTTAAGAGCAGTAGACTCATAATCTGGGGAACCGGGTTCGCGTCTCTGCTCCTCCACATGCAGCTGCTGGGTGACCTTGGGCTAGTCACACTTCTTTGAAGTCTCTCAGCCCCACTCACCTCACAGAGTGTTTGTTGTGGGGGAGGAAGGGAAAGGAGAATGTGAGCCGCTTTGAGACTCCTTCGGGTAGTGATAAAGCGGGATATCAAATCCAAACTCTTCTTCTTCTTCCTCCTCCTACTTCTCCAATTCAAGGCAGGGGTGGGGGAGCAAAATGAGATTACGGAAAAGGACTCACTGTTGCTTGCTTGCTGACTCTCCCTCTAGCAAGGTCAGAAATCAGTTGCTAAACGAAAGAAAGGAAAAGTTCCTTAAGGTCAGGAAATGCTCTCTGTTGCTCCCCTGCTTGTCTTTCAGGAGATCTGCCATTCAGCAACACAGCTCTGAGCACACTCACAACCAATGAGGTACAGCCACAAACACATAGAGCAGGGATGTCCAACAGGTCGATTGCAACCTACTGGTAGATCCCTGCGAGGTTTTGGTAGATCGCGGTCGATCTCTGACTCCCTTTCCTTAGCGTCGCTAAAACTGACTCCTGTCACGCCCCCTCGCCCCGCCCTTCATTGTTGTATGATCTCTGGAAGGGAGGATGGAGCTTTCTCTGTGCTGCTGTTTTGATCCATAGCTATCTTTCTGTGAGTGACTATACCCCTTTGTCCCTTGCCTTTAACCCCCCCCAAAAAGGAACTCCCCCCCCAAAAAAAGCTTTTTTTTATAACCCCTTAAAAACAGGGCTTTTCTCCTCCCTAAAAAGCTCAACAACTTTGAGCTGAACCCCACAAAAATGGGGGTAGATCACGGCCAGTTTTTAATTCTGAAAGTAGATCGCAGTCTCTTGAGAGTTGGCCACCCCTGACATAGGGGGATGCTGTGGCAACTGAACCACCAAATCGCCTTTGGATTAGTTAAAGCTACGTCATACATTTAAAGACTTCTTCCAATGAATCCTGGGGACTGTAGTTTATTAAGGGCCCTTGGTAATTAGAGCTCTTTGAGTGTTCACCCTTCACTACCCAGGATTTTTGGGTGGGGTGGGGAGTCATGATGTATAGCATGTATACAGCATAAGTCAAGAAAGAAAGACTGCCACCCTATGGTCACCTCATTTCACAGAAGAAGAAGAAGAAGAAGAAGAAGAAGAAGAAGAAGAAGAAGAAGAAGAAGAAGAAGAAATCTGAATGTTCACGCAACGTGTTTATTTGCTCCTCAATTATTGTCTTGAGGCCATAGATTTACAGGTACATGTATGCGGCTACTTGAACTTTCTAGCTAGCATAACCACTCAAGACTGTAAACATTGTGTGGAATGTACTGAAATGAGTGCCACGGATCACTATGGAATTGTACATTACCAATGTGTGGCATGGTGTGGCATGCCTTGGCACATCACCAGGTCATTCTATTACTCTTTGTGGGAACATGGGTGGCGCTGTGGTCTAAACCACTGAGCCTCTTGGGCTTGCCGATCGGAAGGCCGGCGGTTCGAACCCACACGATGGCGTGAGCTCCCGTTGCTCTATCCCAGCTTCTGCCAACCTAGCAGTTCGAAAGCATACCAGCGCAAGCAGATAAATAGATACTGCTGTGGCAGGAAGGTAAATGGTGTTTCTGTGTGCTCTGGCACTTGTCACAGTCTTCCATGCACCAGAAGCGATTTAGTCATGCTGGCCACATGACCTGGAAAGCTGTCTGTGGACAAACGCTGGCTCCCTCAGCCTGAAAAGTGAGATGAGCACTGTACCCCATAGTCGCCTTTGACTGGACTTAACTGTCCAGGGGTCCTTTACCTTTTTACTAATTTTCAGAAACTTTTAAAAAATTGATTATTCATTACAATTCTGGGCAGACAGATTCTTTTGTCATATTGGCCAAGCTTTCTGGTGAAATAGTAAGGTAAAGGTAAAGGGACCCCTGACCATTAGGTCCAGTCGTGACCGACTCTGGGGTTGTGGCGCTCATCTCACTTTATTGGCCGAGAGAGCAGGCGTACAGCTTCCAGGTCATGTGGGCAGCATGACAAAGCCGCTTCTGGCGAACCAGAGCAGCGCACGGAAACGCCGTTTACCTTCCTGCTGCAGTAGTACCTATTTATCTACTTGCACTTTGACGTGCTTTCGAACTGCTAGGTTGGCAGGAGCAGGGACCGAGCAACGGGAGCTCACCCCGTCGTGGGGATTCGAACCGCCGACCTTCTGATCGGCAAGCCCTAGGCTCTGTGGTTTAACCCACAGCTCCACCTGCGTCCCAGTGAAATAGTTGTTGTTGTTGTTCAGTCGTTCAGTCGTGTCCGACTCTTCGTGACCCCATGGACCAGAGCACGCCAGGCACGCCTATCCTTCACTGCCTCTCGCAGTTTGGCCAAACTCATGTTAGTAGCTTCGAGAACACTGTCCAACCATCTCATCTTCTGTCGTCCCCTTCTCCTTGTGCCCTCAATCTTTCCCAGCATCAGGGTCTTTTCTAGGGAGTCTTCTCTTCTCATGAGGTGGCCAAAGTACTGGAGCCTCAACTTCAGGATCTGTCCTTCTAGTGAGCACTCAGGGCTGATTTCTTTAAGAATGGATAGGTTTGATCTTCTTGCAGTCCATGGGACTCTCAAGAGTCTCCTCCAGCACCATAATTCAAAAGCATCAATTCTTCGGCGATCAGCCTTCTTTATGGTCCAGCTCTCACTTCCGTACATTACTACTGGGAAAACCATAGCTTTAACTATACGGACCTTTGTTGGCAAGGTGATGTCTTTGCTTTTTAAGATGCTGTCTAGGTTTGTCATTGCTTTTCTCCCAAGAAGCAGGCGTCTTTTAATTTCGTGACTGCTGTCACCATCTGCAGTGATCATGGAACCCAAGAAAGTGAAATCTCTCACTGCCTCCATTTCTTCCCCTTCTATTTGCCAGGAGGTGATGGGACCAGTGGCCAAGATCTTAGTTTTTTTGATGTTGAGCTTCAGACCATATTTTGCGCTCTCCTCTTTCACCCTCATTAAAAGGTTCTTTAATTCCTCCTCACTTTCTGCCATCAAGGTTGTATCATCAGCATATCTGAGGTTGTTGATATTTCTTCCGGCAATCTTAATTCCGGTTTGGGCTTCATCCAGTCCAGCCTTTCGCATGATGAATTCTGCATATAAGTTAAATAAGCAGGGAGACAATATACAGCCTTGTCGTACTCCTTTCCCAATTTTGAACCAATCAGTTATTCCATATCCAGTTCTAACTGTAGCTTCTTGTCCCACATAGAGGTTTCTCAGGAGATGGATGAGGTGATCAGGCACTCCCATTTCTTTAAGAACTTGCCATAGTTTGCTGTGGTCAACACAGTCAAAAGCTTTTGCGTAGTCAATGAAGCAGAAGTAAATGTTTTTCTGGAACTCTCTAGCTTTCTCCATAATCCAGCGCATGTTTGCAATTTGGTCTCTGGTTCCTCTGCCCCTTCGAAATCCAGCTTGCACTTCTGGGAGTTCTCGGTCCACATACTGCTTAAGCCTGCCTTGTAGAATTTTTAGCAGAACCTTGCTAGCGTGTGAAATGAGTGCAATTGTGCGGTAGTTGGAGCATTCTTTGGCACTGCCCTTCTTTGGGATTGGGATATAGACTGATCTTCTCCAATCCTCTGGCCACTGCTGAGTTTTCCAAACTTGCTGGCATATTGAGTGTAGCACCTTAACAGCATCATCTTTTAAAATTTTAAATAGTTCAGCTGGAATATCATCACTTCCACTGGCCTTGTTGTTAGCAAGGCTTTCTAAGGCCCATTTGACTTCACTCTCTAGGATGTCTGGCTCAAGGTCAGCAACCACACTACCTGGGGTGTATGAGACCTCCATATCTTTCTGGTATAATTCCTCTGTGTATTCTTGCCACCTCTTCTTGATGTCTTCTGCTTCTGTTAGGTCCTTTCCACTTTTGTTCTTAATTGTGGTAATCTTTGTACGAAATGTTCCTTTCATATCTCCAATTTTCTTGAACAGATCTCTGGTTTTTCCCATTCTGTTGTTTTCCTCTATTTCTTTGCATTGCTCGTTTAAAAAGGCCCTCTTGTCTCTCCTTGCTATTTTTTGGAAGTCTGCATTCAATTTCCTGTATCTTTCACTATTTCCCTCGCATTTTGCTTGCCTTCTCTCCCCCGCTATTTGTAAGGCCTCATTTGACAGCCACTTTGCTTTCTTGCATTTCTTTTTCATTGGGATGGTTTTCGTTGCTGCCTCCTGTATAATGTTACGAGCCTCCATCCACAGTTCTTCAGGCACTCTATCCACCAAATCTAAATCCTTAAACCTGTTCTTCACTTCAACTGTGTATTCATAAGGAATTTGATTTAGATTGTATCTTACTGGCCCAGTGGTTTTTCCTACTTTCTTCAGTTTAAGCTGGAATTTTGCTATAAGAAGCTGATGATCTGAGCCACAGTCAGCTCCAGGTCTTGTTTTTGCTGAGTGTATAGAGCTCCTCCATCTTTGGCTGCACAGAATATAATCGATCTGATTTCGGTGTTGCCCATCTGGTGATGTCCATGTGTAGAGTCGTCTCTTGTGTTGTTGGAAAAGAGTGTTTGTGATGACCAGCTTGTTCTCTTGACAGAACTCTATTAGCCTTTGCCCTGCTTCATTTTGAACTCCAAGGCCAAACTTGCCAGTTGTTCCTTTTATCTCTTGACTCCCTACTTTAGCATTCCAATCCCCTATAATGAGAAGAACATCCTTCCTTGGTGTCATTTCTATAAGGTGTTGTAAGTCTTCATAGAATTGGTCAACTTCAGTTTCTTCAGCACTGGTAGTTGGTGTATAAACTTGGATTACTGTGATGTTAAAAGGTCTGCCTTGGATGCGTATCGAGATCATTCTATCATTTTTGAGATTGCATCCCAGTACAGCTTTCGCCACTCTTTTGTTGACTATGAGGGCCACTCCATTTCTTTTACGGGATTCCTGCCCACAGTAGTAGATATGATAGTCATCCGAACTGAATTCGCCCATTCCCGTCCATTTTAGTTCACTGATGCCCAGGATGTCAATGTTTATTCTTGCCATCTCATTTTTTACCACATCCAGCTTACCAAGGTTCATGGTTCTTACATTCCAGGTTCCTATGCAATACTTTTCTTTACAGCATTGGACTTTCCTTTCGCTTCCAGGCATATCCGCAACTGAGCGTCCTTTCGGGTTTGGCCCAGCCGCTTCATCAGCTCTGAATCTACTTGTACTTGTCCTCCGCTCTTCCCCAGTAGCATGTTGGACGCCTTCCGACCTGAGGGGCTCATCTTCCAGCGTCATATCTTTTATATGCCTGTTGTCTTTGTCCATGAGGTTTTCTTGGCAGGGATACTGGAGTGGCTTGCCAGTTCCTTCTCCAGGTGGATCACATTTGGTCCAAACTCTCCACTACGACCTGTCCATCTTGACCTGTCCATAGCTTCCCTGAGTAATTCAAGCCCCTTCGCCACAACAAGGCAGTGATCCATGAAGGGGAGTGAAATAGTAGCTTGCAGCAAAAAGATACCATCTTTCTTGCAAGTGAAATAGTAGCTTGCAGCAAAAAGATACCATCTTTCTTGCAACTGCCAACCATTTTGTGGGTGGTTGTTGCTTTTCCCTCCTCCACCCCCAAATCCTTTGAAATTTTTTCAATGAAATGCATCAAACAGAATGCACCTTTCGCTACCTTAATCCACAACTCAAAGGCTATTCCAAGAAACAGACCTTCTTCCTCTCTCATGAAGTGAGGATGTTGAATTGATGCAGTTGTTGGAACACAATCATTGCATAAATAACATTCAGAGCATAATGAAAGTTATTCTCTGGGAAAGTTCTAAACATTTCTGTGTCCTTACCATCGGCTGCACATGCCCAAAGGCATTCATTTTCTGTCTCAAAGTTATTCCTGTTCCCTGCACAGCCCCCGTAGTTGAACGGCTTGCAGGTCCTGCTACTGTAATCGTAGTAAAAGCGAGGCAAGTCCCTGTTGCAGGATCCCACGTCTAGGGGTTGGTGACAGTAATCAAGCAGAAAGGCTGATATTGCAGGGGGGAGAGAAGGACAAAAACAAGGTTCATATCTATTACTTCATTTCTTGGAGAAAACAGAATTTGAAAGTTTCGTGCTTGTGGTCGCAACACCTGAGATGATCTCAATGACAATTATGAAAACTCTGACCTGGGATCCAACAGCCATATTGACAAGAGTGGGAAAAGCACAGATGAAAGAGACCAGTTAGACTTAAGTAGGATGCGATTATGCCTTCTGAGATGCCTCAAGGTAGATTTAGCATACTATCACAGAAAATGTACCAACAGCCTTTGATTTGGTGCAGCCAAGCTTCATAGAAAGAGACAGATCAAGATGTCTTGGGTTTCCTGCCTGTCCTTAATGCATTCTGAGGCAGTGGGGAGAGTGGGGCGTTGCCTCACATCCCACCCTCTTTGCTTCAGGGACCCTCTTTCCCCTTCCATGCCCACCTTCTATGGTATAAGTAAGGGGAGTCTTGCTTGCTACGGCAGGTGAGGAAGCATAGTGGGCAAGGAGATCAGTAGAAGGACATAGCAATAGGGGCAGTAGGTTGCATACTTGTACACTGCTTCAGATACTCTTCCACTGTCATTGAATAGGCCCTTGAACCTAAGAGGAAGGAGGGAAGTAGGGGGTGTCCTAAGCTTCTTGGGCTGGGAGGCCAATATGTAGTTTAGAGAAGAAAAGAGTGAGAAGTGATTGGCTGAGAACCTTGAGTTCAGAACTGAATGACACATGTAGAAGATAACTGTCCTCTTGGGATATTATCTTGTCCCTCCCCAATCCATAAGTTGTGCAACTGATGGTAGCCTCTTCTGAATGATGACAAACCCAGTGGTTGAGTCCAGAAGGCAAATGAACCAGAATGTGGCTTCCAAGCGGAGCCCTCCTCCGGTGGTGCAAATCAATATGTAAGGATGCCTGAGTAGAAGAGCCCAGTTAGGACTTATCCACACTTCCTATTGCCCCACTGCTTTCCTCCAGGGAAAACTGCTCTTTAGCACTCTGAACAAATGGCAATTTGGGGTTTTTCCAGATGGACCTTTGCTCTGATTTAGCACTCAAGAGTCAGTTTCCCCTAGGAAAGGAGAAGCGCAAGGGGGAAACCACTTGAACCCATGCAGGGAAGGTGAAGATCAAGCTGAAAACTGCTTGGACTGGTGTTTTCTAGGTGTGGACTAGCCCTTAGTCTGAAATGCCACTCTCTGCCTCAGTCAACCCCATGAGAATTATTGGACTGCATGCCTCAGGATTTCAGCTGGGTTGCAGTAGCCCCTGCTCAGCTTAGGGCAGTGATGGCCAAACTTGGCCCTCCAGCTGTTTTTGGACTACAACTCCCATCATCTAACAGGACCAGTGGTCAGGGATGATGGGAATTGTAGTCCCAAAACAGCTGAAGGATCGAGTTTGGTCATCACTGGCTTAGGGGCTGCAACGGATGTGCATAGGCTGTATGCCTCTGGCCAGATCCCATGGTGTATTGGGAGGAAACAAGCCCTCTAGTTCTTGGATCCTGGTGGAAACTGCTAAGAAGTAAAGACACAGTGAAGAAGGAACTTCCTTAAGAAGGCCTTAAGGAACAGGCTGCATCAGAACTAAAGAAAGCCAGCAGGAGTGGAAGGCAAAATGCATATGAGAGTCAGAAGGGAAATGCCATGGAACTTTTACCTTTACTTGGCCCCTACCTTCAAGCATATCAGGATTTATCAGCTGTTCAGGTGTTTCTGTTATAAGGAGAAGGAGAACCATGTAAACCAAATGGCAGAAATGAGAGACCTTTTTCAGGCTGCAATCGCTCCTGAGCAATCTAGACTAACTCTTCACCCCAATTGTTTCTCCATTTGATCCTTTTGCATGGCTCTGTATGTTTTGTCGTATTTTATGCATTGCGACTTGCCATTGTTTTTATTGATTGTAACTTAGTCATTCTTTATCATAATGGATAAATGTGAACTGTTTAATTATTATTTACTGATTTTTAATTTTACACTTTGCTATTATATTCTAATGGATTGTTGAATATTGCTTTATTTTATATAAGTTGTCTATTTTAAAGCTATTGTGACGGTCTTGTATTGGATCAGATTGCTATAAGGTGTGCGATCTTTGCTGTCTATTTTGTTGTTTCTTCAGCTTGTAAATCGCCTTGTGTTTAGTAATGCAGAAAAATGGTATACAAATTAAAAGTGAAATGAAATGGATGTTAGTATCCTGGAGCTCAGCTTAGGACCCATTAATCAGTAAGGCTGCCTTGCCCTTTCCCATTAATCTCCATGTGCCAGTGGAGTTTAGGTGGAGCAGAATCAAATTAGATACAGTACCTGGCACATAGTCTGATATGTTTCAGGTGCAGGACCGGTGCTAGGGGTTTTGGCGCCCTAGGCGAGGGGGCGGGGCACATGACATCATTGCGCATGACGTACGGTGCCCCGCCCCTGCCTGCCGGGCGCCCTGCGCCGCCGCGGCAGGGGGCGAGGGGCAGGCTGGCCAGCGCTCCCTCCGTTTTGGCGCCCCCACCGCCACGGTTTTTGCCCCAACCTGCTCGCTCCGCCGCTGGTTGGGGCGGTGGGGGGTGGCGGGGGGCAGGCTGGCCGGCGCACCCTCCATTTTGGCACTCTAGGCAACTGCCTAGTTCGCCTAAATGGACGTGCCGGCCCTGTTCTGGTGCCAGTATAAAACCCTTTGTTCAGCCAGGCGTTCAGGTGACTTTTGTCACTGTTTTCAAATTATAACATTAAAAAACAACAACA
Organism: Darevskia mixta; assembly: GCA_034641385.1. Taxonomy (NCBI): domain Eukaryota; kingdom Metazoa; phylum Chordata; class Lepidosauria; order Squamata; family Lacertidae; genus Darevskia; species Darevskia mixta. The sequence goes on from JAWWNH010000085.1 coordinate 645,930, forward strand.
ACTGCACCCTTTCCCCTTTTCTTAATGCTAGACTCAATTTTTTCCTCTTTGAAGCCAGCACACATTTCTGCTCTAGCATCAAGCTTCCCCACTCTAGCATCAAACGCTGCATTTCTGCTGATTTTCTAAATCAGAGAACTCATTTCCCCAACATGTTAACCTCTTAATACCAAAACTCCCCCCACCCCTGCATGTTTATAGGGCAATATGATGCTGTAGTGGAGCTGCAATGCCACTAGAGCAGGCGTCCTCAAACTCGGCCCTCCAGATGTTTTGAGACTACAACTCCCATAATCCCTAGCTAACAGAACCAGTGGTCAGGGATGGTGGGAATTGTAGTTCCAAAACATCTGGAGGGCCGAGTTTGGCCACCACTGCTTTAGATATCTGTGGGCTAAGACTTTATGCACTAATGCAGGCTTCCTCAACTTCAGCCCTCCAGATGTTTTGAGACTACAATTCCCATCATCCCTGACCACTGGTCCTGCTAGCTAGGGATCATGGGAGCTGTAGGCCAAAAACATCTGGAGGGCCGAGGCTGAGGAAGCCTGCACTAGAACATACATAAAGTTAAGCAAAAAGTGCAAGTTCTTCGGGTTGATTGGGGGGGGGGGAGATAAAAAGCGGCTCATTCTTACCATACTTTTCACACTCCTCGTAGCATTCCCTAAAAGAATCAAAATTGTTCCCGTTGCTTCCACATCCACCATATATGAACACGAAACATCTCTTTCTCTCGGCATTGTAATAATAGCGCCGCCTACTTGCTTTGCAGTCTCCCAATATTAATGGCTCTTTGCATTTCGGAGGTGGGTCTGGAGGAGAAAAGCAGTATGTGGAAAGCTCACACATACCGTATTGGCCTGAATATAAGCCTCACTTTTTTCCTGACCGTGAAAAGTTAAAGTGCGGCTTAAATTTTGTAAGTGCGACCTTACAAAAACTGGCTTTTACGATATCGCTGCTGAAACAGACATATGGTAAAACGGAACGGGTGTGAGTGCCTGCAGAATTTTAAGGCAGCGGCTTATATTCGGGTTTTGTCTTTTTTTCCTCCCCTCCCCCCCGGACTTTTAAAGGTGCGGCTTATATTCAGGTGCGGCTTATATTCGGGCCAATACGGTATATAAGCTCATCTACCATAGTTGATGTAAATCCTATTTCAAAGTCCTGCATCTATGGTTCAAGCTATGCTGAGATTATCTCTTCCAAGTGGGCAATGACAGGAACTCTGGAGTGGCATGCAGTAGTGTCAGGTGTTGAAGAAGACCCCTCCAACAGAAGTAATTTCAATTAAAAGGATAAATATGGAAGGGAAATAGCCGACATATAGAGATCTGTTGATAGAAAGAGAAGGGAAATTAAAACTTAAAGGTTGTGATGAGATAAGATAATATGTTTATGATTGGCTGCAATATCATCAATTAAATGAGGTGGTGTTTTTTAGAAGATAACAAGAAAGGATTTGGATATACCATATCTAGATTTCAAAGAGAAATTGTAGAAGATAATAACAAACTCTTACAGAAAATGTATAATTTACTGTTAGAATGGGAGACTAAAGATGAAGCGGTCAAATCTGTAATGATTAAATGGGCACAAGATATAGCACATAACATACAAATGGAAGATTGGGAAGAATTATGGAAAGTCACTTCAAAATTCACTGACTGCATATTGTTAGAAGAGAATTATATGAAAATGATGTATCGATGGTATATTACCCCTGTAAAATTGGCAAAAATGTATAGAACAAGTTCTAATAAATGCTGGAAATGAAAAGGAAGGTACGTTTTTTCATATGTGGTAGAATTATAATAATTAATAATTATAATTTATTATTTATACCCCGCCCATCTGGCTGGGTTTCCCCAGCCACTCTGGGCGGCTTCCAACAAAATATTAAAATACAACAGTCCATCAAACATTAAAAGCTTCCCTAAACAGGGCTGCCTTAAGATGTCTTCTAAAAGTCTAGTAGTTGTTTTTCTCTTTGACATCTGGTGGGAGGGCATTCCACAGGGCGGGCACCACTACCAAGAAGGCCCTATGCCTGGTTCCCTGTAACTTGGATTCTCGCAGTGAGGGAACCGCCAGAAGGCCCTCGGCGCTGGACCTCAGTGTCTGGGCAGAACGGTGGGGGTGGAGAAGCTCCTTCAGGTATACTGGGACGAGGCAGCTTAGGGCTTTAAAGGTCAGCACCAACACTTTGAATTGTGCTCGGAAACGTACTGGGAGCCAATGTAGGTCTTTCAAGACTGGTGTTATGTGGTCTCGGTGGCCACTCCCAGTCACCAGTCTAGCTGCTGCATTCTGGATTAGTTGTAGTTTCCAGATCACCTTCAAAGGTAGCCCCACATAGAGTATATTGCAGTAGTCCAAGCGAGAGATAACTAGAGCATGCACCACTCTGGCGAGACAGTCCGCGGGCAGATAGGGTCTCAGCCTGTGTACCAGATGGAGCCCAGGACACAGAATTGCCCTGCGCCTCCATGGACAGCTATGAGTCCAAAATGACTCCCAGGCTGGGAACCTGCTCTTTCAGGGGCACAGTTACCCCATTCAGGACCAAGGAGTCCTCCACACCCACCCGCCTCCTGCAAAATAATAAAAAATTATTAGGAAATGATTTACAATGAAATGAAAAAAAATGTTTAAGTTAACTTTTGTTAAGAGACCATAAGCTTTTTTATTAGGCATTTCAGGTGAAGATCTGCCAAAAGACAAGAAGGTTTTATTTATGTATGCTACTACAGCGGCTAGGAGTTTGCTAGCCCAAAGATGGGGAAATGATGAAATTCCTACGAAAGAACAATGCCAAGGAAAACTGATGGAGTATGCTGAAATGGCGAAGTTAACTGGAAGACTCAAAGATAAGGACAATAGAGAGTTTAAAAAAGACTGGGAACCTTTTATGTTATATCTACAGAAAAAATGTAAGGATATGAAGTCACTTGCAGGGTTTGACTAAACACTTACCATTAGCAAAATAAATAGCAAAAATAGAAAAACAAGGTTAAAACGTTAAGAACAAAATAGGATAATAAGCAGGAGAAATGAATGTGTAAGAAATCAGGGAGGCAAGTTGTGGGGAAGGGGCAATTGAGAATTCATTTTGTGTTTATATTGTTAGTTGTGGTTATGTTTTTTTAAAAAAATGTAAAATTCAATAAAAATCATTTTTAAAAAAAAGGTGTTGAAGAAGACTCCACCCATCTCCCAGCCCCTTCGACCCCAAGATTCTGTATCAGGGGTGCCAACTTGAATAAAACATTGGGGGAGGCCAAGGTAAGTCCTGCCCCACATAATCAAAAGACAGAGACATCACCTTGCCGACAAAGGTCAGTCAAAGCTATGGTTTCCCAGTAGTGATGTATGGAAGTGAGAGCTGGACCATAAAGAAGGCTGATGTCGAAGAATTGATGCTTTTGAATTATGGTGCTGGAGGAGACTCTTGAGAGTCCCATGGACTGCAAGAAGATCAAACCTATCAATTCTTAAGGAAATCAGCCCTGAGTGCTCACTGGAAGGACAGATCCTGAAGCTGAGGCTCCAATACTTTGGCCACCTCATGAGAAGAGAAGACTCCCTGGAAAAGACCCTGGTGTTGGGAAAGATTGAGGGCACAAGGAGAAGGGGACAACAGAGGATGAGATGGTTGGACAGTGTTCTCGAAGCCACCAACATGAGTCTGACCAAACTGCGGGAGGCAGTGGAAGACAGGAGTGCCTGGTGTGCTCTGGTCCATGGGGTCACGAAGAGTCAGATATGACTAAACGACTAAACAACAGCAACAAGGTAAGTCCTGCCCCACATAATCAAAAGATGTGGTGCACACACAGAGCATTTGAATGGCAATGCCCATCAACTTGCAGGGTGGGCTGGATCTCATAGTTTGTACATTGTATGTTCTGGATGTGTAAACCATGAAATATCTTAGTAGGGTTCCCTTCTCTGCTCCCAAGTCCCACAAAATAAAGTGGCAGGCTGAAGCAGTCCCTGCTCATCATATTGCTGCTAATGTCCTGTCTTTGACTGACTTGCCTATCATATTGACAGGCTCCCCCAGCCACCCACCTCCAAACTCAATTTTTGAATCACACTGCAGACAACCATAACAAACTCTTACCTTGTATCGCTGTTGTTGACCTGGCCCTTGGAAGTGCTGTGAAAAGGGCAAGAAGACAAACCTTACACATTTGATGTGAGTGTGAAACCACGTAAATACAGAGGGCAACTTTTTAACAGATTTTCGCTTCAAACATTTGGTTGTTTTTAAGGTGTAAGGAAAAGGGGTGGGGGTGGGTGGGAATTAATTGTCCTTACCAGACTGTTGACACTCCAAAACACAATGGTATAAATACTGGAAGTTGTTTCCATTGCCTCCGCAACCACTGTAAATGAATTTCCTACACATGTTGCTCTTGACATCATAGTAAAAATGTGTAAGGGATAAACTGCATTTTCCATACTTTGGAGTGAGTGTGCATTTTCTAGGCATAGTTTCTGGAGGAAGGACGGGAAGAGGAACTGTCACAAGTGCAATATATGTCATCTCATCTTTTGAAACACAGAACATAATACCATTTGAAAACATTTGTGAACCTTACACTTGATATCATCTCTACCAAAGATGCAAGCTCCACAGTGGGACCCTACACACACTAGTTTTAAAGAGTCCAGTGGTGGTTTCTTAAGAAAACTGGGTCCATGTGCTTTTTATATATGGTGTGGAGGGAGTCATTGTTTGCAAGAGTAAAGGTAAAGGTACCCCTGACCATTAGGTCCAGTCATGGATGACTCTGGGGTTGCGGCGCTCATCTCACTTTACTGGCCGAGGGAGCTGGCGTTTGTCCGCAGACAGCTTCCAGGTCATGTGGCCAGCATGACTAAGCCGTTTCTGGCGAACCAGAGCAGCGCACGGAAATGCCGTTTACCTTCCCGCCAGACTGGTACCTATTTATCTACTTGTACTTTGACATGCTTTCGAACTGCTAGGTTGGCAGGAGCTGGGACCAAACAACGGGAGCTCACCCCGTTGTGGGGATTCGAACCACCGACCTTCTGATCGGCAAGCCCAAGGCTCTGTGGTTTAGTCCACAGCGCCACCTGTGTCCCTATTTGCAAGAGTGGTATAGTAAAAATAAATGAGTCCTTACAGAGAGGCCTGGCATATTGCACACTTAATACATTTAAGGGCCAGAATTCTTACCTTTTGAATGGAGAAAGAAATCCTGCGCTTTAGCGCAAGGTGCCAATAATCCCATGATGAGGACCAGGAATGCTGTGTTATTGTACTTCATGGTGGCTGCTGGATGTGAATCCTCGGTGCTGAGAGGAGCCACTTTATATAGTACAGTATTCAATAGTGATGTGGAGGGGAATAATCATTTGAACATTAAACACAATTTTCTAATAGGTAGGGACACTCTGAAGCACCTCTGCTTCGATCGAGGTAACGTCCTGTTCTTGAATGAGGACTGTTCTGAACTAGGCACATAGAGGAACTATCAGGTCAAGCATAAATAACCTTGGCATAGCCAGAAAGAGTTCTGTAGATGGTGATACAAACCCCACTCTGTTGCCTCCTCCTCTAGGCATCTGTACAGACTGATACCTGACGACAGACAACAGTGAAAGTCATACTCTCCAGCATTCTTGGGACCTAAATCAGGGTGCTTCCTTTTTGGTTGAGCTATATGTTCAAAAAATAAAATAATATGTCCTGCCTGGTATACAAATGAAACATGGACTAGGAAATCTACAAATAATTAACGACACTACTGAGAAAGACAAAAACATATGTAACATAGTCAGCCCCTGGGCTGTGTAATCAGCTGCTTCAAGAACCTCACAAATGTCCTGTACTCAACACAAGAAAACTAGCCAGGTGAGCTATTCTGGAACCATCTTGTACTTAAGGAAGGGATGTGGGTGGGGAAAGGAACAGAATACAATGGGTTTATCCACAGCACAATCCAACCCCACTGGCTATTATTGGGGTACTGGGAGATCTCTCAGGCTGTATCTCAAGAGGAGTGGCTGGCAAAACAGGACCGGCTTCCACAGGTATGAACCTCTCTTGTTAACTCTCTGCTTACTCTATGACAGGATCTTGGCTTCTGCTTGCTTCTAAGAGCGTGTGGGTAAGCAAGAGCCATATTCATTCCACACCTTCCACTGGCACCTGCTACAGTTCTGGAATTGTTCCACAGATAAGGGCAATTACACTGTGTGAAATTACACTGTGTAAAAATAAGAAGCTTTTTCCAATGACAAGCTGTATTTCCCAAAACAGCTTGCAATACATGACGCAATAATGATTTCGATTATGATGAATTTCCCCATCACAAGTCTGTATCTGGGTGAACTTGTTGAATTAATACAGCCTGGCAGACATTTTGAAGTGCAGCTTCCATCTCCCCTGACCAGTGGGAGTTGTAGCCCAACAACATTTGGAGGTCAGCAGCTTATAGAAAGGGCACTTAACTTTTGCCCGGCACATTCCCTGTCTGTGTTTGAGGGATGTTTTGTTTTGTTTTGTTTTTCTGATATTTTGTTTTGTTTTCTTTTCCCTGCTGCCCTAATATATATTTTTGTTCAAGTGTTTTTGTTTCAGTTTATAGACAATGCAAGAGGTGACATGATAGAGGTGTATAAAATTATGCTTGACACAGAGAAGAAGATGGACTGAGAAAAGTTTTCTCCCTTTCTCATAACACTGTAACAGCAGAAGTTATGGGCATCCAACAAAGCCTCTTTACTGCAGGGCTAGAAATTCAGCTTTAAATGTAATTTACTGCTTAGAAGAACTGTCATGGTCTGGGTCATAGGCGGCAGCAGTCCAGACCTGACACGCCAGAACCAGGGTATGGATGGTAATAATAGTAGCAGTTATTATTATTTATTCAACTTATACATAGCCCTATACCTGGAGGTCTCGGGGCGGTTCACAAACAAGACCACAACGTATAAAATCAAACCAAAAACAATAACCCAATAAAAAAACCCAAAAGAACACATTCTAAAAGGGTGTTGGATGTCAATCAGATCAACCAAAGGCCCAGTTAAGAAGGAACGCTTTTGCCTGGCGCCTAAAGGTGTATAATGAAGGTGCCAGTTACAGGTAGGTAGCCGTGTTGGTCTGTCATAGTCAAAACAAAATTAAAAATTAAAAAATTCCTTCCAGTAGCACCTTAGAGACCAGCTAAGTTTGTTCTTGGTATGAGCTTTCGTGTGCATGCACACTGCATGCACACGAAAGCTCATACCAAGAACAAACTTAGTTGGTCTCTAAGGTGCTACTGGAAGGAATTTTTTATTTTTTAATGAAGGTGCCAGGTGAACTTCCCTGGGGAAAGCATTCCATAGATGGGGAGCCACTGCAGAGAAGGCCCCTTCTCGTGTTGCCACCCTCCAGACCTCTCAAGGAGAAGGCACATGAAGGAATTCAATGGAGGGCGGAAACTTGATGAGGCTGGAACGCAGAAACAGAAACTGGAACAGGAGAAGGACCTGGAGCAAGGTCTGATGTTTTACTTATGTCAAATGTTACACTTGAAGCTGCTTGGGGCAGTGACACGTTCTCTGTAAAGTGTCTATCTCGCTGATGGTGCCATAGAAAGAAAATAATAATAATAGAAAGATATCTCAACACTTGTGGCAAACATACAAGTGAGTAACTTCTTGAAATGCCCATATACCAGGCTTCCTCAAACTCGGCCCTTCAGATGTTTTGAGACTACAGTTCCCATCATCCCTGACCACTGGTCCTGCTAGCTAGGTATCATGGGAGTTGTATGCCAAAAACATCTGGAGGGCCAAGTTTGAGGAAGCCTGTTCTATACTCACTGGGGACTCAGCTACATTAGTAAACAACAAACAACAACAACAACAACAACCAGCATTTTAAATGTGTTATTGTGAAAAATGTCCGGGCAGCAGTCCAACATGGATCAAAGACTCCACTACAGGACCGCACTTACATTTTTCACAGTTATAAACATGTAACACCAGATGGCACTGGAGAGCAAAAAAAAAAAATCTTTCTGATTTCCCATAGTGTTTTTTTAAAATAACAATTTAATTTCTGACTTATTTATAGCGGGTTTTCCCCTGTGTGTAGATCTACCCTGTGATTTTGTGTTAGGCGTAGAATATCTATCTATCTATCTATCTATCTATCTATCTATCTATTAGCATATGACTGACATTAAAGTTTAGAAGAAGAAACTCCTACTTTTAAAAACGATGTTCCATGTATATGGCATAGGAGGCACCTTCGTCAAAGATGCAATCCATCCTATGCAAGAGTGAAAGGAGGCCTGCCTCTTCTAAGATGGTGCCTGCTGCTAGCTAGCATTTCATAATAATAATAATAATAATAATAATAATAATAATAATAATAGTAATAATAGTAATAATAATTTATTATTTATACCCCGCCCATCTGGCTGGGTTTCCCAGCCACTCTGGGCGGCTTCCAACAGAACATTAAAATACAATAATCTTTTAAACATTAAAAGCCTCCCTAAACAGGGCTGCCTTCAGATGTCTTCTAAAGGTCTGGTAGTTGTTGTTCTCTTTGACATCTGAAGGGAGGGCGTTCCACAGGGCGGGTGCAACTACTGAGAAGGCCCTCTGCCTAGTTCCCTGTAACTTGGCTTCTCGTAGTGAGGGAACCGCCAGAAGGCCCTCGGCACTGGACTTCAGTGTCCATGCTGCCAGAGGCTCCTTTTTAAATTAATCATTCATTTTTATTCAGTTTAAAAAGTCTAATAATTGAAAGGATGAAACCCTACTACTTTTTAGAAGGCTAATTTGTTGGCGTGGTTTCGGCGAACGCCCTTAAACTGGTACCAAGGTAGATTCTGAAAGCTCTGAAGACTGAATATTCAGAACTGGAGAAAAGGCCCTTTCTGCTTGGGAGTTGCTGCCCTACTTTAAAAAGACTCCCCCTCATTCTCCCCACTTTTGCACATGGGGTACATGGACTTTATAAGATGAAGACATCAATAATAATAGTAGTAACAGTAGTGGTAGTAGTAATAATGCCCAACAAATAGAGCCCACAGGATCTGGAAGAACAGGTGAATTTATTGGCAGGCAAGAAAGACATTCCAGCAGACTGATACATCAGGATGAAAGGCATCCATCTTTAGAAGAAGCTGTGGGGGGGAGGCTTCCTGGCTTCCTCTGGTGCCTTTATTTCACAGGAGCAAATGGTATGTTAACGGGTCTGAATACAGTTCTGCACAAGGATTCAATGTTAACCTGAAGGAAGAAGCAAGATGTAGGGACAATCAAATTTAAAGGTGAGAGATGCCACTATGGGGAAATGTTTCTTTGAGGGCTTTAGGCAGGAAGCTCATGATCCAAACTTATAAAATAATGTAAAGTGTGGTGAAACTAGGCAGAGAGAAAGTTTTCTTGCTTTCACAAAACTAGAAAAACCAATGAGGCTGAATGGTGGGAGATTCAGGAACAGACAAGAGGAAGGACTTCTTCATACAGTTAAACTATGGAATTTACTACTCCAGGGGCTGATGATGGCCACCAGCTTATAGAACAATCCAAACTATAGAGATCTGCCTTGTTTATCAGCTTTGTGGGGGGGGTTTTGTATTAAATTTTATTGATAATTACATAACTCGCATTTTTACACTAGATAAATACAAAAAGTAAATATAAGAAAGAAAGAAAAATACATTATAAATTCAACATTACAATTAAATTAAATTACAGTATAGTATAATTAAATCACTTCTCAGAAAGAAGAAAAACAAGAATTAAAGAATAGAGAAGACAAGAAAAAGAAAAGAAAAAAGAAAGAAAAAGAATACAAAGAATAAAAGCAATAGAACATTGCCACCGCATCCGCACAGCAGTCAATAAAAATTTCGCTTTATTCTGCCTTCTGTGTATTGTCTGTTTTAATATTTTAATATTTATCAGCTTTGTTGTTGTTGTTTAGTCGTGTCCGACTCTTCATGCCTCTGGTGTGCTCTGGTTTATCAGCTACATTGGCCTAAAAACTATTGCATTGAAACTCATCCAGCTGTGACTGGCAGAAGCTCCCCATACCTGGTGGAGGACAGAAGCGCACATCCACTGTACCTACAACAACATCACTGATATAACCCAAACCACACACACTGTCCAAGTGCTATGCAGGAAGCTTCTGCCAGGCTTGGAGGGGAAGGCACAGTGATCTGACAGGTCCAAGGGCCCTCCCGCCACCTTCCCAAAGCCTGCCCAGCTTTGGGAAGGAGGCAGAAGGGCTCCAGCTTCCTGTCAGAGGCCTGGCACCTCCTTCCCAAACCCCAGGAAGCTTCTGCTCAGCTTCCGGAGGTACGATGTTCACACACACAGTGTTGCAACATCACGCACGCAATGTCACTCTCCCCATCGCCTTTGCAATCTGGAGCCTCTGGCCCTAACTGTTACCCTATGAAACATTTTACCACACACCACTATTTTCCACCTTTTAATTCTGCAGAAGCTGTGGGATCCTTTGCAATACTAGCCAAAGGGTAACAGTGTTTATCTAGACTTCAGGTGAAAATGTAAAAAGGTAAAGGACCCCTGACCATTAGGTCCAGTCATGGACGACTCTGGGGTTACGGGGCTCATCTCGCTTTACTGGCCGAGGGAGCCGGCGTACAGCTTCCGGGTCATGTGGCCAGCATGACTAAGCCGCTTCTGGTGAACCAGAGCAGCACACGGAAACGCCGTTTACCTTCCCGCCGGAGCGGTACCTATTTATCTACTTGCACTTTGACGTGCTTTCGAACTGCTACCATAGGTTGGCAGGAACAACGGGAGCTCACCCCGTCGCGGGGATTCGAATCACCAACCTTCTGGTCAGCAAGCCCTAGGCTCAGTGCTTTAGACCACAGTGCCACCTCTCCAGTAACTGTCTGCCATTTTGGGGGGGGGGTGCAAGGTATTGTTTGTTTTTGTTTGTTTGTTTTGTTTTAAAAAGGCTCTCCACATTCCATTCTCCACTTCTCTCTTCTCCAGTATCAGAGTGCATCTGCTTCTACCTCAACCCACAACTCAAAGACTATCACCAGCAACAAGGCTTCCCCCTCTCCCATGAAGTACTGTATATTCCTGCGTATAAGACTACTTTTTAACCCAGGAATATCTTCTCAAAAGTCGGGGGCCGTCTTATACGGCGGGTCGTATTTCTTATACGGCGAGTATATCCCAAACTCTATATTTTAACTGGAAAAGTTGGGGGTCGTCTTATACGCCCAGTCGTCTTATACTCCGGAATATACGGTAAGTATATTTATTGTATTACTGCAGTTGGAACAGGATCACTGCATAAACCATGTCAAGAGGTTCCTTAGGTTCTCTGGAAAAGTTGTAAAAAATTCTGTATCCTTACCAGGGCCTCCACACTCCCGAAGGCATTCTGCTTCATTCATAAAGTTATTTCTATTGCCATTGCAGCCACCAAAGTTGAACGGTATACACTTCTTGGTTTTGGCATCATAGTAGAAGCGAGGAAAGTTTTCTTTGCATGGCCCTATGTCTAATGGCTGTTTGCATGTGGGAATCATAGAATCTGGAATTTCAGGAGGGAGAGAAGGACAAAGACACCTATTATTTCATTGTTTGAACGACAAAGGAAAACAAAGTCTGAAGGTGCCATGTCTGTGATCGCCACTCTTAAGATGATCTCAATGACAATAATGACATCTCTGCCTTGAGATCCAGCAGTCATACTGATGGAGGGGTAAAATCATATACCAAAGGAGACTAGCTGAAACTAGCTAGGTGCGAATATGATTTCTGTAGTTCCATAAGGCAGATTTAGCATGGTACCACGTCTACCGCCATTGGATGGATAGCTGAGTAGAGGAGCACAGCTGAGGCTGGAATGCTACTCTCTCCCTCAGTCATCCCTACAAGAATTGCTTGAACTCCTGATTTCTGCCAGACTGCGATAGCTCCTGCTTTGCCCAGTGGGTCCAATGGCGGTAGACTTGGTGCTTATGGGCAGATGCTACTGCGTCTGGTGAGGAAACAAGCCTTACTGTCCTGGGAGCAAGGTGGAAAGTGCCGAGTGATTTAGAAACATTAGAAAGGGACTTTAAAAAGGAGACCGCGATACTGAAGAAAGCCAGCACAAGGTACAGTGCATATGAGGGTCAGAAGCAAAATGCCACAAGGCTCTTACTTAGACTCAATCCTTACCTGGATGCACTTCAGGGTTTCTCGGATCTTGAGGTTTTCCTGTTACAAGGACAAGGAATGCAATGTTACTATATGGCAGGGGTGAGAAACCTTTTTTCTACCTGAAAGTTGCAACCCCTCATGGCAACCTTACATGCTAGTGGTGGTAGGTTAGGGCCAGGCGCTGCTCTTAGCTGCCCAATACTTATTCAAGAACAGAATGGTAATTTGCAGCTAAGAACGTACTGGAGCTCAGCTTAAGACCCAAGGGCTGCCTTGTCTTTTCGCATGAATCAGCCTATAAATTAACATCTTCCCTTCTCCATATGCCATCAGAGATTAGGTGGGAGGCAATCAGATTGGATACAGTAATGCTCCCACCCAGCTATGGCATGCTGTCCCAAGGAATGCTCACCTGGCACCATGCCTGATGTTCTCCCCTTTAAAAGTGTTACTTATTCAGAGGCTGCATTAACTCATGTAATCCTAATACCGGTAGGAGAGGGTTGTAAACACCAGAAACCTACCAACCATTCAGAACATTTTCTGGACTCTTTCCACCACCACCACCCCTTTGACAGCTGTGTACATTTCCGACTCTAGCATCAAAGGCTGGATTTCTTTTGACTTTTTAAAACGCAGCAGCAGGAGAACCCCTTCCCCAGCAGGATTCCTACACTCTCATTACCTCTCTCATGTTTAAAGGGCGAGATATTGAGGTACTGGAGCTAAAATACCCTTAATGAGTGGATAATGTTAAAAGAAAGGTACAAGTTGTTTTGGTTGTCTGGAATTACCACAAAAACTGATTTGTACTTACCCAATGGTTCGCACACCTGAGAACACTTCCAGTAAGACTCAAAATTGTTCTCATTGCCTCCGCAGCCACCATAAATAAAGCGTATACATCTCTTGATCATGGGATTATAATAATAACGTATAATTTTCTGTCTGCACCACCCTGCACGTCTCCATTTTTTGCATTCCTTAGGTGGGTCTGGAGGGGGAAAGGAAGGGTGGAAAGCTCATATAATCTCTTATTCTGCAACATATTGTTTAAAATGTTGGATGCCACCCCCACTTTCTGCAAGACTCCGGGGGCCTGCAGGGTCTGTGTTCCTTTGTAGAATTGAGACACGGCAGAGACTGTTGTAGCTTTAAGAAATATGGTTTATTCACCTCTTTACACCCACAGTCTGCATGGAGAGAGTTACAGCATGGTCATTTCAAGAGGGGCTTGTCCCCCACAGCAGTGCAGCCAGCCTTCGGCCAGCCTGCCCAAGATGGATCCCAATCTCTCTTCTCCCTTCTTCTTCCCAGAACACCCTGCTAAAAACTCTTTTCCTGTCACCTCACACCCAGGCACCACTCTCATCCAAAGACACGTTAATTATTTCTTTGAATTGGGGGGGGGGACATGTTGTGGGCCAAGCCACTGCAAGCACCTTGTCCAGATCCTAAGGCCTCATCAACTGAAACCAGTCCCGTATGATCAGGTAAGTTGTGTCAGACACCTTATCTGCTGCATAATAATGGTAGCATAGCATTCAAGCAAATGATTTTGAAATTATTATTATTATTATTATTATTATTATTATTATTATTATTATTCCATACTGCCCTTTATCTGAGAATCACAGGGCAGTTTACAATATAAAAACACAAAAATATGTACCATAGTAACAGACAAAAACAATACCACCACATAGTTTACAAGGCAATAGATTTTTTAATTAGGCAAAGGCCTGGGAGAAAACGAATGTTCCTATCCAAAAAGCACCTGGCAAACTTGTCATTGAAGGCCTCTGATGGTTCCAACATTCTGTTCCCATCGTCAAATATCAACAATTTCCTCACCACATGAAAAAGCTCCACTGGCCAGCTGCTTGAGGATGCAGTGAGGGAGCAAAGTAAACATGATTTGTTTCCTTCATCACAATTCAATAGGCACAACTATGCACTCTTGTTCCCTGCAACTTCACTTCACGCAATGAGGGAACCACCAGAAGGTCCTCGGAGCTGGACTTCAGTGTCCAGGCTGAACAATGGGGGTGGAGACACTCCTTCAGGTATACAGGGTCCAAGGCAGTTTAGGGCTTTCAAGGTCAGCACCAACACTTTGAATTGTGCTCAGAAACATAGAAAGAGCCAATGTAGGTCTTTCAGGACTGGTGTTATATAGTCTTGGAGGCCGCTCCCAGTCATCAGTCTAGCGGCCTCATTCTGGATTAGTTGTAGTTTCCAAGTCACTTTCAAAGGTTGCCCCACATTGTGCATTGCAGTAGTCTAAGTGGGAGATAACCAGAGCATGTACCACTCCGGCGACACAGTGTGCAGGCAGGTAGGGTCTCAGCCAGTGTACCAGATGGAGCTGGCAAACAGCCACCCTGGATGCATAATTCACCTGAGCCTCCATGGACAGCTGTGAGTCTAAAATGATTCCTCCCCCCCCTTTTTAATTGATTTTAACAATTTTAAGCACTTAACAATACCGTTAAATTGTCATCCTTCCCCCCTCTCACTGAGGGAAGCAAATTTCCATTCCCCTCTCTCACCGGGAAAGACAATAAACATTGGACATTTAACGTAGTTGACATATTAAATGATTCCCAGGCTGTGCACCTGGTCCTTCAGGGGCACAGCTACCCCATTCAGGACCAAGGAGTTCCCTACACACACACACCCTCTACCCCCCCCCCCCAAAAAAACCACAGTACAGATTTGGAGAATAGGATAGGATATTATTTAAACTTAACAAAACAAGGTGATCTGCAATCATTATTATAACTGTGTTGGGCACTTTCTAAAGTGGGGGTCAGTGTGCAACCTCCCCAATGCAGTGAAGGCCAACCTGACTTGCTCGTGAACTAGAAGCAGTATTCAGCTTAGTTCCCTCCTGTTGAGCCACACAACTTCCAGTGTTGAACACCAAGACCCTTGATGTGCGAACCAAGACCAACCCCCCCCCAAGTCTCACAGAACTGAGTGGCAAGCTGAGGGGGCCCCTGCCCATTATCTTGGTGCTTAAGTTATAGCACAGGCCTGTCTGTTGTGACAGTCTTACCTCTCATATTTGAGGGATTCTCCCTGCACTAATCATGCACCTCACTGAGGAACGCAGTGCAGACAAGAATAGGAACTCTTACCTTGTCTCCACGCCATATCGATTGCCAGACTTGACCAGTCTACAAGGAGTTCTACAAAAAGGACAAGGGGAAGATTGTTACAGTATGGTATGTTTGATGTGAATGAGTGTCCAGTACTGGCAAAACCACTTTTATATTAGAGTTCTATAGGAAAACAAAAGGGGTTATTTCGGCAACTTAACAATTAGCTAGACACTCAGGAGCTGTTCTTAATCTAAGTTACCATTCTTTTCTTGAATAAATGTCAGGCTATTTTAACTGAGCCTTATTGGAACCTTAGAAGAAATCAGGCTCATCTTGACATAGCCAAAAAATAAAGTCGGGCTTTCCAGTAGGCTACCGATCAAAGCTCAGCTGAAAGTTCATAGCTGTGAACATTTGACTCAAAATTCAGGTACCAGTGTGAGAATTGAGCCAAAAATTTTGCTCCACCACATTTTAACAGCATTGGTAGCAGAGAAGGAGAAGGAGAGGAGGAGGAGGAGGAGGAGGAGGAGGAGGAGGAGGAGGAGGAGTTTGGACTTGATATCCAGTGGTATTCATCTGTTAGCAGAACAGACAACACTGGCAGAATAGATTCTCCCTCCCTGGAAAATCTGCTCCAGTAATTTGGGAAACTCTCTGAAGTAGATTTGTTTTGTTTTGTTTTGTTTTGTTTTGTTTTGTTTTGTTTTGTTTTGTTTTGTTTTGTTTTGTTTTGGTTTTGGTTTTGGTTTTGGTTTTGGTTTTGGTTTTGGTTTTGTTTTGTTTTTGTTTTGTTTTGTTTTGTTTGTTTTGTTTTGTTATTAAATTCCTACACTGTCCTTCAACCAAAGATCACAGGGCAGTTTACAATATAAAAACACAAATATATATACCATAGTAACAGACAAAAACAATAAAACAATAAGTAACCATTAAAACAACAAACGGCTCAGGACTGCAATACCTCAAGGACCGCCTCTTTCCATATGAACCTACCCAGACCCTGAGATCATCTTCTGAAGCCCTCCTTCATGTGCCTCCCCCTCAAGATGTCCGGAGGGTAGCAACATGAGAACAGGCCTTCTCTGCAGTGGCTCCCCATCTGTGGAATGCTCTCTCCAGGGAAGTCCACCTGGCGCCTTCATTATACACCTTTAGGCGCCAGGCAAAAATGTTCCTTTTTAACCAGGCCTTTGGTTGATTTGATTGACATCCTACGCCCTTTTAAAATGTGATGGGTTTTTTTGGGGGGGGGTTATTGGGTTGTTGTTGTTTTTAGATTATGTAATTTGTGATTTTATATTTTGATTTTATTCTGTGAACCGCCCTAAGACCTGTGGTTAGGGCGGTAAATAAATAAATAAATAAATAAATAAATAAATCTCACACACCCCAGTTTAAAAGGCCATAAAGGTAAAGGGACCCCTGACCATTAGGTCCAGTCGTGTCCGACTCTGGGGTTGCGGCGCTCATCTCGCATTATTGGCTGAGGGAGTCGGCGTACAGCTTCCGGGTCATGTGGCCAGCATGACAAAGCCGCTTCTGGCGAACCAGAGCAGCGCACGGAAACACCGTTTACCTTCCCGCCGGAGCGGTACCTATTTATCTACTTGCACTTTGACGTGCTTTCGAACTGCTAGGTGGGCAGGCCATAGATTGTTTAATTAGCCAAAGGCCTGGGGGAAAAGGAATGTTTTCGCCTGGCACCTAAAGATATTTAATGAAGGCTCCAGGCAATCCTCCCTGGGGAGAGCATTCTACAATTGAGGAGCCACCACAGAAAAGGCCCGTTCTCGTGTTGCCATCCTCTGGACCTCTCATGGAGGAGGCACACAAAGAAGGATGTGTTCAGAGGATGAACACAGAGTCTGGCTCCATTCATATGGCGAGAGGTGGTCCTTGAGGTATTGTGGTCCTGAATCACTTAAGACTTTATAGGTCAAAACCAGCACTTTGAATTGGACCCAGAAACACATTGGCAACCAGTGCAGTTAGGCCTGGATTGGTGTAATATGCTCAAACTGTTTTGTCCTGGTTAGCAACCTTGTAACGACACACACAACGTAACAGGCTGTATGTACCGGTAACAGTATAACTTCTATTTCACAAAAACAATTCAACATATCATATCACAATATGTAATTCCATAGACCAGCTTATCATATAAGCGGAACATAAACTGAGAGATTAAAGTCCAATTTATTTAAATTATAAAATAAAATAAAATCTACAATTTCCATCAAAAAATGAACTGGGGGAGAAGTTTGGTTGTGATCAATCAATAGTTCCTGAATATGTGACTTAACAACATCTAGAGGAACATTGGTATATAGGTATATAGCCACAATACTATGTTGGGTAACAGTCATGTTCTCAATGAGGGTTATAATGTGTTTAGTATCCTGAATATAGGACGGAGTTTTTTTAGTAAAGGGATGTAAAAAATAATCAATAAAATGTGAACAATTTTCCTAAAGGGAACCTGAAGCTGAGACGATAGGTCTCCCAGGTGGCGGTAACCTATTTTTATGTATTTTTGGAAGGGTGTAAAATATTGGTACTCTGTATGTTCAGGAAATAAAAATTCTGCCAGCAGTATGTCTATGTAGCCCAAAGATACAGCTTCATTTAAAATTGTCTGAAGTTTGTTCTTCATCGATATGGTGGGATCACCAGATAAGGGTGAGTAGAAATTAGAATTATTCAATTGTTTCTCTGCTTCTTTAATGTAATCAATCTTGTTCATTAAGACAATAGCTCTGCCCTTATCTGCTGGTTTTATAATTATATTCTTATCTGCGGCGAGTTTGTTCAGAATCACTGCATCCTCCTTGCTTAGATTATATTGTATGTGTCCCTTCTTCTTTTCTTTAGTATTTAAATCACAATGTACCAAATGTTGAAATGTTCTAATTAGGTGATTGTGGGAGACTGGGGTGAAGGTAGATTTGTGCTTGAAATGTTCAGGTATCCAGGGTCTGTTACCAAAAAAATCCCTTAATTTAATCTGCCGAATCAACTTAAATAAATAAATCCCTTTTTTGGAAAGCAGAGTACTTGGGTATTCTGGGTACCTAAATTCAATACCCGGAGTCCATCTGGAGTAAGTTTTCTTTGGGATAAATTAACTACTAAAGAAGTACTATTGCTGTTTGCGATTACTTCCTCCGGTATGGGCACCTGGTGCGCTGTTTGGAAAAAGAACGGTAAGTGAGACCAGATCTGAGTCTAAGCTCCCTATCTTCATCTGCACCACTGTTACTGGATAAACTCAAACTATCATAATCTGTAGGCGTGGTAAAACGATGCTGCTTGTCGGACCTATTGGATAGTCTGTTGACTTGTCCAGATGGGCTAAGCCATAAATAAACCCTACCTGTAACGTAATCATTGCGGTCTCTGCTGAGTTTCTTTTTCTTAAAATTAGATACAGTATTTTCCTGCGTATAAGACTACTTTTTAACCCAGGAAAATCTTCTCAAAAGTTGGGGGTCGTCTTATACGCCGGGGTCGTATTTCTTATACAGCAAGTATATCCCAAACTCTATATTTTAACTGGAAAAGTTGGGGGTCGTCTTATACGCCCAGTCATCTTATATGCCGGAAAATACGGTAATTCATTGGAGAAACTCTAGAATTCTCAAAAGCATCAACACATGGAACACTACAAGATTGATATAAGCATTCCACATCGTGGTTATTGCTAATATAAGAACTGAATAGACTGTATCTCCTGATCAATCCGCTGGACTTTAATCTCTCAGTATATGTTCCACTCATATGATAAGTTGGTCTATGGAATTACATATTGTGATATGATATGCTGAATTGATTTTTGAAATAGAAGTTATACTGTTACATACAACCTGTTATGTCAGGCATCCCCAAACTTCGGCCCTCTAGATGTTTTGGACTACAATTCCATCATCCCTGACCACTGGTCCTGTTAGCTAGGGATCATGGGAGTTGTAGGCCAAAACAACTGGAGGGCCGCAGTTTGCGGATGCCTGTGTTACGTCGTGTGTGTCATTACCAGTATTGTATTTACGTAACAAAAGGTTCAGCAATGTTTTGTATCTGGTTAGCAACCTGGCTGCCGAATTCTGCACCAGCTGGAGTTTCTGAACTGTCTTCAGAGGCAGTCCTGTGTATAATGCGTTGCAGAACTTGGAGGCTACCAAAGCACTGACAACAGAAGTTAGGCTATCCCTGTCCAAACAGGGGCACAGTTGACCCACCAGCCAAACCTGATGGAAGGCGCTTTGCACCACCAAGGCCATCTGAGCCTCAAGCGACAGAGAAAGCGTAACCCCATCAAGAGCAAGCAACCTCCCATCCATCTAGTCTAGGGAACTACTCAAGAATAGTGTCTCAGTCTAATCTGGATTTCATCTCAGTTTGTTGAGTCCATTACCGAGGAAAGACAATGATCCAGCAGATGTAAAGGAGAAGCAGAGCTGTGTGTCATCAGCATATTGGTGACAACATACTTCAAAACTCTGGGTGACCCCACTCAGAGGTTTAATGTAGATGTTAAATAGTATGGGGGATAACATTGAACCCATGGGGCTGCACCTATCAGCCATTGGTAATGATTATTGGCTGAGCAACATTAGGCATGGCCTTTTGGAATGGATGGCGGATGGCGAAGCGTCTTTTCAGGTGTAGGTAGTCTTGGCAGCGAGACCGTGATTTTGTGGCCTCGGGTGGCGGTTTCAGGCCTTGGGCGCAATCCTTTAGTCTATCTTCCTAAATGGGGGGGGCGTGAAGTGGTAACCCACGCCCCCCTTGCGGCTGTGATACCAGGGTTCCCCGTTAAAGGGGGGAGGCATTGGCCATACGTCGAGAGGTTGTCATTGCTCTCCCCTCCAACGGCGGCGAACAGGGGGCGGGCTCTCTGCTTGAGCATATGTTCTCCAGAGCCAGCCCAATCCCCACACATTCTGGATAACCCTGAAGTCTCTCTGGGACTGGGAAGGATAAATGCCCAATGCCTGAGCCAAGGTCTCCCTACATCTGAAACTTAATAAAGTTGTGGCCAATTTTAATCCCATAGCACGTTGTCTTGAGTGGCTGGGGAGACCCGGCCAGATGGGCGGGGTACAAATAAAAAAATTATTATTATTATTATTATTATTATTATTATTATTATTATTCCACTCGGGGGTCGCCTGGGGTTGGGGGGACTCCGCTTGTCCACGCAAAAACTCCAGCAGCAGAGAGCATAATCAGTATAACAGAGATTCTCAAACAAGGAGATATTTTAAACAGATTTTCACTTCAAACATTTGGGAATTTAAAAGGCTTAGGAAAATAGGGGGGGATATTTGCCCTTACCAAATCTTTCACACTCGTAAATGCAATCAAAGAGATTTGCAAAGTTATTTCTATTGCCTCCGCAGCCACCGTAAATGAACGTCTTGCACATGCTGTCCTTAAAATCATAGTAAAAATTTTCAAGGTCTAATTTGCACTTTCCAGGTCTTGGAGGGAGTTTACATTTTTTAGGCATAGATCCTGGGTGGGGGAGAGATGGGAAGATATCATATATTGCATCTCATTTCATTTCATCTTTTGAAACCCAGAAGAAAACAAAGTTGTTACATTTGTGAATCAAACATCTAATACTCTCTGGTACTATCTCTACCTAGTAGCTACAGATGGAACCTCCAGAATGGGATCCAATGATCATATCTACCAAAGAGCCAACTGGAAGCCTAATTTTGCCCTATTGTAAATAGTCCAATTGTGATCTCTCCCATAGTCCTTAAGATGACTATAACATACCAATGTGGTAATCTGGTGAAGTCTGTGAGTTCATGATGACTGTGACGTTGCTACACAACCTACCTTATCCCCCCCCACTAGTCTCTCCATCAGTCTTTCACTTCCGCCTGCTCTAATTTAAAAATTAGTTTTGCTTGGTACATCATCAAGAACAAGAAATGTGGAGGTATTAGTGGAGGAATGAGGTAGGGGCTCCTACTCCCTCGCTTCTTTGGAATAGATGATGGGTTGTGATGCTTCTGAAACTTGCAGTTAGTCCGTTCGTAAGCTGAATGCCGTACACTGATAATGTCCACATGTATAATGAGCCAACTTCATTTTGATCCAACCAAATTTACTAGTACTGCAATTCAGTCTGAAATTGATTTTGAGTTCATTTATATTCTACACCCCTGAGATGTCTGCAAGATGGAAGGCAGGAGTTTTTAGGTAATTACGAGAGGCTTTCCAAAGGTGATTTAATCAAATTCTCTTTATTTATGCAACTTCCTGAAATCTAAAAGTCTTTGAGAAGTTAGGAAGAGCGACTCCTGATGCATGCTTTCAAAATACAGCTGGAGACGTTCCTGGAATTAGTGGTATATGTGGTACATAACATTGTTTCAGGAGCTATATGGGGGAGAAATATAGCTGCTCCCATGGCATGATTTGTGTATTATCAATCAATCAATCAATCAATCAAATTTTATTATGGTCATAGACCAGCATTTAAAATCTGAAAAGTGCTTTACAGAGCTAAAGGAAATTAAAACGCAGAATGAATATAGCAGTTTAAAAATATAAAAGGGGCTAAAAATATCCAAGAGGAGGGTCCAGCTTGCATTTTCCCAGCTTCTGCTCAAGGTCTTCCTTCCATTCCTGAACAGAAGAGCTGCTGCCCACAGCCCAACACCAAGTTCAATACTCTGGGGAGGTCAGGGACTGAACAAGAGATCTTCTACATACAAAGCCACTGAGCAGTGTCTCCTCCAAAGTAAATGGGGGTGTAGAGCCAGAACTGTTTGACCTCCACTGTGGTGCTGTGTATTATTAATTATTATATCATCATCATCATACAACCCCTGGAAATAACTTAATGTGAGCACATCACAGAGATGTTTCTGGCTCTGTTGTGAAAGGTGTGCAAAATGAACTGTGCTTCTAGGACTCTAGATCTCTTACCTTGAAGAAAATTACAGAGAATAAAGAAGAAGCAGTTTTAAATCCCTCAGACCACCTCATATAGACGGAAAGATCCTTCAAAATCTTTTAATAATGGGAAACTTGAATTTGAAGCACTTGAGTTTGAAGCACAGCGAGCAAATTGTGAGTGGTGATGGGATCACTAGTTAGGGTGCAGGTACTTCTGCAAGTCCCAAGGGAATGTGTCCAATATAGGGAACACCCCAAGAGGTGGGGCCAGAGAGACAAGTATACAGGCAGGCTATACACATGCCAGGGAATTGTTGTCCCTATGACACCAGCACACTACTCTGTCCATGCCTCCGTATCCCATCCATTCTGCAATGAATGCCTCACCTGCAGAGAGGCTGGGGGCTTGCAAACTAGTTGCCTACATGAGCCAGAACAATGGAAAGCTTACCTTTTGAATACCGGTAGGCAAATAAACAATGCACCTTAGACCAAGGTGCAAATAATCCCATGAGGAGGAAAAGGAGTGCCATGTCACTGCACTGCATGGTGGCTGCGCTCAGTGCTGAGAGGAACCTCTTTATATGGTGTTCAGTAGAGAGAGGTGTTCATTTAGATGGCAATCTAAAACAATTTTATGGCAGGTAGGGACACTCTGAAGCAACTCGGCTAAGATCAAGGTAACTTCCTGTTCTTGAATAAGAACTGTTCTGAACTAGGAACATGGTGGAATAATCAAGTCAATCAGCATAACCTTGGCATGGCCAGAAAGATTTCTGACCCCATAAGATGGTGATTCAAGCCTACTTTGCTGCCTCCTCCTTCTCCAAGTATTTGTACAGCCTGGCACCTGATGACAAATGTGGCGGAATGATGCCTGCTGATGGTTCAGGCTCAGTATGGGTTAATTTATCACTCCCCAGTTGGGCCGGTGTGCTCTGGGAGGCGGAGCTTGTGGGCATTCTAAAAGGAGGAAAAGAACGGTGGAAAGGCAGTTGGGGGGTTGGCAGTTGGGTTGGAGGTTTAGAGAGGGAAACTGGGAGGTTAGGCTTTGGAAAGTGACTAAAGAAACATAGGAAATGTTATAACAAAGCGGAAACCTATGAAAGGAAGATTTGTAACCGTAATGGCCCGTGACATCCATGTGTTCTTGTTACCATAATAAAGTTAAATGTGCTTAAACGTTTGTTGACTCTGGCAGAGTGTCAGTGCCTTGAGAGGTGTGACAAAGAGGAGAGAGCAAAGCTTTCCTGAGAGAGGAGGAAACTGTTTGCTTATTCTTACGTCATACAGAGGGCTGGACAGTGAAGCCAAGTGAGCCACTACTGTGCCTAAAGGGAAGGCAAATTGCAGTAGGTGGGAACCCAGGAAGGGAGATCCCACGGGTGGCAAGAGGGTTTCAAACGCAGAGCCCTGAGGTACCCCGGTGAGGGGAAGGAATAAAGAAAAAGGGGGGGTTAGTATAACCCTCACAACAAACAATAGGGGTTTGTTGGTTAATAGGCTCTTGTGACTTGTGGCTATTAGGAGCTTCAGGGAAGCCCTGACAAGAAAGATCAGATCAAATGAAACTATTAGAGGAATAACGGTAGGAAATAAAGCATATAAACTAAAAGCATTCGCAGATGACCTTGTGATTACGGTAGAGGACCCAAAAAAATTCTCTACCAAAGGTGTTGGAAAAGATCCAGGATTTTGGACGGAGCAATATAAAAAGGAGTTACAACAGATTACAGACTTAACTATTTACAAAAAAAGTCATTTTTTTAAACATATTTTTTATTAGAAAGTTTTTATTATAATATACAATCACATACATCCAATTCAAAATAAGAACAATAAACAAAGGAACAAAGGATACAAAGAAGAAAAAGAGAAACACAAAGAAAAACAGATAAACAATCAACCCCAATACATACATTCAAGCCAGATATTCCCATACATCCATTATCCCTTTCATAACCATCATTCTAACCATACTCTCATACTACCCCCGTTTCCCCTCCCCCCTACACTCTTATCCCCAATCGTTTCCATTCCTCACCTCCTTTCATTCATCTTCAACCTCTCTCCCCTCCTCCCCCTTCCCCCTTCCCCCCTCCCCCTCCCTCTCTTACCTTCTAAAATACCTCCTACAGTTCGACTTCATGTCTCCTTATTTTTATTTATTTTTTATTCAATATGCGTTTTCCCCCCTATATCCCCTTTCACTTCCTCACCTCTTCAAATACACCTTATTTCTACAGTGTCCTAATACTATCCTTAATCATGTGTGTTAATCTAGGCAAATTATTAACTCCTTTCCAATTCCTTTTTCAAATATTCCTCCACATACATCCATTCTTTCTTAACTGTTTGTTTGTCGATGTTTCTTATTGCCGCTGTCATTTTAGCCAGGTTCATGAACTCCACCAATTTTGCTTGCCAGTCCTGAATTGTTGGGGCCTCTCCTCTTTTCCACTGCTGGGCGATGAGTAACCTTGCTGCTGCTGTTGCATAGAGAAATATATTCTCTCCATCTTTTGGAATTCCTGCTGGTAAAATGCTTAGCAGCAGCGCCTCCGGTGTCTTTGTGAAGGTAACCTTTAATATTTTTTTCATTCTCTCATAAATTTCATTCCAATATTTTTTAATTTCAACACAATTCCACCAACAGTGTAGGTAATCTCCGATTTCCCCTTCACACTTCCAACAATTTGGTGATGTTTTGTAGATTTTCGCTAGCCTCGCTGGCGTTAAGTGCCATCTATATATCATTTTAAGTATGTTTTCCTTTATACTCATGCACGCCGTGAACTTTATGTTTCGTTTCCAGATGCTATCCCATTTATCTCTATGTATATTCCTCCCTAGGTCTTGCGCCCATTTGATCATTACTGGCTTGACCTCTTCGTCTTTTAGTACCCACTCCAATAAGTGTTTATATATTTTCGCCATTGGTTTTTCCTCATTTTCTATAATTAACTCCTGCAATTTAGATTTTCCTCTTACAAATCCCGTTTCCAAGTGCTTTTTGAATAGACTTTGAATCTGCAAATAATTCAGCCAACTGGTACAATGTTCATTTAACTGATCATATGTTTTCAATTTATATTCCCCATTTTCTTCCAGTACTATATCCTCGTATGTTAACCAATTATTCTCTTTTGTTTTTATTACAGATGTCATTTCGAGGGGTGATATCCACCAAGGCGTTTTGGGCTCCAAGATTCCCCTATGCTCCCTCCAGATTTCTAATAAAGATTTTTTAAAAACATGATCTGTGAATTCCTTCAGGTTTCCTTTTTTATCCTGCATTAGATAGACGTGCCATCCCGCTGTGTTCCTAAATCCCTCCAAGCCTAGCAACTCTCTATCCTCCAATGTCATCCACTCCTTAATCCAGCAGATGCCTGCTGCTGCGTGATAGAGCTTCAGGTCCGGGACACCCCACCCGCCTCTTTCTCTAGCATCTGTTAGGAGTTTGTATTGGATCCTCGGCCTTTTGCCTCCCCATATAAATCTACTCAGGTCTTTTCTCCAGCACTCAAAGTTTTCTTTTTTCCCAACTATTGGGAGCATCTGGAAAAGAAACAACATTCGCGGCAGTACTGCCATTTTTATTGTTGCAATTTTCCC
Organism: Darevskia mixta; assembly: GCA_034641385.1. Lineage (NCBI taxonomy): Eukaryota > Metazoa > Chordata > Lepidosauria > Squamata > Lacertidae > Darevskia > Darevskia mixta. Next base: position 671,762 of record JAWWNH010000085.1, read on the forward strand.
CAGCATTGTCAGATTCAAGGTTTCCCACCTCAATAGATCCTTTTTGACTTCTTTCCATGTTCTCTCGTAATTATCCTCGAACAAATGGTTATTTTTCTCTGAGACTTTAATACCTAGGTATTTTATCTTTTTCACTATCTCCCAGCCTGCTTTCTTTTTTAAATCCTCTAACTCCCTCCCCCTCATATTTTTCGTAATTATTTTTGTTTTTTCCCCATTTATTTTTAATCCCGAAACTCTTCCATAACAATTTATTAACCTCTTGACATTCTCTATCCCTTCTCCTGGATTTTCGATCATCAAAACGATGTCGTCAGCAAACGCTCTAATTTTGAACTCATTATTGCCCACATTGATTCCTTGTATTGATTTCTCCTGTTTTATGTCAACAATTAGGCATTCAATTGTCAATATAAACAACAAGGGGGACAGTGGGCAACCTTGCCGTGTTCCTTTTGTAATTTCGAATTGCTCCAATATCTCTCCATTCAATATTAGTTTGCCCAATTGCTTCCCGTAGATTGCTTTGATCCCTCTCAAAAATCTTCCATCTATACCTGTTTCTTCTAGAGTCCTCCCTAAAAAGTCCCATTCGACATTATCAAAGGCTTTTTCGGCGTCCAAAAAGATGAAAGCTATTTTTTTACTAGGTCTCCAGTCCGCAAATTCTATTAAATTTATTAATGTTCTAATATTATTCATCATTTTCCTCTTGGGGAGGAACCCCTGCTGATCTTTCCCAATTATCCGATTCAATATACCCTTTAATCTTTCCGCCATTATCATTGCAAATATCTTATAATCGACATTCAAGAGCGATATAGGCCTGAAGTTACCTGCTTCTAGATGTTCCTCCTCTCCTTTTGGTATTAGCACTATATACGCTTCCTGCCACGATTTTGGTGTAATTCCATCCTCTAATATCTTATTCACTAATTTGCTATACACTTTTACTAATTCACCCCTGAAAATTTTATAATGTCTTGCCGCTAAACCATCGGTTCCTGGTGATTTCCCTATCTTTAATTTCTGAATTGAATTTAATATTTCTTCTTCTGTGACTGGTTTGTTTAATTTCTCTTTTTCTTCTTCCTTAATTTGCTTTAATTTACTATTCTCAAAATATTTTTCCAACGCCCTCCCCTCTATTTTCCCTCCTTGGTATAAAGTTTTGTAGAATTTTTGCAAACATCTTTTTATATCCCCAAATTCTGTCCAAATTTTCCCTCCTTCCCTAATACTCATAATTGTCCTTTCTTTCTGTTTTTTCCTCAGCTGCCAGGCAAGAAATTTACCTACTTTATTTCCTGATTCAAATACCTTCTGTCTCATCCATTTTATCTTGTTCTCAATTTCACTGCCAATTATAGCTGCTAACTCATTTTGTAGAATCTTAATTTGGCCAATCAGATCTTTATTTTTAGGGTTTTTTGTTAATTCCTTTTCCTTCATTTCCATTTCTTTCTTTAATTTATCTAAGTTCCTCTCCCTTTTTTTCCTTATATAATTTCTCTGTTGTATATATATCCCTCTTATATAAGCCTTACTTGCCTCCCAGATTGTCAACAGATCTGTGTCTTTCTCCGTGTTATTGCTAAAAAACTCTTTCAGTAAACTTTTCCCCTTTTTCACAAATTCTTCATCACTTAACAAATTTTCCTCCATCCTCCATCTTCTCATTTGTATCACGTCATCTTTTAGTTTTAGCATAATCGGATTATGATCTGAGATCGATTTATCCATAATCTCGCACTTTTTTATTTTTGTTATCAAGCTTGTTGAAACCCAAGCTATATCTATTCTGGCCAATGATTTCTTTGAATTTGAATAATGTGTAAATTTCTTACCTTCAGGATGTTTTATTCTCCAGGCATCTTGCATCTCATAATTTTGGACCAAATTTAGAAAGACTACTGGCAACTTTCCTTTGTTCTTTTTCCTTTTACTCGTTCTATCCAGCTCTGGGTTGACCACCCCATTGAAGTCTCCAACCCACACCATATTATCTTCATTTGCCTCCTCTATTAGTTCTCCTAACTTCTGGAAGAAATTTATTTTACAGCCATTTGGGGCGTAGATATTTACAATCACTAAGTTTCCATTTTTTGTACGGACTCAGGTGCCCACTATTCTCCCCTCATTGTCTTCGAAAATTTTCTCAGCTTTTAGACCCTCTTTCACATAGGTCACCCCCCTTTTTTTCTTTTCATCCAATGACATATATTCCACACCAAATTTCTTATTACTTAAAATTTTCTCATGCTTTTTTGCTACGTGGGTCTCTTGGAGACACATAATGTCCCACTTCCCTTTCCTTAGCAAATGTTCTACCCTGCTGCGTTTGCCTTTATTGTTAAGCCCGTTCACATTCCAGGAGATAATCTTTAAATCCATACTTTTATTATGTTAATTCAATTTAAAATGAAAGTGACGGTTAGGAGTTTGAGTTTGTTCTTTACCACAATACCTAGTTCAGTTCTATCAAACCACATTAATCAGTAAGTTCAAGTTGGTTTTGTCCCCTCCCCTGGCTTATACCTTAATCTCAGAAAGTGACATCCAAACAGTCTTAGTCTTTATATCTGGTTCCCCTTATCTTACTCTTCAATTTGATCTTCGTCCTCCTTTTGATCTTCCGTTCCTACTCCAAGTTCTTTTTTGAACCTTTTGTAGAATCTTTCCGCCTCCTCCGCGGACCTTATCGTCTTTTTCTTCTCTCTGAAGATGAAGGTTATCCCCTCAGGGAACTCCCATGCATACCATTGTTTGCGCTTTCTTAAAGCCTCCGTCAGATTTTTATAGTTCAGTCTTTTGTCTGTCAGTCTCCTCGGAATTTCCTTATAAATCGCAATTATTTTCCCATCTATTGTCAGTTCTGCTTGTTTTTTCCTTTGTAAGATTTTATTCCTCAAGAGCATTGAGTTGAAATAGATTAAGCAGTCTGCTGGTCTCTTTGCCCCCTTCACTCCTTTCTGTTTGTCCTGCCTCAATCTGTAGATCTTGTCGATGTCCATTATGAGCTCATCTTTCTCCACCGCCAGCCAGATTGCTAGTTCTGTCATAATCTTTTCGTCTATGGGTACATCCATCTCAGGTACGCCTCTCAAACGGAGGATTGCGCCCTCTGCCTCATCTGTAACATGGCCATCTGGTCCGCCAACTCCTCTTGTAACCTCCTTACTTCCTTTATATCCTCCTCTTCCTTTCCTTGCTCTTTTTTTATTTCTTTGTTTTCCGCGACCAGTTTCTTCATTGTGTCATCATGTTTGAGGACTTTGATGTTAGTTTCCTTCACATTCTTCTCTAGTTCTCTGTTTTTCCCATATAGATCTTTAACCTTTCCTGACAGTTCGTCAATTACTCTCGAATTTAATTCCACTTTTGACAACATTGCGTCCATTTTATCATTCAGGCTTTTATTCATTCTTTCCATGACGTCCCTTATATCTGTCATAACGTCTCCATCTCCTTTTGCCACCATGGATTGTCTTCTAGGGTGAACCCCTGCCGCTTGTGTCCCTTGTGCCACTGAACCTTGTGTTCCTTTTTTTCCTTTCTCCTGTCATTTTTCTAGGCTTTCTTCCTTTCAGTGCTTGGGGGTTCCCTTCATTTATATTCAGGGAAACATCTTTTTTGGCTCAATTAGCGTGGTTTAGAATATTTCCCTTCCTTTGCTTCAATACTGACAAGCACACACCAATTTATTTTTATTTTCCACCAGAGTCCACTAGGTGTCACTGCTGCGCTCTTTGTCACTGCTGCTCTATTTCCTTTTTTTGCCTTCTCTTCTTCACTCCGCCTCCCCACTTCCGCAAAGAAGCAGGAAGCCTTGTTCAATCACCTCAGCAGCCGGACTCCATCTTTTTCTCTTTCTATTTCTCTCTATTTTAGCGATGCTGTCTGTATTTTCTCCTTTCCTTTCTAAGATTATTCAGCGCCTCTTTCTCTTTCTGAGCTTTCTTCTTATTCCTGTTATTCCCTCTCCTGCGCAGTCAGCCGCTCTCCGGTTTCCACCCACTGTTGGATCCCCCGAGCGGAGCTGACCTGCCTTCTGGCATTGTTTCTGTCTTGGCGCTAGTTACAAATTTGCCGTCTCTTTAATTTCTACTTTGCGAATGCGGCTTTCTCCCTTCGCATTCTCGTCCCATGAAGTCTAAAAACAGACCCCGGACTTGCCTCCTTCCTCCCGTGGTCCCACCTCTTCAATAAAATAGTAAGTCCTTTTTACACTCACGGGTCGTTCTTGCTTTACTTTATCCCGTCCGGGGGGCTTCAGGCGCTTGCTACCCGAGCTTTAGGGTGCCGCAGCGGCTCACGATATGCCGTTTCTCGCATTTAGCTTCCCCTCCGCACCTCCGTTTTCCTCCGGTTCCAGCACGGGGTTGCTATAGTAACACCGCCTTCCCTTCGGAGAAGGTCCCGCACCTTCTCCTTTACCGTCCTTTTGTCGTTCGTTAGGGAGGGGTACCGGGCACCTTTCCCCTCCCTGGTTTCGCTGCCGCTGCTAGTCGGACTCCCCACCACAGTAGGTTGCCGTTTGGTGACTCGGCTCGTAGCGCGCCCTGGCCGGAAGTCCAAAATTCTACAAAACTTTATACCAAGGAGGGAAAATATTTGGGGGTATGGCTGACAGCTAAGAATTTTAATATATTCAAAGATAACTGTGAAATTATATGAAGAGAAATAAAAAGGAATTTAGAAATCTGGGGAAGAATGAATTTATCACTTTGGGGAAGAATATCAGTGATTAAAATGAATGTATTGCCAACAATGTTATTTTTATTCCGATCGATCCAAGTGGTAGGCGGTACTGGATACTTTAAAGAATGGCAAAAAGATACTTCTAGATTTATCTGGCAGGGGAAGAAACCAAGGATAAAATATAAACTATTATCAAATGCTAAAGAGAGGGGGGCTTCGCCCTGCCAGATTTGAAATTATATTATGAGGCATTGTGCATTTGCTGGATCCGGGAATGGATCATATTGAAAAACAGAGATATTCTAAATTTAGGACATGATAATAGATTTGGATGGCATGAATACTTATGGTATGAAAAAGCAAAAGTACACAAAGGATTTAAGAATCACATAATAAGGAAATCAATTTTTAGGGTATGGGAGAAATATAAAAAGACTTATTAGAATAAAAAACACTGTGGTGGCTCTCCCCATTAGAAGCAATATCTTTGAAAAAAGTGAACATGAGGACTAATTGGCAGACATATAGAGAGAGCTGTTAACCGAAGTAGAAAATCAGGTGAAATTAAAAGGCTTTGAATAGATAAGAGAACTGGTAACAGACTGGTTAAAGTATCATCAATTAAATGATATCTTTAAGACAGATAAAAAGAAAGGTTTTAGTTATGAGTTATCAAGATTTCCAAAAGATGTTTTAGAAATAGTATAAAATTATTGTAGAAAATGTATAATTTGCTCCTGGAATGGCATGCAAAAGACGAACAGGTCAAATCGGTGATGATACATTGGGCAAAAGATTTGGGACATAATATACAAATGGCAGACTGGGAGAGGCTATGGAAAACAGATTTAAAATTCATGGCACTGAAAGAAAATTAAATGAATATTATGTACCGGTGGTATTTGACTATTAATTTAGCAAAAATGTATAGAGCAAGTACAAATACTTGGTGGAAATGCAAAGGAAAAGAAGGTACCTTTTATCATATGTGGTGGACATGTAAAGTAACTAAAAAATTCTGGGAGATGATATATAATGAAAGGGGAAAAATGTTTAAAATAACTTTTGTTTAAAAACCAGAAGCTTTTTTATTAGGAATTATAGGTACCGAGATACCAAAGGACCAGAAAAGATTGTTTATGTATGCAACAACAGCCGCACGGATACTATTAGCCCAGAGATGGAAGGAAGAGACAACCCCGACCTGAGAGGAATGGCAAACCAAGTTGATGGACTATGCCAAAATGGCAAAATTAACTGGGAAGCTCAGAAATCAAGAAGACAAGAACTTTCTAAAAGAATGGGGAAAGTTTATAAATTATCTACGAGACAGGTTAAAACATTAGCAGGATTTTAACCTCACTTGTGAAGTAGTGGAAAGTATGGATAATATAGGAGGATAAAAATTTGGATAAGTATTGATATGCAGTTGTAAATATTGTCATTACGACCCATGGAAGGGATGGGGGGGGGGGGAGTCAGGAGATTCAGAGTAATCTCAACATTTGGATTTTGAATTGTTTTTTGTTGTATGTTTATACTTTTTAAAATCAAATTATATATTAAAAAAAAGCTTCGGGGGAAGTGTCCTACCTATTTACCATGTGAGGACTGGAAGCAAAAAGGGATAGTTCATGCAGCTTTGAATTTTGACCAGAGAAATATAACATAGCTTCAGCCACCTGGAAATGATGGTTGCTGGAGGGATGCAGCTCTGCTACTGCTCTTGCTGTCTGTTCTTGCCTCCTCGTTAGCTGGTCCATCTATATATCAACTGCAGTAAATCGGGGGAGCTTATGAGCCACAACAGAAGGTGGGGATTATTTTGCATTTATTTAACGATCCTAGAAACATGAAACAACTGGACGTAAGAGAGTTTCTCTTGCAAAAGTAAGTGTATAGCTCGTCGCGTGTTGTGCATACTGTATATTGCTTTGCTATACATAAATTTTGTGGATTCATTTCTTTTAGCTGTTGCAGCACAGCTACTGTCCTGGGATTTCATTGTGGACGTCGTCTTATCATATTTTATTCAGTTTCCGCCTGTGCTAGTTCTTATTGTGAGTTTGATTTTGTTGTTCTCTGTATTTCCACCCTGGAGCTTCCATATGAAAGGTGGACTGCTAATCTGTGCTTTTTTTTCTGGGGGTACTCAAGGGGACGCAGTTTTGGCATGTTTAAAAATAAATAAATGTTAAAAGTGTGGCACTTACTGTAACAACTTCATGGTGAGTACCAGCACCATTTTTCTATATATGTACTGTATATAAAGCATTGCTGTTAATGCCTTTGAAATATCAATATATACCAGTAACTAAATGACCTGTAAAAATACTGTTGAATGGAGAACAAGAGGCAGCGCTTAATAAACCTGTTACCTGCACTGCCAGAGAACCATGCATTTGGGAAGAAGATATTAAGGATTTAAACAGAGAATGAATCGATATAGACATAGCGTGATACTCAGGGATTAGGATACAGAGGATGCTGAACCCCCATTGTCTTTATTCAGAACATTCAGGAGCCTCCAGCTAAGGTGAATAGGACATCTGGAAATGGCAGGATATCTGGAATTAAGCTCTCTGGGGTTTTTCTTCTTCCTCAAATGAACTGGTAGCATCTTTGAAGTTCTCAAAATATTACTGGCTCTGGCAGCAGATTAGATGACCGCTGTGGAAGAAAGAGATATGTATATAAAAATGTGTATAAAAATGAATACAACATACTAAAATGCACTGTATTTGAAGAAAATGCTTGCAAAAATGTGTACGTGGAAATGGGGTTTTAGGAGAAACTTGCACTAAAATGCTGGTTAATTTTCATGAGAATTTTTTATTATTTTTGCAGATTGCTGCAGAAATTTGGAGAATTGGGGGGGGGGTGAGAACATAGGCAAACCACATGGTTTCCACCAGGTCCAGCCGAGCTGCTGTGGGTGTTTTAACTTTGTTGCCTGACTGGATTTGTGGGGGTAGGTTTGCTTTTTGGGGAGGGCAGGAATGTTTCCTAGGTGGGTTTGGTGTTTCCTGGAGGAGACTCCTGTTCTAAAGTAAGAAAGTATTTGCCTTACCAAAATATTCACACGCAATTTGGCATTCCTGTTGAGTCTCAAATCTATTGGCATTGCCACCACAGCCACGGTGGATAAACTGCTCACATTTCTTGGTGGACATATTGAAGAAATACCGTACATTGGATTCATTGCACTTTCCAACGACTTTAGTGAGTCTGCATCTTGAAGGGAAAGAAACTGTTGGGTAAAAGGAGAACAAAGGCAGGGATTGTTATATATAATCTGAAAGTATGAAACAGAGAATATGATGCCAGCTGAGGATATGATTCTGACACCTGAAAATCTGAAGTATGTAATGAAAAAACCTATGGACAGGAATCCAGTAGTCATAAGGGTTGGATTACAGTGCGAACATCCTGTAAGAGCTGATTATTTCCGCCCAGACAACATTACGGTGGAAGTAGCTAAAGTACGAAGCTCTCCATGGATTACTATCCCCTTAGGAAGAGGCGAAGGCGACGCAGAGAAAGGAAGCAAAGGCAGGGCTTTATCAGCAGCCAGCAAGACTACTGTGAACATCATTGCTAGAGATTTCAACGTTGCTGAACTTAAAACTGTGCTCACTGGAACGGTCTATCTGAATATAAAATATGGTTACAGGGCTTTACAGCTCCCACATTTGAACTAAACCGACCATAGGTCTCTGTTCCTTGTACCAGCATACATCCCCTCAGGAAACGGGCTATCACTATAACAACGACTGATAAAATCAGGAAACGGGCTCTCACTACCGGTATAACAAGGACTGTTAAAATCTGGCGTGAATGTGTTACTCACCAGCTGAAGGACAGTTTCAAGAGAACCAATTGAAATATTTTCGACCATTCAATTCTATGCTACATCAATCGCTGCACAAGCAATGTTTTGTGTTGTTTTTATGGGAAAGCATCCGATTTCATTGTATCTGTACAATTTCATTGTATTTGTACAATGACAATAAAGAAATCTCAAATACTGACAGACCAAAAGTCCAACTGAGACTAGGGTCACAGGCACACCATAAACTTAGGACACATTTCATGCACATTCGAACCACAAAGGTTCTCCCAAAGAATCATTGGAACTGTAATTTGTTAATGGTGCTAAGAACTGGGTATCTGTAAGGGGTAAACTTCAGCTTCCAGAATTGTTTGAGGGCAGGCTTGTGCTTTAAATGTGCTTTAAATGGACGTGGCTGTTGGCTGTATGGGTGTGGCTGTTGTGGTTTATTCCAGAGTTCTTAAAATGAATTGAACATATTTTAGCACCACAGTAAATTTAGTGAAACTGCATTAAGGTTTGGTGCAGGGGAAAATGCTTGGGGAGAGAAACGCTTGTGAAACCATAACCCTGAAGCCTACATTTCCAAGGCAGACAGAGTATGATACTGCCATACCTCCTGCCCTGTTCCTGTGCTGGTTCTTTCATCAGTTTTCCACTTCCACCTACTCTAGTGTAAAACTGAAGTATTGCTTAATACAGCAGGTGAGGCAACACATTGGGCAAGAGGACTATGGCAGCCAGTGAGGTGTTATGGTTAGTGTTTTGTATGTGACCTGGAAAACCAGGGTTTGAATCCCCACTCGGCCATGAAGCTCACTGGGTGTGACCTTGGGCAGTCACTGTATCTCAAGCCTAGTGTGGTGTAGTGGTTAAGAGCGGTGGACTCGTAATCTGGTGAACCAGGTTCGCATCCCCGCTCCTCCACATGCAGCTGCCGGGTGACCTTGGGCTAGTCACACTTCTCTGAAGTCTCTCAGCCCCACTCACCTCACAGAGTGTTTGTTGTGGGGGAGGAAGGGAAAGGAGAATGTTAGCCGCTTTGAGACTCCTTCGGGTAGTGATAAAGCGGGATATCAAATCCAAATGCTAGCCTACCTCACAGGGTTGTTGTGAGGATAAAATAGGGAGGGGAGAGCCATGTATGAAACAAACCAACAAACAAGTAACTAGGGATCCAAGGATAATCAGCATAAAGGGATCCATACTCCATCACACCCTAAAGTGTGGTTTTAAAAAAAGTTTCCTCTTACCGTGAGATTCACACTTGTGAGTGCAATCTGTAAGAGATGCAAAATTATTTTCAGTGCCTCCACAGCCACCGTAAATGAATTTCTCACACTCTAGGGTTTTGACGTTGAAGAAATAGCGTGGATGAGATCCTCTGCAGTCTCCAGGGCTTTTGGCGAGTTTACATATACGGGGTATTCCAGCTAGTGGATCAAACAAAGACAAGTCTCCCATGTACATAATTTCAAAGTCAGAAGTGCAAAAACAATGGAAGTGTGACTCCAGCTCCTGAAATTATCTGTTCTAAGTAAGCAATGAAGGACCTTCTGCAGTGGGATCCAGTGATCATACTAACAAACCAAAGCCTAATTGAGATTAGGGATATGTTCAAATTACCACTGTCCCGAACATTAAAATCTCATCCCTATGGGATGCCATGAAATGTGTTATCAGAGGCCAATGCATAAGCCAATCCAACAGGGTGGAGAAAAGGAAAGGGAACTTGTTTCTTCTTGATTACATAGTGAAATGTGGAATCTGGATATCTCTTATTCCTCTAAAGGTGGCCACAGTTCTTTCCCTTTGGAACTCTGCCCGGGAGTTGCAGTTCATGCAACTGCAACTCTGCTGCTATCTCTCCATGCCCTGGAGTTGCTATAAAGAGCCATGGAGACAAGGGGTGACTGGATTTTGCACCAGCCCTGTCAGGTATTTTCTAACTGAAGGAAGAATCCCTTCTGGAGTCTGGCCATGGCTGCCTAAGAGTAGGCTCATGTCAGGGGCTGGACTGAGGAGGAATGGTGGGGGCCGCCACCCCCTTCTCCTGAATGGCAGGAGGACAGTATAGCTTTAGAACAGTTGTTTGCAGAAGGGCATAGTTCAGAGGTGAAAAGCTGGGAAATACTGGGTGAGGAACAGCTGGAAGAGGAAACACCAGGAGAGAGACTGTTGACAGATTCAGTGTCCTTGGAAAGCATTCCTGACCCCTCCCCTTTGCCTAAGACTAGACGGGCTTGGAAAGTGATAGAACAGAGAGCTCCGTGGAAACAAGCTCAGATTACCTGATGTAGGAGTGATGTAGATTAATAGAGATGGAGGGGTAAACCTTTACTGGGAGCAATGCCATTTCTAGAGAAATATGGCTAACTTTGTCTCTTGCTGTGTTTATTAAAGGAACTAACTGGTAAGAAGCTCCTTTCTTTTTATCTGCTTATTTACTGCCACTGGGGGAGGGATCTGATTCCCGAAGCCTGACAGCTCACTGCTTTATATTTCTGAGTTTGAAAAACTGGAAAGATACTTTTGTTGCAGCACATCATAAAATCAATTATATTATTTGGAGATATACTCAAGTTGGTGTTTCTGTATTGTGTATGGTTTATCTTCTACTGGAGAAGACTAGTCAGTCAAAAAGCAACTGTGTACAGACATTGAGTTTGGCTGTTATTTGAATTGTGTAATGGTACACATTACACAGGAGGCAGCAACGAAAACCATCCCAATGAAAAGGAAATGCAAGAAAGCAAAGTGACTGTCCAACGGGGCCTTACAAACAGCGGGGGAGAGAAGGCAAGCAAAATGTGAGGGAGATAGTGAAAGATACAGGAAATTGAATGCAGATTTCCAAAGAATAGCAAGGAGAGATAAGAGGGCCTTCTTAAACGAGCAATGCAAAGAAATAGAGGGAAACAACAGAATGGGAAAAACCAGAGATCTGTTCAAGAAAATGGGAGATATGAAAGGAACATTTCGTGCAAAGATTACTATAATAAAGGACAAAAATGTTAAGGACCTAACAGAAGCAGAAGACATCAAGAAGAGGTGGCAAGAATATTCAGAGGAATTATACCAGAAAGGTATGGATGTCTCGTACACCCCAGGCAGTGTGGTTGCTGACCTTGAGCCAGACATCCTGGAGAGTGAAGTCAAATGGGCCTTAGAAAGCATTGCTAATAACAAGGCCAGTGGAAGTGATGACATTCCAGCTGAACTATTAAAAAATTTAAAAGATGATGCTGTTAAGGTGCTACACTCAATATGCCAGCAAGTTTGGAAAACTAAGCAGTGGCCAGAGGATTGGAGAAAATCAGTGTACATCCCAATCCCAAAGAAGGGCAGCGCCAAAGAATGCTCCAACTACCGCACAATTGCGCTCATTTCACACGCTAGCAAGGTTTTGCTAAAAATTCTACAAGGCAGGCTTAAGCAGTATGTGGACCGAGAACTCCCAGAAGTGCAAGCTGGATTTTGAAGGGGCAGAGGAACCAGAGACCAAATTGCAAACATGCGCTGGATTATGGAGAAAGCTAGAGAGTTCCAGGAAAACATTTACTTCTGCTTCATTGACTACGCAATGACCGTTCCCCACAATAAAAGGGGTGCGCATTTTGCGTGGCTGCGAGCAACCCTCTGGGATCACAGGCAGCTCCTGGCAGTTGGGTCTGGAACCGCCTTCCCAGGTTGGATACCTGTGGACTCCACCTATGCCAGCAGCCGCCCAATCCCGGCTGGGGAGGTGTTGCCAGGGGGATTGGCCAGGTAGAGGGAGGGAACATACCTTGCAGGAGTCAGTCACTACCTGGGAAGCGGCCGTAGGATCCAGAGCTTCCCCACCCTCCACTCCCTCAACTAATGCTTGTTATGCAGATTAATCTTTTATTTCCACAGCCACACAGGCACGCAGATGCTGCTATGACAAGGTCGCTGTTAAAGGGCCGGAAAGGACTTTCACTGCATTGGCAGGTTTCACCTTTCCTGTAGCAATTCGTCACAACTTTGGCGGTTGCAGGCCTTGGGCGGAATCCTTTAGTCATCTACATAAAATGGAAGGGGGCGTGGGGTGGTGACCCCCGCCCCCATTGCGGCGGTGATACCAGGGTTCCCGTTAAAGGGGTCTTAGGGGGAGGCATTGACCATACGCCCAGAGGTCGTCATTGCCCTTCCCCTCCAGCGGCGGCGAACAAGGGGGGCGGGCTATCTGCTTGAACATATGTTCTCCAGAGCTAGCCCACCCCTCACACATGCTGGATAACCCTGAAAAGTACCCAGAACCCCGGCTGGGGGGCTGGGAAGGATGAACGCCCAATGCCTGAGCCAAGGTCTCCCTACATCTGAATATTAATAAAGTTGTGGCCAATTTAATCCCATAGAACGTAGTCACGTGTCGTTATTTCCCTCAGGGGCTGCCTGGGGTTCGGGGGGACTCCGCCTAGCCACGCAAAAGCTTTTGACTGTGTCGACCACAGCAAACTATGGCAAGTTCTTAAAGAAATGGGAGTGCCTGATCACCTCATCTGTCTCCTGAGAAATCTCTATGTGGGACAAGAAGCTACAGTTAGAACTGGATATGGAATAATTGATTGGTTCAAAATTGGGAAAGGAGTACAACAAGGCTGCATATTGTCTCCCTGCTTATTTAACTTATATGCAGAATTCATCACGCGAAAGGTTGGACTGGATGAATCCCAAGCCGGAATTAAGATTGCCGGAAGAAATAACAACCTCAGATATACTGATGACACAACCTTGATGGCAGAAAGTGAGGAGGAATTAAAGAACCTTTTAATGAGGGTGAAAGAGGAGAGCGCAAAATATGGTCTGAAGCTCAACATAAAAAAAAACTAAGATCATGGCCACTGGTCCCATCACCTCCTGGGAAATAGATGGGAAGAAATGGAGGCAGTGAGTGATTTTACTTTCTTGGGTTCCATGATCACTGCAGATGGTGACAGCAGTCACGAAATTAAAAGACGCCTGCTTCTTGGGAGAAAAGCAATGACAAACCTAGACAACATCTTAAAAAGCAGAGACATCACCTTGCCAACAAAGGTCTATATAGTTAAAGCTATGGTTTTCCCAGTAGTGATGTATGGAAGTGAGAGATGGACCATAAATAAGGCTGATCACTGAAGAATGGATGCTTTTGAATTATGGTGCTGGAGGAGACTCTTGAGAGTCCCGTGGACTGCAAGAAGATCAAACCTATCCATTCTTAAAGAAATCCGCCCTGAGTGCTCACTGGAAGGACAGATCCTGAAGCTGAGGCTCCAATACTTTGGCCACCTCATGAGAAGAGAAGACTCCCTTGAAAAGACCCAGATGTTGGGAAAAATTGAGAGCACAAGGAGGGGACGACAGAGGACGAAATGGTTGGACAGTGTTCTCGAAGCTACTAAAGTGAGTTTGACCAAAGTGTGGGAGGCAGTGGAAGACAGGAGTGCCTGGCGTGCTCTGGTCCATGGGGTCACAAAGAGTCGGACACAACTAAACGACTAAACAACAACACACATTATTGTTGTTTAACAATCAATCATTTTAACTGATTTTTATCTTGATTGTTGTTTAACAATCAATCGTTTTAATTGATTTTTATCTTCTCAAACATTCCGTTTGTCATTGTGCCAACATACCTAAAGAAAACCAAAGTAAGTCTTGTTGACCATAAGTCTTGTTCAGTGGTCTCAAATAAAATTTGCAATATGTAAAATGTACCAAAAATCATTTCAAACAATGATTTTTCTTTACTTATGTTTGGGTTTCTTCTTTTTTTACTATTTTTATTAAGGATTTTCTTGATTTACAAAGGTATATGCAATGTCTCTTTTGTGTTCTTTCCATGTAACATTTTTACACATCAGTTTCGTTTGTTGAGACATTAACAGTGATGGCGAACCTATGACACGCGTGTCAGCACTGACACACATAACCATTTTTGATGACACGCGGCCGCATGCAGCCGCATACAGAGAAGTATGGGGCCGCATGCCGAGAAGAACTTTTCATCCTCGGCTACTGCACGGCCTGGTGCAGTAGCCAAGGATGAAACATTTGCTGTAGTGTACACACACTGTGCCGGAGGTCTGTAGGCCAAAACAACAGAGCTCCGGCACAGAGTGTCTAGTTCTGGGACTTCCAGTTAGGCCGTTAGGGGATCTTTGACCTCACTTCCGGCCGGCGGAGCAGGGAGCAGCGGAATGCCGCAGGGGACGCATCTCTGGGGGCCTTGTGATCGCCATTACCAGCAACCACATAACCACAGCAACCATCATCCAATCTACTGTTCTGGGGGTGTCGTTGATTTCTAATTTTTTGTTTATTAAATACAGTTATATATTACAATTATACATTTTTGTTATTTAAACTATAAATATCATGAAATTATGGTTTTTTTCTTGAAGTGACACACCACCCGAGTTATGCTTGGTTTTTTGGCAAATTTTGACACACCAAGCTCAAAAGGTTGCCCATCACTGCATTAGAAAGAAAAAGGGAGAGAGAGGTGGGCGGGATGGGGAGATGGGTAGGGTGGGGTGGCGGTGTTTCTACTTTACTTAATATATGTAGGGTTCGGTGTAAGCGTCGTTTGTGCAGGTTCTCTGTTGTTCGCTTGTGCTCCTTTGGTGGTGAGAGAGGTCGGGGTTGGCATAGGGTGTGGTTGTTCATTTGTGGTTGGCTGTGGTGGTCTTTGGTTTCCTGTGTGAGTGGGGTAGGTGGTTTTAAGGGGAGAGGATGTTGCCTTTGTGGGTTTGTATGGAGGGGTTTGGAGAGAGAGATAATAATACTTGGAGGCCTTTCATGTTTTCAAGAATAGGGGATATGCACCCATCAGAGTTTCTCAAGTTTTGAAATGTGCCCATTTCCCCCAAAATTTTCACAGTTCCAGCCCTAAAATAGCAAGTTATTTGTTCTTACCAAAGTGTCCACATTCCTCATAGCAAGTAGTATACTTCAAAAAGTTATTTGCATTCGGTTCACAGCCACTGAAAATGAACAGCTCACACTTCATGGTTTTAGTATTGAAGAAATAACGCGGCATACGACCTCTGCAGTTTCCTACACTTGCAGGGAGTTTGCATATATCAGGTAGAGAATCTGATGGGTAAAAGAAAACAAAGGCAAGCCTCATATAAACATTATATCAAAGTCTGAAACACAGAAAGCAACGACATTGACCATGTGACTCCAAATCCTGAAGATAGCTCTCCTAAGTATGCAATGAAGGAACTTTTGAATGGGGATTTAATAGTTATGGTAACAGACCAGCAGACCAGTTGAAACTTCGGTGCTGTTGTGATTTCTCCGTAGCCCTTCAAATGGATTTAGCACAATTACCATCATAGTGAATTGAGTGGAAATCTCTTGGGGCTTGGGGCTACAGAGCTAACTCAGACCACTGAGATACATGGTAAGAGAAAGGCTTGACAGACCATCACCCTGAAATCCTACAAACCTATAGGAACATTCCAATTCAGATAGAAAGTATGAGCTTGCCACAACTTTAGGCTCAATGAATCCAAAATTCTCTTCCAATGCTATAATTCAGTGGTTCAGCATTTGGCTGAGTGAGGAATGATAGAACTGTGCCCACTTCTGAAAGCCAAATTTTAAGAATGAGATTGACAAACTGGAGAGTCACTGGGGAGAATAGAGGAACCAGGATTGTAAAGGGTCTGGAGAAACCAAGTCTTATGAGTTGTAGTTTGTTCTGAGGAGAAAGTTGTAACAAGAATAGATAGTCTGGAGCTACTCTGTCTAGATGAAAGTTACTTCAAATGGAAAGTATGAGGTTGCTTCAACTTTGGACTAGATGACCACCATCACCACCCCACAAAAACAAAAAACTTCTCTTCCGGTGCTATAATTTGATTATTCAGCATCTGGCTGAATGAAGGAGGATAGGGTTGTGTCCAGTTGTAGCTGAGAGATACTTTCCTGTTCTCAATTGTTTAGCGTTGGGTGTCAGCTGGGAAAATGAAATCCAAAACTTCTGGAAGAAGCCAAGTTGTCTACCCAGTGACCAAAAAACCCTAAAATAAAATCAGAGATCCTGTACAGTGGTACCTCTGGTTACGTACTTAATTCGTTCCGGAGGTCCGTTCTTAACCTGAAAACGTTCTTAACCTGAAGCACCACTTTAACTAATGGGGCCTCCCGCTGCAGCTGCGCCGCCACTGACCGATTTCTGTTCTCATCCTGAAGCAAAGTTCTTAACATGTGTTAATATTTCTGGGTTAGCAGAGTCTGTAACTGGGTGTAGTGTTTTGAATAAAAAAAATAGTCTTGTTTCTTATTGCCTCAAAAGTTTTTTGATATCTTGTTTATTGTATTTTCTGGGAACGTATTGCCATATTCCAAAAAACAGTAAATCACTATTGCTATGCTTCATTTGGAGGTAATGTTGTGTTAAGGGAGCCTCCATCACCTTATTGCGGACTCTAGACCTGTGTTCACCTATACGTACTTTTAGAGGACGAGTCGTGCTTCCTATATACAACTTGTCACATGGACAGCGTATACCATAAACTACATTTTTAGAATTGCAAGTAATTATTGAATTGATTGTAAATGCAAACCGCATGTACATTTTTTATTTCCTTAACTTGTAAACTATAGGGGCATAAGTTGCAGTTGCCACATCTATAGTGTCCTCTTGTCTTACTGGTTTGTAATTTGAGGCAATCTGCTCTGACTAATTGGTTGCGTAAAGATCCTTTCCCCCTTAAACCCAAAAGGGGAGGATCTTTGCAGCCGGGGATATCCTCAATAATATGCCAGTGTTTGTTTATAATCTTTTTTATATGGCTAGCCAAAGGTGTGTGATCCATTGCCAAATAATATAATAAAGCAAAGTACAATAATAAGAGAGGCTTACCACCCCCTTTCCGCTCCGTTCCAATATACCAGTTTATATGTTAATTCTTCTTCCACTCAGGCTTTTTTTGGCACCTCAGTGGCTGGGTTAATTAGCAGAGTAATTTCTCCCTCCTCGCTCGAAGTATGTCCAAAACTTAAATCCAATTTTTCATCTTAAGAAATGGAACTTGATTTGCTCGCGGAGACAGTGTCCATGAGAGCCAGACTCTCTCAGGGGCTTTCCATCCAGTACACCCAACCCCTCCTTCATTCCGAATTTGGGGCTGGTTTGTTGGGCATCCGCAGATGAGACTGTGTCTTCCCATACACCTGGGAAGATTTTGGGAGGCTTACTCCCATCTCAGCCTCTAATTACCCTGTGGGAGCTGGAGCGATGGAATTTTCAGCCATCTTCCGTGGCGCCTCAAGCGGAAGTCACCTCAAGTTAAGAACTTAATTCGTTCTGGAGGTCCATTCTTAACCTGAAAGTGTTCTTAACCTGAGCTACAACTTTAGCTAATGGGGCCTCCCGCTGTTGATGCGCCGCCGTCGTGGGATATCTGTTCTCATCCTGAAGCAAAGGTCTTAAGCCAAGGTACTATTTCTGGGTTAGTGGAGTCTGTAACCTGAAGCATCTGTAACCTGAAGCGTCTGTAACCCGAGGTACCACTGTATCAAGTTTAAAGAGTGACTTACAGAACAACCAGAGTATCACTGGTCTACTATGACATTGGGCCGAGTGCTGAAATGCCAGCATCTTTCTGAGGATTCCAGGTACTGACACTGACCACAAGCAAGGACCACGGCTGGGGTTCAAACTTGTCATGAAATTCAACTATCCAAAAATGCATTGGAATTAATTGTCTTGTTTAACTTATAGAGTCATCTATTTGAATGGATCTACTCGGAGTGAACCGTCGTTGGTTACAACCCCACATGTCTTCATCTGGAGCCACCACAGATTTAAGCCAGCAAACCATGGATAAGCCATGGAGCTCCTTTGAAGATCCAGATTTGATCAAGCTCACATACAGTAATTGCTCACTGGGCAAATTCAGGTTGCTGCTTGGGCCTCCAACTCTTATAGAAAGATCAATATAAGTGGATACATGTGTTGCTTGGGAAAAATCAAGTTCCACATCCCTTGGACCTTAAGGAGGGGGCAACCCTAAGTAGAGAGGCGGGTTAAATTACTGGAGAGTGATAGGGGAAGGTACAGCCATGATAAACATAAGATTTAGAAGTTGAAAAAGGAGAGAGAGCTCATACCTGTATCCGACGCAGAGATGCCCAGCAGCTCAGGCCAGGGCATGAAAAGGCCCACAATGAGAGACAGGAGGGTGAAGGGACCACACAGCATGGCGACTCTTCGATAGGAATATCCAGTGCCAGGGGAAGGGACGCTATATCATGTTCTTCAAGGAAATGGAGCCCATTAATTGGGCATGAAAAAATGAATTACCAATTTCTAGGGACACTCTAGTTCTACTCTGATGATTCCAATGTAATTTCCTGTTCTCAATAAATTATTCTTCCACATCAAATAGGGACACATTGAACTCTCAAAAGTTTCAGATCCGTGATATGATGTTGATAAAAACCTGATCTTTGGTGATGCAAAGTCTATGGTCTTCCTCCAGTTTATTCATTTCTTTCAACTGCATATAGCATGGCCTGATAACAGATCATAAGAGTGCTTACGGTTGACAACAGTGTTTGCCAACTTGGTCCCCTCCTAATGTATTGAACTACAACTCCCACCAGACCCTGCCAGCTCAGATCGGCGAAGGTTGGTCCACAGACTCTTAATGTCAGTGCAAACATGAAGCTCATGCCATATGTTATACACACATTCCTCATGGGGGGGGTATATTTGGAACTATTTATTCCATTTTTAATTCAACCAGAGAAAAAGAACAGTTTTGAATTGGCTGGAAAAGATTGTTATTTAATCTCTGGATGGCCACATGAGCATGTCTGGAAGTAAGCTGTTCTGATGCCAGCAGATTCTCCCCAAGAATTGCAAGTGATGACACTGAAAATGTCAGCAAGCATTATGCCCTCATTCTTTGTCACCACCAAGCTCTTTCCACAAATAATCCAGGGACATGAAGTTGCTTAAGGGCTCTCGAAATTATTTCTCACTGTGGGCTCTCCTAACCTCTCTCGGCACCCGGTACTCTTTGGGGGAAGCCAGGACTGGCAACATTGTATAAGTCTGCTTTAGATGTCTAGTGTGGGTGTGACCACAGAGTCCTAATGGAGAGGGGGTGTAATGTGTGAATGCTTGCTGTCCAAAGGCGTTGCTCCCCCTGTGCTTTTTATCCACACATTCCAGGTGGGTGGTGAGTTGCAGACTGCACCACCACCCCACTCTGGCTTTCAAGTGGTCGGTGCACACGCCTTTATGCAGTTCTCACAAGCCATTGATTCTATAAGAACTAGCCCAGGCTACTTTGCAGTACTTTGTTTCCTTCATTGTGTTCACACTAGATGTCAGCACTCAAGTTGTGTTAGACACCTATCCATACCTGCAAACTGTAAGTTCACATCATGGCAGTAGAAAGGGTTATGCTGTTCTTCAAATTAAGGCTGAATTAAAATCCCTCCCAGGGCACTTCCAGATGAAGACAAATGCCCTTTGGGTCGGTAATTCCCATGACCAGGAGATACGCAAGGCAGCTCTGGAGGGATCCTGGAAACCTGTTTCTCATTAGAAGCCCATGTTTCCTTTGCATCTAGGAGTTCCTTTTAACAGCTGTGCCTGATTGGCCAGCTAGGGCTGCTCCTGGACAGGGAAAGTCTGGCTGCATGTTGGTAACCTTGAGGCTGGATTACAGCAATGTGATCTATGTGGGGCTGCCCTTCGGCCTCATTTGAAAGCTCCAGTTGGTGCAAAAGGGTGACAGAATTGTTAAAATGACTGCACTGGCTGTGCATCTACTACCAAGCCAAGTTCATTGTCTTTGTATTAATTTACAAGTCCAAGATACCTAAGGGCAGCCTGAAACCTCATCTGTCAGCTCTGTAGATCATCTGCAGGAGTCTCATGTTTTGCCCCTGGAGTTGGTGAGGCTCACCTGACAACAAGAATCCAAACCTCTAGCCATTTGCCCAGTCCTACGGACTGCACAGCCAACAGAGATTCAGCAGGTGCCAATCTTCAAAGGCCTGCTGCAAACATTTTTATAATGCCAGCTTTATGCCAACATTTAAGAAAATACCTAATGGTTAGTTGATGCTCTCTGATCTGATTTTTTTTACATGTTTTATTATATATGTAGATAATGTAAATCACTTTGATATTTACATGATATAGCAGTATATAAATATTTTTGTAAATAAAATCATCTAAGCTCCCCACAAAGAAATAGTAAGCCATAGAAGTCACTTAACAGCATTAATGTGGATTTAATAGCAGATGAATTAATGTGGACAAAACCCCATACTCAAGAACCAGAATACAGAGGATGCTGAACTACTGTTGCATTTATTCAGAATATTCAGGGGTTTCCAGCTGAGGTGAATGGAAGGACATCTGTAGATTGGCAGGACATCTGGAATTTAGCTGTTGTCTTCTTTCACATGAGCAGGAGGCATGTTGGAGGATGCCAAAATATTACTGGTCTTCCACTACTGTGGAAGAAAGAGAGATTCTTTGTGGTGGATCAAATGATACATAGAAGAAGAAGAAGAAGAAGAAGAAGAAGAAGAAGAAGAAGAAGAAGAAGAAGGAGAAGAAGAAGAATTAAATCCCCCCTTCCTCTCCCAGAGAGCCCAGGGCAGCCCACAGCAAAGGTGTAGCATTAGGAAGAAGGTAAAAGCACAGTACACAGTATATCTCAGGAGCGACTCAAGCTGATAAGAGGTGAACAGACCTTCCTTCAGAAACAGATGCCATGGTTCATTTTCCTTTCAAGGGATGATATCGTCAAGCATTGCGAGTTTTATGGGTGCAGAACTTTCTTGAATGTTCTCAAATACAAGCTTGCAGCAGTTGTCTATCTCGTGAGTCTGTGGGGCTCATGTTCAACGCTCAGAGGCAGATGATATATTTCCTGCCTACCGAGCAGTTCTGTGTCTCTTTCTATGCTTTCTGTTATACTGTCTGTTTCTTTGCTTCTGTAACTGGATGAGGTCTTAGGAGCTGAAGTTTTGGGACTTTACTGGAGATCCAGTAAGATCCTGTATACTTTTAAACCTCAGTAAACTATAACTGAAAATTCTGCTGCCTGAGTGTGTGTTTTTCCTTTGGAACTATGGAGTTGAAGTTCATGCAACTGCGACTCTGTTGCTATCTGCCCTTGCCCTGGAGTTGTGCTAAAGAACCGTGGAGACAGGGAGTGACTGGATTTTGCACCAGCCCTATCAGATATTTTCTACCAGAAGGAAGAATCCCTTCTGGAGTCTGGCCATGGCTGCCTGAGAGTGGGCTCAGTACTTTAGATTTCTCAGTTTGAAAAACTGGAAAGATACTTAGGTTGCAGCACATCAGAAAATTTATGATATTATTTGCAGCTATACTCAAGTTGGTGTTGCTTTATTGTGTATGGTTTATCTTCTACTGGAGAAGACTGGTCAGTCAAAAAGCAACTGCATAAGGGGAGAGGATGTTACCTTTGTGGGTTTGTATGGAGGGGTTTGGAGAGAGAGATAATAATACTTGGAGGCCTTTCATGTTTTCAAGAATAGGGGATATGCACCCATCAGAGTTTCTCAAGTTTTGAAATGTGCCCATTTCCCCCAAAATTTTCACAGTTCCAGCCCTAAAATAGCAAGTTATTTGTTCTTACCAAAGTGTCCACATTCCTCATAGCAAGTAGTATACTTCAAAAAGTTATTTGCATTCGGTCCACAGCCACCGAAAACGAACAGCTCACACCTCATGGTTTTAGTATTGAAGAAATAACGCGGCATACGACCTCTGCAGTTTCCTACACTTGCAGGGAGTTTGCATATATCAGGTAGAGAATCTGATGGGTAAAAGAAAACAAAGGCAAGCCTCATATAAACATTATATCAAAGTCTGAAACACAGAAAGCAACGACATTGACCATGTGACTCCAAATCCTGAAGATAGCTATCCTAAGTATACAATGAAGGAACTTTTGAATGGGGATCTAATAGTTATGGTAACAGACCAGCAGACCAGTTGAAACTTCGGTGCTGTTGTGATTTCTCTGTAGCCCTTCAAATGGATTTAGCACAATTACCATCATAGTGAATTGAGTGGAAATCTCTTGGGGCTTGGGGCTACAGAGCTAACACAGACCACTGAGATACATGGTAAGAGAAAGGCTTGACAGACCATCACCCTGAAATCCTACAAACCTATAGGAACATTCCAATTCAGATAGAAAGTATAAGCTTGCCACAACTTTAGGCTCAATGAATCCAAAATTCTCTTCCAATGCTATAATTCAGTGGTTCAGCATTTGGCTGAGTGAGGAATGATAGAACTGTGCCCACTTCTGAAAGCCAAATTTTAAGAATGAGATTGACAAACTGGAGAGTCACTGGGGAGAATAGAGGAACCAGGATTGTAAAGGGTCTGGAGAAAACAAGTCTTATGAGTTGTAGTTTGTTCTGAGGAGAAAGTTGTAACAAGAATAGATAGTCTGGAGCTACTCTGTCTAGATGAAAGTTACTTCAAATGGAAAGTATGAGGTTGCTTCAACTTTGGACTAGATGACCACCATCACCACCCCACAAAAACAAAAAACTTCTCTTCCGGTGCTATAATTTGGTTATTCAGCATCTGGCTGAATGAAGGAGGATAGGGTTGTGTCCAGTTGTAGCTGAGAGATACTTTCCTGTTCTCAATTGTTTAGCGTTGGGTGTCAGCTGGGAAAATGAAATCCAAAACTTCTGGAAGAAGCCAAGTTGTCTACCCAGTGACCAAAAAACCCTAAAATAAAACCAGAGATCCTGTACAGTGGTACCTCTGGTTACGTACTTAATTCGTTCCGGAGGTCCGTTCTTAACCTGAAGCACCACTTTAACTAATGGGGCCTCCCGCTGCTGCCGCTGCGCCGCCACTGCCCGATTTCTGTTCTCATCCTGAAGCAAAGTTCTTAACCTGTGTTAATATTTCTGGGTTAGCAGAGTCTGTAACCTGAAGCGTATGTAACCTGAAGAGTATGTAACCCGAGGTACCACTGTATTGATAAGATCATGATTCCATAAAAGCTCTGTTCCAGTCCTTTGAGCAGGCTGAGACAGGTAACAGAAAGGAGCGGCAGAGCCAAGGACAAATTGATTCCAAATCTGAGAGTTTCCCAAAGAGGCCCAGGTTGTGCCTCATTGGAGTCATTGTGCCAAAACCAATATGGGCCAAACATCATACCGCTCTCTGCAACTCTGGTGAGTACCACCTGCAAGGTATCTTGGCTGGCGTAGTGACACAACACCATATTCCTGAGGATGCCAGAAACCAGCACTAACCATGAACAAAGCTCATATGTCCACACCCTGAGCCATGACTAGTTTGAGCTTAGTTGGCAAAGATTGCTGAAGAGAGAGATCAGACTATTCAAGGGTAGGTTTACTCCAAATCTGAGTGTTCCCACAATGTTGCTTCCCCGGAAACATAGTACAGTGGTACCTCGGGTTAAGAAAGTTTTTTTAAAAAAATAAAATTCATTTTTATTAAATTTTCCACTTTAACAATCCAATCCAATCACATTAAATATTCCAAATTATACATATACATATCAAATGATCCAAATATTCTGACAAATTATAATTTTTTAATAGGACTTCCCATGCTTCAAGTTCGGAGGGTTCTGATCATCTCATACTTCTACTGCTTTTCATAGTCACTTCTGATGATTCCTTTAATTCTTTCTGTTGTTAACCTTCCTTCCTTCTTTCACAGCCTCTGAGTTGTTCCCACAAGTGAGTTAAACCAAGCAATGATGTGTTTCTGTGTGGATTTTATGTCTATGATTCCCCTCTGTAAGTTCACAGCATCTCCTCACACACTGGTATTTCTGCCGAATCAATCCAAAGGTCTTTTCGCTGCTGGCAGCCGCCATCTTCACTCAGTTCCGATGAAATCAAGTCTAAGCGTCTGCTCAGTAACTTTCCCAGACAGGTTGCATCAAACATTAGCCTTTCCAGGGGAGATTTATCAAATCAAACTGGAAATACAAATATAATGACATATTAAAGGCTCACCTCCCCCTATGACTGTTTGTAATTCAGCAGCCCAGCCTTGACTTCCGGTCATGGCGGATTTCCAAATTAAAAGTGCAACACAGCTCCCACGTAGATTCTAGGAAACCGTCCAAGGTTTTTAATGTCTCTCCAGCGGCTAATGAGATCCTGCTTCTGTCTGATGTCAACAAATTGGAGAATCTTTTATCCTCTTCCAAGCAAATCAAAGATCAAAAGCTTTAATTATATAGTATTATTATTTCCACACAGTTTATAGTTTTAGAGCCACATAATATCAACAAATACAAAACTTTCTAGTCTCACTTGCTATAGATAATGTAAACGGTTCTTCGGGGGGGGGGGGAATTGCCAAATAATATAATAATGCTAGAAAGATGAAACCTGTGCTGCCAGCAAAGATAATGGTACAACCCAAGCAACACAATGGCGAAGATAATACAAACAATTATAACCTAGATGATGTACATTGTTTATCGAATTTATAAGACAAAGACACAATGACACAATGCCTCAGAAATTAATGAATTACCCCCACTAAAATGAACTTATAAAGTCTGGTTTCACTAGATTTTGCAAGTGCTTGCTTCTGTTTTTGGTTTTCTTGATGTTTGTAGAAAAGTTCATGAAGATTCCAACAACGGGTAAGTTCGTCATTGTTCGCAACGACCGAGGGATGCTGATGAAAAAGACATGGTGCCGGCGTTCTGCACCTGTTTCGCCCTTGCAGTCTGACCAGTTACAAGACCGCTACGCCCCCATTGGGGCCCATTTATTGGGGCCAGTGGATAGCGTACTCCCTTGGCAATTTTGGGCTTTTTCAGTGATACATTCTTGTTGCCTGTATTGATAACCTCTGATAATTCAAACCAAATCTCATTAAAATGAACCTAACAACTACCAAATATATAATTAATTCCAAATTGCATATACAATGCACATGAAAACAGACTTGTTCTTAAAGTTTATACAAATATACTTACATAACCTTGAAGATCTAAGTACTTTGCTTTTTTGAATCTGCTTAGCAAGGTTACCCTGTTGGGTTCTGACTATACAGGTAAATACACTCTTACATTGCTGGTTGCTTCATTGACATTATTGAAAAATGAGGAGGTGGAGGAAAGAATGAAGGAGAGCATGAATTGGATACTGCTAAAACTTACAACACATAGTTACACATACAGTTATACATAGCTATGTTCACACAAACACTGAAAGATCCAGTTCAGAGTTCAAGCCCACTGGTTGTAGTGTTTTGAATAAAAAAAAAATAGTCGTTTCTTGTTGCCTCAAAAGTTTTTTGATATCTTGTTTATTGTATTTTCTGGGAACGTAATGCCATATTCCAAAAAACAGTAAATCACTATCGCTATGCTTCATTTGGAGGTAATGTTGTGTTAAGGGAGCCTCCATCACCTTATTGCGGACTCTAGACCTGTGTTCACCTATACGTACTTTTAGAGGGCGAGTCGTGCTTCCTATATACAACTTGTCACATGGACAGCGTATACCATAAACTACATTTTTAGAATTGCAAGTAATTATTGAATTGATTGTAAATGCAAACCGCATATGTACATTTTTTATTTCCTTAACTTGTAAACTATAAGGGCATAAGTTGCAGTTGCCACATCTATAGTGTCCTCTTGTCTTACTGGTTTGTAATTCGAGGCAATCTGCTCTGACTAATTTGTTGCATAAAGATCCTTTTTTCCTTAAACCCAAAAGGGGAGGATCTTTGCAGCCAGGGATATCCTCAATAATATGCCAGTGTTTGTTTATAATCTTTTTTATATGGCTGGCCAAAGGTGTGTAATCCATTGCCAAATAATATAATAACATATTCATATGACCACTGCTCCTTGAAAATTACCATTGTATGGTGAGTTATTATATGCTGAAGAAGACGCAAACGAAATAGTGTCAATACCGGATCACTGTCCGTTGTCTTTCTGTTATTTTACAAGAAGAAAATATATACACTACTTTCATTGGCCGCTGTGTTGCTCATTTTTGGTTTCTGTTCAAATAATATAATAAAGCAAAGTACAATAATAAGAGAGGCTCCCCCCCACCCGTTCCAACATACCAGTTTACATGTTAATCCTTCTTCCACTCAGGCTTTTTTGGGCACCTTAGTGGCTGGGTTAATTAGCAGAGTAATTCTCCCTCCTCACTCGAAGTATGTCCAAAACTCACATCCAATTTTTCATCTTAAGAAATGGAACTTGATTCGCTCACGGAGACAGTGTCCATGAGAGCCAGACTCTCTCAGGGGCTTTCCATCCAGTACACCCAACCCCTCCTTCATTCCGAATTTGGGGCTGGTTTGTTGGGCATCCGCAGATGAGACTGTGTCTTCCCATACACCTGGGAAGATTTTGGGAGGCTTACTCCCATCTCAGCCTCTAATTACCCTGTGGGAGCTGGAGCGATGGAATTTTCAGCCATCTTCCGTGGCGCCTCAAGCGGAAGTCACCTCAAGTTAAGAACTTAATTCGTTCTGGAGGTCCATTCTTAACCTGAAAGTGTTCTTAACCTGAGCTACAACTTTAGCTAATGGGGCCTCCCGCTGTTGATGCACCGCCGTCGTGGGATATCTGTTCTCATCCTGAAGCAAAGGTCTTAAGCCGAGGTACTATTTCTGGGTTAGTGGAGTCTGTAACCTGAAGCATCTATAACCTGAAGCGTCTGTAACCCGAGGTACCACTGTATCAAGTTTAAAGAGTGACTTACAGAACAACCAGAGTATCACTGGTCTACTATGACATTGGGCAGAGTGCTGGAATGCCAGCATCTTTCTGAGGATTCCAGGTACTGACACTGACCACAAGCAAGGACCACGGCTGGGGTTCAAAGTTGTCATGAAATTCAACTATCCAAAAATGCATTGGAATTAATTGTCTTGTTTAACTTATAGAGTCATCTATTTGAATGGATCTACTCAGAGTGAACCGTCGTTGGTTACAACCCCACATGTCTTCATCTGGAGCCACCACAGATTTAAGCCAGCAAGCCATGGAGAAGCCATGGAGCTCCTTTGAAGATCCAGATTTGATCAAGCTCACATACAGTAATTGCTCACTGGGCAAATTCAGGTTGCTGCTTGGACGTCCAACTCTTATAGAAAGATCAATATAAATGGGTACATATGCTGCTTGGGAAAAATCAAGTTCCACATCCCTTGGACCTTAAGGAGGGGGGCAACCCTAAGTAGAGAGGCAGGTTAAATTACTGGAGAGTGATAGGGGAAGGTACAGCCATGATAAACATAAGATTTAGAAGTTGTAAAAGGAGAGAGAGCTCATACCTGTATCCGACGCAGAGATGCCCAGCAGCTCAGGCCAGGGCATGAAAAGGCCCACAATGAGAGACAGGAGGGTAAAGGGACCACACAGCATGGCGACTCTTCGATAGGAATATCCAGTGCCAGGGGAAGGGACGCTATATCATGTTCTTCAAGGAAATGGAGCCCATTAATTGGGCATGAAAAAATGAATTACCAATTTCTAGGGACACTCTAGTTCTACTCTGATGATTCCAATGTAATTTCCTGTTCTCAATAAATTAGTCTTCCACATCAAATAGGGACACATTGAACTCTCAAAAGTTTCAGATCCGTGATATGATGTTGATAAAAACCTGATCTTTGGTGATGCAAAGTCTATGGCCTTCCTCCAGTTTTTTCTTTTCTTTCAACTGCATATAGCATGGCCTGATAACAGATCATAAGAGTGCTTACGGTTGACAACAGTGTTTGCCAACTTGGTCCCCTCCTAATGTATTGAACTACAACTCCCACCAGACCCTGCCAGCTCAGATCGGCGAAGGTTGGTCCACAGACTCTTAATGTCAGTGCAAACATGAAGCTCATGCCATATGTTATACACACATTCCTCATGGGGGGTATATTTGGAACTATTTATTCCACTTTTAATTCTACCAGAGAAAAAGAACAGTTTTGACTTGGCTGGAAAAGATTGTTATTTAATCTCTGGATGGCCACATGAGCATGTCTGGAAGTAAGCTGTTCTGATGCCAGCATCTCCCCAAGAATTGCAAGTGATGACACTGAAAATGTCAGCAAGCATTATGTCCTCATTCTTTGTCACCACCAAGCTCTTTCCACAAATAATCCAGGGACATGAAGTTGCTTAAGGGCTCTCGAAATTATTTCTCACTGTGGGCTCTCCTAACCTCTCTCGGCACCCGGTACTCTTTGGGGGAAGCCAGGACTGGCAACATGGTATAAGTCTGCTTTAGATGTCTAGTGTGGGTGTGACCACAGGGTCCTAATGGAGAGGGGGTGTAATGTGTGAATGCTTGCTGTCCAAAGGCGTTGCTCCCCCTGTGCTTTTTATCCACACATTCCAGGTGGGTGGTGAGTTGCAGACTGCACCACCACCCCACTCTGGCTTTCAAGTGGTCGGTGCACACGCCTTTATGCAGTTCTCACAAGCCATTGATTCTATAAGAACTAGCCCAGGCTACTTTGCAGTACTTTGTTTCCTTCATTGTGTTCACACTAGACATCAGCAAGTTGTGTTAGACACCTATCCATACCTGCAAACTGTAAGCTCACATCATGGCAGTAGAAAGGGTTATGCTGTTCTTCAAATTAAGGCTGAATTAAAATCCCTCCCAGGGCACTTCCAGATGAAGACAAATGCCCTTTGGGTCGGTAATTCCCATGACCAGGAGATGCGCAAGGCAGCTCTGGAGGGCTCCTGGATACCTGTTTCTCATTAGAAGCCCAGGTTTCCTTTGCATCTAGGAGTTCCTTTTAACAGCTCTGCCTGATTGGCCAGCTAGGGCTGCTGCTGGACAGGGAAAGTCTGGCTGCATGTTGGTAACCTTGAGGCTGGATTACAGCAATGTGATCTATGTGGGGCTGCCCTTCGGCCTCATTTGAAAGCTCCAGTTGGTGCAAAAGGGTGACAGAATTGTTAAAATTTCTGCACTGGCTGTGCATCTACTACCAAGCCAAGTTCATTGTCTTTGTATTAATTTACAAGTCCAAGATACCTAAGGGCAGCCGAAAACCTCATCTGTCAGCTCAATCACTTAGATCATCTGCAGGAGTCTCATGTCTTGTCCCCTTGGTGAGGCTCATCTGACAACAAGAATCCAAACCTTTAGGCATTTGCCCAGTCCTATGGACTGCTCAGCCAACAGAGATTCAGCAGGTGTCAATCTTCAAAGGCCTGCTGCAAACATTTTTATAATGCCAGCTTTATGCCAACATTTAAGAAAATACCTAATGGTTAGTTGATGCTCTCTGATCTGATTTTTTTTTACATGTTTTATTATATATGTAGATAATGCAAATCCCTTTGATATTTACATGATATAGCAGTATATAAATATTTTTGTAAATAAAATCATCTAAGCTCCCCACAAAGAAATAGCAAGTCATAGAAGTCACTTAACAGCATTAATGTGGATTTAATAGCAGATGAATTAATGTGGACAAAACCCCATACTCAAGAACCAGAATACAGAGGATGCTGAACTACTGTTGCATTTATTCAGGAGTTTCCAGCTGAGGTGAATGGAAGGACATCTGTAGATTGGCAGGACATCTGGAATTTAACTGTTGTCTTCTTTCACATGAGCAGGAGGCATGTTGGAGGATGCCAAAATATTACTGGTCTTCCACTACTCCACTACTGTGGAAGAAAGAGAGATTCTTTGTGGTGGATCAAATGATACATAGAAGAAGAAGAAGAAGAAGAAGAAGAAGAAGAAGAAGAAGAAGAAGAAGAAGAAGAAGAAGAATTAAATCCCCCCTTCCTCTCCCAGAGATCCCAGGGCAGCCCACATCAAAGGTGTAGCATTAGAAAGAAGGTAAAAGCACAGTACACAGTATATCTCAGGAGTGACTCAAGGTGATAAGAGGTGAACAGACCTTCCTTCAAAAACAGATGCCATGGTTCATTTTCCTTTCAATGGATGATATCGTCAAGCATTGCGAGTTTTATGGGTGCAGAACTTTCTTGAATGTTCTCAAATACAAGCTTGCAGCAGTTGTCTATCTCGTGAGTCTGTGGGGCTCATGTTCAACGCTCAGAGGCAGATGATATATTTCCTGCCTACCGAGCAGTTCTGTGTCTCTTTCTATGCTTTCTGTTGTACTGTCTGTTTCTTTGCTTCTGTAACTGGATGAGGTCTTAGGAGCTGAAGTTTTGGGACTTTACTGGAGATCCAGTAAGATCCTGTATACTTTTAAACCTCAGTAAACTATAACTGAAGAATTCTGCTGCCTGAGTGTGTGTTTTTCCTTTGGAACTCTGCAGTGGAGTTGAAGTTCATGCAACTGCGACTCTGTTGCTATCTGCCCTTGCCCTGGAGTTGTGCTAAAGAGCCATGGAGACAGGGAGTGACTGGATTTTGCACCAGCCCTATGAGATATTTTCTACCTGAAGGAAGAATCCCTTCTGGAGTCTGGCCATGGCTGCCTGAGAGTGGGCTCAGTACTTTAGATTTCTCAGTTTGAAAAACTGGAAAGATACTTAGGTTGCAGCACATCAGAAAATTTATGATATTATTTGCGGCTATACTCAAGTTGGTGTTTCTTTATTGTGTGTGGTTTATCTTCTACTGGAGAAGACTGGTCAGTCAAAAAGCAACTGCGTAAGGGGAGAGGATGTTACCTTTGTGGGTTTGTATGGAGGGGTTTGGAGAGAGAGCTAATAATACTCGGAGGCCTTTCATGTTTTCAAGAAAAGGGGACATGCACCCAACAAAGTTTCTCGAATTTTGAAACGTGCCCATTTGCCCCAAAATGTTCACAGCTCCTGCCTTAAAATAGCAAGTTATTTATTCTTACCAAAGCGTCCACATTGCTCATTGCATTCAGTTTCTGTCAGAAAGTTATTTTCATTCTTTCTACAGCCACCGTAAGAGAACTCCTCACACTTCAGGGTTTCAGTATTGAAGAAAAAACGTGGAATATCTGCTTTGCATCTTCCTGCTTTCTTAGGGAGTTTGCATATATCAGGTAGAGAATCTGGTGGGTAAAAGCAAAGAAAGGCAAGCCTCATATATAAACATTATATCAAAGTCTGAAACACAGAAAGCAACTACATTGACCATGTGACTCCAATTCACAAATAAAAACAGTAATTAACTCACATTTCTACCAGATCTAAATTTATACAAATACGTTTTCACAACCTTCTCTTTGAAATTCCTTAAATCTCTGGACTTCCCTCCATACCCTCTTCTGGTTCCTTATATTAACTACGTTCTTCTGTATATCCATTCTTAAACCTTTTCAATTATTATTTCCCTTAATTTTATCTAATTTTCTGCTAGTTGCAAGCATTTACCAATACTTTAAACCCTGCCAATGTATCAACCTGTGTACAGTATTTTTGCATATAAACAATAAACAATTCCCACTCTTTTTTAAACTTCTCATTGTCATAATCTCTGAGCTTTGCCGTTAATTTTGCCATTTCTGCATAGTCCATTAGCTTGATTTGCCATTCTTCTTTCGTCGCTATCTTTTCTTCCTTCCATCTTTGGGCTAACAATATTCGGGCAACTGTTGTAGCATACATAAATATTTTCTTCTGTTCTTTGGGGAGTTTGGTTCCTAACAGTCCTAGCAAAAAAGGTTCAGGTTTTTAAACAAAAGTTATTTTAAACATTTTCTACAGTTCATTATAGATCATTTCCCAGAAGCTTTTAATAACATTACATTTGCACCACTGGGCTGTGTCCAGTTCTAGCTGAGAGTTACTTTCCTGTTTTCAGTAGTTTAGCATTGAGTGTCAGCTGGGAAACTGAAATCCAAGACCTCTGGAAGAAGCCAAGTTGTCTATCCATAAACCAAAAACAAAGAACAAAACCCAAAATAAAACTACAGATCTTGTATTGAGAAGAGCATGATTCCATAAAAGCTCTGTTCCAGTCCTTTGAGCTGGCTGAGACAGATAACTGAGGGGAGCGACAGAGTCAAGGATAAGTTGATTCCAAATCTGAGTTTCCAAAGAGACCCAGATTGTGCCTCATAGGAGTCATTGTGCCAAAACCAACATGGGCCAAACATCATGCTGCTCTCTGTCACTCTGATAAGTACCACCTGCAAGATATCTGTTAGGAGTCCAGGTTCCTGGCTTGATAAAACAGTAAAGGTAAAGGTAAAGGGACCCCTGACCATTAGGTCCAGTCGTGTCCGACTCTGGGGTTGCGGCGCTCATCTCGCTTTATTGGCCGAGAGCCGGCGTACAGCTTCCGGGTCATGTGGCCAGCATGACTAAGCTGCTTCTGGCGAACCAGAGCAGTGCACGGAAACGCCGTTTACCTTCCCGCTACAGCGGTTCCTATTTATCTACTTGCACTTTTGACGTGCTTTCGAACTGCTAGGTGGGCAGGAGCTGGGACCGAGCAACGGGAGCTCACCCCGTCGCAGGGATTCGAACCGCCAACCTTCTGATCGGCAAACCGACCTTCTGATCGAACCGCCGACCTTCTGATCGGCAAGCCCTAGGCTCTGTGGTTTAACCCACAGCGCCACCTGGGTCCCTCTAATTGAAAAGGAGGGTTTATTGCAAAAAACAAGCAATTATCTCCGGACGGCTCTAGCAAGCCTCCAGACCCCATCACTCAGTTGACCCTTCTGAGGAGTTCTTCCTGTGTCGACAGAAGAGATTGAACCTTCGACCTTTACGTTTCTTATTTTGCTTCCTGTCTAGCAGCCTTCCTATACGCATACGCCTTGGACTCATTTGGTCAGCTGCAGCCCCTTTCTGTTCAGAAAAGCTGTCTCTGTGGCTTTCCGTGCCTGTTTGGGCAGCCGGGGAGCTTTAGCTGTGTTCCAGCCTGCTCTCCATTCCTCCCTCATCAGCTATCCGTCCAAGGTCAGGGGGAGTCAACGCTGGCAGCTGCGGGCTCTCCTGTGCCAGCGTGAAAGCCCAGCCTCTCTGTTCATGACTGCATTCTGCAGCCAGCTGCGAGATTACACTTGGTGTTGGTGTGTTCATGACAGTATTTGGCTGGCGTAGTGGCACAACACCATATTCCTGAGGATGCCAGAAACCAGCACTAACCATGAACAAAGCTCATATGTCCACACTCTGAGCCATGACTAGTTTGAGCTTAGTTGGCAAAGATTGTTGAAGAGAGAGACCAGACTATTCAAGGGTAGGTTTACTCCAGATCTGAGTGTTCCAAGAATGTTGCTTCCCTGGGATCCTAGTATAAAGTTTAAAGAGTGACTCACAGAACAACCAGAGTATCACTGGTCTACTATGACATTGGGCAGAGTGCTGGAGTGTCAGCATCTTTCTGAGGATCCCATGTGCTGACACTGACCACAAGCAAGGACCATGGCTGGTGTCCAAAGTTGTGATAAAATTCAACTATCCAAAAATCCCTTGGACCTTAAGGAGGGGGGCAACCCTAAGTAGCGAGGCTGGTTAAAGAACGGAGAGAGATAGTGGGAGGTACAGCCATGATACACATAAGATTTAGAAGTTGTAAAAGGAGAGAGAACTCATACCTGTATTCGCCGCAGAGATGCCCAGCAGCTCAGGCCAGGGCGTGAAAAGGCCCACAATGAAAGACAGGAGGATGAAGGGACCACACTGCATGGCGACTCTTTGATAGGAATGTCCAGTGCCAGGGGAAGGGATGTTATATCATATTCTTCAAGGAAATGGAGCCCATCAATTGGGCATGAAAAAATGAATTATCAATATCTAGGGACACTCTGGTTCTACTCTGATGATTCCAATGTAATTTCCTGTTCTCAATAAATTATTCCTCCACGTCCAATAGGAACACATTGAACTCTCAAAAGTTTCAGTTCCGTGATATGATGTTGATACAAACCTGATCTTTGGTCATGCAAAGTTTATGGCCTTCCTCCGGTTTTTTCTTTTCTTTCAACTGCATATAGCCTGGCCTGATAACAGATCATAAGAGTGCTTACGGTCGACAGCAGTGATTGCCAACTTGGTCCCCTCCAGATGTATTGAACTACAGCTCCCACCTCCCAGGGCACTTCCAGTTGAAGACAAATGCCCTTTTGGTCGGTAGTTCCCATGACCAGGAGATACGCAAGGCAGTTCTGGAGGGCTCCTGGATACATGTTTCTCATTAGATGCCCAGGTTTCCTTTGCATCTAGGAGTTCCTTTTAACAGCTCTGCCTGATTGGCCAGCTAGGGCTGCTGCTGGACAGGGAAAGTCTGGCTGCATGTTGGTAACCTTGAGGCTGGATTACAGCAATGTGATCTATGTGGGGCTGCCCTTCGGCCTCATTTGAAAGCTCCAGTTGGTGCAAAAGGGTGACAGAATTGTTAAAATGTCTGCACTGGCTGTGCATCTACTACTGAGCCAAGTTCATTGTCTTTGTATTAATGCTGAAAACATTTTTATAATGCCAGCTTTATGCCAACATTTAAGAAAATACTTAATGGTTAGTTGATGTTCTCTGATCTAATTTTATTTTACATGTTTTATTATATATGTAGATAATGTAAATCTCTTTGCTATTTACGTGATATAGCAGTATATAAATATTTTTGTAAATAAAATCGTCTAAACTCCCCACAAAGAAATAGTAAGCCATAGAAGTCACTTAACAGCATTAATGTGGATTTAATAGCAGATGAATTAATGTGGACAAAACCCCACACTCAAGAACCAGAATACAGAGGATGCTGAACTACTGTTGCATTTATTCAGAATATTCAGGGGTTTCCAGCTGAGGTGAATGGAAGGCCATCTGTAGATTGGCAAAACATCTGGAATTTAGCTGTTGTCTTCTTTCACATGAGCTGGCGGCATTTTTGAGGATGCCAAAATATTACTTGCCTTGGCATTGGGCTGGGGGGTCACCTTTTTGCACTGTGGAAGAAAGAGAGAATCTTTCTGGTGGATCAAAGGAGAATGAGATGAAGAATTCTTATACCCCGCCTTCCTCTCCCAGAAAAGGTGCAGGATTAGGAACAAGAATAAAGCACAGTACACAATACAGTGGTACCTCAGGTTAAGTATTTAATTCATTCCGGAGGTCCGTTCTTAACCTGAAACTGTTCTTAACCTGAAGCACCACTTTAGCTAATGGGACCTCCCGCTGCCAGAGCACGATTTCTGTTCTTATCCTGAAGCAAAGTTCTTAACCTGAAGCTTTATTTCTGGGTTAGCAGAGTCTGTAACCTGAAGCGTATGTAACCTGAAGCGTATGTAACCCGAGGTACCACTGTATCCTTCAGGAGCGACTCAAGGTGTTGTGAGTTGGGGACATTGCATTTTAGTAGTACTCCTGAGCCAGTATGTAGATGACACCTGAAGGGCTAGACTGGTGTTTGGATGCAGTGATAGACTGCATGTGGGCCAACAAATGGAAACTGGATTCAAGAAAAACAGAGGTGTTCTGTTTTCCAATTTTTTGATCCTATGAGGTAGGAAGACACCTTGTTCTGAACAGGTTTGCGATCTCCTCTGAAGAAGCTGGCTCATAGCTTGGGAGTACTCCTGGATAAATCCTTGCCACCACAGGCCCAACTGTTTTCTGTGCCGAGTGTCTTTTACCAGCGCTGTCTGCTTTGCTAGCTAATAGAGGGAGATTTCCAACACCATAATTAAAACTTTTTCTAATACTGAATTTTTAATTTTGATAATCCACCCTGGTACTGTACACTGAAGGGCAGGTAAGAAATCAGATTATCAATTATAACAACCACTTTCACCAGGGGGGCTTTCAGGAGCGTGGAAAAGCCCTTGTCCCTGAGGGGAGGGGAGAATGAACAGCCTGGTGAACAGCCCCTGCCCAGCTCCACAGCTGGTCTCTCCCCTGCAGATCTCAAAATGTAGGTTGCCTCACACTAGGGACGGTATTCCTTCAAGTACTTGGGGCCTACGAAATCCTGGGCTTTGCACCGTAATGCCAACACCTTCAATCAGGTCCTGTAGGTCAATGGCTGCCAATGCAGTGCATTCGAGTTTGACATACTGTGATGTGTTCTTGCTGTTCTATACATGTCCTAAGTATAGGTGGTCTAAAATAAATATAGAATATGTAAAATATACCCCCAAAAAATCATTTCGAACGATGTTGCTTGTTCCATTATGTTTGTGCGTTTGTATGGAGGGGTCTGGAGAGGGAGATAATAATACTTGGATTGCTTTCATGTTTTGGAGGAAAGAGAAATCGTGTCCATCTGAGTTTCTTAAATTTTGAAATGTGCCCATTTGCCCCAAGGTGTTCACAGCTCCTGCCCTAAAATAGCAAGTTATTTGTTCTTACCAAAGCGTTCGCATGCAAAAACGCAAGCATCTTGAGTCATAAAGTTATTTTCATTGAGTAAGCAGCCAGCAGAAGGCAACTGGTCACACTTCATGGTGTCAATATTGAAGAAATAGTATCGATATAGTGATGCGCATTTTCCTAATTTCTTAGGGAGTTTGCATATATCAGGTAAAGAAGCTGGTGGGTAAAAGGAAACAAAGGCAAGCCTCAGATAAACATTATATCAAAGTCTGAAACACAGAAAGCAACGACATTGACCATGTGACTCCAAATCCTGAAGATACCTAAGTGGTAGATAAAAGAGAGAGAGGTGGCTTCTCGATGCCAGACTTGAAGCTTTATTATTGTTTGTTAAAGGAATGGATAACATTAGAAAACACCGATTTGTTAGATTTAGAAGGGTACGACAACAGATTTGGATGGCACTCTTATCTCTGGTATGACAAAGTAAAAGTTCATAGAGGTTTTACGAATCATGTGATAAGAAGAACATTGTACAAAGTTTGGGAAAGGAATAAAAACCTGTTGGAGAGGAAAACACCATGGTGGATCTCACCAATAGAGGTACTTACTGTAAAGAAGTTAAATATGGAAGGGAGGTGGGCCACATATGAAGAGTTATTGATGAAAACAGATAGAGTTTGGAGATTAAAGTAATATAACCAGATTGAAGATGTTTTTACAGGATGGCTACAATACCACCAAGCTAATGGTATGTTTTTGTGTGATAAGAAAGTTGGCTTTGAAGATAAAAAATCTAAATTCCAAACCGAATTGCTGGGAGGTAGAAATAAATTGTTAACTAAAATGTATAATCTGTTGTTGGAATGGTTCACTAAAGATGAGCAAGCTAAAGAGGTCATGATAAAATGGGCAATGGATTTTGGGTATAACATTGATTATGACGTGTGGTTGAAATTGTGGAATGAAAGTTTGAAATTTACAGCATGTGTCACTTTGAAGGAAAAAGTTATGAAAATGATGTATAGATGGCATTTAAAACCGGTTAAGTTGGCTAAAATGTATAGGATGAGTGATAAATTATGCTGGACATGTAAAAAGAAAGATGGAGATTTTTATCATATGTGGTGGACATGCGAGAAAACAAGAATGTTTTGGGAACTGATCTATAATGAGTTGAAAAAGATGTTTAAGTATACCTTCCCAAAAAAACCAGAAGCTTTTTTGTTAGGTATAATGGGAGAAGAGATTGCAAAAATAGATCAGAAGTTATTCATGTACGCAACAACTGCGGCGAGAACTTTATTAGCCTAAAAATGGAAATCACAAGATTTACCAACGAATGTGGAATGGCAGGCAAAGATGGTGGACTATGCGGAACTTGCAAAACTGACCTGCAGGATCCGGAACCAGGACGACGCAAAATTCCAAAGAGACTGGAGTAAATTTATTGACTATATAAAGAATAACTGTAGAAGTTTAAAAACACTAGCAGGACTGAAATAATACCTACGACATGGACTTAAGGAAAGAGGAAGAGACTGTCAGAGTAGATTGGCTAAGAAAGCTTGTCGTCGGGAAGGAGGGAAGTCACAGCTCAGTAGAGCGAGGGGAAACAAGATGCATATTAGAGTGCTGAAATTTGCAGTTTTATGTTATGTGTTTGTTGTTTGTTTTTGCTGTTTGAATGTAAAAAACTTAATAAAAAATACTTTAAAAAAAAGAGAGAGAGAGACCAAGTTGTGCCTCATAGTAGTCATTGTGCCAAAACCAACATGGGCCAAACATCATGCCGCTCTCTGCCACTCTGGTGTTGCTTACCAAAAAGCAAGCTCCACATCACTTGGGTCTTATGGAAGGGGGCAACCCTATGTAAAGAGGCAGGTTAAAGAATTGGAGAGAAACAGGGGGAGGTACAGCCATGATACACATAAGATTTAGAAGTTGTAAGAGGAGAGAGAGCTCATACCTGTATCTGGCGCAGAGATGCCCAGCAGCTCAGGCCAGGGTGCGAAAAGGCCCACAATGAGAGACAGGAGGATGAAGAGACCACACTGCATGGCGACTCATCAGTGGGAATGTCCAGTGCCAGGGGAAGGGATGCTATATTGTGTTCTTTAAGGAAATGGAGGCATTCATCTGGGCATGAAAAAGCAGGTTAGCAATATCTAGGGACAATCTACATCTACTCTATCAATTACAAGGTAATTTTCTGTTCTCAATAAAGGATTCTTCTACTTCAGCTTGGGACATGTTGGAGCTCTGAATTATATCCACAGAGGCAGAAAACTGAAACAGCCTGGAAGAATTTCAGTTTCGTGAGATGGTATTGATATAAACCTGCTCTTTTGTCATGCAGCGCCCGTGCCCTTCTGTTCCTCTCTGGTGTGGGTGCTGTAGAGTAATGGGTAGATTAGGCAGGACAGGAACAGAAATATAAATACCCAGCCACTCTTATTAAGACCATCATAAAAGTGCCTGGTACATTCAGCTTTTATTTTAGCAATAAAGTTTGGCTTATTCTCACCACATCTCATATTTGGCTAAGCCAGTGGTTTTCAACCAGTGTGCCATGGCACCCTGGGGTGCCTTGAATGATAGGGTACCACGGGCAACACTGACCTCTGTCCTTCTTTCCCTTCTCTGATGCCCTCTCACGTCTCTGCCTCCCAAAGGCTTGCACGGCTGTTTGTTGCAGCAGCCCTGGCTACAAACTCCCCATGCGAATGGTGCCTCTGGGGCTGGCTAAGCTATCAAGTCTGTGAAAAAGTGACATCAGCGTTTATAGGTTAGCAGGAGAATGACAGTTGTTAGGAGATTGCTTAAGGTATTGGAAGCCCAGAGCTTGGAACACCATAACACAGGGGCGTGGGGGTGAGCAGTGAATAGAATTAAAGTTTCCTTTTGCTCCTATTTTTTATGCCCTGCCCATCTCACTGAGTTGTCTCAGCTACTCTGGGAGGCTTCCAACAAAAATATAGAGTGAAAGAGAAAACACACACACATTAAACATTAAGAGCTTCCCAAATCAGGGCTGCCTTCAGACATCTACAAAAGGTTATATAGTTGTTTAACTCTTTGACATCTGCCAGGAGGGTGGGGGTGACTACCGAAAAGTGGTGGATAATTATTTGAATTGGTTTTCTTATATACAATTGGGTAAAAAGTGACAATCACAGGAATAATACAGCAAAAAGGAAGGGAAATAACCCCGTGAAAACCCCCTGAAACGAGGTAAATGTGTATTCAAAAATTATATTAAATTAATCTCAAAAATTATTTAAAGTTAATTTCAAACAGAAATGGTCAGACACCTGTAACTAGTTGTATAGAATTCCTCTCAAAAATATATTTTATATATTTTTTAAGTTGCTTTCAAACGGAAATGCTCGAGCACATGTGACTAACTCAAAGGATAGTGATTAATGAAAAAAACTTTCCAAAAAACTTCAAATTATGAAAATTACTGTAATATAACCTAAATGGCTTTCAAAAACTTATTGGAGTAGCTCCTGAACAGAATTACTCAAACTCTTAGTAAACTGCTTAAAGGATGTAAATAATGGCAAGAGCCCTCCAACTGAACTTAAATTAATGTAATATACTGCAAAACAAACTTGCTAAATACCAAATAATCAAAACCCTGCAAAACAACCTTAACGAGGTGCCAGCTATTAAAACTCGTTTCACTGAAAGTCTAACAGTTTCCTCAGAAGGAAAAAAAAGGAGGGTAATGCGTTAACCATAGTTCAGATAAGGCATAATTGCTGTAGAGTTTAAGGGGAGAATCAAAAGGACTTAAAACAGAAAACTCCCAAACCAAACGTGGTAATTATCCACTCAAAACACCTGATTTAGCTTCTTCAAGGTGAAAACCTACACTAAGGTTTAGACACAAGCCCCATAGCTTGTTAATTATTTTCAAAAGAGGCTAAGAAAGCTTTCATGATCCTGTTCTTACGAAGCTATTTCGGAGATTAATCACTATCCTTTGAGTTAGTCACATGTGCTTGAGCATTTCCGTTTGAAAGCAACTTAAAAATATATATAAAAAATATTTTTGAGAGGAATTCTATACAACTAGTTACATGTGTCTGAGCATTTCTGTTTGAAATTAACTTTAAATAATTTTTGAGATTAATTTAATATAATTTTTGAATACACATTTACATCGTTTCAGGGGTTTTTCAGGGGTTATTTCCCTTCCTTTTTGCTTTCTTATATGCAGGCAAACCCCCATTTGTGCGCGATTGGCATGCGTGCAACCACAGATGTGTGCACAGTTTCAGACCCTCCAAGTGTCCCTATTTTCCAGGGCGTCCCTGATTTAGAGAAGCTGTCCCAGTTTCTGATTGCATCCCAGAATATCCCGCTTTTCCTTAGGGTGTCCCTATTTTCATTGGAGAAATGTTGGAGGCCATGGAGTTATCGAACCCCTGAACTGTCTGAAGGCAATCCTGTATAGGGAAGTATTCTTAATGTTTAATGTTTTATTATGTTTTTTATATATGTTGGAAGCTGCCCAGAGTGCTGGGGCAACCCAAATAGATGTGTGGGGTATAAATAGTAAAATTATCATTATGGAATGGGACATCTCTATTTTCATCAGAGAAATATTGGAGGGGATGCTGTTTTCAGCATGGGGCAGAACGGGGGCAAAACAAGGCAAGGGCAGAACGGGGCAGGGCAAGCTTACGCACATCCTAGTGACATGCACAATGACCTGGAACACTACCCTCATACAAATTGGGGGGGGGGAGCTGTATATAAAGGTGTCCAATATGGCTAACCTGATCCAAAACACCCACCCACCCCACTCACACATGAAAACAAAGACTACCATAAAGGTAAAGGGACCCCTGACCATTTGGTCCAGTCGTGTCCGACTCTGGGGTTGCAGCGCTCATCTCGCTTTATTGGCCGAGAGCTGGCGTACAGCTTCTGGGTCATGTGGCCAGCATGACAAAGCCGCTTCTGGCGAACCAGAGCAGCGCACGGAAAAGCCGTTTACCTTCCCGCCGGAGCGGTTCCTATTTATCTACTTGCACTTTGACGTGCTTTCGAACTGCTAGGTGGGCAGGAGCTGGGACCGAGCAACGGGAACTCACCCCGTCGCAGGGATTCGAACCGCCGACCTTCTGATCAGCAAGCCCTAGGCTCTGTGGTTTAACCCACAGCGCCACCTGGGTCCCTAAAAAGACCACCATAGCCAATCACAAATGAACAACCACACCCTAGGCCAACCCCAACCTCTCTCAGCACCAAAGGAACACAAACAAACAGCAGAGAACCTGCACAAACAACGCTGACATCGAACCCTACATATATTAAGTAAAATAGAAACATCGTCACCCGACCCCCACCCCCATCCATCCTCCCTCCCTTCCACCTCTTTCCCCCTTTTCTTCCCAATGTCTCAACAAATGAAACAGATTTGTAAAAATGATACATGTAAAAAATATGAGAGAGAGACATTGCACATACTTTTGTAAATCAAGAAATTTTTAATAAAAATACTTCAAAATAAATAAATAAAGGTGTCCAATAAAATAGCTATCTACAGGAGTAGACAGATATATGTGCAGAATCTCTTCTTCCGTGTGACAGCAAGGATGCGGAAAATGGAGGTCTGTAGCCTCCGGTGCAGCATCAAAAAAATGTGCCCTTGTCGGTTTTGTTGTATGCAGGTAGCAATTTCCATTTGTAAGGCTGACGTTTTTCAGTTCCACATGGAAGACTTTCTGGTTGCACTCAGCATCATAAACATATGCTTATCAGTTGTGTTTACAGGTAGATTTTCCCTATTATAACTAGGTCTATAAAAGCTGCTAAACTGGCCACCTGATAAGATAACCATTGTAACTTCCTCGTTTCCCAGTATTTTAGCAGATATGAGTATTGAGAGGGAGCAAGGGAAAACAACAACATGGTCGCAGTCTTCCTGTCATATGGGCAGGGTCTGCCAAGGGCTGAAACAGGTGTGATGCAGACGCTGCGCAGGCGCACCAACTCTAGGGGCCAGGTGTGACTCCGGCCCCTTCAATCTTTGTGGGAAAGGGGCCAGGAACCGCTCAATGTTTTGTTTTGTTTTTAAATTTTTATTTATACTTTTCAGGTTTTTACATTTCATTAATTTTACAATCATTTTAACATTTCAAAGCTTGACTTCATTCCCCCTCTCTCTGCAGCTCCTTAAATTTATTTTTTAATATCTTCTGCATATCCAAATTCATTTAATTTGCTCATTTAATTATCTACTTTAAATATACTGTATACTCTTATGAAACTGCAGATTATTACAATGATCCTGCCAATGTTTTTATCCATTTGCAATTTATTTGTAAATATTCAATAAACCATTTCCATTCTTTTATTTAAAGAAAAAAAAAGCTTGTTATCTTGATTTCTTCCATTTCTGCATATTCCGTAAGTTTTTCGTATCCATTCTTCCTTTGCTGGGACTTATGCTTCTTTCACTTTTGGGCAAGCAGCATTCTTGCTGCTGCAATAGCACACATAAATAAATTTATGTACAATTTAGGTAGTTCTGTCCCAATAATTCCCAATAATTCCTTTCCTCCAAGTTGCTGAAGGTGACATGCATTTCAGTGCCTCCTAAAAACATTTTTGTTTGGAAAAGCCTCCACCGATCCTGGGCAAGCCAGATCTTCCTGTTATATACCTGCTGGGATTGACAAGGCATCTGACCCTCACCTGAATCTCATAGCTCTCCTGACAAGTGCTTTGGTCTGCCCACCAGATACCAGGCACTCTACTATTCAAATTAGGCCCCAGTGTTTTTGTTACAATCCCCTTCTCAATTAAGTAATCAATTTTAATCTAGAACTTAAATTCTCAAAACTTTCTTATTTGTTAATTCGAGGAAGTAAACTACTGCTCTCACTTCATTACAAACAGTATTTCTACCTGCAACACACTTGAGCAAACCTGCTCCTCTTCCTTTCACAGATATTTTGTTGCCATTTGCAACTGTAGCTGCCTCTGATTAGTTATCATTTAACTCTTGGGGGAAATAATTAGCATCACACATCATGTGCATGGAAGTTGCCGAACCAATTAACCAACTAGAAGGATTACTGTTAATAGCACCAGTTTTCCTATAACTTGATATTGCTGGATAGTTTTGATGAACTGCAAAAGCATTTTTAGTTTGCTTTCTGTTGGCACCCTGGAACTTTTCTTTATTAGTGCCCAGATCAGCCATAAGATTAATTTTAATTCAGTTCACGTTTAAAGGCAAGCCTACCTATTTCACACTTTCAAAAGCCATACAGGAACTGAAACATAGCTCCCTTCGAATTTCACACTTCCCCAAATTTTGCATTGCAATTCTTCAGCCAAGTAATGTGTATAAAAAGGCATATATTAATGAAAACAACATACATAAATGCATTACAGTGGGGGGACTTGCTTTGCAAAAATGTGTATATTAGGAAGTAGTACTAAAATGCTGAATCTCCATGGGGACTTTTTAAAAAAATACAAACTGATGTGGAAATG
Source organism: Darevskia mixta (assembly GCA_034641385.1). Taxonomy (NCBI): domain Eukaryota; kingdom Metazoa; phylum Chordata; class Lepidosauria; order Squamata; family Lacertidae; genus Darevskia; species Darevskia mixta. The sequence goes on from JAWWNH010000085.1 coordinate 716,081, forward strand.
TGATAGACTGAGGTTAGGACTGGGAAACTGAGAAACTGAGAGAAACGAAACTGACATACCGTATTGGCCTGAATATAAGCCACACTCCCCCCCCCCCAATTCTGACTGGAAAGTTAAAGTGCAGCTTAAATTCACGACCTTACAAAAAATGGTTTTTACGATATCGCTGCAGAAACAAACATACAGTAAAATGGAACGGGTGTGAGTGCCCGCAGAATTTTAAAGGAGCTGCTTATATTCGGGTTTTGTCTTTTTTTCTTTCTCTCCCCCCCCCCTGAATTTCAAAGGTGTGCGGCTTATATTCAGGTGCGACTTATATTTGGGTCAATACTGTATTTGCCCATCCCTAGGAGACACCAACCCTGGCAGACCTTCTGATATAAACACACATAAATAATGCTATTCAGGGACTGTTGCCTCTGTTGAGCCTCCTCCCCACTGATGAGTCTCCCTCCAAGCTTATCTGGCAGTGGTAGAATGATGCAAGCATGGCTAGGAACTGCCAATTTAACTTGTCCCAATTTGCCATGAGTACTGTCACTCTGAGGCATTGTAAGAGATTAAAATGGGGGGGTGCACAGACACTGCTGCCTGGTGTAAAGAACCCAAGGCAAGCGTTAGTGCTGGTGCACCCTACCAGGGCCCAGGAAGCTGCCCTAGGGTGCTTACACCCGGTCTGATGTCATTCATGGACCCTTGCAAGTGAGGTCATCTTTGGCAGCCTATAACCACATCTCAACCCATAATGCTTCCTAGCACCCTGAGGTGAGTTGTCAATATGCCCACAACTCCTTTAGGAGATAGGGTGGTTTATAAACTACAACTGGAAGCATTTGGCCAAAAATTGGCTGGTTGGTTCAAACTGGTATGTGAAATTCAACCCTGGTAACAACATTGGGCCTATAGTTTCTACTTTGTCAGCAGTCCACATAAGCCAGGGGTAGGCAACCTAAGGTCCGTGGGCCAGATGCGGTCCAATCGCCTACTCAATCCGGCTCGCGGACAGTCCGGGAATCAGCGTGTTTTTACATGAGTAGAATGTGTCCTTTTATTTAAAATGCATCTCTGGGTTATTTGTGGAGCCTGCCTGGTGTTTTTACATGAGTAGAATGTGTGCTTTTATTTAAAACTAGTAAATTAAGCCTGTTAAGAAAAACAGGCGCTAGAAAGCTCTCTCTCTCTCTCTCTCTCACACACACCCACACCCCTCCCCCCCGCACTTCCCAGACCTGCACAAACAGTTCGCCTGTCTCCCTCCCTCCCCCTTCCCTCCCCCCCCACCCATCCCCCCACCCATCTCCCCCACCTCCCACACAGTTGGCCTCTCCCTCCCTCCCCCCCCCCAGGCATCTCCCCCCCACACCACCTCAAAATTGAAATGATAAAAGCAGGCAACCCTTGAAAGTTCCAGAGAGCACAAAACACCACTTGATTTTTTGTGTGTGCTTCATGGGGAGAGAAGTTTCCGGTCCTTCTTACAGTGCGCCACAAAGACATATTTGGGGGGGGGGGAGGTAGTGCCGATATAGCTCCTTAAGGGCCAAGGGCGCAAGGAAGCCCAGGGACGGGCCCTTTAATTGTTTTCACTTTTGTGGGGCGGAAGTGGGAGGGGTGGGCCGCTGCTGAGGCGAAAGAGAAAGTGGAGCCGCAGCAGCTGAAGGGGGCGAGGCTGCGGCGACCGTGACCTGGGTCCCTTTCCCGGGTGGATGGAGGCGCGCCGCTGGATGGCCTCCCCAGGAAAGGCGCGCCGGCGGAGCCATGGGCGGCGAGGGCTGGCGAGTGTAGACCTGCACCCCCAAGCCACCCACCCCCTGCACCCCTGGACCACCCCCAAGTCTTGCAGCCAAGCCACTCACCCCTTGCACTCCTAGACCACCCCCAGCGCCATCTTTCTCCCCCCCTCCTCCCCTCCCTTGGACAGAGCGAGAGAGGGAAGCCGGAGGAGGAGGAGGAGGCGGAGGGAGAGCGAGTGCGCGGCAGCGGTAGCCACCTCCCCCCCCCCACCTCCACACACACACACACACACACCTCTCTCTCTCTCACTGCTTCAGCCGCTTCTCCGCTTTCCCGGGCTGGTTTGTTAAGGCTGCCAGCGTTTTCAGCTGCGATCTCTTTTTGTGTGTGTGTGCTGGAAGGGCGGCAGGAGGAGGCTGGGGGCAGCGGCGCGTTGCGCCGCTGCCCCCGCTCTTTGCTTTCTCCGAGCGGGAGGGCAGCTGCAGCTCCGTGCGAGGCGGCGGCAGTGACCGAAATGACGGTGCGCATGCGCCGCCGCTGCCTCTCAGACACGCCCCCCTCTCCCGTCGTCCAATCCCTGCGTCCCTCTCCAACATGCGCAGTTAAAATTTCCACTGACACACGGACGGACGCAGGGACATTAGGGAATTATTATATAGGATGCATCTCTGGGTTATTTGTGGGGCATAGGAATTCGTTCATTTTTTTCCTTCAAAATATAGTCCGGGCCACCACATGGTCTGAGGGATGGTGGACCGGCCCACAGCTGAAAAAGGTTGTTGACCCCTGACATAAGCAATGTTCTTCCTGGCATGCATTATATGCAAAGAGGACATTTTCATCTGCTTGATCTGTCTCTTCCACCCATACTTCTCTCAGGTTACTCTCACTATCCCTTCCCTTCAGCTCTCCTCCCTGTGGTCTCCCTTCATTCCAGCTTCCTTTCTCTTAGAGGTTCTAATCCCCATCAAACTTACAACTTCCCATTTCCTGGAAAGCACTCAGATGGGATGGGGAACCTGTGGTCCTCCAGATGTATCATCCCTGGCCATCGGCTATGCCAACGGAAGCTGTAGCCCAACAACATCTACCAATAGATATCAGGGACTTCACTGCCACAAACTCATTACAGTTAAATAATTGGGGTTTTATCCAGTTCAAGTCCTACTCGCAGCCAACCCACTAGAGTTAATGGACATGACTAACCGAAGTTCATTAATTTCAATGGGTCTATTCTGAGTATACCTTAGTTGGCTACAACCCTTGATTAACAAATTTAAGGGAGAACTTCAGTATGTTGGGTAATCAGTTGCTAAGTCGCTGTTAAAAATGTGAAAATTCTAGTTTTTTCGGGGGGGGCGTTGCTGTGCTTTCTAAAGCTCTCTCCATGATATACTGCTCAAATAGAAATTCCCCCTTCAGCTAAAGGAGGTCAAATGCCAGGTCAAATACAATTACTGGTGATCATATTTCCCATGATCGAGTTTGTCAGGAACCTTTGGCCTCATCCTACCCATAGATCTTCCTATAAAAGTGAACTGGCTACAGTAGTTTTCATCTGACATCGCAGCAGAGATGGACTCCAAAGTCGGCTGTCAGGTCAACATGTCATCAGAACCCATAGTAAGTACTGTAGGTTTTTTTGGGGGGGGGGGACCTATTTGGCAGAAAATGGTATTCGTTGTGTGCAAGAGAACTCATTTTGATAGTAACTCAGTAGCAAAACTGACAGGTGCTGACACAGAATGCCAAGTACGGTCTGCCATATCATTAGGCAGGATGAGGCACCAGCTTCAGGTTGTGGTTGATGGAGGATGAGAGGTAGCCATGAAGATGACAGAGCTGTGTGTCCTATGAAAAAAGGTAAAGGTAAATGGTAAATGGTAAAGGACTCCTGGATTGTTAAGTCCAGTCAAATGTGACTATGGGGCTGCGGCGCTCATCTCACTTTCGGGCCAAGGGAGCCGGCGTTTGTCCACAGACAGCTTTCCGGGTCATGTAACCAGCATGAATAAACCGCTTCTGGCACCACGGAACACCGTGACGGAAACCAGAGCGCACAGAAATGCCGATTACCTTCCCGCCGCAGTGGTACCTATTTATCTACTTACACTGGTATGCTTTCGAACTGCTAGGTTGGCAGAAGCTGGGACAGAGCAAAGGGAGCTCACTCCATCACGGGAATTTGAACCGCCAACCTTCCGATCGTCAATCCCAAGAGGCTCAGAGGTTTAGATCACAGCGCCACCCGTGTCCTATGTAGCCTGGTCTGCACCCTCTTAAACTAGCTTGCTTCCCTGAGGAGCACAGGAGAAAGCTCAGTGGCTGGGCACATTTTTTGCATGCAAAATGTCCTGGGGTCAATTCCCTGGTGTCCCCAGGTAGGGCTGGGGGGAAATCATGCCTGAAAACCTGAAAAGCCACTGCTAGTCTCAATCTCAAAGACTGCAAAAGGAGCTCTGGTGTATCCTATGGGCCCTTGGGCAGAATAGAATAGAATAGAATAGAATAGAATAGAATAGAATAGAATAGAATATATTTGATTGTCATTGTCCCCTTCTATGGGCCATAGAATTGCAGCTAAAATTACTCACCAATTATCCCAAAATATTAAGTTTTAATTATGTGCAAGGCACAATCCTGCAAATCCTACCATTCTAAGGTAGGCACAGAAATTAAAACAATGATTTCTGCCTTCTCTAGACTTGTTACCTGATTCGTATTTCAAGAAGGTGTTCATTTTTTTAGTATTAAAATATAACCTTCCTCACGAAATAAGGAGCTTCCACGGCTGTCCTGCTTAAACTGTGTTGCAGCTCACTGTCTCAGAAAGTGCCATATGGATGGGAATCTGTGGGTGGAGAGAGTAACAGTCTGACCTTTCCCAGCTAAGCCCCTGGCTCTCTTTCCCAGGCCCTCAGGTTTATACCCAGAGTGCCTAAGGACAGGAAGGAAATGATCCTCATCTCTGTCATCCTGGTGCTTCTGGCCACTATCATTATTGGAGCAATTCTCATTGGAGTTTACATGACTCAGCAACACACGGAAAAGGTGAGTAGAAGACTGAAAAGAAAGCTGGTGTCATTCAAAAGAGTATGGCTGTGCCACACTGGGTGAAGTGCCTTCCTATGTCAGCTGATCATTGGCCACAGCAGCGGCTAAGCTACTGATCATCATTTGAAATTCCTCACAGTGTCCAAGGGAGAATCACTCTGACAGATTATAGGAAATTTAGACATTGGCTTGCAGACCAGCCACTCATTCCATAGGGTGAGGTTGCAGGGCCAGCATTGGTGCTGATGAACCCTGCCAGTCTGATTTTGGATGAGAAGAAGGTCATGAAGTCAACTGATGTTTGTTGATGGTATTTGAGATTCAGAGGTATATGTCCTCTTAATATGGGGTTTCCATTGGGATATCATCATATTACCATTTCATAAAGTGTTTTGGAGTGCTCAAAGTGTCTCACATACATTGGGTTGTATCCAGTGCTGATCCCACTTGAAGTAGATCCCTTGAAATTAATGAACATGACTATCTTAGGTTCATTAATTTCAATGGATCCAATCTGAGAAGAATTTAGCAGGATACAACCCATTATCTCTGCAATCCTTAGACCAAGGGTGGGGAACCTGTGACTCTCCAGATGTTGTTGGATTCCAGCTCCCATCAGCCCTAGGCATCATAGCCAAGGGTCAAGGTTGATGGGAAATGTAGTCCAACAACATGTGGAGGGACACAGGTTCCCTATTTGCTGGTCTATTGGGTTATTTGGGACTTTGTTTAGTTTAAGTGCACAAATTGCCAGATACCAGCCCAAAGTTCTAAGTCCCAGGTCCTCCAACTAAACGATCTCTAGCAGCATAAGTGGAGAAAACCTTTGCCCAGGCACACAGGGACACTGTGGAAGGACTAGCATAATTTCTCCCTCCACAAGTTATTTGAAGGTGGAAATAGTAACACCAGAATCAAGCCTCTCTATAATAAATACGCTTACATCATTGTTAAGGAATTTAATTGGACCTCAGTAATGTACACAGAGACAGGAGCAATTATGGGAACAGACAACTTCCCTTCCCTTCCCAATTTGGCATTTATTTAGTGATTAAAATTTAATCCATCACTGCTACATACATATTAATCATCTGAAAAGTGCTTGTGCTCATTAAATGCATGAGGTGAGAAGCAGGATCACACTCTCTCACCATGTCTCCATTATTTTGATATGACTCTGTAGCACCAGCTAAAATGCTTCAGATTTGTGCTTTGAGATCAACCATGCAAAGTACCACAGAAAATGCATTTCCCTGTTGAAACTTGTCTCTTTTGTAGATAATCAAAACCATTAGTAGTACAGGAGATGGCGAAGTGGTTGAGCAAACTGTGATGGTGAACAACCAGGAAAGTGTTGCTGCTTTTCATATCCAGAGCAATACGACCTCAGCAACTGTTGTCTACGACTATAAACACGTAAGTGTCAAATATATTCTAGGTGGACATCAAAACGTTCTAAGACATTTTACCATCTCAGGTGGTTGAACTGAATAGTCTTGGAGTTCTGTCCCTACAGGATCTTCTGCAACATTACACCGGGAACCCATGGTGCCTTTCTTAATTCACAGCCCAGAACACATGGGACACTAAAGCTTGGTTTAGCAGTATGTAGGTGAGCTTCTATGAGTCAAAACAAAGCCTTGAGCTCACATGCTGCCTCCTCCATTTTCCAACTCCCAGGAGGAGGACTTCTGCTGAGTTTAGTTTTGCTTTCAAAGAATTGTGGCTTGGTGTTAATTTAGGGTTGCCATATTTCTAGAAGTAAAATTCAGGACACAAAAGTTATTTTTTATGGAAACTCAAAGTTGTTGAGCTATAAACCCAGGACATTTTTCTGATTTTCCACACACACACCCCCGGACACATGTCCAGGAAATTCTGGACATATGGCAACCTTACGTTAATTACAAACTGGAGGTTGTGGTTTACAATAAGCCAGGGGTGTAGCGTGGATTGCTCTCCCTAATCCAGAGCTTTCCAAACTTTTTATTTTGGTGACACACTTTTTAGACATGCATCATTTCGGGACACAGTAATTCAGTTTTACTAGGAAACCAGAGGTTAAACTAACCCCTTTCCAGCCCCAGGAGGAGAATGGGGAGCGTTTGCAAGACACACCTACACACTGAAGCTGACACACCAATGTGTTGCGACGCACAGTTTGGAAAGCTCTGCCCTAACCCATGGTTCCTATCAGGCCTGGGCAACGATGGTGGTGGGGAAGGGTCTTCCCAGCAGGGAGGGGGGACAGGGTCAGCGACTGTTTATTATTTATTTATTTATTTATTTACTTTACTTTTATTTATTTATTTATTTAATGAAATTTTTACACCGCTTGACAACAATTGGTTGTGTGTTGTTTTTTTTAAAAAAAACCCTCAAAGTGGTTTATTTTTCTTTTGATTTTTTATGCTAAATTTTGTGCCCGGGACAACAGCCCCTCTGCCCCCCCCTTCTCCATCACTGCAACAAGCAATAGACTTGCATAATGGTATTGTGATATTAGCAGTCCCCCCCCAACCATTTCCTAATAATCTCTAGCAAGGAACTTACCTCCCACCCCCTGTTTAAAGCACAGCACCAGCTGCACACTTGGAGGAGGGAATTCCTTAATTTATCCCAAAATCTTCTCTGCTTCCTCCTTTGTTCCTAGCGTTTGATCGGCTTCCGAATTCAGGACAGAAAACAATGCTCAGTGGTGGCAATGGATTCGGTTGATGTGCCCAGCCTACATGAAATCACCCAAGGAATAGAGCACTTTGATGAAGAAGTAAGAAGATATGGGGTGTGGAGAATCTCTCCCCAGCACTTATTAAATAATACTGCAGTTGAGAGAATATGGTAGCAGAGAGCAGCATCTTTCCATTTTTTCCTTATATTTCATGTAGATTGTGCTGTTTACCAGAAACCTTAACTGACTGCTTCAGTAGGGCAGCTGGGATTAGACCAGGCATAGGCAAACTCGGCCCTCCAGATGTTTTGAGACTTCAACTCCCATCATCCCTAGCTAACAGGGATGATGGGAGTTGTAGTCCCAAAACATCTGGAGGGCCGAGTTTGCCTATGCCTGGATTAGACCTTGAGGCAGAAGCCCATACCCTCCCAAATTTCTGCAGTAAAAATCAGGATGTCCTATTCCATAATAATTATTATTTTATTGTTTATACCCCACCCATCTGGCTGGGTTGCCCCAGCCACTCTGGGCAGGTTCCAACATATATAAAACTATAATGAAACACTAAACATTAAAAAAAAAACTTCCCTATACAGGGCTGCCTTTAGATGTCTCCTAAAGGTTGTATAGTTACTTATCTCCTTGGCTCAGGGATCACATAACTTCATACCCTCCAATATTTCTCCAATGGAAATAGGGATGTCCTCCTTAAAATGGACGCGGGTGGCGCTGTGGGTTAAACCACAGAGCCTAGGGCTTGCCAATCAGAAGGTCGGCGGTTCGAATCCCAACGCACGGGATGAGCTCCAGTTGTTCGGTCCCAGTTCCTGCCAACCTAGCAGTTCGAAAGTACATCAAAGTGCAAGTAGATAAATAGGAACCGCTCCAGCGGTAAGGTAAACGGCATTTCCATGTGCTGCTCTGGTTCGCCAGAAGCGGCTTAGTCATGCTGGCCACATGACCCGGAAGCTCCCTCGGCCAGTAAAGCGATATGAGCGCTGCAACCCCAGAGTCATCCGCGACTGGACCTAATGGTCAGGGGTCCCTTTACCCTTTACCTTTAAGGATAAAGCAGGACATTCTGGGATCAGAACTGGGATGGCTTCTGTAAATCCAGGACATTTGGATGGTCTGGAAGCCCAGAGAGTGGCAGATAATGGGGGGGGGCAGCAAACAGGCCTCCCATCATCAGCTGTCCTCCTGGCACTGTTCACTACAGCATCCTTCCTTTCCTCTTATTTTAAAAAGCACTGTATTGTCAGGAGATGGCCTGGTAGGCATGGACATAATTGCAGATGCTCATTTTCTTATGTGTTTAAGTGAGTTGAAATTATGAAACTGCAGGTGCTCAAAGTATTGTATAAAAAAAACCCCTCAGATTTGTTTGCGGGGTTTTTTGCACTAACGTTTTAGGAATGTAGAAGAAGTTGTAAAGCTGGAATAGCAGGCATTGGGTGGTGGGAGGAGAAGAGAAATGTTAATTGTATGCTTCGCAAAATAAATTACTGTCTAAACCACGGGTGGGGGGATAAGACCACTAAATCCAAGGTCTAAAATTAGCTGCACCACTGTGAGCATTCCTCAAAACCAAGGAACCAGAGCATTGACACCTTGACATCTAAGTGAAAATCTGCACTACCCATATACTAAATTTCACCTTGTTTCCTACAAGGGCTCAGGAGAAGACCACGTGTCCTACAGCTCAGGAGAAGACCACGTGTCCTACAGCTTCAAGCAAGGAAAACTGGCAGATCGCACAATTCTAGGAACCACAGTGAATATCCTCTGCAGTGATGTCCCTGTGTACTGGGCTGAGGTAAAATACTGCAGTTTTTTTGGATCATACATTCACTGAAAAGATCATAGTGCCATTCCCCCAGTAAGTAAGAAAAGACAAAGTCACACGAACCCAAGTCACAATGAAATAATATCAAAAGTAAGGATTATTTCAGTATGAACAACTATATGTGTAAGCATACAGGCATATGTGTATAAAATATTATCATTAATTTGTTAATTTATTTTAATTATATATGAACAGGTAAGAAGAGATGGGGTGGGGGGGAAATAAATTAGGCTAAAATAAAGAATTTAATAACTAAGTTTTCTGCCCTTTTGTGACACCCAAAACCTCACTCTAACTGATGGGAGGGCTGGCTCTCCCCCAACCCCATAGGAGAGGCCTATTGGCATCTTGTCCTGCTTTTGGGTTTCCAAGAAGCATCTAGTTGGCTACTGTAAAACAACAACAACAACAGCAGGATAATGGGCAGGCAAACTGATGCCCTCCAGATATTCTGTAACTCCCATACACCTCAGCCAGTACAGCCAATAATTGGGGATGATGGGAGCTGTTGTCCATAATATCTGGACTACTTGCCTACCCCTGGACTAGATGGAGAAATGGACTGATAGTTAAACCACTCGGGAAATTGTAGCTCAATGAAGGGAATAAGGGTCTCCTAACAACTCTCAGTATCCCTAACCAACTACAGTTCCCATAAATCATTTGGGAAAGCCATGAGTATTTAAGGTGGTATATTACTGCTTTAAATGTATGGAGCATTTAGGGCTGTGTACATAATCCACTCAAAGGATAAGAAGCATGCATTCATTGACTATATGCAACTTCAGTAGCCCCACCCATCCAGATGATATTTCACTTGACTGCCCTGGCTCCTCTTTGCCATGGCTTTGTGTATCAAGTGCCACTTTAATCTTACATTTCATCTGTAGATGGCATTTGCCCTATTAATGGGCAATGGGAGTCAACTCCTCACTCCAGTAAATTCTTCTTCTTCTTTTCCAGAACAACCACAAAGCACAAAGAAGTGGATTGCTGTGTGGAGGGCTTCTGATTCTTAAACTCTGCTTAATACTGTTACTGTGACAAAGTGCTAGTCTGACCATATATAGAATCATAGAATTGTAGAGTTGGAAGGGACCCCAAGAGTCATCTAGTCCAATCCCCTATAAAGCCGGAATCTCAACTAAAGCTTCCATGATCAGTGGCGTTGCAAGGAGAGGAAGGGGGCGGTCCGCCCCGGGTTCCAGGGGAGGAGGGGGTGACACTTGGGCCGGTGACGGAGTGCGCATGCGCGAAATGCCGCGCGTGCGCACTCCGTTGCCGGGCCGTCGCTGCTCCTGGTGGCAGCGGCCCGGCGACGAAGTGCACACGTGCACATTTCGCGCATGCGCACTCCGTTGTGACGGTGCGTCGTGACGTCACGACGTACCGTCATGGTGCCCCGCCCCCAGGGGGATGCCTCCGTTCACCGCTCCGGGTAGCGAGGAGGCTTCCTCCGCCCCTGTCCATGATAGATGGCCATCCAACCTCTGCTTAAAAACCTCAAAGTTCACCATCTTCCTAGGGAATCTGTTCCACTGTCAAACAGCTCTGCCAGAAAATTCTTCCTGATGTTTAGTCAGATTCTCCTCTCTTATAACGTGAAGCCATTGGATGAAGTCTAAGTCTCCAGAGCAGGAAAAAACAAGTTTGCTCCCTCCTCCATGTGCTGCATCACACTCATGTTAAGCTCATGGTCTACTAACTCCCCTAGATCCTTTTCGCATGTACTTCTAGCAAGCCAGGTGTCCCCCCCATCTTCTATTTGTGCAGCTGGTTATCCCCGCATAAGTATGGAACCTTACATTTGTCCCTATTGAGGACCCATTAGTGAGTACTCTTTGGATTGGGTCAGTCAACCAGATTCAAATCCACCTGACAGTAACCTCATCCAGCCCACGTTTTACCAGTTTCTCTGCAAGAACATCATGGAGAGCTTTGTCAAAAGCCTTACTGAAATCAATATACACCATGTCCATGGCATTCCACACGAAAAGGGGACTTTCTATCAGACTCACCTTGCCAGTTTATCTGCAGAACTCCATTGCCTTCATCACACTACAGTAAGGGTGTAATGATGGACTGCTTTTTCCTAGAGCCATTTAACACCACAAAGCACATTGCTTTTCATTAATTAGAAGTGGAATTAAAATGAAGGTTCTATATAGCACTATATTATCCAGTAATGTCCTCCATGACCAAAATACCTTTTATATGTACTGTATTCACAAGTAAGTCAAATTCAGCAACGGGTCTTTTCCAATGTTGATTAAAAAATTCCAGTTTGCAGATCCTGCCTGTTTTATTGCTTCCTGGTGATCCTGGCTGAAGAATCAGTGGTGACCCTCCCCTTGAATAGCCTCATCTAACTGACCCAGTATCAGTTTCTGTTCCCACAAGAAAAGAGGAATCTTGAACTACTGGTTCCATTGAACAATTTTTCTTCATCTTATCCCCCCCCTCATAGCTAAATAGTATTATGTTACTATTTTAAAAAAAATGAAAAAGTATTGAGAAAATAAATAAGTAAATCATCCCTACCAACTCTTTTACAGAAATAGAAAGGTCACTAGTAAGTTCTAGAAAGGACATTTGACTTTTAAAAGTCTACGTTTGCGTCTGACAACAATATACGTGAGCAATGGCCTGGGGAATGTTATGGATCATGCATCAAGTTTCCTTGTGTTGGTGTCTCACATGATTCCTCAGAGATGGCAGCATGGGAAAGAAAAAAATAGAGAAGTGGGTCTCTTCTCTTGCTGTCATGGTTCAGTTCTACCTGCTGGCTTCCGACCTACGAGGTCAAGAAAGTAGGAAAGGCAGACTTAGACCAAAATACAGAAACAAAAGGAATATCCTTTCTCCATATTATGCCTGCCTGCTGTCTGCTACTTATCACCATCTCCTACCATACAGGCACATCTTAGCTTGCCAGCTCCTTTTATATCAGAAGCTCCTGTGCATTTAACTACAGTACTTGTTAGTAGCCTGGTATGCACAGGGCCGGCGCATCCATTTAGGCGAACTAGGCAGTTGCCTAGAGCGCCAAAATAGAGAGGGCGCTGGCCAGCCTGCCGCCCACCACCCGTCGCCGCCCCAACCAGCGGCGGAGCAAGCAGGTTGGGGCGAAAACCGCGGCGGCGGGGGCGCCAAAATGGAGGGGGCGCTGGCCAGCCTGCCCCTCACCCCCTGCCGCCGCCCGGTGCCGCCCCAACCAGCGGCGAAAATCGCGGCGGCGAGGGGTGCCCAGCGGGCAGGGGGCGGGGCACCGTACGTCATGCGCAATGACGTCATGTGGCCCGCCCCCTCGCCTAGGGCGCCAAAAACCCTAGCACCGGTCCTGGGTATGCACATCACAATAAACCACCATTTCTTACTTATCATGGCTTATTGGACTGAGCAGTGGATTGTACACACTGTCCAATTTCTCTTGCTTTCCTCCTCCCCTGGTATAAGAGAAAAAACAAGGAACCTGTGCTTTCTGGTAATGTCCAAGCTCTGGATTGCAACTGGTTTCTTCCCAACAAGTCATGGTCGTTAGCCAACCTTAAACCAAAGGCAGATTTAGGGCAGCGCAATTGGTGCCACTGCACTGGGTGCCAAGCCTAGAGGGTGCCGCAGGGAGTCATAACTATGACGTAGTGAATTGAGCAGAATGGAAGGCAAGAAGAAGAAGAAGAAGAAGAATTTGGATTTGATATCCCGCTTTATCACTACCCAGAGGAGTCTCAAAGCGGCTAACATTCTCCTTTCCCTTCCTCCCCCACAACAAACACTCTGTGAGGTGAGTGGGGCTGAGAGACTTCAGAGAAGTGTGACTAGCCCAAGGTCACCCAGCAGCTGTATGTGGAGGAGCGGAGACGCGAACCCGGTTCCCCAGATTACGAGTCTACCGCTCTTAACCACTACACCACACTGGCTCTCACACTGGCGAGAGGCAGGGGTGCCAAATTTTGACCTTTCACAGGGCGCCACTGAGATTTGAAAGACCAAAGTCTGCCTCTGCTGAAGCCATGGTTTGTTGCTCACTATGGATAGTGGCTTCCTGGGGAGCAAGGCGTCTTACGTTGTTTATGTTGCTTGTACCAGGGGAGTTGTGAAGTAGAAGTGATGTGCCATTGTACACTAGTGCATTGCTCAAACCCAATAAACCATGATAAGCCAGAAAGGGAGAAAAATTGCTGATTCAGTTTTCCCTATCATTGCATAATAGCACGTGCATTTATTTGTCAAGAAAACTGGTTTAAGCAGCCTTTTCAAGACAAGTATTCAGTTTACTATGTAGTAACATCAGTTCTAGAGAGCCATGTGGTAGCAAGTTTTTTTTTTAATGATTTTTTTTAAACCTCCAACCTGAACTACTCTTGGAAGGTTTAATAACATGAGCAACGTAAGAGCTAATTCTGACAGTTACTTAGAAGGACCAATTCTTAAGATAAGTCCTTCAAATTTCATGTGAACACCCTGTTTCAGTCCACGAACAAACAACACAAGTGTATGTTAATAAATATGTTTTCTTCTACAAACATCCTGTTTCATGGGTATCCCCAAAATTTTCTCCTCTAATATTAGGGATGGTTGAATCTGTCAATTTCAGTTTCTTTCATCTTCTCAGTTTCACAATCTTAAGTTCTAGTTCTCTACACTTCCACATCAATTTGTGGTTTTTTTGTTAAAAGGTCTCATAAAAATTAATCAGCGTTTCAATGTGAATTTATCTTAAAAAGTAAAGGTAAAGGGACGCCTGACCATTAGGTCCAGTCGCAGACGACTCTGGGGTTGCGACGTTCATCTCGCTTTACTGGCTCAGGGAGCCGGCGTACAGCTTCCGGGTCATGTGGCCAGCATGACAAAGCCGCTTCTGGCGAGCCAGAGCAATGCATGGAAATGCCGTTTACCTTCCCACCGGAGTGGTACCTATCTATCTACTTGCACTTTGACGTGCACATATTTGTATGCAGTTTTACCTACTATACACATTTTAACAAAGCAATTTCTCCTAAAATAATGCAATTTTGTACTTGTTATTTTCACACAAATATGTGCATTTTTAGGGACGCGGGTGGTGCTGTGGTTAAACCACAGAGCCTAGGGCTTGCCGATCAGAAGGTTGGCGGTTCGAATCCCTATGACGGGGTGAGCTCCCGTTGCTCGGTCCCTGCTCCTGCCAACCTAGCAGTTCGAAACCATGTGAAAGTGCAAGTAGATAAATAGGTACTGCTCCAGCGGGAAGGTAAATGGCGTTTCCGTGCGCTGCTCTGGTTCGCCAGAAGCGGCTTAGTCATGCTGGCCACATGACCCGGAAGCTGTACGCCGGCTCCCTCGGCCAATAATGCGAGATGAGCGCCACAACCCCAGAGTCAGTCACGACTGGACCTAATGGTCAGGGGTCCCTTTTTATGTGCATTTTAAGGACCACTTGGATGCATTATTGAACTGAATTGCAAAATTCAAAGAAGTGCTATTTTCCAAAAATGGCTATCTTTGAGTTCTCAAGCTGTTTCAGATTGCTCCCCCTTCCCTATGTCATATAATCCTGTTTATCACTGCTGGAGCCCTACTCAGGGTGTCTCTGCCTTAGAAGTTAGCTCATTGCCAGCCCAAATGACGTGTCTATCCTCCCCGTCCCGCCTCCGGTTCGAGTAGGACCAATATATATTTATTTTTTAAAGTCTTATTGCACTCGTCAGATATCAGTTCCTGTATTCATCTATCCCACACTCATGGTGCTAACTGAATCACGTCACTTCACTTTGCTATATAACAGGGCCTGTCCTGGATTAGGCAGGAGAAAAGTGCCATGTGTTTTGGTGGTACAACACATGTTCTGCATGCAAAGAGTCCCAGGTTCAATCTCTAGCATCTTCTGGAAGGGCGGGGAAAGACTCTTTTCTGAGGTCCTGGTGAGCCACTGCCAGTCAGTGCTGACAATACGGAGCTAAATGGACCAATGGTCTGACTTGATATAAGGCAGCTTCCTGTGATGGTGCTGCAGCTTTGGGACACGCTCCTCAGAAAGAGCTCGCATGATGCATTCATTGGTATCATCCAGGTTGTTGTGAAGTCTATTCTCCCAGGCTTTGATTTAGACTGTATGTATTTACTGCTTCCTAAAGTAGGATATAACAAAGTTCAGTCAATCAATCAATCAATCAATCAATGGTTCTGTGGTCCTTGAGGCTGACATTTCTGTCTGTGGACTCTGTGCTTCCATCCCAAGTAGACAAACACCTTCCTTCGGTGTTCTAAGACAGTGTGGTGTTTTTATTGTGCCACAAGGTGCTGCTATACAACAGTAGAATCGTCATGAGAAGATAGAATACAAGCAATAGTCTTCATAGAATGCAGAGGCCCATTTAGCTTTCAGAGGACGAAAGGGGCAAAAATGCACCCTGATTTCTGGCTGCTGTTTGAAGTGCAGGAAGACATCGTGTGTGTGTGTGTGTGTGGCAAGTGCACATTTCTGCATCAAAATGATCTATTAACTGAGTCTGCATTTCTAAGTTCTGCAATCCTATATACTAATAGTGCACTAATGCTTCAAGTGTGGGTCCTTACAAAGCCTAAACCGCACCATCCATCCACAAAAGGCAAGTATCGGGAGGCCTGAGGAATCTCAACATCTGTAGCAGTACCCTAAATTTTTTTTTGAAAAGGAGGTGACCCCAGTCTGATGACGAGCGACTATATTTAGTGGGCATGGAATGCTGGCTGAGTGTTTGAGGAGTAGAAAGCTAGGGAATGGAGCATCCTGAAAAGGGCATGACCGACTGAAATCCTGAACTGGAGCACACTCCATGCTGCCACATTTTGTTGCAGGTTACACTTGTTCTATTTCTATTTGTGAAAATATCCTGTGTAATTTTTTCAGATGTCAGCCTTTATTCTGGTACTGTGTGTTAATGTAGCTGGGACATAACTCCAGCATATTGTGTTTCACTAATAAATACAGTGGTACCTCGGGTTAAGTACTTAATTCGTTCCGGAGGTCCGTTCTTAACCTGAAGAGTACTTAACTTGAAGCACCACTTTAGCTAATGGGACCTCCTGCTGCCGCTGCGCCGCCAGAGCACGATTTCTGTTCTTAGCGGAGTTCTTAACCTGAAGCGTACTTAACCCGAGGTACCACTGTATACAGAAAATAGAGAGAAGGGTGGTCCAGGGAGAGTCACCCACCCTGAGGTTCATCCAACACGCTGTTCTCGAGTGGCCAACCAGATGCCTAAGGGGAGCTCACAAGGAGGACACAGAACTCCCTTACAAGGGGGGTTAGTACCATCTCTTCCTTTTTGGGTTTTCATAAGAAACTGTGCATTCCAGCTTGCCTTTTTGAAAACTGAAGCTGAGTGCTGGAGTTCATGTCTTATAACTCTTCTGCTTTGATGTTTGTTTTTCTCTTTGTCTGTTTTTATGTTTTGTTTTGATTGATTGATTCATTTGACAGTTCTGATTGGTAATCAACAAAGCTCTGTCCCTCCGAAATTACTTCATATCATAATAATGCGCAAATAAATGCGGATTAACACAAAATCACGGTGTTTGTTCTAAAAAATAAATCAAAATTCTGCTTGAATTTGCTTTCATAGGAAGTAATTATTGACAATATTGTACAAAGGGCAACTAGTTTTCTCATAATTTATTCACTTGGCAATTCTTGATCTCGGGTAAGATTTATTCTTCTGGTTTTAGTGATGTTATAAAAAAATAGGGGGGTTGGCTTTTACTGCCCAAGGGACTGAGTCCCCTAAGTCCATGATCGGTCAGAGATGAATGGATGGAGGCAGGATGCAGGGAAAGCAAGGCAGATCTTTATTTTTCTGTTGCAACAGAGTTCCCTCCCCTCCTTGGAAGGAGGTAAGAGAGATCAAGAACAAAGTGTTTAGGAACCTTTAAAGACTTTTGACATTGCCCAACTCCTTAGCCAAAGACCACCCTAAAATCACCATACATGCATCATAGGAGGCAGTCTGTAGAGCAGAAATCTTGTCTGCCAAGATATGTGATAAAGGTCGCTGATTGCATTACCTGGGCAGCCTGGCCATTCTTTTGTGATGGTTAACACTATAGTTCCTGAATCCAGGTCACAAGCTCACCCTGTTGTTGTTGTTCAGTCGTTCAGTCGTGTCCGACTCTTCGTGACCCCATGGACCAGAGCACGCCAGGCACGCCTATCCTTCACTGCCTCTCGCAGTTTGGCCAAACTCATGTTAGTAGCTTCGAGAACACTGTCCAACCATCTCATCTTCTGTCGTCCCCTTCTCCTTGTGCCCTCAATCCTTCCCAACATCAGGGTCTTTTCTAGGGAGTCTTCTCTTCTCATGAGGTGGCCAAAGTACTGGAGCCTCAACTTCAGGATCTGTCCTTCTAATGAGCACTCAGGGTTGATTTCTTTAAGAATGGATAGGTTTGATCTTCTTGCAGTCCATGGGACTCTCAAGAGTCTCCTCCAGCACCATAATTCAAAAGCATCAATTCTTCGGCGATCAGCCTTCTTTATGGTCCAGCTCTCACTTCCGTACATTACTACTGGGAAAACCATAGCTTTAACTATACGGACCTTTGTTGGCAAGGTGATGTCTTTGCTTTTTAAGGTGCTGTCTAGGTTTGTCATTGCTTTTCTCCCAAGAAGCAGGCGTCTTCTAATTTCGTGACTGCTGTCACCATCTGCAGTGATCATGGAACCCAAGAAAGTGAAATCTCTCACTGCCTCCATTTCTTCCCCTTCTATTTGCCAGGAGGTGATGGGACCAGTGGCCATGATCTTAGTTTTTTTGATGTTGAGCTTCAGACCATATTTTGCGCTCTCCTCTTTCACCCTCATTAAAAGGTTCTTTAATTCCTCCTCACTTTCTGCCATCAAGGTTGTATCATCAGCATATCTGAGGTTGTTTATATTTCTTCCGGCAATCTTAATTCCAGTTTGGGATTCATCCAGTCCAGCCTTTCGCATGATGAATTCTGCATATAAGTTAAATAAGCAGGGAGACAATATACAGCCTTGTCGTACACTGTTAGAGGAAATTCCTGGGTTAGAGGTTGCTCAGCACCCAGCCCTACGAGAGAAGCCCGTGGTTCGCAGCGGAGATCAAAGGAGAACAGCCAGTAGTTGGAGCAAAGGCAAAGGAGTTTATTGCGCAACAGGTTACAGCCATGAGACTGGACCCAGAACAAAGGGCGACAGAAACTTTTAAAACTTCCCGCTACAACCCAGAATACAGTTCACCATACATCACAACTACATCACTAATACATCAGCAAAACGTCAGGAAGGGGTGGAGAGTAGGAGGGTACATGATTAACATATGGGTAAACAAGATTAGCATACAGGTGATGGGTCACAGGAACAGGTAAAGGACACTTGGGTGGGTCAAATATACATTTTGAGTGGCAACCGGGGAAGAACAATGAGAAGCATCCAGGAGACTGTCTGTCGTCTTGGAAACCTGATGATGGGTGCTTGAGAGGATTGCCCAGGTGTGGCATTTCCTGGAGCACCTTGGGTGTGCGTATGTGATGTTCTGCTTAGGGGATTATGGCGGACCAGGGGTGACCTGGGGGGAAGGCCAGCAGGAGTAGAAGGGCACAAACAGGGAGAAAATCCATGGAGGCTGTGATTTTAAATGAATTTCCAAATATTTAAAGGCTCTGCACATGCTCAGAGTTGATACAATATATCCAAATAGTATTAATAACCACTTGAAACTGAGTTTCACGAGGGTTTGTGTGTGTGCTTGTATTACAACCTGTGGGGGTAAAGGGGAAACTAGAGAAAAGGGGGGTGAGACCCGGGCGAAAGAGGGTCCCGCACTGGCTGCCGCTGTCTCTGCGGCAAGCGGAGGGGAAAGACGGCAAGAAGGGGGGGTACCCCTCCTCAGCTACCCCTAACAGTCCCGCACTCGGAGATAAGATTTGTATCAGGTTCGAAGAACCACAAATCCTTTTCTCCGCACCCTAAACTTCTGAAAGGGACTTGCATGTCACATAGGTGGACATAGAATTACTAAATTACTAGTGGCAGTTTAAGACTTTGGGAGAAGGAATTTTCAATAGTGGTCTATGCTTTACATTCAGCAGGAAAGTGACTGAAAATGTGTTTGCTTTGTCTCTGTCCTTTCCGTGTGTTCCCAGGTTCCATAGCTAGCAGTCCTCTGGGGTCTCTCGACCTTCAGCATACCACAGACAACACCCACCAACATGCATCCCTGGTATGGGCTTGCATTTGCTTGACCCAAAGCAGTACCCCATGTGCTTAGGTGTGACACTCCCTGGAGAGAAAATGCCCCACCTGCCCACCTTTGGGGACCCTTCGGCTTTGGTCCTGGGCTCACAAAGGGGTGTGCCAGTGTTCTTTGCTGTTTAAAGGGACGAAAGCCAATGGTACCTTGGATACACTTGCCAAATTCAAACTGAGTCCAATCAGGATTTATATAGGCCCATGGTTCTTTCCAAACCAATCTGTTAAAAAAAAAAAACCTTAAAGGAAAGGGCACCTGTTCAAATTGGGTGATTTAATTCTATAAGGGATCACTCTTGCTAAATCAAAGCATAGACGGTTTCCTGTTATCTGGGCTTTCATGGATCCTGAAGCTTCTTCTTGGTAAAATTAAAATGTGTCCAATTGAGATGAAAAAATGAGGGGGGCAAGAGAAATTATGGGGAAAACCTTAAAATTCACTGCATGCTATCTGGGGGGGAAAGAACCTTATTCCATGTGTGGTGGACGTGTCCCCAAATAAATAAAACTTGGGACATGATCTATGAGGAACTAAAAAAAACAAGCAAACAAATGTTAACACGTATTCATAAAGAAACCTGAAGCATTCCTACTTGGCATTCACACGATAAAAGAGGGTGGGATTGGTTCAAAACTACCTGATAAAATATGATTCTAAAATAATACTTGGGTGTGTTTAGATTAATTTCACAGATATACAAGAAAACTGAGATTAATAAATAACGCAGAACAATTGCTACTTAAGGACAGTATTGAAACCGCACGAGATAGAGAGAAGTCATAGAAGGGATTCAAATAATTTTCTGGAACAGAAAGAAAGTGACTGCAAAGAAATAAAGAAGTAGTACAAATAAAATAAAACTAAAATAAGATAAATATAATAAAATGGATAGAGAAGGTTGGTACAGAGTGCCAGGTGGGACAAGGAAATCATGTAGTATATGAGAATCTTCCATGGGAAAACTTGGGGTGTAGGCCAAACCCTTCTGTTGTTCATAGTTAGGCACTCTATATGATACAGAAACCATTGCTCACATAAATTGGGTCCCCCCCTTTGTGGAAACAACACAGTATCAGACACATTTCAGCATTCATACATAATAACACATAATACACAAAACATACAAATTAACTCTACACAAATTGCATATCTTGAGGTAATCCTGTGATCTTGAGACAATTCTTGCTACTCTTAAATGCATCTCCAACCTTGGGCACAAGGGCATTTCTTGCTTGCCTTTGAGTCACTGGGAGGAACATAACAGCACTTCCAAACCTTGCTGAAAAGTTATATATATATATATTTTAGGTCCTATCCTTCTTAGGTTGTGGTCAAGGAGATAAAATGCCCTTCATAATTCAGTTATTCAGTTCCTCAAGTCCTTTATGGGAAGAAATTGTTGTGGCCATTGTGATGCATTGGCAAGTTGCTTAGCTGGTGAGGAGATGGTCTTATCATTTTGGTCTCCTGTAAAACATCCTTTGAAAATAGGCCTGCAGGGGGGATTGGGGTCTGAAGACATATTTAGTTAAAAAGGAAAAGGAGGAAGATAATAAATAGTCAAGAAAGGGGAGAATATTCTAGAAATTTCTTCTTGGGAAGCTGTAAATAATACAAAATCATAGTTAAGCAATTCATTCATTTAAATATTATTATCCTTTACATTTAATCACTACTGTTATTTTCTGCTCAGTCTAATATATATATTTTCACTTAGTTTGGCTGTGGAAGAAAGATGGGACAAAGATTTTGTTAATTTGGACACAATTGGCACGTTATTAAATATTTTCTTTATGTGGGTTAGAGTATTCTTAGAGGTCCACCTATCCTGTTTGAAAGGGGAAAGTTTATTATTATTATTATTATTTATTAATTTTCCATGTGATGCACATGTCCTCAAAATATAAAACATGGCCTGAGGAACCAAAAAATAAATACTAAAACACACAAAATTTAAATATCTCACATAAAAGAATAGGGGGGAAATGTTTCTTTATGTGGCAAGATCAGCTAGAATGTTAATAGGAAATATTAGAGCGAACAAAGCAAATTATTTGTAACCAACAGAGAAGCATAAAAGTCACACACAAAATAGACATAAAAGTCATAGAGGGAAGTCGTTTTGAGACTTCTCAAGTATCCTGTTAAAAGTTGTGGGGGGAAATCTTGCAATGCAAATGTGAGATAATACATCTTGAGTACCCACTGAGATAGAACAATGGAATCTTGGTTTTGCATAGTCTGTCACCTGGAGAGAACAATCCCCCATTCCTCTTCCTCCCCCCCCCCTTCGGAGATAGAATTTGCATGAAAGGTTTGAAAGAACAGCAAAGTCCTTCTCCGCATATCCTGTTGAAGGGAAAATTGCTTCATGTGGAAATCTCTGTCAGGAGTAAATTTGGAACTT
The DNA here is from genome assembly GCA_034641385.1 of Darevskia mixta. Lineage (NCBI taxonomy): Eukaryota > Metazoa > Chordata > Lepidosauria > Squamata > Lacertidae > Darevskia > Darevskia mixta. The sequence continues at coordinate 738,031 of JAWWNH010000085.1, forward strand.
TGCAACATCAACAATTTAACAATTTCTCAATGGTTCCAAGTTTTACATAAAGTTGAATTTAAGTTTCGAGTTGAGAGCATGACTTTATCACCTCTTAGTTAAAACCTCCCTCTCTCTCTCTCTCTTTTTTTTTTTAATAAAGTTGACATAGCCTCTGTGCATGTACAGAGTTCATGACTCAGAAATCTATTGTACCATTTGAAAGAATTGCATCTGTTGGTTAAATTACCATTTGAATTAAAAAAGGGAAGTTTGAGGAGTAGAATTTAAAGAACAGGGTTAGACAGAAACCCAGCAATTTATGCTTTTATCAAAAGTAGCTTTTGGTCAGTTTAAATCCAATTTCCTAGTTTTGTGTCCTAAGACATTTCTGATACATAATATTTCCTGTTTCTTGTTGCTTACGAAGTAGGCTTATAAAATCTTAAAACTTTATATAGGACTTCAACATGCAGGCCACCCTTCCACCAAAACCATAGATATAAGTTTGAACATACCTGCACCCCAGGCAAAGAAATTGGGACCAATGCCTCTCCTCCTTTATCTACAGGATTTGGGGTACAGATTTCTATTAAAATGTGGGCTATCTTTTTTTTTTTCTTTTCTCTGGCCGTTAGTGGATAACAATTGGTCCAGAGAGTCAAATAAATGGCTAGCGGGTCAGAATTCATATTTTATTGTTCATTAAAGTTTTACCATTTCTGATTGATTAATTTTTATGTGCTTAAACTTTAAATGATAGACTTAGATAAAACTTTAAATGGTAAAACCTTGATAATTACTCCTTAAAGGGAAAAAAAAAAACCACACACACACTCTGTTCTAAACTCTGAAACCAATCTTTCTATCTCTCTGTACCAAAAAGCAAAACTTGGCTGAATGTTAACCTAGCATCACACCAGGATTTTTAAAATCACCTCTCCAAATGCTTGCACCTTTCACATAGCCATAAATTGGGAGTTGGAAGGGATCCAGAGGTCACCTAGTCCAACCCCTGAAATATAGGGTTCACAAGATATGTACTTCCAGAGAGAGACACATACTTATGCACACAGACTATCATGGAAGCACATACGTGTACTAAGAGCAAAAGAAAAGTACCAACTTTACACAGAACCATTTTGTAGATCTCAAGGTGGAACTCCCCCCCCTTTAAACTAAAGAGCCTAAGGGGTGCTTGTAACACACACAAAGATACCCTGATTGGGCAAAGTTTCTAGAGAAGAATTATAAGATCATGATAAAGAGTGAACACTTTCCTGGAATTGCATGGTAAGCCTAGGAAAGGAGTAATTTGAGGGTAAAAATAGTAAATACACACAGAAAGTGAGACAGGGTGAGTACCTTTCACAACAAATGGGAGTTCCTAGGAAACACTGCCCCCTTTGCAGTTGCCTCATGAAAGGAAGCTTACTCGGGAGTAAATTTACCTGTTTAAGCATAGAAGATGGGAAGGGGCATTTTAAGGCAGTTTTTTTTTTTTTTTTTTTTTAAGATTCCTCAAAAGACCCTTTACTTTAAGTAAAGCCAGATACTGCATTTTTATTGAAAAGCATCTAGTGCTTAACGAAAAAACTTTGCAGTAGGAAAAATTAATTCCAAGAGACTGGATTCAGTCTCTTCAGAACTTTTTGGAGTTTAAGAAGTAAAACAATTTCGAAGTTTCAAGCAAACCCTTTTAAAGTTACAACTCTTTCTTTTATACACATTCCTCAATATTTGCCATGTTGAGTTGATTAGACTGCAAGCATGGCTCACACACATAAATTTTGTTTTTGAAAAAACGTTTCTTGGGGTCAATCCCCTTCTCAGAACATAGGTAAACACAGGAATTCTTTTTCTTTCTTTCTACCCTTTGGAGGAAAACTATTTTTTTTGGAACCTCTCTCAAATAACAAAACATTTGTGCACCTCATTTTTACATTTGCCATGTTTAAGATTGATCAGGTCCAACATGGTTTATTTAAATTAAAAAAATTGATGCAAGCTAGCAGCTTTAAACTATGCGCACTTAAGAAAGGCAGTCTGTGGGTGTTTTAGCTAATTTAACACAAGCTCTCAGACTGGATTTCTCTCAGGCCTCTCTTAAGCTCACTGAAGTTACACAAGGACAACAAATGACAGACACAAGGAACAGACTCACACACACATAACAGACAACACGTCACATGTAAACATATTTTTCTATCCTTTAGTTGGTTATTGTAAGAAGTTGGCTCACTTCCTCCTTTTCTCTCTCTCTCTTTTTTTTTTTTTATTATTAATTGAAGTTAGTAGGAAGGTCCCAAATCTCTAATTGGCGGGGTCTTCCTTCCATTAAGTGCTTTCTCAATTAATTTTGGTGATCCACATTAAGGATCCATCCGGTGGCCAGCGGAGTTCAGATGTTACATTAGCAGTAACTGATGGCCAGGAATTCCTACAGAGATCTTGCAATTTCTGCCTGGACAGTGACTAGTGTCCTGGAATTTTCTTCCAATGTGCTAATACAAATTCGAGGGGGGGAATCGGGGTCCGGCTGGGCTAGAGAAGGCTTCCGTGAAGCCTTCTTCTCAGATGGAGCCCGACCAAGCTTCGAAGCTTTGGATCCCATTGTTCCTTTGATGTTAGAGGAACCTGGGTTTTAAGAGAGAGGACAGGAAGAGGGGTTTCAGTACACACAGGAGGGAAAATAAAAGAGGGGTCCTTATCAAAATACCTATACGATGTCCCTATCTAACTAGGCTCTTGTCCCTTGCGTTCTCTGGTCAGAGGGGCGGCTGATCAAGGGCAGTGTTAACTACCTAAAGCCCTTGTCCCTTGCGTTCACTGGTCAGAGGGGCGGCTGATCAAGAGCAGGGTTCCCTAACTACCTAAAGCCCTTGTCCCTTGCGTTCTCTAGATCGGCTAGAGTTGCGGCTGATCAAGGGCAACTATTCTACAGTCTGGTCCTTCCCCAGACTCCCTTCACTTCCTTTTTCCAGAGCTCTCTTTCCTTTCTCTTCCTTTCCTTAATCCGTTCCCTTTACCCACCCCAGTCAAGTTCCCCTCCCTGGCAACCTCCTACCTAACGTCAATAGCTATAAGAAGAGGGGCCCTACTGGACGCCCGCGACAAGCGGTGCCAGATCGGGTGAACCCTTGATAGACCTTCGATCCGGAAAACCTCCCTTGCGTTTGGAAGCGAGTTCATGCACGACTAGCGTGTATACATGACCGACCAGTGCGGCTGAGGTCAAGACAGTGCAGAAAGTCTGCCTACTGTAGCAGGCGTACGAAAAAAGAGCTCCGACCCCTTGCGTTTGTTAGACCAGCTCCCAGGGCGGCTGATCGGAGTTTTTTTAAGGAAAGAGATAGGGCTCAGAACTCCCCTTGCGAGTTGAGCAGTGGTCTACGGGACAGACCGAGAGAAAGGTTGGAAGAACGATAGGTAAGAGCAGAGAACGGTTGCCAGGTTAACCACCCGCCACCCCACAATCACCAGTGCACTGGATTTTCCCTTTATACTCACGCGTCTTCTACCGCGATCCCCTGGATCGTTGAAGACGAAGCCGGCTGGACTTTGCCTTTGCTCCCCGGTTGGCTCCCCCTGAGACCTGCAATTACCGCCCGGAGGATGGCCAGAGGTCCGATCTGCCTTCCCAGGAGAAAGAGTCCTGGTGCCGGCTGAAGGCTTCTTGGGTCCCTGGCCAACACGGGAGAACCGCAGTTCCCGGCTTTCGGCACCAACTGTTAGAGGAAATTCCTGGGTTAGAGGTTGCTCAGCACCCAGCCCTACGAGAGAAGCCCGTGGTTCGCAGCGGAGATCAAAGGAGAACAGCCAGTAGTTGGAGCAAAGGCAAAGGAGTTTATTGCGCAACAGGTTACAGCCATGAGACTGGACCCAGAACAAAGGGCGACAGAAACTTTTAAAACTTCCCGCTACAACCCAGAATACAGTTCACCATACATCACAACTACATCACTAATACATCAGCAAAACGTCAGGAAGGGGTGGAGAGTAGGAGGGTACATGATTAACATATGGGTAAACAAGATTAGCATACAGGTGATGGGTCACAGGAACAGGTAAAGGACACTTGGGTGGGTCAAATATACATTTTGAGTGGCAACCGGGGAAGAACAATGAGAAGCATCCAGGAGACTGTCTGTCGTCTTGGAAACCTGATGATGGGTGCTTGAGAGGATTGCCCAGGTGTGGCATTTCCTGGAGCACCTTGGGTGTGCGTATGTGATGTTCTGCTTAGGGGATTATGGCGGACCAGGGGTGACCTGGGGGGAAGGCCAGCAGGAGTAGAAGGGCACAAACAGGGAGAAAATCCATGGAGGCTGTGATTTTAAATGAATTTCCAAATATTTAAAGGCTCTGCACATGCTCAGAGTTGATACAATATATCCAAATAGTATTAATAACCACTTGAAACTGAGTTTCACGAGGGTTTGTGTGTGTGCTTGTATTACAACCTGTGGGGGTAAAGGGGAAACTAGAGAAAAGGGGGGTGAGACCCGGGCGAAAGAGGGTCCCGCACTGGCTGCCGCTGTCTCTGCGGCAAGCGGAGGGGAAAGACGGCAAGAAGGGGGGGTACCCCTCCTCAGCTACCCCTAACAACTCCTTTCCCAATTTTGAACCAATCAGTTATTCCATATCCAGTTCTAACTGTAGCTTCTTGTCCCACGTAGAGATTTCTCAGGAGATGGATGAGGTGATCAGGCACTCCCATTTCTTTAAGAACTTGCCATAGTTTGCTGTGGTCGACACAGTCAAAAGCTTTTGCGTAGTCAATGAAGCAGAAGTAAATGTTTTTCTGGAACTCTCTAGCTTTCTCCATAATCCAGCGCATGTTTGCAATTTGGTCTCTGGTTCCTCACCCTATTCATACACAAATGCGCCCTTAAGACAGGATTTGAAGGATTTGTAAGTGAAAAGACAATGGGAAAGCTTTCCTCATTTGCCTCCCTCCCTGCAGAGGAATATTTGAGGTCACTGGGAGAGTAAAAAAATGGCTTCAGGATTGTTCTCCTGTACCATTTCAGACATGTGGTTTATATACTTACGCATGTGTGCATTTATGAATATTTATTCTATATTTGAGACCTTGGAATTCTTCTAACAGTGACCCCCTCCCTTCCGATACTCATTCAACCGCTGTAAAATCTTCTCACCGCACCCATGTAATGCCATCTTTTCCTTTGTTGTCCACTATGTCAAAACTGTATATAAGTCCAACAGCTCTTTTGTTCGGGGGTTCTTTTCTCCGTCGTCTGTCGTGTGAGAAGAACCCTGTTGCCAACAGCTCTAATAAATCGGTCAGGCTTATCAGCCGCCTTGCTTTTCGCTAGAACTCTGGACCGGTCTCTGTTCTTTTCGGCAGCAAGGGTCCTCCAACGACGTCCTGCTGGGGTTTGGGATTCCACCCGGAATCGAACCCTTTTATCGGGTATCGTCCCTTAAAATTCCCATGACACTTCTAACAGTGACATACTGCTTTACTGATTTAATGGAACTTTAATTAAACTGCTGTGATATACTTTATGCGAAAGCAGCATGCAAAAAAAGGGGGTGGAATGAATGAGGTAGCAGCTGTGTCATGCTCTAAAACGAAATACTGTAAGGGGGAAATGATGATCAGCTGCACCTTACTTTTCTCTCGCCCGTCCCATGATCCACTCCAACCCTTACTATCCCACTAAGAATTCTGGAGAGCTGCATACTGTTTCGGTTTGCACAATAAATACGTTGAAATTAAAATAATTTCAAAAATATTATTGGACAACACAGCTACGTTCGCTTATCTGGGCCGGGGAGCGGGTGGGAACCACTACCTATGACTGCAGCCTTTCCAGCTGTAGACATAATAACAAACAACCGTAACACCTTCCGGGTTCACTTTGAAGATTGGCTGCCTCTCTTTTCCGCCTTTCCAAATATTACTTGCAGGTGTGGGGAAAAGATTTTTTATTTTATTTTAAGGGAACCCGGGAGTTTCGTGTTCAGACCGTTGGGTTGCCCCCTCTTTCCCTTTTCCTATCTCTAGGTTCCTGGCTCTTTGCCGCAGCAGGAGAGACTGAACTTCGGCTTCCGGCCAACGGGAAAAGGAAGTGCACAAGAAAGTGCCCGGCGGCGTGGGAGGACGGGAGGACACTCTAGCCCCGTCCTCTCGATGCCTAGGCGGACACAGCGGGCGCGAGAGGGAGAGAGATGCGGTTGCTTCCTGCCCGCTGTTTTGCTGCTGTTGCCGGTCGCGCTGTCCTGGCAGGTGAGTCGCCGTCCTCTTCCTCCGCCGCCTCCCTTTCCCAGGGGTCCCGAAGGCAGCTGGAGCCCTGAAGGGGTGCTGGGCGGGAGAAATGCCAGGGGCACCCATAGGTCCTCAGCCGGTTTCGATGGGGGACAGCAGCTGGGAAGACGGAGAGGGAACAGCCTCCGCTCGCTGCCGCCGGTGCGGCTTCTTGCAGAATCCAAGGAGAAGGCTTTGCAAAGGCTCCTGTGGTTGCATTGGGCAGCCGGCCTCCTCCTTGCAGCTGAAATGCGGTAGCCTGATTCCTACGCTCCCTTCCAGGGGAAAAAATATTCCCATTATCTCGATTCCCCCGCCCCCTCATTCCCTATAATATGATAATGTTCTGCCTAGCCTTCATCTGCTCCCACCGTCTCCAACCTTACTCTGGAGGAAGTGTAATTCATTGTTAATCCCACCCCCTCCCATGAGCTTTACTTCCACTTAAGTGGGTTTAGGGATGTATCTTAAACAGATTTCGATTTGAATGCTTGCAGCTTTTTCTTTTTGGTAGGATATTTCTGTGCTGCTTTTAAAAAAATAAATAAATTGGTGCTGTATATACGTTGCGTTACATGACGGTGAAGCATTTCCTCACGTGTGTAACTGCATTTTTTCAAAGCCTAGGTCTGTCTGGAGTGTCTCCGGATAAATGCCCGCTTCATGTTTTGAAATGGGTTCAGTGGATTGTTTTCAACCCTTGGTATAAACTGCGATCGCTTCTGTCTTTTCTTTATCAGCTTTATTTCAAAGCTTACACTGCCAATCCTTAATCGACATGGTGTCAGCATCCTACCATATTTCATTATGATAATAGTAGTAAAGGGGAAAGAGGGAGGGAGGCCTACCATTGTGTTTTGTCATTGCACACTGGTGTGTAGGGAGCCCCCTGTTTATGCTCAGGGGCCCTCTTAGCCATATCATGTTCATGGCTTAAATGACGCTGCCTTTGAGGATCCCAGTCAGCTGTTTTCCTATACAAACACTGCCTGATTCAACAGTTACTGTCATTTCAGACAGAGGGAAGAAAAAGAGCCACCCAGCTCCTGGCTAGAATAGAGTAGGTGACTTGATTGGGATAATGGACACAATTATAAATGAAAGATTTGTGCCCTCATAGTAAATACCACTGAGCCTAGGGCTTGCCGATCAGAAGGTCGGCGGTTCAAATACCCGCGACAGGGTGAGCTTCCGTTGTTCAGTCCATGCTGCTGCCCACCTAGCAGTTCGAAAGCACGTCAAATGCAAGTAGATAAATAGGTACCACTCCGGTGGGAAGGTAAATGGCGTTTCCGTGTGCTGCTCTGGTTCGCCAGAAGCGGCTTAGTCATGCTGGCCACATGACCCAGAAGCTGTACGCCGGCTTCCTCGGCCAGTAAAGCGAGATGAGCGCCACAACCCCAGAGTAGTCTGCGACTGGGCCTAATGGTCAGGGGTCCCTTTACCTTTACCCTAGTAAATACTGCAGATCCAAACTTCACATTCAAAGCATATTTGCCAAACAGGCCATCAAATCCACCCCCTGCATTAAGGCAGGATTTCTATAGCTAAAGTAGGAATCAGCAACTGGAAGCAGCAAAGCAAAATATGGCCCCATGAAGAACGCTGGCTTCCTCACCCTTTGTTTCCACGCAGAGACATGTGTTTTACACTTTGTGGTACTAATCTTTGGGGAATAAGGGATGGGGGCTGGCCCACCACCTACAGTCTTCTCAGGGAGCATCTGGTAAAACTGTTTGCTAATCAGAGCTCTAAAGCAACCCCAAACACAAAGGTTAGTCCAGCTTTTTTATTGAAAACCCTGAAGGAAAGTTTTCAAATGTTTTTACTTGAATCTTCCTTCCTGATGACTTCTTTTGCAAGATTCAGAATGAGGCAGATGATTGACCCTAAAATTCAAGCTTCCTTCTCTCCCCTTAGTCTTGCTCCGTATTTGCTCTCTTTGAGCAGGCAAGAACCATTGCGCGCACATGTTTGCTCCTGTAGGCAAGCATGTGCTCAGTCCTGCACAGACAGCCACAATTATTTCTTTTAAAATGCTGTGGGAGAAGTGATGGATGTTTGCTCATAAATAGCCTCTTGCCTGGCCCTTTGTGGCGAGCAAAGGGTACCTCCAGGTAACCAGGCAGACATTAGTGCAATACAAATCCTGAATTTGGATTTGCATGAGCAAGTGTGCTCATAACTTTTACGAGTTGATTTTCAAGCCAGGGTGACACACCGCCTCCTCTATGTGATCATATCCACACTTTCTCCATCTGCCAAGGTGCTTTATAAAAATGAACAATGTGATTTGGCACAAGAATTAATAGGAGCCATGGAAGAAACATAGTAGAACTGCGAGGGAAGGACCTCATTAGAATTTATGCTTCCCATCATTGTGCAGAAAAATGACTTCATTATGGAAAATATATTTTAATTCATTCTTCTGTGGTGTGTATTTGTCTGTGGTGCGGAGGGTTACCCCCCCCCCCTTTTGAAGAGAAGGCTTTCTGAGCTGAAATTGTATTTTCTTTCTCTCCAGTGCAGGAAGTGGAAAAACTTTGTAATAAGAAAGTCTCCGTCAACATTGGGCTGGTTATTGTTCTGGTTAATCCTGCAACTAAGAAATTCATTCTCTGCAGCAGTAGGTAGTCTCTGGCAGTTGTCTTCCTTCCAAAAAAAAAAAAAGGAAAGAGAACCAGAAGAGCATGTTGATTCAGAGCATGAGCTATGAGCTAGAAGTTGGCAGTTCAAAGTTCAACTTGTTCATAAACCAGAGGAGGGGAACCTGCGGTCATCCAGATGTTGTCTGCTTCCTATCCCCAGCCATTCCTGGCTGTTGGCTGGGGCTGATCGGAACTGAAGCTCAACCATATCTGGAGGGCCACAGGCCACCCTGCCCCTTCCCGACTTGACAAGTGTCCATCGGATTGCAATCTCACAATTTCAGCCTTTCTAGTAGTGGGCATTTCCAACCACTCATTAACCTACAAGACCATCTACACAGGATGAGTAAAATTAAAACAACCCATTAACTGCTTTATTCCCCCCCCCCCCAGATCAATGCCTGAATAAATGAATTTATGATAAATACTATTAATACTGATATTAAGTATCTAAATTCACTGAGACCTGCACAGCACACATGTTTGTAGCCTTTCACTCTAAGAACAATCATGATCATAGTCAGGGAATAGAAGTAACATTGGAAGCTGCCATTGTGAGTCAGACCATTGGACTATCTAGCTGAGCATTGTCTTTATGGAGTAGATCCTGTGTTTTGCAGGGCACTCTGCTTTTAAAGCAGGAGTTTCATTGTCTAATGAGTTGTGTTGTTTTATTCTGGACGAGTGTTTCAGAAAAGAAACAAGATAGGCTCCTGAGTTGCCTCATTTTTTTCCAATTTTTCAAATTATGCATATGAATTTGAGTAGAGTTTTCAGATTGCTGACTTCAGATTTATCTATTTCTTTTATCTAGCATAACACCGGCTTCATCTCCCTGTGAGGACGACTTCTCCTCCTAAAAAGGTAAAAGGTCATGTGCAGAATACATGGTGTGAATTGTTCTTATTTTTTATTTTTTTAAGAATTAGGAAAAGAAGCTGGAGCTTTTGGCTTTGGAAAACATTTCTTCTGGTGGCCCATCTCAGATATTTCCCAATGTGTATTTGAAAACACATGCAGGCAAGGGACCAGAGAATTGTGTCCCAAGATGTACCGGTACATCTCTGCAGTGAAACTTCCATCTGGCAAAGGTCTTCATTCATCTTGGGCTCTTCCAGTTGCCTGTTAGCAGGTGGGCTCTGGAAAATGCAAACTAAATCAAAGATGGGGAACTCCAGCTCCCATCAGCCCCAGGAAGAATGAACAGGAATGATGGGAGTTTTAGTCCAACAACATCTGGAGTAGCACACAGTACCTGCATAAAAAATTACCCGCTATCTGTTGTAACTGCACAAGGACATAGTTACCTGTATCCCACCACAAGCAATTAATTCCATTGCCCCCATTTCTCACCCCCCTTCTCTTCCACGATTCCAAGAGCTTTCTGACAAGTGATAATTATTCCAGGCAGTGATGCAGGGCAGAAAATTCTCTTGTTTTATAAGTTCTTTAGTGGCAATGAATGGTTGCGAATTGCAACACACATTATTAGGCAAGATTGGCAGTTTCAAAGTTTTTAGCATTGCTTGCTAACCGCAAGTAAAGTATTCTTGATTAGATCACGCTCTAGGGCATGAGAGTAGTTGCCAATGCAAATTACTCTTAATCTGCACAGAGAAGTTTTCCAATTCAAATTTTTCCTGAAAACCCCCATCACTGATTGCAAGCTTGTTAAGATTTTAAAGCACTGTGTGGCTCATGGCTGAGTTCCTCACCCCAAGGCGCCTGTTCTTCGCCAGCTCCCATCTCTGTACCCTTTTAAAAAATGCCATTAGGGCAATGTAATGTAGGAGGTACCCTTAATGTATTTTAGATGTCCTGCTCACTAGTGACTGTAGAGAAATCCTCTATGGATATGCCAAATGTCATTCTGTTTTCCAGGCAGCACAAGGCTATAAGGCAGAGGTAGAGAATCTGTGGCCTTCCAGGTGTTTTAGGGTTCTTTGGGCCTCATCTGAGTGAGAGGCTGCTGGTGTCCTATCGAGGCTCCATAGAGAGCATTCTTACATATTGTATTTGTGCTTGGTTCTCTAGCTGCACAGTCAGGGAGAGGAAGGTACTACAGAAGGTCATAACCACAGCCCGAAAGATTACTGGTCATCCTCTCCCATCTTTGGAAGAACTATACAGTTCCCGTTGCCTTAAAAAAGTAAACAATATTTTACAGGATCCATCTCATCTGGGATATAGTCTTTTTGCACTACTGCCTTTGGGCAAGAGATATAGAACAATTAGATCAAAGAACAAATAGATTGAAGAATAGTTTCTACCCAAGAGCTATAACCATCTTAAATGCTGTAACCAGATAATATGACCTTGGAGAGTTGTGATGGGTGTGTACGCATATGCATGTGTGGCTGAAAATGTGGTTTTTTGTCTTTTGTGCTTTTTTTTGTTTTTATGGGATGGCATCCAATTTCGTTGCACTTGTACAACATTGTACTTGTACAATGACAATAAAGAAAACTTATCTTATCTTATCCTATCTTATCCTATCTTATCCTGTATGACTAACAGGCAGACATGATGGAAATCCAACAAAATAGGGAAGGCCACAGACTCCCTATCCCTGGGCTAGAGCAATATATACAAGCCATTATTGGCCAGAATGGCAGTGAAATAGGACACCTAAGGAAATTGTGCAGCTATTCCACTGGGTTTTTAAAAGTTGGATTTTCACAGCCTTGGGGAGAGGGGAAGGAAGCTGAAAAGGGGGAAACAGAGGGAGATGTTTTGTTCACAGCATTGTGCAGATGCGCTGTAAAAACTTAAGTGAACAAAGTGTGGGTATGCCAAAGGATATGCCATATATGCAGAGGAGTATTTGCTCAGCTGCAGATGTTTTGAAAGGTGTTGCTGCCGCAGAAAAGGCAAGCTGGTTTTTTGTTTAAAACCGTCTTGCCTCTTTAGCTGGGTGATTGTTTTCCTTGCAGCTGTTCAAAATGATGAACCTTGATGAACTAGCCTCTGCTTTCCTCAAGCGAGTTGAGCCTATAGAACAGGGGTCAGCAAACTTTTTCAGCAGGGTGCTGGTCCACTGTCCCTCAGACCTTGTGGGAGCCGGACTATATATTTTTTGGGCGGGAGGAATGAACAAATTCCTATGCCCCACAAATAACCCAGAGATGCATTTTAAATAAAAGGACACATTCTACTCATGTAAAAACACACTGATTCCCAGACCATCCGCGGGTTGGATTTAGAAGGCGATTGGGACGGATCCGGCCCCTGGCCTTAGTTTGCCTACCCATGCTATAGAATTTAAATGTTTGTGCTCTAAATGGCCAAAAGCCAATACCTCTGTGTGCCTTGCAGCCAAGTTTATAGCTGTTTCTTGATCAATTGCTATTTCTGTTAACTTTGTTCAAAGTTTTGTTGCATTTGCAGTATTTTGAGAGTACTTTTTGTGAAATTGTTCACAAGGTTTTCCCTCCAACTACAGTTATTGAGCTTTCAGGTATTTGTTTGAAGTGGATCTCGTGTGGGTCTCTCTCACAAGCTCCATTGAAATGAATGGAGATTTCTCCATAGTGCGCAAAAATACACACACTGGAGTAAAGTCTGCATAAAAACGTATGTGCTAGTGACAATTGCACACACAAATGCATTATATTAGGGGAAATTGCTGTGCAAAATAGCATATTTGGCACAGCTGCATATAAAAATGTGTATACCAGGAGAAATTTGCACTAAAATGCTGCTGAATTTTAATGAGAACTTAAAAATAAAAATATAAAAAAATCACAGACCAAAATGGAGAACTGAAGTGAAGTTTGGAAAAATTAGGAAAACTGAGAGAAACTGAAATTGACAGATTTGCACATTTCTAACCAGGAAGTGTACTACATCAGTCTTTTCATTTGCTTTGTGGTTAAAAGTTGTCTGCATATAGCAGGTGTGGTTCTCTTTTAATTACTTGTATTGCAAAGGTTATGCTTGGGGGGTTTTGTTTTTCCTGTTTTCTCTGAACATTAAATACTGTTTCCTCATTTGTATCTGTTTCGAGGCCAGTTACAGATTCTTACAAATCTATTTAGCTTCTGGTAACATTACTCATGCAGCTAAAAAATAACAAGTTGTTACTTCCTGGAGCATTGATTTTCTTGAGTATGATCTACTTTAACAAGTTTGCTTAATGCTTTATTTGACTTGTTAAAAGCTAAAATACAGGGAAAGTGGCTTCGCTTTTTCATTTTTGCAAGTTGTTTCCATGTTTTTGAAAAAATGCTTTGTATAGATCTGCTTGTGATGGAGCAAAGAACCTCTCTTACGGTAGATACCCTATATACTCGAGTATAAGCCTAGTTTTTCAGCACATTTTTTGTGCCGAAAAAGCCGCCCTCGGCTTATACTTGAGTGAGGCAGGCAGTGGCTCCTATGAAGCTTTCCCAGTTTTTTTGTGGTAAAATTGGGTGCCTCGGCTTATATTCGGGTCGGCTTATACTCGAGTATATACGGTAACTATGACCTCATACGGCTGTGAACAAATGCATCAGATTTTTACATTCTTATTGGCATTTATAAGAATCATGGTATAATTAGAATTTTATTACTAGCTGTTTTTATCCTTTAAAAATAAATAAATCACTTTTTTATTCTATCCACCCTCCAGATAGCACAGAGTGGCAAAATGGATCTGTTCCATTTTATCCTCACAACTCAGTGAGGTTGCGAGAAAGTGACTTTTTTGAGGCACTTTGTGGTTCAACAGGAATATAAACCCAGGGCTCCCGGGACAAACTCTAGCACTCTATCTACCACACCCTGTGCTGGCTGTTAGCCATTAACTTTCTGGAACCTAAACTGTGTGTCAATTTCAAGGGGTAAAGCCAGAAGGTGAAGTGACCTGAAGGAAAGGGAAAAATTCTCTGCTCCCTGAAAAAAATCAAGGGCTCTTTGATTCACTTACTTGATTCCTTTCGTGCAGGGAAACATATCATGTACTTCAGATTCCCACAGGTAAATGAGGTGCGAAATCCTCTGAAAACACCAGTGACCTAGGAATGACTTGAAATAATCCTATATAATAATCTTGCTGTGTCCCTGCGTCCACTTTCTGTGTGTACCGGAAGTGCGCTACTGTGCATGTCACAGAGGGACGCAGGGATTGGACAGCAGAGACCACTTCCGCTGCCGCCTTTACTGGAGGCTCCCACCGCCGCCATTACTGCTTACAAGGCCAAGCGCGGGGGAAGCGGCGCAAAGCGCCGCTCCCGCCGCCGCTGGCCACCTCCGCGCCTAGGATCCCGGGCGCCGCCGCTAGCCCAATCCCCGTGGCTCGCCGCCGCTACCGCCGCCGCTGCAGCCGCCGCCGGGGAAAAAGAAGAAGGGGGAGGAAGCCCCTCTCCACCCCCCAGCGGCCGCTGTTCTGCCTCTGCCCGGCGCCCGTCTCCATGGCGGCTGCGCTTCCTCTCCGCCCTTCTGGCCCTCGCGCTCCTCTGTGCCGCGGGCGCTCCTTTCCCTTCCCCTCCGGGCGCTGCCGGTGGGGAGCGGGGCCTCGGGGGAGGGGGCGGGACTTCGGCAAGCTGGGTGTGTGTGTTGGGAGGGGGCTGTTAACACATGCACCAGCGTTGCTGCTACAGCCGCTGCCGCCTCGAAGTGCTGCCGGGTCTGCAGAGAGGAAGAGGAGGGCTGCCCAACTCTTGGTGCGATCGCGTGTCCGCCAGGAAGGGGTCGGGTTGGGGGAGCTCCGAAGCGGCGCCGGCGCGAAAGGGGCGGAGGAAGGAGGAGCGAGACAGAGGAGGCGGGCGGCTCCGCAGGGTGAGTCGCGCCAAGGCTCGCCGCCACCCTCTGTCGCGGCTCCCGCAGGTGAGGAATGGGTCCGCGCCACCCCATCCTAGGGCGCCCACAGAGGGAGGCGGCGCTGTTCTACCTCCTCCTGCCTCCTCCTCCTCTAGAGCCCGTTATTGAACGGGCTAACTTCAACTAGTAAGTAATAAAATGTTGCAGAAGACATCCTGAAATTCTGCAATCGTGTGCTCAAAGGAACACATAACAGGCACAAAATGTTCAGAGGATGTGGGCAAGCAGCCTTTGCTCCCTACTACTCAGCTATAGCCTTGGGGGAATGGCTGTAGAGCACCTTTTTTGCATTCAGAAAGTCCCAAGTTTAATTCCTGGCATCTCTAGGTAGGCCTCGAACCCCGGAAAGCCATTGCTAGTCATTGTAGACACTAGTATTGAGTTAGATCAGGCATCCCCAAACTTCGGCCCTCCAGATGTTTTGGACTACAAATCCCATCATCCCTGACCACTGGTCCTGTTAGCTAGGGATCATGGGAGTTGTAGGCCAAAACATCTGGAGGGCCGCAGTTTGGGGATGCCTGATAGATGGACCAGTGGTCTGGTTTAATATAAACTAGCTTCCTATGTTAATGTCCTCACCATTCCACCCCCAATCTAGGCCCCATCTGCACAAAGAATGTAAACCAATATTATAGCACTTCAAATAGTCATGGCTTCCCGCAAAGAATCCTGGGAACTGTAGTTTGCTATAAGGGTGCTGAGGGTTGTTAGGAGAAGCCTGCTACAGTGCTACAGTTCTGAGTTCCCCAGGTTGTGTCTCTATGAGGGGTCTAGAGATCTCTGAACAACTTTAACAAACTACTGCTCTTTGGGAGAAGCCAGGTTTGAAGTGGTATCATGCTTTAAATGTATCGTGCCGTTGGGGGTCCTTGGTGGACAGTTGGTTATATGAGGGAAGACGTTTTCTAAGGCCTTGGAACAGAAGCAAGCAAATGAGCTTGGATAGCTCAGTCTTCAAGATAATTTTGGTTAGTGAGAAGGGATAGGCAGCATCTTCTCAGGGAGTAGTTGAATCATTTCTGTATTGTTGGTTTCCTTGTGGAGTAGCCCCCGGCTGTAGAAAGCTTTCTCAGTTATTATCGAGCAAGGAAGCGCATTGGGTCTCAATGTAATTTCTGCCCTTGGTAACCTGGTCAAAGAGCTGATCCTTGGTTCTCACGCAAGCTCCCCATTCTCTGCTTCCGCAGAGCAGCCTTTTCTGCCCTGGCAAACAACTAGCAGAGTTAAGTTTCTTGACTCAAGAATTAAGAGCTTCTTAAGAGCAGTAATCCTTTGCTAATAATAGCTTTGACTGCTGGGTTGGCCAGGTAGAAAGGAGGACAAGGACTCTTTGGGTGGATGTGCAGAAGAAGGAATTTTGATATATTCAACTTGTCATAGGCATCTTTTACACATGCTACAGAATTGGGGGCGGGGGGAGTTAGAAAGAATCCTGAAGGAGTAGAACAGATTGAATAATTTCAGACTGCAGGTGGGGATTCCATTGTTAGGATGAATTGTTAGAAGTGCAACAGCAGAGATCATTCAGGGTGCAACTAAGTGGTTAATTCTGTTACTGTTAAAGTCAGCAAACCAAGCTGGAGGTGTTGCTTGGCAACCAAGCAGCGTGGCATGATCTTCACTGAGATAGCATATGCTCTGATTGGCTGTGTAGTTCTGAGGAAGTTTTTCCTCTGTGTGTTTGGTTGTATGTATCCGCTTGTTTGGCTGTATGCCTGAAGCTAGAGAGACAAAGGCTTTGTGTTCCCTTTTCCTCAAATTACACACTGTTTTTTCCCAGTTTGCCCAGGAAAGTGTTACCAAGACACTGGACTTCATCTGAGTTATTGAAGTGACTTTGCTCACGGTATTTACATTGAGCATTAAAATATGGCGTCTCCCACCTGCAGTCTGAAGTAGAGCAGATGTGCTACTATCACCTTATTCTATAGAAGTGATCCAGAAAACATGGTGCCTTTAGACATTCAAAAAGTTTTAGGCAAAATATTTCAGGTTTGCAGAAAAGTTAATCATAGGATAAGGAGACAAGTCACTTAATGGATTGGTGACTGGTTAAATAACAGGAAATATATAATCAGAATAAATGGAGAGTTCTCACCATGGAGGGATGTAGAAAATGGAGTACCCCACCCAAGGATCTGTATTGGGAGCTGTGCATTTTTTAGCATCTTCATAAATGATCTACTAGAGTTGGGAGTGAGCAGTGAGCCAGATTTGCTGATGACACCAAAGTAACTGATTGTGAGTAACTCCAAAAGGATATCTCCAAACTGGCTGAATGAGCAGTAAAATGGATAATGTATAAAGTGATGCATGCTGGGGCAGAAAATCCTAACTTCACATTCATCATTCTGGGGTCTGAACTATCAGTGACTGACGAGGAAAGAGATATTGGAGTTGTAGTGGATGGAGATGTTGAACCAGTGTATGTGGCAGTTATGAAAAAGGTGAATGTTATGCTAAGTATCATTAGGAAAAGGACTGAAAATGAAATTTCCATGGTATTCACACTATACTTTAAAACTGACCCCACATTTCCTGAAGATAACATTTTGCATTATGCATTGCATGGTGTATTTAGCAACAGAGGAGAGACACTCTGCAACAGGTGATGTGATGAGAGATAATGGGCTCAATGAGTTTGTTCCTCCACGACGAAGTTGTCTCCTCCACGACGAAGTTGTCTCGGTAAACTTTGGCAAATTTATTCTTGCTCAACGTGCAAACATCCCAGGTTTCTCTTTGTAACTTTGCCCTTCCATCACCTTTCATTTTCCCTTTTCTTTCCAGAAACTGGATGGCTTCTAATGTGAGCCTGAATCTGGATAAAGAAACGTTGCTGGAGGATGGGGTGCCACCTGCCAAGAAACCTAGGTGAGCAGAGCCAACGGGGATTGGATGGAGGAAAAGGCTATCGCCTCCGTGGTTAGAGGCAGTGTAACTCTTGCGTGTGGGTTGCTACAAGTGGGAGAGGGCTATTGGCTTCATGCCCTGCTTGTGGGCTCCCCATCAGCATCTGGTTGGCCACCGTGGGCAACAAGGATGCCAGACCAAAGAGGACTTTGATCTGATCCCACAGGGCTCTTGTGTTAAGTTACATAATGGCGGAGAGAGCCATGAAGCTCCGTGGGTGACCTTGGGCCAGTCGCCAGCTCTTAGCCTAACTCACACCATGGGGTTGTTGTGACTGAGGATAAAATAGTAGTGCAGGGGGAGGGCTAGGTTATCACAGAAGCTGCTCACCAGAGAGGTTTGAAGCTTCCCCTGTTTGCCACGGTCCTGCATGTCCCCCAAATGCTTATTGCTGTGAGCTGCCACAGTCCAGGACTTTTTATGCTGCCACCAAGTTTGGCAGACTTATTTCTAACTTTCGCCACACGTGTGTGCGTACAGACACACAACACACACAGCATTCTTGTAGGGGTGTTTGAGGAGAATAGGTTCTTGGGACAGCTTAGGACCCCCTGTCTTTCTAAGTCCATGCAGCTTTTCATTTATCCACTAAGATCAGTGAGACTGCAGGTGGTCAGGCTTATGGAATTTGCAGGCTTGCTCCAGCAGAAGGTCCTTGGTTCAGTCCCTGACATCTCCAGACTCACAGTAGGGCTGGGAATGATTCCTGCCTGAACTCCCGGAGAGCTGCTACTTGTTAATATCAACAGTACTGAGCTAAGATGGACCAGTGGCCTGATTTGGTATGAGGCAGGTTCCTATGAGCATGCCTAGATACTGGGAAGTGCTGTTATTAATAATGACACAGAGAAGACAGAGAACCACAGTCAAAGGTATAAAAGAAGATCAAGGTAGCTTCCATAACGCAGGCTTGGGTGGTTCTACAAGGTTAGCTAGTAACTGTGCAAATGTTTTTGCCTCTTCAAATGGACCAAAATTTTCCCACAGACAAGGGGAAGGAATCTGACACGGAACAAAATTCTGGCAATTTTTCTATACTAGACCAGCTCTTTTCAAAATAATTGTGTTGGTGGCCTTTGTCTCAAAACTATATATATATATATATATATATATATATATATATATATATATACACACATACATACCACCCTTCATCAAGAGATCCCAGGGTGGTTCTTTGGTGCCCCCATGTTGCTTTGTTAGCCATTTGTACAGCCTGCTGTTAAGCTGAAAGAACTAAGGGAATATTTGACATTTTGAAAAGCTTGCCTTCACAGTTGCCTGGCGTGAATCCTTACTCGGCCAGAGGTAGTCATGCCAGGCAAGTGGCTATCTGCAAGCTTAGCTATATGGGAGTGGTAGCCAACGTAGTACCCTCCGGATGTTGCTGGACTGCATCTCCCATCATCCCTGACCATTGGCTGATCTGTTTTGGGATGATGGGAGCAGCTGCAGCCCAACGACATCAGGAGGGCACCCCATTGGCTAGCCTAAGGGTCTTGGCCGCATCTGCACATGTCGAGCCTTGTTCCCTACAAATTTCTCCATGCTGATGGCAGGTCATAGGCATCTTTCCCTCTCTTTTTGGTTGCAGGAAACTGTTGCCGAGCCTAAAAACCAAGAAGCCCCAGGAGCTCGTTCTGGTGATTGGGACGGGCATAAGTGCCGCAGTCGCTCCCCAAGTGCCCGCCCTGAAGTCTTGGAAGGGCTTGATCCAGGCCCTGCTGGATGCTGCTATTGACTTTGACCTCCTGGAAGACGAGGAGCGGAAGAAGTTTCAGAAATGCCTCCGCGACGATAAGAACCTCATCCACGTTGCCCACGACCTTATCCAGAAGCTGTCGCCAGTGAGTCGATGAGCCGCGGAGCGAAGGGTTTGCAAGCTTCAGGCAAAAAAGTGTTAATAGATCGTACTGTTTTGTGCAGGAGTGGAAGGGCCTGCCTCTGTTTACAGCGCCGAGTCTGACAGCATATGCTCTTCTAAGATTTAGGACAGGGGTCAGCAAACTTTTTCAGCAGGGGGCCGGTCCACTGTCCCTCAGACCTTGTGGGGGGCCAGACTGTATTTTTTGGGGGGGGTGGAAATGTTGCAAGAGCACCACGAGCCTGCTTACCTGTGTCTTGCTAGTGGCAGGGGCTGGGGGTGGTGGCAGCAGGGGATGATGAGGGCCTGCTTAAAATGGTGGCTGCTCGAGCGCTGCTGCTGCTGGCACCAACAAAGCCCAGCCCCCTTTCTCCTCTAGGCAGGGCTGGGAGAAGCCGGGAGGGAGGAGGCACCACCGCTGTGTGAGGGAGAGGGAAAGAACGCACGCGCTGGTGATCCACGTGGCGATTCCCGGACCATCTGCGGGCCAGGATCCAGAAGGCAATTGGGTCTGATCCGGCCCACGGGCCTTAGTTTGCCGACCCATGCTTTAGGAACATGGGAAGCTGTGTTATGCTGAGTCAGATCACTGCTCCATCTAGGTCAGTGTTGTCCACTCTGACAGGTAGCGCCTCTCCAGCGGATTTTCCCATCCCTGCCTGGAGATGCAAGGGATTGAATCAGGGAGTTTCTGTGTGCAGATCAGGGTGGATTTGATTTAAATCAAATCAATTTAAATCATGATTTAAATCACTAGTCAGTAAGACTTGATTTAAATCATTTTTTTGCAGACAGACTCATTCTTGCTGGTATAATCTTAATATTTACAACCAGATAAAGGTTTCATATTCGGGATAAAAAATTTTCAGGCTACGACCCTTTCCCTTTTGTTCTCTGTTTTCCCTTCCCTATAAAAAAAACTGTATCGGATTGGGCTGAATGCATCATCTTTTCTCCAGTCTGAAGACCTTCTATCCTGCTGCTTTGATGGGGCATGCAGTGGTCTCCTGTCCAGGTTCCCAGTTAGGTCCAACGATGCAGCATGAGGCTTTCCAGTCTATTGTAAGGAATTGAGGCAGGCAGTTAGGCATCTGTCAGGTTTCTGGGAATTCAGTCCCACCCACGGTGGCAGGCAAAAAGCAGATAAACAAGAGTTCTTACCAAGTAATTTGTTCACTATTCACAGAGAGAGACGAAGGAATGCAGTGTTTTCTTGCAGGTAAGTGGACACAGCATAGTAGCTTAATTCCAGCTGTGCCTCTGCTGAATCTCAGCAACCAGTTCAGACAGATGTTTATGCCTCACCCCTCTCAAGTCCTCTGCTGCTGATTTTTTAAAAAATGGCCGCTTAATAAAATAAATACAAATAAATCGATTCTGATCTTGGATTCTCTCCCCACCCCCACCCCCGATCTTCTTGGCAGCGCACAAGCAATGTCCGTTCCACGTTTTTCAAGGACTGCCTATACGAGGTCTTTGATGACCTGGAGTCCAAAATGGAAGACACCGGGAAACAGCTCCTTCAGTCTGTGCTCCACTTGATGGAAAACGGCGCTCTCGTGCTGACCACAAACTTTGACAACTTGCTGGAAATATACGCGGCAGACCAAGGAAAGAGGCTTGAATCTCTTGACCTGACCGATGAGAAAAAGGTAATTGGGGGGTGCTCATGCCTGCGAATGGTGGCCAGTCCAGCGTGTGAGCCCATTCATTTCTCAATGGTGTCCGCAGCTCAGGCCTTAAGTGCCATTTTAGCTGTTGGCTGTGGTGGTGTGACACAACGCAGTGTGTTCTACCACCACAGCCAACAGCTAAAATTGGCTGTTGTGTCACTTACACACTGCGTTGTGTCACTTACAGTAAGAAGACAGGACTAACACCAACACTGTCAGGCAGGGGGAGAGAAGAGAAGGGAGGGAGGGTCCCTTCTGAATGGTGTTTTCCTCCTACAGTGGCACATTTTATTATAAAAAAGAGGGTTGTGTGTTTTTTAAAAAAAACCTATTTCAATAGGTTTAATATTTTCAAAAAATATTGGGGGGGGAGGGGGTATCTTGCATTTTACTCTGTGAACTGCCCTGAGATCTTATGATGAAGGTTGGTTGGTTGGTTGGTAATTAATTAATTAATATTGCTTGACGAGTCAAGAGTACCTTTTTTAGTTTATCCAAAGCAGGATCAATTAATGTAACTACAGTGGTACCTCTGGTTACGTACTTAATTCGTTCCGGAGGTCCGTTCTTAACCTGAAATCGTTCTTAACCTGAAGCACCACTTTAGCTAATGGGGCCTCCTGCTGCCGCTGCGCCGCTGCCTGATTTCTGTTCTCATCCTGAAGCAAAGTTCTTAACCCCAGGTAATATTTCTGGGTTAGCAGAGTCTGTAACCTGAAGCGTCTGTAACCTAAAGCGTCTGTAACCTGAAGCGTATGTAACCTGAAGCGTATGTAACCCGAGGTACCACTGTATTTAATTCAGTACTAAAGCCCCTACATGCATCCTCACCAAGCAGCCTCTTTCACACACACAAAAATGACCAGACCCCGCAGCTCTGCTTTCTCTCGTAATCTTCTCCTGTTAATATTCACAGGAAGTTCCTTTTTCTTTTTCCAAATCACAAGGCTATTAATGCACTTTGGCAAATTCCAGGGGTATTTATAGTGTTGACTTGAAGTGGAGCTTAACAAAGTACGCTATAAAGTTAGAAGCAGCCTAGGAAAGCTGCCTTATTCTGAGGCAGGTTAGCTTAGTATTTTCAACGTGGAGTGGCAGCAACTCTCTAACGTTTCAGACGGAGGACATTTCCAACTCTGCCTGGAGAGGGCGAGGATTAAACCCGGCATTTTCTGCCTGCGCTACCACTGAGCTTGGGCCTTTCTCCAAAGGTCATCCCTGTTTTTCAGCTTCCAAAAGTTGAAATTCCTATAAGCAGCTCCTCTTTTGTTGGAATGGACCGAGTGCCTGGCTTACTCCAAAAGCCATGTAAACAGAAAAAGGAGAGTTATTTCTTGCGAGTTCCTTTTAATTATGTATGCCTAGTTTTCCATGCACGTCCTTGATTTCTGCTTCCTGCGTAACTTTTCAGTGTGATAATACTCCTGACTGGGGCAAGGGAGAATAAACAGAAGATGAGCTACATGAGAATGAAATGTTAAACACAATAAATCGTGGAAGTGTTATGATAGTACCTGTTGAAGTGCATTTGGAAAACTTCCCCTGTGCCAGACTTGGTTTAGAGAAGGCTCTGCAACTCCTATTTTAGGGAGGGAAAGTACTAAATTTCAGGGAAGGAATGTAAAGAGAGCTGGGGGAGAATATTGCCCTATAGTGTTCAATTCTGAATTTAATTTTTTGCCTTCAACAGTCATGAATGTACTAGTGGGTAAAAACCCAGAATGGGATGCATTTGTGCCAAAAAAGAAGAAGATAAAATTAGATAATCCAAAATACATTGTGTTTATTAAACAAATTGGCCTAGAGTTGCTTATTGTGTGCTTCCAAAATGCAGAAAACTATTTTGAGCAGGAAACGGGACAACAGCAAAGATTTGAATAGGAGATGCTGTTCCACTAGCATAGCAGACTTCTGTTTGCACAATGCAATTTCCCCTCTCCTGCAGCTCCCAGCACACTCTGAAAATCTGCTGTCTGGAGAGTTGGAGAATTCTCCCCAGCAGATTTTGAAGTCTCCTGCTGCACACAACATTGTAGAGAATCCTCAGAGTGGAAGAGATGGACAGGTGCCGCACTGGCGATTGATCTGGATCTCTGTTTTCATTAGCTCGAAACCTAGTATACAGGAAGACGCTATAGGGAGCAAAAGGCAACTGGAGGGTCTTCCCTCAAGAAAGTCTTTATTGGGGGGGATGTCAATGTTACGCAGCAATGTTGACTCAAGCTGCAGCAGTCAAAGGATCCCATTCTTTACCCTGCATGGGCTGCAGCTGTTGTCCCACCATAAGCCTGAGAACCATCCTTCACAAAGGAACCCAACTGTGTGCAGCAGCATGGGGTCTGATGCCGAGAAGTTCAGATAAATACATCCCTGGGCTGAGAGAGCTTGCATGTGTGTGTGGAATTTATTGTGTTTATAGATACCGAGAGCCCTCCCGCCCACCCCTGAGGCAGGAAGTCTATAAAACATATTTGCAGGGTGCTCAGTTCCTGGAATGTGGGCTTGAAAATAAATAAAGGCATTCCTGCTCTTCACTCTGCCCTACTGGCCACTCACTTCTCACTCAGCCCAAAGCCCAGTAGGTTGTAGAAGCCAAAGGGAACGGTACTTTTTGGGGAGTGTTGACGCTGAGCGCTTCTTTTGAAATCCCATACAGGTGCTGGAGTGGGCACAGGAGAAAAGGAAGCTCAGTGTCCTACATATCCACGGTGTGTACACAAACCCCAGTGGGATAGTGCTCCACCCAGCCGGCTACCAGAATGTGCTACGCAACACAGAGGTTATGGTGAGATTTGCAGCCCTCTCTGGGCCTTGTTGTCTCTTGCTGAAGGATGAGTGCTGCCAGTATATAAGTCCGGGATGAGGACTCTGTGGCCCTCCAAATGTTGTTGGACTCCAACTCCCATCAGCCCCAGCCAGCAAGGCGGTTGGTTGGGGATGATACAACAACATCTGGAGGGTACAATTTCCTCATCCCTGATATGAGTATCAAGCCCTGAATGCTTCGAACAACTAGGAATGTCTTCTAAAGAACCCGCCAAACCAGACAGGTTCCCTTAACTATAAAGAAGGAGATTGTGCATAAACAGACTTTACACGTGTGCAGAGCCTGCTTATGCCAGATGTGCATACTATGGGTACAAGTCTTATCTGCACTGTACTGGTTTTTTTTTATTTATTTAAAAAAAATTATTACCTTTTAACAAATAATATCAAACATCAACATACATCAACAAAAAACAAAAAAACAAAACCAACAGTAACATACATAAAAACAAACCTATATCCTTTAAACCTAATCCTCCTTCCTTTTCATTGTGGGTTGACTTCCCCCTGTCCTCCCTTCCTGCGTTCCATGTATATCATCTTTAGTAATTTCTTGACATCATTTAAAAAACATTTTTAATTAATTACACTTAATATTTCTTCTTATCTTAAATCCTTATCATTAATTCCAACTATCAAACCTTATATCTATCTTCTACAGCCTCCTTTATCTTCCAGCTTACTTCTACTCTTTAATCTTATAATACTTTTAAAAATATAATTTAAATTTCTTGCAATCTTCTTCCACCGCTTTCTCCCTCTGGTCACGGATTTTCCCGGTCAGCTCAGCAAGTTCCATATAGTCCATCATTTTCATCTGCCATGCACTGTACTGGTTTTTAATTCAAATGTGCGCACACACACACACACACACACACACACACACACACACACCTTCTTGTGTAATTAAGTCGCATATTAACTTCTTGTTTATGCATACAGAGAGCTGGAACAGGATATAGAGTTGATACCAATTAGTGCTTTTAACTGTCAACAAATTTAACAGCTCAGTAGCAAGTCACTGGAATGGCAGATGGTGTGATGCATGAAGGCAACTGCACAAACTGGAGACATCTGAAAGCATCCCTGTATAGGGAAGTTTTTAATGTGTGATGTCTTACTGTGTTTTAATTTGTTGGCAGCCGCTCAGAGTGACAGGGCTAACCCAGTCAGGTGGGCGACATACAAACAATACTACTACTATTACTAATTTATTGCACTTGAAACCAGAAAGGAATTATCAATTCAGATTGACTAGTGACTGGATGGCTGCTCGTGTTTTTGTTTGTGTGTAGGTATAAGGAGAGTTAGACTTCTCCTGCCCACCATGGCTTGACTCAAAAGTGGACAAGGCTGGGGTGACTTTGCTGGGCTTTCTAGCCACTCAAATTAGGGGTGAGGACGTTGTAGTGCTCTTGTTGATCCCTAAGGATTGGGGAACCTATGGCTCTCCAGCTGTTGCTAGAATCCAACTCCCACTAGCTGCAGCCCACATAACAAATGGTCAGGGATGTTGGGAAATGGTAGGACATCTGGAGGTCCACTGGTTCTTCATCCCTGCACCATATAATTCTTGCTTTTGTTACATGGAGCTAGCCAAGCTGACCTTTTGGTTCCTTCCAATTCTAAAACTCCACCGTCCTAATGAAAGTCAGGATTCTGTACACTTTCCCTTTTCCCTTCCCTTTCCTAAAGCGAGAGATCCAGAAGCTGTATGAAGCCAAATCGTTCCTGTTCCTGGGCTGTGGCTGGACTGTGGACGATACAACTTTCCAAGCCCTCTTCCTAGAAGCTGTGAAGCACAAATCTGATCTGGAGCATTTTATGCTCGTGCGCCGTGGGGATGTGGACGAGTTCAAGAAGCTCCGAGAAAACATGCTGGACAAAGGGATTAAAGTGATTTCATACGGGAACGAATATGCAGATTTGCCTGATTATTTTGAGAGGCTGGCAAACGAAATCTCCAGCCGGGGTCGAGCAGGTAAGAGGACTGGCAGTCTTCCTAGTGCAGGGAAGGGGAGCCTACAGACATTCAGATCTTGCTGAACTCCAGCTCCCATTAGCCCTGACCATTGACCATTCCATCTGGGGCTGATGGGAATTGAAGTCCCAAACCTATCTGTAGCCCTCTAACATTGCGTCTTTTCTTGGATTTTGACTATCACATTCATATCTCACGTTGCTTCCCTTTAACTTGAGGTGGTCTAGAAGGGATCCCCCCTGGGTCTGTTGTCTAGGCACTCACCAGATCCAGATCTGCTTAGTTTCAGCCAGGTTACGGCCTCGCATGCCTTCAGAGCACTGAAACCTCTGTGTGGGCATTACGAATGTGTAGTACCAGACCCACAATTTGGCTCCCGTGAGCACCCTTGCTTTTATTGAAACCAAAAAATCAAGAAGCCAAACGTGAACGAAGCAAGACTTTTAGAGGTTGGGTGGAAAAAGAGGGGCTTCTGTGTCTTGTATTGCTCTTTGCTCCACCTCATCGTAGCAAAACCAGCATAATGTATACCTGAAGGAGCGTCTCCACCCCCATCATTCAGCCCGGACACTGAGGTCCAGCGCCGAGGGCCTTCTGGCGGTTCCCTCACTGCGAGAAGCAAAGCTACAGGGAACCAGGCAGAGGGCCTTTTCGGTAGTGGCGCCCGCCCTGTGGAACCTCCCAGCAGAGGTCAAAGAGATAAACAACTATCTGACATTCAGAAAATACCTGAAGGCACCCCTGTTTAGGGAAGTTTTAAACCTGTGATATTTTAATGTATTTTAATATCTGTTGGAGGGCGCCCAGAATGGCTGGGGGGACCCAGCCAGATGGGCGGGGTACAAATAATAAATTATTATTATTATTATTATTATTATTATTATTATTATTATTATTGTATGCAGCTGTATACATTAAGCAAATTAAGTGCATTTGCATAACTTTATACAAGAGGTCAGAAGCATGGAACACTTGTTAGCTATTTCTGATTAAGAAAAATATGTGCCTTACACAAGTAGTTGAAAATAAATCTTTACTTGTCAGGCTGGCGACAAGTACTACTTGCAAACTCCTCTAGGCAGCATCTAAATCGGGGGTAGGCAACCTAAGGCCTGTGGGCCGTATGCGAACCAATTGCCTTCTCAATCCAGCCCACGGACAGTCTGGGAATCAGCGTGTTTTTACATGAGTAGAATGTGTCCTTTTATTTAAAATGCATCTCTGGGTTATTTGTGGGGCATAGGAATTCGTTCATTTTTTTCCCTTCAAAATATAGTCCAGCCCACCACATCGTCTGAGGGACGGTGGACCGGCCCACGGTTGAAAAAGGTTGCTGACCCCTGGTCTAAATGGAGTCTCCAAACCTCTCACCTTCAAAATCATGATAGAACAGGATAACTAACCAACCCCAAACTGCCAATTGTCAGCTACCACCTCCTTTCTCCAATACCATCTGCTCTTTGTAAAATAAATATATTCCCAATGAAATTCTAGAAGCATGGAAAGCTTCCCACACCAACACACTCTTTATATAAAGAATGACAGCTGAGAGTTGGAAGCTGCCAAAAGGGGCTGGATGCAGCCTTTCCGAAGATTCCTGTGGGTGTCTCCTTGTCACAATATTTTAAGCAAATGACTTACCACCTCCCCTCCCCCCATAATACCTTTTATAAATGGGCTCGATCCAAAGGGAAACCATTCTGGGAGGGAAAGGGGTTGTGTCCCACTAAGTTCTGCCCGGAGTAGAACCATAGAAATGCCTGAACCCAAGTAAGTCAAGACACGGACTCCCAACAGGTCTACTCAGAGTAGGACTAGCATCGGCTACAACTCAAGACTGCTGGTGAAGTTTGGGAGGCTAGCATAGATGCAAGATGCGCTCACACATTTTCTGTGGGTCACTGCTAACATGTCACCTCCAAATAACTTCGATTCCCCACCCCCTTTCCAGGTCCACCTCGGGAGGGACAGCTAAATGGCGTGGCTGCAGCACACACGGAAATCAAAGGTAGGGAGCTTACTTAATACTCCAACACTCCTTAAGGCCAGCTCTGGAGAGACAAATTTTGCTAACCTGCAGCTACCACCACCCACCCTGAAGTGGGTGCTCTCTCGTGCATGATAAGAGCTCACGACTTAAGAAGGTATCTTGCAGAAAGTGGAAGATTCCTTAGTAAGAACGTGTGAGGACACCTTCCTGCCTCCAAACTGCAACGTGCAGTGTTCAAGCTATGGTGGTAGCAGGCTTCTGGAAAGGAAAGCAGTAGTGATACCAGTGGAGGATTTGTTCTGCTGTTCATGTGGGCTAATTTGGAACTTGTCTTGTTTCTTAAGGTGGAAGGTTTTATTTTAAGGGACTTTCCACATTATCACAACTCAGCTCAGCCTGGGTAAGAACTTCGTTAAAGCTGGAAGCAGTAGGACGCCTAGGCAGCTAATTTTGTCAGATTGTGCCAGAGAGGAGGGAAGTTTTGGCCCTCCAGATGTTGTTGAACTCCCAGTTCACATGAAACCCAACCGGCATGGCGAATGGTGCGGAATGATAGGAGCTGATAGGAGAGCAACAATATCTGGAGAGGCAAAGATTCCCCTTAAACAGACCATAGAAAATCCTTGTGGAGTGATACTTAGCAACTGAGGATCATATCTGGCATTCTCTTATCCACTAGCGCAAGAGCCCTAACACCAGTGGATCGCCAGAGGTTAAAGACTGTGCAACACTTGGGCTAGCGGAAACTCGTGCAATGTCCGATTCTTGTGCAGTCTGTTGCACAACCACCTTTGGTAGTGTGCTTGTGCTCTCCCTTGTGCGACAAGCATACCGCTAAGCAACTTCTAACTTAGCACTACGTTGGATGCAACTTGCATCCGTTTGAGCAATATTGTTCCAGATTAGCGAATCCTCTCCCTCCTTAACAAGACTCCCTGGGCATGGGAACAGGAAGCGCAAGTTATAGTTGGGATGCAACAACAGAGCATGCGCGGCAAGTGTTCCTATGTCTTCCTGTACCCGTTGCAAGGCTGAATACCACTCCACAAACCCCTGTGCGGGCATTATTCCTGAATTGGGAATGTAAACACTAGTAGGGAATATCAGGAGAGCACACATACTAGCCCTGCTCCTAGCCTTCCTGTCTGCGCCAGCCCCAATATTTCCTACCAACCCCTCCCCCCCCCAAAAAAAGACCCTCCGTGTTGAATGGCGGTTTGAAGGGGCTTGCAAGAGCCTTCGACCGAGTGCTCTTAGGAGCCTCCGCATAATCATGAGTCTTGAGCAGGTGGGGTTCACACTCACATAAGCCTCTAAGCAGTCAGATGCATGTGGAAATCGCCTTTAGACTTCCTGCTCAATGCCCCTTAGTTGTGCTTTGAACAGGGCCAAACCTAGTCCCAAATGTTTAAGAATGGAAGCCATATGAATAATGTGACTAATACGGAGGGGGGCCATTTGCCCAGTCGCAAGTGACCGTGTCTGCCGTTTTAATTTCTCCAAGAGCTGGTTTGCCATCCAACCCTGTTCCCCCTTTTAACCAGCTCCTTTTGTTACTAACCCTCTCTAGTTGTCCATGGGTTTTGTTAGGATCTCTCCTACTGCCTTCGGTTTTAAGGCCAGTGTCCAAAATATCTGCCCAGGTGACATCCGAAGACACTAATTCTACACAGGGTACAGCAGGCGAGAACGTAAAGCACTCCCATCTGAGCAACACCATCGTACAGGTTAACCCTTCTGCTAATGATTTAAAAGCAAGATGCTGACAAGCTCCTTGTAAGACGTGACTATCTCAAACGTTGCTTAGGGAAGAAAAAGCACTGCCTTTGCCGCAGTTGGTTCTTGGAAGGGCCCAATTTTTTGTTCTAGCTGCTGCCCCATCAACATGAAACTGTAAAGCAAACTTTTGGACTCGGCAACTTGTCTTGGACCCTTTGGATCTGGGCATGGAGATTTGTCTTATCAATGTGATGTCGTGTTTGTTTGTTTTCTATTTAAGGTTGTATCTGCAGAGAGATCCATCCTCTCTCCCACTGAGCAAGAGTTTGCTACTAGTGCTTTTGTATTCTGTAAGGGTTTCAACTAAAATGCAAGCATTTTTTAAAAAATTACTTGAAGCTCTAGTTTTCTAAGTCTTTTCTTTATACAGTGTTTTATATGTTTGGAGCTATAATAAAAAACGGATGTTCACTTATCTCTGGCTTAAGAGTGACTTTAGACAAATTCATGGTGGAAGCGATGGCTAGAGAGGCAAAGTAGCTGTGACATGGGGTGGTCCCTAGAGACTTCATGCTCCCAAGTATGGAAGGTGGGAAGGCGATGTTACATGCGGTGCAGTTTTCATCTGCTGCAGAAGAATTCCTACGTTCTCTGGATTGTATGGGAGCTCACTGAGGACATGAAACTGGGCTAAATGAGAGGGTCTTGTAAGCCGCCTCCTAGGAAACAGAGTTGAGGCAGCAGACCTTAAAGTCACAAACCAGCCACTTGCCATGCATTAAGAGAAACCTCTATGTTTGCAGAGGATCCTGGGGAGCTTCCAAAGATGTACATCAGGTTCACAGAGAACTTGCCTGCAGCCATGCATTGCAGGGGAAAGATCAGCAAGAAAGGGATCAGTCCTAGGGAGTTTGCTTGTCATTCCTGGTCTCTTGGAAGCAAGCTGAGGGTTTTCTGGAACAGTTTGAAGCGCTGGATTTTTATGCTGCTGCGCCTAACAAAGGAAATAACGTGCGTTTCTTTCTTTCTTTTTTAATGAAGTTTTATTATATAAATTACCTTTTAGCAGACAGCATTCAACTTATTGCACTAGAGCACATCTGCAATACCGAGCTACGAGACATCTTCATAGAGAGTTTTGTAGTATTTAACATAGCACTTTATACCAGGATCAAGAGGCACTCTGAAGGGAGGGGGCAGAAAAGCAGCAAGCACCCACCAGTAAATTCCTGTCACAGACTGGTTTAGAAAAGCAAACGCCAGTGCAGGCGGGAGAGCATGCAAAGGCTTGTGTTGACCAGTTTCATTCCATCCTCTGATGATTAGGTGGGAGGTGAGGCCGGGATTTATGGGACCAGAATCCTGTGTCAGCAGCAAGGGCAGTTGTTCATTCATTACAGAATATACCCGCAATTCCTCTAATTATCCACACAACCAGCT
This sequence comes from Darevskia mixta, assembly GCA_034641385.1. Lineage (NCBI taxonomy): Eukaryota > Metazoa > Chordata > Lepidosauria > Squamata > Lacertidae > Darevskia > Darevskia mixta. Next base: position 769,143 of record JAWWNH010000085.1, read on the forward strand.
CTTCCTGGAGGCAGAGATGTTTCCTCCCCCTCCCTTGGTTTGAATTAGGACTGTGCTGGGCAAAAGGATTATCTGAAGCATCGTAAGCCGAAAGCTTCCATTTTGCATTCAATAGTGTGCAAAGTTATAGCGTGTGCTCGCAGCAAAGGAATCGGAGGAAGAGTCTTGATAGCCAGCAGCAAGCACCACCGTTGTGTGAGAATGGGCCTGTAATTGAACCCCACCAGGGGAAAAAAAGCACCACGAAGCAGCTCACTGATCAGCTGGAGAGACATTATTAGAAAAAGAAAGGTATGTCGCACACCCACACCCCCACTTGCAAATATGTGATTAGGATGGTATCACGGGTTCCTGCATTTTTCACACAAATGCTACAGTCTGGGGCAGTGTCTGGAGGGCCCTGCTGTAAAGAGTCCCACTGACAGTAGAAAGAAGGACCATTTTAAGGCATCAACAGCCACCCTGTTAAGCAGGAATTCACTCTGGTATCTATCTTCCTTTTTTTTTGGTTTGAAAGCTTTGGTGAACTACTGTGATCAAAGCAATCGGCAAATGTGAAGCTTGATAAGAGCAGAGCTGCCCGTGGGCAGTATCCGCTCTACCCCATGGCCGGAGAGAAGAGCTTTAAAAGACAGCAGAGTTCATAGATAGTGGCAGAACAATCCCCCGCCCCACAAAGTCTTTATCGCACACGCTAACCTGGGATGGAAGGGGGGGGGGAGGGAACCAAAGCTCTGGCTTTGGACTGTCTAAGCAGGCAGAATGAAGGGAAACAGGAAAGAGGGCTCAGCAGGAATAAGTGAAGACAACCCCGGAACACTTTTAGAGCCAATGTGTACGAAAGTAAGTAGAATTGAAAGGAAGACAGGCACCTCTTGCTACAATTAAACCCACGCATCACATCAAGGAAGGTGTGTGTTAGCAAAATCAAGAGGAGAAGGACCAAAAGCCAGGTAAGCAGCTTTTTTCTAGCATCCCTCCATTCTGTGTTGCACTATGCCAAAAACGGGGGGGGGGGGGAGTAGGTTTCTAAAAACAGTCACGCTGGAAAGCACATTCTGAGACATCTGCAGACAGGAATTTGGTGCAATAACTGGTGGTTAGGCCTTCATGAGAGCAGCAACCACAGCCTTGGCATTAAGGCTACGCAGGTCACAGTAGGTCTGTCCAGTACCCACAAACACGATTGGTTTACTAGTGATGTATGTCATGGAAATTGCAGCGCCAACCTGGGGAGAAAAGGAGCAGCTGTTAGTGTAGGAAAGGCCGCTATAGTATCATTGTGTACAGTGAAATTGCATTGGGGGGTGGTGGTTAAGAAATCCTTGCTATTTCCATGGTTACAGCCTCTCATTTAAAAAAAAAAAAAAGCTACTAAATGTGCTTTGTGTCTAGTCCACTAGGTTGGGGAAGGCTGGTCTAGGATGTGGGAGATACACCTACTGATGTTAACCAATTTTTCTCCCTCCTAAGGGTGCATCTCTTACCATATGGGGATTTTAAAAGGGCATTTTCCCCCAATGAACCTGCCTTGATCCTTGGTCATCTGCTCAGACTGCCACCTCGATAAAAGAAGATGGACACCACTGTGGAATACTCTTCCCCAACAAGGAAGCTCCTCCAGTTCACGCGTGAGCCTAAAAGGCCTTCGGGGCTCGCTCACTGTCACAGGGCTGGGCAGTGCATCTCGGCTGTTCTTCCTACTCTAAGGTGGGGAGGAAGGAACAGCCGAGAAACATTCCAGACATCGTGATAAATCAGCATATAACTGGTATTTAGCTGCCGATCTATCACAATGTTGAAAACCAAATGTTGACCCAGCCCTAGTGTATAGGCTCCAGCTATGCCTTCCCTGCAGCCACATCACAAGGCTGCTTTTTTAAAAAATCCAGGAGAAAGGTTCAGCAGTATGTGGCATAGCACTTAACTGAACATTTTAGAAAGGGAAACACATTACGGGCCCCAGAAAGCCCTTCTGTAACTTAAAAGAGGCTTGCCGGATCATAATCTAGAAACAATCGAAAGCTCCAGGTGGCAGAACAGCACAAAACTGGAAGGGAATAATCCCACGGATGGAAGAAAGATGTTATTTAGTAAGCCTTCCAAAATTATCCAGTGCTTTTTGATTCTGTTCAGTTCTTCAGAGAACTGTGTTTACTAAAATGCCCACAGAAAAAGCTTATTAGCTGGTAAAAACTGGCAAAGCAAAGGGGGGGGGACCTTTTCAGCCCAATGACCATATTATCATTGAGTATCGGGGGGGGGGGCACATGCCAGTGGTGGACAGGGCCAAAGGTTTGTGTGGGTGAAGCAACAGATATGACTCCTCCCTTTGTGGAATGGCTAGGTAAGGTAATGTTTATTACGGCCATTGGCCCATAGAAGTGGAATGGCTACATTCCACCCATATGAGAAGATCAGGTCTTCCCTCCCCAACACACCTCTCCATCCAGGCAAGCGAGAGGCATTATCACAGTTCAACCACATATTCCAACCAGGCAAAAGCACTCGAGAGAGTAGAGCAAAGCCAGTGAGAGGTGCAGCCTGGAGAGAGTGGGGGTTGGCCATGGAAGACAGGAGGCCTGGTGGACCACATCTGGCCTGCAGGCCTAACATTCCCCACCTGCCTGGAGCCATACCAATTTTTTTTTTAAAAAAAATGCTGCTTTTTCCATCAAAAAAGAAAAACTCCCTCCGAACCCCCAAACAATTGCAACCTATGTGCCCCATTTACCTTGTCGTCTATGGTATCAAATTTGGTGAGCACTATTCCGTCAATGAGGCGTGGGGTCTGAGCCATGGAGTGATCAGCAAGGGCTTTGTTGAACTTGACCTGGTGTAGGGGAAGCAAACGGTGAAACAGGTTTGGCAACGTTCTTGCACAAGGCTCACTGATGGGCTGTACGCATGTCTGCTTACACACAGGTATTGTGACTATTTTTACCAATTTATGTTGCAGTCAACGTCTAATTGCCACTAAGTACGAATGCAGTTGGGGGGAGGTGGTCTTTGGTGATCCCCAGCACTTCCCCCATGCTATGATGTATGTGCCCATACAGGCAACTCGCCACACATACACACACACTCAACTTGGGTGCATTCAGTTTTTCACGCCTGGCAAATAAATAAATAAATAAATAAATTGGAAGGGGGCGGGCGTTTGGGGGAGAACCTTCACAATCCTGCATGTCACTGAACCCAAAGTGCTTTGACAATAAGCAATTTTGGCTTTAGGTGCTACCCCTGGGCCATGTCCCCAGTGTAATAGGAGAGTTGCCTGTACAGTCGTACCTTGGAAGTCGAACGAAATCCGTTCCGGAAGTCCGTTTGACTTCCGAAACATTCAGAAACCATGGCAGCCAATCGGAAGCCCCGTAAGCCCCGTTGGAAGTTCGGGTTCCAAAAACATTCGCCAACGAGCCAAAACGTCCGAGTTCAGGATCCAAAGTAAGACTGTACTACATACTTGTTGCGTGCAAACAGACATGACTACTTCTAGGTATACCATTGTTGTGTACAGAAGCACTCAAAAGGAGGTATGCATTTTTCACCTCTTGAGTTTTGAATCTTAACTAGTAATCTGAGGAACTAACCAGCTGATCCACAGCCTCATTTCCCACCAAGGCTTCCCCCACAAACAGGACAAGGTCAGGGGTGTTGACTGCAATGAGCTTAGCCAGAGCTGTCATCAAAGGAGCATTGTCTTGCATACGGCCTGCTGTGTCCACCAAGACCACATCGAAACCTTGGTTACGTGCTGAGAAGATAAAAAGGATAGATTTATTTGAAGGAATAGATAAATCCAGCAACAGCTGGGGGGAAGGGGAATCCAAGCCTACAGCTTTGAATGGGAGTTGCTTTCGGATTTACCAGCTGGCTTTTTTTAAATGAAATGAAGTGCAAAGCAGAGCCAGCATACACCCAAAGTAAGTGTTCCGAGTGTGTGTGGCAGGTCTGGTAAATTTTCTAGTGGAAACTGGAGTACAAAACAAGAGTATTCTTTACCGCTTATTCCGCTCTATGATCCTATGTCAGGAACTGCAAAATTCTGCAAATGAATCAGATCTGCCTAATGTTTACATTTCTCCCACCCTCAGATTAAAACTCTACTCTGTTGGCTATTGCCTTCCTCAAATCTCATTGCTCATTGCCCAAACGTTTTCAGGCTTGCCTTCATAGCCATAAATATTAACATTTTTTTAAAAGTCTGTTTCTCAGGATGCCAAATACTGTTCTTTATACAGGATTCCCAAACTGAGGATGTTTCTATCCCTTATGAGTGTCAGGGACCCTTCTATTCACTCAACCTGAAGCCTTCCTGGTTATGGCTAGAATAACAGATTAGGCAGAGCTATAAATCACATTCCTTCTCTTGCAGAGGACGAGAAGGAACTGGATTTAGGGTGGTTGAGATGTTCCCACAGGCCAGTCCCGCTGCTTCCTATTGGCTGGAGAGGAGAGTATTTAGCATCTGGAATATCCCCAGATTTTGGGGGGAGTGAGAGGGGGAAGCAACAGGAAAAAGAGATTTCAGCTACAGGCATGCAGTGACTAGGATTGCTGAGGAAGACATGAAGGGTTCAGAAATAAGGGGGAAGCAGGGAGAAAGGCCTCACCATACGAAATGGCCTCCATGGCAATGCCGGCCGCATCCTTCCCATATCCCTTCTCATAAAGCTGCACCATTGTGCGGCCGCTGTGGCTTTCTGGAGGGTGAAGAGCATTCAAGCGGCGAGTGTGAGTCCGCAGCTGCTCTACAGCACCAGCACGGAATGTGTCGCAGGCCGCAATGAGGACACTAAAACCGTTTTCAATCAGCCAGAACGAGATCTGGGGGGCAGGCAGAAGAATGTTACCGCTTCCATCACCTACCATCAAGCATCTCTACGCGACTTCCCAATGGCACCTCGCAGCTTTGCTTCCTGCCAAGTAATAACAAGGCTGTAGATATGCAGCACCTCTGCTGTGCCAGCCCCCCTTAATGCTGGTCAGATGCAGAAATTCGGCGTCCAAATAAACTTTTATTGCTAGAAAGATCTGCTTGGAATATGGGCAGATCGCCTTGCAAAATGTGGAAAGTGAAAATGAACACGTGCCCCCGCACAGGCGAGGGTTGGTGGGTGCATAGCATGTGCATCACTGAATTACTGAACACTTGATGACACTTAGGTGAATGTCTGAACCCTTTGTTGAAAAGCATGGCTTGCAGGTGGACAATGGTGATATATATGAATGTTCTGTCGGTAGCATCACATCCATGCAGGCAAGCCATGTGTTTATGCTGCAGTCGATGTGTGAAGAAGATAAACGCATGAACCAGCCCTTTGCGTCTGAGAACATAAAATGCTGAGAACACGAGACGAGATTTTATGGGCACACTGACGGCTACGACATTTGCAAATGCCATAATACTTTAGAAGCTGAGACTGAGAATTCTACCAAGAAGCTGTGGGTGAAACATCATTGCTTCAGAAGCTAGATATGGGCTACCAGGAAAATGCTAATTTGTAGCACTTCAGGTCTCAGTCCAACTTCAAATCACCTTCTTGATGCTTCCTCATTAGACAGAATAAATTTTAGATTTCGACAGGGAGAGAGAAAAGTGGACAACATGTAACAGCAAATGGGAAAGGGCTGCAACTCAGTCGCAGAGCATCTGCTTTGAGCGCAGAAGATTCCCAGTTCTATCCCTGGCCTCTCTCTTGAGAATCCCTGCCAATCAGCACAGAAAATACTGAGCTGGATAAACCAATGTTTGCTAGCGCAATGCTTTATATATCAGGAGATCTCTTGAGCAAGGGTTGGGGGCCTTCCATTTAGATCTCCATGATATGACCAGACATGCCACCATCTTCCTCTTTGCCTTGTGCAATAGCAACGGTGCTCTACCATCCTGTATTACCCAAACCTGAGCCGGTTTCCCTCCCAACTTCACCCAGTTCCCAAAATCCACGCACATGCAGCCCCTTCCAAGTACCTTGGCCAAGTTAGTTGACTTGCCAACTCCATTGACACCGCAGAAAGTGATGACATAAGGTCGACGGTGACGCTGGGCGTCCATCACAGAGCGCAAAACATCCACCCGCCGCTGAGGCTGCAGGATCTGCACCAGGGATTCTTGAAGGGCCTGCTTCACAGTTGAGGTCACCGCTGGGAAGTTGGAAGCACATTGTCATTTTTAGATTGAAGGGCCCCACATACTCTTTCCCACACTTATCCCACCTTATAATCGAAAGTGCATCAAGGTAAACTGTGATGTGATCAGGCCCAGCTCTGCTTTCCTTGCAGAAATGATGCTGTGTCCATTTCAGGAGGACCAGGATGAAGCATCTGGACAACAGGAATGCAAAAGTTCCCATTTCCTCTCCAAACGAGCTTGGTTGCTCCACATCTGGTCTTAGGTTTGACCTACCCTTCTCTGAGGATCATTGGCCTACCACTCTTCTGATTGTGTTCAGTATTCTGTGCAAGTATTCAACTGACAGGGCACTCCAGGGCTCATGATTTTCAGTCACTCTCACAGCCCCTCTTTATAAGCCATCACCTTTCTGTAGTAACATTGATTTTTTTCTTTAATAAGTGATATATTTGTACAGCTTGCTCTTGTGGCCGTTGGGCAAGCAAAGCAGCTTCACAACACAAGAAACAGAAAAACAGAAAATGGGCCATCTGAATCAAATGCTTCTGTGTCCAAAATCCATTTCTACCACATGTTAAGTTGCATCAGCATTCTCTGACAACGTCAGCCTTCTTTGCTAGAGGATCCAATCCCTCTTCTCTGTGAGAGAAGTCAAAACTTACAAATGCCAAGGATATAAATCTGCCCTTCACAAAATCCTGCAGGGTGTGCTTTCAAATAAGTCTCCCACACACTGGTGGCATCCAGAAATACAGAAGGCTAAGCATTCATGAACCCACAGGGAAGCAGATTCCCAATGGACAAATCCACTTTGGGTTATTTCTTCCCCCATTCCAGCAGCAGCAGCAGCAGCAGCCAAACATGCCAGCTGGAGACAAGGTTAAGCAAGCAACAAGACTCTAGCATAGGCAGCTGGGGAGACAATAATAAAAATGGTAACTACTCACATTTGGTGAGCAGCAGTTGCACCCTGACCCTGACCACATTTACTGAGTGAGGAATTTGCTTCCACAAGAGCAGATCTATGGTGAAACTGGGAAGGAACACATTGGTACAGGGTACCAACAAAATATATTGGAGTAAAACGAAGGCACAGCCTGGTAACATTCTAGAAACACTGTGCCCATAAGTGGGCTTATGCGTGTGTAAAGGTAAAGGTACCCCTGACCATTAGGTTCAGTCACAGACGACTCAGGGGTTGCACACTCATCTCGCTCTATAGGCCGAGGGAGCCAGCGTACAGATTCCTAAGCCGCTTCTGATGAACCAGAGCAGCGCACGGAAACACCATTTACCTTCCTGCCGGAGCAGTACCTATTTATCTACTTGCACTTTGATGTGCTTTCGAACTGCTAGGTTGGCAGGAGCATGGACTGAACAACGGGAGCTCACCCCGTCGTGGGGATTCGAACCGCTGACCTTCTGATCTGCAAGCCCTAGGCTCTGTGGTGTAGTGTCCCACATATACTGTACAATGTGTAGTATTACTTTCTTTTGTACATGATGTCCTGGACTTCCACAACCCTTCCTAATCCTTTTCAGGGATGGAACAACAACGACACACACAAACATACAAGTGGACTTTGGCACACTGGCATCACATGTTATAGAGTATGTGGCTGCTGTACAGTCTTTCCTGGTATGGAATTGTCAGTTTCACTAAAGACCTGTTCTCACAATCTAATTTGGTTTCTTTTAGACACAATGGGTAGTATCCAGCGAAATAGATCAGCTTGCAGAAGGGCTTTTGGCTGCACAACAGAACTTGCCCCCCCTTCTCCCCATGAGCCCTACTAAACCTTTTCTTGTGAGGTTGAGGGTTTCTCCTCAACACTCCAGAGCAGATTTGGGGAGGGAGAAGAGAGAAAGCAGGAGTTCTGCTGTGCAAGTGGAAATCTTGGCTCTAGTGGATTTGCTTTGTTGGACACCACTCAAGGATTTTGTTTTGAAATCACGAGCATTTGGGCATATATCCGAGGAAAGTAATGTCACCAGACTACAGTACACGCTAAGGCATGCAAAAAACAAAGCAAAACAAAGGGGAACTTACTGGTAAAGGTGCCCATCACTTTCCCTTCCAGCTTTGTTGCAACTGATTCACAGAGTTGGACAGCAATCTCAGCTGCAACGTTCTTAGCTTTGGGAAGGAGGGGGGAAAACAGCAAGTTAAGATTGTTATGCTGCTAAGTTCACACTATTTGGTGAATGATTTGTTTATGTTCTCTAAAATGGAAATTTATATTAACTGGTAGTTTATGCTTCTCCAAGGGTGGGAGATGACATTTTAACCACCTAGCAACACTACTGGATGGCAATGTTCGGGTAGTGATAAAGCGGGATATCAAATCCAAACTCCTCTTCTTCTTCTACTACTACTACTACTTCTACTACTACTACGAAGGGGCCCTAGGTGAAACCCGCAACTACCGCCTAAATTTCAGCATCCTGTGATGACTAACCTAGGGTGGGAGATGCTCAACAGCGATTTGAACTTGGAATATTCACATCCAAGTCAACCCACTGCACCTCCAAACCTAGTAGGCAAAATTCAGCCAGGCATCATAGGACGCTGAAATTCAGACAGTAGTTACAAAAAGCATCTAGGGTCCATATGTAGGCGGCCTCAAGTTCCAGAGAGGAAGTGTGAAGTATTGCTATGAGAAACTAAAGAAAAAGAGAGATAACAGGTGGCTGTAGAAGGCATTACTAGTCCCCCAAGAGAAGAAAAGGACCTGCAGCCAATGGACAATTCTACTAACCTGCTGTTGTCACCAACAGGTATGCTCTATTAAAAGACACCTAAAGTCGCCAATAAAGGGGTATGAAACCCCAGTTTGAAATTCAATCCACTTTACTTATGACCGGTGTGGGAAATGTGGAGCACTCACAGCTCACTTGCTGAACTTTCTGATATTATAAAAATAAGCTTTCAAAACAAATAAGCTTACACTAAGCACTAGGGTGGCTGCTTACAAGCCCAACATCCAATGTGCTTGGATTGTAAAAGTAAAGGTAATGGTAAAGGACCCCTGACAGTTAAGTCCAGTCGCAAACGACTCTGGGGTTGCGGCGCTCATCTCGCTTTACTGGCAGAGGGAGCTGATGTTTGTCCAGTTTTTCCGGGTCATGTGGCCAGCATGACTCAGCCGCTTCTGGCGAAACCAGAGCAGTGCACGGAAACGTTTACCTTCCCACCGGAGCGGTACCTATTGATCTACTTGCACTCTGACGTGCTTTTGAACTGCTAGGTTGGCAGGAGCTGGGACCAAGCAACGGGAGCTCACCCCGTCTTGGGGATTTGAACCGCCGACCTTTCGATCGGCTCAGTGGTTTAGACCTCAGCACCGGAGTAGCCAATTCTGACAGCTGATGGTGTGAATGTCTGGATGCTACAATTGACAAGGATGTGAAGTAGAGAACGGTGTTTTGAAAACAGGATAAAAGAAGGAGCTTAGGGTACCAGCAGCACAGAATCTACTTTGTAAGAACTTCAGCAACTAGCCATCCTTGTCCCAGGCTTCCTTCCAACTCTGCTTCTGCTTAGCCTTCAGAAAGTTCAGTGACCTTTTCTAAAACCCAACTAACGACATAGTCAACCTTAGACCCTTCATAAGCACAGCTCACCACAAATTGCATGGGAAGTGGGCAGCATCCAGCCCATTGCCACCAAATTGAGCCCCCAACAGCCTGGTTCCAGAGGAAGCCAAACGTACCAATCAGGTGATCCTTCATCTTTTCCAACACAGGGTCCATGTCCTCTCTGGATAAGCTTTTGGAGCCCACAAGACCCTTAAGCATCCCAAACATGCCTCCAAGGCCACCCTTCTTTGCACTGGCAAGAAGAAGATAGTGTTATGATGTTACAGGAGGGAAAATGTCAATTAAACAAAAGGTTTCATTTAAGTCAACACAGAAGAACAGCTTTAGTGAGGGACCTTACCTTGCACCTGAAGAGTTCTGAACCACCTTCTCTTCCTCAGTTTCCTCTTCACTCTCATATTCAAGATCACGGAGACGGCCAGGCTCACGGTTGCGATCCCCAAGGACCTGCGGTGGAGGATAAAAGAGGTCAGGAATTACGTAAGCCTTCTTTGTTGCGTCTCACTACTCTAAGCAGCTCAGGCTGCCTCCATGTGAACCTTAAGTTACTTCTGGAGGGTGCATTTCCTTCTGTACTCTTTACACATGTTCTAAGAACAAGAGGCTCACGGTGCTGTTTCTCCTTGATGATCACATCCAGCAGAGGATATCCCAGAATCAGTGCTCTATAGTAAAAGTTGCCCCACATTCTCTATAGGGGATGGGGAACCTTTGGCCTGTGGATCAGATGGTGGCCTCAGTGACTCTGTCCAGCCTGAAGGGGTCTCCCCAGGCCAAGCCTCTCAGTAGCTCTGCTCTGAGCTCTTATCAAGTGTTTTTGCTTGACTGGAATGTGTCCCTGAATTGTGGGAAATGCCTCTGGCATTTGTGTGTCTGGAAGCTCAGAGTCACATCCATGGCCCCAGGAAGGTTTCCCATGAGGGAATGCGGCCCTTGGCTGAAAAAGGCTCCTCCCCCCTTCTGCTCTATGATGGGACAGGGAATTCTGGGAAGCAGAGAGAGCAGTACAGGCACACCTGCATACTTTGTTTCATAGTGCAGATATTACAGAATGATGCATAGCACAGAGAAAGTAGGTAAAGTTAATTCTCCCTCTCTCATAACACTAGGTGTGGGCACGCAGTGAAGCTGAATCCTGGAAGATTTGGGAGAGATAAAAGGAACCAGGGTGGATTTGATTTAAATCAAATTGATTTAAATCACTAGTCAGTAAGACCTGATTTAAAAATTTTTTTACAGAAAGACTCATTCTTGCTGGTATAATCTTAATATTTACAACCATATGAAGGTTTCATTTTTGGAATAATAATTTTTCAGAGTAGTTTTTACAGTTATATCAAACATTACTGATTTGGTTATACTACTAGAAATACATAGACAGATAATTATGAAATTATGGTGAGGTTTAATAAGTTAACTGTTTATATTTGGACAACTTTTCTGCTGTACTTTATTGGAAGGAGAAAAATAATCATTTCCTTAATAACCATTTAAACAATTTATTTAACTAAAACAATAACATGATAGCATATGTATCCATGTTTGTTAACTGATGTGGTTAAACATTAAAAAAAAAAACTTAGACTGAGTTTTAGCACACTTGATAAACTTAAAACAAATCCTTATTTCCTGATGAATAGCCTTTGGACTACAATGTAACTTAAATAGAAGACTATATTTAGAAAGATTTTTCCTCCAAAAGCATTTTATTTTGAAATTCAATTAAAATCAAAAAAATCAGATTTAAATCAAAAAAATCTGATTTTTTTCATTTTTATTTTAAAAAATCATTGATTTTTATCCACCCTGAAAGGAACTGCTACTTCATACAGTGAGTAGTTTAACTTGGAATTTGCTCCCATGAGAAGCAGTGATGCCTGCCAACTTGGATGGCTTTAAAAGATGATTAAACCAATTCATGGAGGGCAAGGCCATCTGCATCTAGTAACCACAATGGCACAGTTTGCTGGGAATCGCAAGTGAAGAGAGCTCTTGAGCTCAAGACCTGCTTGCATGCTTCCCACAGACATCTGACTGGCCATTGTGAGAACAGGATACTGGAATAGATGGGCCATGGATCTGATTCCAGCAGGCTCTTCTTATGCATTCTTCCTTTAAAAGGGAACCTGTACTTCTGTTCCTTTTTTTGGCTTTTATTCCTCTCCCAACAAAAGTCTTAAATGTCAAGAGCATCAAAAAACAAAATGTGATAGTCAAAATAAAAGTCAAGTCCTTGTGTGAATGGGGCCCCAAGTCACATCGGGTTAACAGTTGAGGCTACTTTGGCAACACTACTGTATTACAAGATTACTGCTAGCAGCAGCACTTGTGAAAGGGAGACACTAAGAATTACACTTCATCCATTTGCAGTTCTTCCCAGTAAATTCCTACGTTCAGTTTACCTAATCAACGGCCCCAATTAATCTTCTGTACAGTGTGGCTTGTTCATTGGTTAGGAAACCAAATCTGCTTTGATGACAAGAACTGCATGAAAACCCCACAATCAAGCTGCCCTGGTAAACTCTTGAAGATTTAAGAGCAAGGCATCTTAATGTAGCTCTGCAAAACTATGCACAGGCATGAAACAGAACCATCAGGATGTCTAGTGGCTGGGGACCTTACCATTTCTGGATCATACTCCTCCATGGGACAAGTGTCTGTGTTTCCATTGGTAGTGGAATTACTATAGTCAAGTACTTTGGCATTAGAGTTTCCCAGTTCCCACACTCTGGGCTTCTTCCCCTTGTCCTTCTGAGTGTCTGGCTTTGGAGACTTGCTAAGGAAGACAGAACAGAAACTCCAGTAGATCTTAGCAGTCAAGGAGGAAAAAACGGAACAGAATTCCTGCTCTGAATCACCAGTTAACCCTGAACTTTGCTGGGTCACAAACAATCATAGCAGGAAAGACTGAGTGTGCATTCTGCATTATGATTTCTTCTACCTATCAGTCCAAGAAAACACAATTCTCTAGAAAAACAAGGAAGCATACTCCAAGACAGTAAAACAAACTGGTGCTCAGAAGTCCACTTTGCTCCCAAGCCTGCTGCTGCCCAATTCATAAAACCACAGCAAGTGATTCTAGCCTCCCGCAACCCCTGGCTCAAAAGTAAGTTTTGGGTTTGTTTTCCCAATTCATTCCAGAACAGACACCTGCCGTGAAGACAGCTCAAATTAAGTTAGTCCTCAATTGTTAGGGTTTCGTAGTGCTTCTCACGAGTAACGACATCTAACTCAGGATCCTTATATTTACATCTAGGTTTATTTTTCAGATACAAGTCAGAGCTTAAGTTTCCATGACCATCTTAGTCACTCTCAGATTCCCGAAGTGGCGCTTTCGGGAACGCCTCCAACGTAAGAATTTGGGGACCCCTAGTCTCCTTCCGTTTCTGCTCCCTACGTAATCGGGGTGACGGGACCACCATTTCCCCCTCTGTCCCAGAACCGCTAATTTGGTGTTCGGATCTGGCAGCATCTGACAGCCCCTCCACCGCAAAGCTCATTTCCTGTCTCTCCCTCCCACCAGAGGACTCCGAGCCCCTTGAGCAGTGTTCAATGCTCGCAGCATCTGAGAGCCTTTCCTCCACCTCTACTGGCTCTCTGTTGCCCCCTGGTGTTCCCCTGACATCAATGAAGCGGTAAACCTTTGTCTGGGCTATATATGGACTGGTAGTAGCTCTCCAGGGTTTCAGAGAGAGGAAATTCCCAGCCCTACTAGAGATTGAATCTGGGACCTGCTGCATATAAAGCAGATGCTCTGCCCCCAAGCCATGGTCCTTCCTCTATGGACCAGGTGACCACCACCCAACTTCACCTCTCTGGATGCAAAGCCAAGGAAGATCCGATAGCGCTATTCATTAGCAATGGCCTTACTTACTTGGACTTCTCTCCCCCCTTCATGCGCTTCCTAAAGAATTCCTCCCGGTTCTTCTGCAGGATCTCATCCTTGGTCAGTTCTTCCCTGTCTCCAGCTGCAACGGGAGGATCCTGCTTAACAGCTGTGGTTGCTTTGGGGACGGTAGCTGCTTCATTTCCTGGAGCTGGGTGGGAGGCGGAAAGCACTATTTTAATAACATCCAATGTTCTAAGAGAAAAGGGTCAAGTCCTGCTTTTGAGGTTTTTAGGTAACCGTAAGTTTTAAAAATAATAATATATGTGCTGAGCAAATTCCATGTTCCACCAAAACAAAAACATGTAAAATGAAACATTTAAACCAGGGATGGGGTTTAAATCAACCCTAGCCAGCATGGCCAATGGCTGGAGTTGTATTCCACCAACAAATGGGGGAGCCAGAGGACCTCTATCCCTGCTTCAACTCCTCAACCAGCAGGGTATCTATCCCCAGTTGCCACTAAATGAGCAACTGCATGTCAGACTGGACTTTTAAAACTGATTTTAACGAACAGGACATGCGATAAGACTGCTACCGATTCTGCTCCCGAGTGCAAGCCACCAGAAATAGCACAAACCCCACAGTTCCTCACCACAGCAGGCCTATGGTTTGGCATGTCCTGCTGCTTGCATATCGCAACACTGACTCACCTTCCTTTTTGGGACCTTTGTTTTTCTTGTTCTTGGTTTTTTCTTTTGGTTTCTCCCCTCGGTTTTCTATCATAGACTTCACGGTTTTTTGGGATTTTGCCGACTGTTCAAACGACTTCATGGCAGTGGGAGCTCGGGCTTTACTGCTCTCCTCTGCATCCCTGTTTCCAAAGAGGAAAAGGTTTACCCAATCGTGCTCATTCAATGCCAGACAATGAATAAATGTATGTTAGAGCTGGCCTGGCTGGAGGCAGCACAGATGCATATTTACCTGCATGGAATTTGTTTCCCTAACTTCTTATAACAAGCAACTTTTAAGAGATGATCTTGGGCTATGTGGCCATAGGACCCCTTTCCCCCAAAGGAATGAAACATCTAGGCTAGCTAGCTAGCACCGCCGTGCCAATACCCATCAACAAACCTTGCCCATGTTGCGCAGTACAATGAAGTCATGTTGGGTTATGGGAGGGAATGCTGATGCTGCCGTGGCTAGGTTTCAGTGGATTCCTCCAAAACCATAAGTAACATATGCCGCTTGCGGGTGGCGCACGGGTGAATTGTTCAGTATCCCCCCCCCCCCGTTTATAGTGCAACTCCATTCAAGGTGGGAAATACGATTTCATTTTGAAGACATCAAAAGCGGAGCACAGCAAAGCTCACACAAGCAGTTCCTAGCAGGGCAGTCTTCCTTCCTGCCCACCTCTACTGAGGGAGATTGTGTCACTCTTATTGAGCCAAGCCCCCAACTTACAGCTCCAAAATACAAGGTATCTGAGGCAAGACAACAGGATCAGCAGCAAAAGATGAAAGAGAACATCCTATTACCGTAGGAGACGTAAAAAATCTTCCTTAAAATCAAAGGTGCCATTGAGAAGTCCAAGAGCTCCCTTCTGCTGGAACTCGTTTCGATACTTGTCTCGGAACTCCTTATGAACATCATCTATCAACTTATCCACATAGGTTAGAGTTAAAATTTTCTGAAACCCAACCTGCAAGGAGAACAGTGGTGTTAAAGACAAGCACAAGTAACCACATTATAATTCTATGATTCTGCGTTCTGATTCCCGCATTACAGGGGGTTGGACTAGATGACCCTCGGGACCCCCTTCCAACTTTACAATTCTACATATTTGTTTGTGAAAGAGAAACTGCCCCTTGATTGAAGCCTCATTGCTCTTAAGGAACATTTCTAAGGTGTTGCTATAATGACGGTGTGTGATGCAAGACTGAGGAACAAGCTCTTCTGATTCCAATCGAAGGAAAAGGAAGTAATGTTCCGCAACATCAAAAACAATACATCAATGCTGAGAAACGTTTTCTATTCACTTTGCTATAGAGACTCTTGGAGACACTTGTCTGAGGTCTTTGTCTCACACAGAATAACTCACTTACCACAAAAACGAGTTCAAATTGATTGTCCAGCTTGTATTTAAGCGTAAGGGCTTCATGGTTGAAAGAGTTACTGCCACCTCGCTCCTGAAAAGGCAAGAGAGAGAGAGAGAGAGAGGGCATTGGCAGCACCTATAATGAGATGGAAACCCTACATTACAGGAGTTGTAGAGATTCAGTGTTTTTCTAGTAAAGAATAACCATCCCGTTTACTGCTATAGCTTTGCAAGAGAACTGTGGGTACAATTCAAATTCTAGGAAACATTATCCAATCTTCATATTCCATACATGTTTACAAGCATCTGTTTCAAGACACACAGTACACTTCACACCTAACAGCTATACTGTAATTCATTCAGCAATATGCATTTCCACCAAACAAAGATTTTAGACTTTTTGCTGTTCAGACACAGTAGCTCACATGCTGTCAGAGATATCTGCCATCAGATCCCAGACTCCTACTTCTGTTGTCAGAATACAGTGGTCCCTCGACTTACGAAATACTCAACATCCGAATTTTTCGACTTACAAACGAAAAAAGTGGCCGCACGCCTACGAATTTTTCGACATCGAATGGAAATCGTTGCCGGTTTTAGATGCAGTTTTTTCGACTTACGAATTTTTCCGAATATTTTTTCTCCCAATGCATTCCTATGGGAAATCGCTTTTTTCGACTTACGAACTTATCAACCTACGAATGTCCATTCAGAACGAATTAAATTCGTAAGTCGAGGGACCACTGTAGCCAAATACCTTATTAGCTAGCATCCATGCAACTTCTTTGAACAATCTTGACTTCCTATAATTAACACAAAGAATCTCTTGCAGCAGCCTGCTTCTACAGAAATCAGACAGAAAATGTGAGCTGAGGGATATGTTCTGAAGCAGAGTTTATAGTTAAACGGCACCCTAGCAATAAATCTGGGAAATATATCTATTTGAGACCCCGGAGAGCTATGATAAATCAAGACAGATTCTGATAGGCTACTTGAATCACTAGTCTGCCTTAGTATGAAACAGCTACATTTGCACCTAACCACCCATCAATGGCATGTCTTCTTGAACAAGAAGCAAAAAGGCAGAGAAAATACCAGTAAAGTAAAGGAATCCAGAAGTGCAGTTGAGCGTTTTAATACCCAGTAAATTTTAAAAACTGCTTTGAAAAACTACTTACTATACAACTTTCTGTACAGATTCAAAATCACAAAATAGAACTCTCAAGTTATTCATCCGACTTAAACAGACCTGCTTTTATGGAATCTTAATGCTTACAGTTGTGATCCATGACTAAGGATCCAAATGACCCGATTACAACATGCTGCCAGAACTGGGTGTACTATCAGATCATTCTGTCTCCTGTACCTGGAATCAGCTTAAGTAGTATCCATTCTCCAATTCCAATTAGCGTATGGAAACAGATAAAGAGTTAGAGAAAGCTTAGGGGAAAAGGTAGGTTGTAGTAGCCATGGCTACGGGATGAGATCCAAGACAGAAAGAGTGGGAGAGAGGGATGACTAGATAGCATGATCCTTTGCACCTTTTCAATTTATGTTCCCATCACATATTGTCTAGCGCAGACTACTAGCTTATGGAACAACAAATTGTATTTTGTATTAGGTCCTTGGGAATATAGTAGGTGCACACATAAGTACAAAAAAAGGAAATACAAGTTATGCACCTGTGACTTTCTGAAATAAGAAACAGGCACTACAAAACAGGAAATCTACTAAAACAGGAAACATATTTTCCTGTTTGGGCTTGCAATTCAACAGGGAATCTTGAACACAGCATATGTTTTACGAGGTTCTACAGGGAAATGCAACTTGTGTCTAGCCAGCTGCTAAATAGTTTCTGCAGATGAAAACAACTTAAACACATTGGGAATTACTTATTAAGTAACAATTGCACCATATGGGCCTTGTCTCTTGAAACCTCCTTGCAAAATGCAGTGGTCAGGGTCAGGAGCAAAGAAGGAGTGCTTGTCATAAGGCTTTCTGGAAGTGTAACTAAATGTGCTGGTATTTTAAGCCCCCCCCCCCCCTGCAATGCAGGAATCTCAGCTAAAGCATCCACGGCAGATGAACACAACCTCCCGAGGGAGGCTGTTCCACTGTCGAACAGCTGTTTAGTTTATGTTTCCTTGTTTCACGTTTCTAATTTTTTTTAAAGAGGAAATCGTTACCTGTCGTCCCCCCCCCCCGAAGTGAATAAAGGTGGGGAGTTTGATGGTGGATAATAACATAAAGTGAGGGATGGCGGCGGGAGGGGGAGAGAGAGAGAGAGAGAGAGGCACCCAAAATCGGCGGAAGGATGTCGACGCGTAAAAGGGAAAGCGGCGAGAAGACTCACCTGGAGCAGAACGGAGCGGATGAGCGCGTTCACGGGTGCAGTACAAGCCGCCGCGGGGCCGCGCACACCTTGGAAGCACCACAGGACGAGGCCTCCCTTGCTAAAGATGGTGAAGAAGTCGAGCATGGTGGAGCCGGGAGGGGGGGAAGAGAGGGGGGAACCGGGGAGGGGGGCCTGAGACGCCGGGAAACCAGCCCGACTTCCTTACCCACGTCAGGCTATTCTCTTCACTGCGCGCCTCATTTCCGCCGGAAGCGGGCTTCCGGATGGAAGGCGGGACCAAGGGGAGAAAGGGGCAGAGCGATTGGGCCTCGCTTCCGGAAAAGGAAATGGGGGGAATCCGCTGTGAGGACCATAGACGTACCAAATTGATAGAGCGGTCGAAACAAATCTGCTTTAAAAAAAACAGCTTTAATAAGTTTTATAATAATAACTTTAATAACAATAGGCTTTAACAAGTTTGATGCAACACAGAAAGACGGAAATAGGCCTAGTCTAAAAACCGAGGGGAATGCGATGATGAGGCACGACGCGCTTGCGCCTGACACAACACTGACGGCGGAAGGGGCGGGAACGAGAAGAGCCGAGCCGACTGGCTCTTAAGTTATAAGAGCTTCCGGTGGGTGAGTATGGACGGGCCACGTCAAAACTAGGGATGGCGCGTCATGAGGAAAGACGGGATTGGTTGTGGAGGAGGAGGAGGAGGGGATTACATCGCGGCGGCGGATTGGCCAAAGACGGAGGAAAGTAGGCGGGGACTTATGTGAAGAGTGGGCGGTGCTTAAAATGTTCTGACCCCGGCGGCTTTTTGCGAGGCGGGGCAAAGAAGGAGGCTTTGTATTGGTCAGTGGAGAGGGGGTGGGGTTTCCCCGCGGAGTGGGCGGTGCTTCCTGGACTCTGAACCAGACAGGTCCTATCAGGATAGGCGGGGGGCGGGGCGTTTGCTGTGACGCGTTCAAAACTGAGGCGCTGAGGTAAAGAGAGGACGTCTCGGTGTCCGCGCGGGCTCGTCTCAGTCTCCTGAGGGGAGCAGATCCGGCAGCATGATCCGCGGGCGGAGGCTGCTGGGCGGGCTGCGTCCTCTGCTGGCGGCGTCAAATCCTTCAGCGAGCCTGGCGGAGCCTCGCCGTCCGTTTCGTACAGGGAAGCCCCGGCTTTACGACCCCATCCAAGGTGCGAATCAGGCGGGGGTGGCTTCTTCTCTCGGCCTGGCCTACCTCGCAGGGTTGTCGTGAGGATAATCTAGGGCTGAGGCGAGAGGAAGAGCCTCTCGATGAAAAGTAAAAATCGAATAAAAGACGAGTGGGTTGGTATTGGTACAGTATTTTCATCCAATCCTTCCCACTTTATTGGAATGGTTGATTGGCTAAGATCTCTTAGGAAGTGGATGTTAATTTAATAGATTTAAAAGTGTTTTATTTTTTAAGTGTTTGTAAAAAAAAGGGACAGTTTTTAAATCCCCTGTTACAAGTGTGTCTCGTTTAATTAATTGGCTGACTTGATTGACCGATTGGCTGAAAGCTACATACCTGTGCATACAGATAAGAAGTTTTAAAATCATTTTTAATGCAAGCACTTGTAAATTTTTGTCAGCTTATTAGAAACAAATTAGATTAATTGAACGATTTAACTGACTAAAATCTGCGCAGTGTGCATCTTACCAGAAGAATTCTGAAGTGGGAGAGTCTCCATGCCTTTTTTAGATGTTACATGCATGTGTCAGTAGTGGTGTTCCTGGTTCTTTTTTGCAAACAAGACCCCCCCCCCCTCATAATAATTTATATTATTTTTAATGTAAGTACTTGCAAAAAAGTGGGCTGCTTCTGCTGCTCTTAAGTGTGTCTCACCATGACACTTGATAACTACAAGTGAGGAGGCGGAAGTCACTATTATTTCCTTACTTAATTGAATAAAAGATATAGTGCATTGTACAATAACTCACGTTTCTTTGATTTGAACCTATAAAATGACGGTAATGAATTCAGTAAGTATGTAATATGAATCAAAAAGTAAAAGCCATGCAGCACAATTCTATTCATGCTTATTCAGAAATAAATCCCACTTAGTTCAATGGAGTTCACCTCCCTAGTACACTTGCTTAGCATTTCAGCCTTAGTCAGTAGAAAAACATATATTCCAAGGTAATAGCACGTATCTGCATTTTTGTAAAATAATTACTAGTCTTCAAAAAAAGAAAAAGACAGCCTCATTAGCAGAGTATACCGGTATTTTTACAATTAGGCCATTTTAACAAATTTATGGTGGCTGTTTCATTTTTAGAGCAAAACATAGCTCTAATTAATACCATAAAGATTGAAACACCCAAACAGTTATCAGTCTTCATAAAGGCAAACCTTTTAGATGCCCTTTGTATTTCATGCACCAATAATTGTAGTCCTGGCTCATGCCTGGCATCTCAAGGTAAAAAATTCAGCAATGCAAACAGCAGTTTGAACCTAACTGTTGAACTGCTGATTGCATTGCTGAGCTAAGGAATGCCAGGACTACAACTATTGGTGCATAAAGTGCAAAGGGCACCTTAAAGGGTTGACGTTATGAAGACTGATAATTATTTGGTTGTTTCAGTCAGTATGGTTTTAATTAGAGCTATGTTTTGTTCTATAAACAGAACAGCCATCATAACTTTGCTTTTATTTTTTAACAAACCAGACCCTTGATTTATTGTGTTGTTTGGGAGGCCTGGGGTTTGTAAGTATTGGGAAGAGAGAGTCTGAAATCTGCTGATATAATGAGAGAGGGTTGGAATTGAGTGAAAGACACTGGTCTCTCAGGGCCAGCAGAGCTGGAGAATACAGATGTTGTTTGATTTTAAGCTCCAGGTCACAGTTCCATTTACGCCTGCTTGGGGCCGATGCTTGAGTAGGGACTGTACCGTGAAGATGTTGTAGACCCCCCAACTCAAGGGGAGTTAGTGAGATTGCTATAGGGAGGTGGTCGCTCTCAGTTCTATTAAAGGTGCTAAAGCTCTGTGCTCGATCCAAAAGTTTTGGAGAGACCAGAATATGGTCAATAACGCTTGCTCCACAAGGCCCAAGGAAAGAAAAAAACCCCTCTGTCCTATCCATGTAAGTACCATGCAAGTTGTACAAATTATGCTTAAAGGCAGTCTCCAGTAATATGGTACCTGCCTTATTTAAGACCTTCTCGTCTGAGCTCCAGGGAATGAACCAGTCTGCCTCAGGCAGAAACTGGGTTTTGGAGCCATACGAATTGATGTCACTACCTATCCTGGCATTAAAGTCTCCTGCCAACAGGATGTCCCGGTCAGGAAGCTCCATTTTAGCCTTTTCCAAACATGACTCCAAGTCCTCCCAGATTTGTATTGTCTGGAGGGAGGAACACACAGGGGGAATGTAGACATTTATACATATGAAATCTCCTCCCACGTTACTGGAAATAAGTAATGTCTGAAGGTTATTGCTCTTCAACCACTGCAGTTGTCGCACCCTGTACCTTGGCTCTCTGGATACAAAAGTGACCAAACCACCACTGGGTCGGCCACGATTACTTAATTTTTTTGCAGGGACAACAAAAGCCTCATAGCCCTGTAAGGAAGGAGGGTGAGAGTCTAAGCACCATGTCTCCTGTAAACATATAATCTGAAATTTTGAGAGGAAATCCAGGAGGTCTGCATCACCCTGCTTGGACAGCCAACCCGCCACATTCCATGATAGAACGTTGAAATAGTATGATGGAGGGAATAGGGGTAGTCCTCTCTGTTGAGTCTTTGGGATGGTGGTATACAAATTTGAATGGAGGTGGGGTGGGATGTTAAGTTCGTTCGTAGGAGGGGCTAACTTAGTAAGTTTTATTTCCATGCCTGGGTGTCCCCTTGCTGTTGCTATTAGTAAATGGTCTTCTGGCACTAAGTTGACGTTCCTAATTCCTTTATCGGTACGTCCTTTCGGTGGATCCATACATCATTCCGCCGGATGAATAGTGTCAAGTGAGCCTCGGTCATCTATGAAGATAGAGCCATTCCCGATCCTTGGAATAGCCATTTCGGCCTGATGCGTTATTATTCGAGATGCTGAGATAGGAGCAGGGGATCCCAGCTCTTCCGATGTCAGGTACAGACTAGAAATCCATTCTTTATTAGACCAGGGTCTGGTTTGACAAAGACTGCTGGAAGCTAAGATCCCTGCTTAGGAAACAACAAAATAAGGTAAAACAGGAAGGGACCTTGTCAGCCATGAGAGTTTTTCATCGGTGGCGCTCCCACTATAAAAATATCCTAAAATGCAAGAAAGCCCTCTATAGGAAGGAACAATGGGAGATACTTGATAGAACGATTAAACTGCGGGATGACAGAAAATTCTGGGATATAATAGTACAGGGAGTTTCATCCAAAGGAAAAATTACAAGCAACAGCATCTCACCTGACGAGTGGTATCAACACTTTTCCCAGTTATACATACCCCCAAACACTGCCAACCCGAGACTGTCCCTTTCATTGAAGAATGATAATCTAACAAGCTGGGATCCTGTATTGGAATCAGAGTGTCTACAGTTAATTAAAACACTAAGAACTGGGAAAGCTCCTGGTGAGGATATGATCCCCCCTGAAGTGTTTAAATCAAATGCCCAATGGTGGGCCGCCATTTTGGCACAACTATTTACGGCTATAAACAACACATGCAAAATTCCAGCAAACTGGAAATTAAGCTTGGTAGCCCCTATCTATAAGAAGGGTGATATCCAAGACCCGTCAAACTATCGCCCTGTAAGTCTCCTGGACATCGCATATAAACTTTACACCCGCTACCTGTTAAATAAATTGGTAAATTGGGCGGATCATTCTAACTTATTCAACCCGGAACAGGCAGGATTCAGAAAGGGCCACAACACGATAGGTCACTGCATGGTACTACAGACCCTGGTAGCTAAATATACAAAAAGGCATAGGAGCAGACTTTTTGTGGCTTTTGTAGATCTGACATCTGCTTTTGATTCGATCTGTAGGGATAGACTATGGAAAAAACTATACGAAACAGACATCGATAGTCGACTTTTTAAGATACTCAGAGAGTTACATACAGATACTACAGTTAAAATTAGAACTGGGCTATCTGGGAATCTGACTGACCCTCTGCCATTGGGGAAAGGGGTCAAACAGGGATGTCTGCTAGCCCCTTTCCTTTTTAACTTTTATATAAATGACATTGTCCAGCACATGGCAAAATATAAGCAATCGGCTCCAGCCCTTGAAGGGAAATATCTAAATATATTGCTTTATGCCGATGACATGGCTGTAATGGCACTCACCCGAAGAGGCCTACGTAGCATGTTGGAGGGGATCGCAGCCTACTGCTCCCATAACTCTCTAAAGATAAACCACGGCAAAACAAAAATTGTGGTATTCAATAGAGCTCGCCACATTTTCAGGTGGTCATTAGATGAATATGAAATTGAACAGTGTTATACTTTTAAATATCTGGGTGTTATATTTCAGGCTACATCCAGTTGGTTAGCCCATTTTAAGGCTGTAACTCTTTTAACACGAAGGACAATCGGTGCTCTGCTTAGCTTCTTTTATGCCCGGGGAGGCCAACTGGTGATCCCGGCAATAAAAGCTTTTGTTGGGAAAGCTATTCCCCAGATGTTATATGGGGTTGAACTCTGGGGGTGGAATCCGAGGCTGCTGGAAAAGCTTGAAGTCTTACAAAATTACTATCTCAAGAGGATCTTAGGCCTTCCTCAAGGAACACCGGCAACCTTCTTAAGAGTAGAGGTAGGACTACCTTCTGTGTCTGCCAGGGCCCACTTAAGATTCTTGCGTTTCTACATCAACCTGGCAAACACCTCAAACACCTTATTGGCTAAACAAGCCTTTGCATCACTTCAAAAGATCACTACTTGGCGTCAAAACCTATCTGATATTCTGGGCAGATACACCCTGCCAGAATTTGATATTCTGAAACAGTGGAGCCCAGACAAACTTCGGAAATGGATCCTGGATAGAGACGCCTTGTTAGATGGTGCAAAAATAAAAAATGCGAGGTCCTCCCATTGGTTTCCCCGGCTGAAAACAGTTAAAGTCCGCGCCAACTATTTGGTGAACATCACCGATCCTACCCTAAGGAGAGCCTTCACCATGGCCCGTTTTCAAACTATCCCCACGGCCTATTTGTCAGGCAGATTTGCTAAAATCCCGATAGAGCATCGTGTATGCCCTTGTCACATGGGGATCATAGAAGATCTCACACACTACCTGTTGTATTGTCCCATGTACTCGGCCTTCAGAGATGTGATTGAAAAATTTATACCTAACTCGATAGGCAACTCGGAGGATCGAGTAAAGTTTCTGCTGGTAGACGCAGACCCACGGATCTCTCACGCGGTAGCGGTTTTTGTGGCAAGGGCCATGAAAACCAGGAAGGGGTTCCTAGATGACGCAGCGAAGGCCCCCTCATCGCTCTCCTAATCTGCTGATACATTTTCTTTCCTGCACTGTGGGCTGGCTTTTTTGGTCTTGTTTTGTTCTGTTTGCTTTGCGGAGCTAGCGGGAAATGCGTTTTTTAACCCAGTTTAACAATTATATTGTTATTCTTTTAATAATGTTGGATGGTTTTTTGTGTAAAGGCATGGTCCTCACAAGTCTAATAAATCTACTCTATTTTTTAACAAGAAAAGCTGCTTTCCACAGCTGCGTAAATTGTTGTGGAGAACATGGATGTTCTTTCTCTCTTCATAAGTCTTATGGGAGAAAGGGAATAAGTTATATGGAGCATTGAGGCTTTGGCTTTGATGCCACCGGGAAACATATTCAACCATTCTGTTCACAGCCACGCCATACAGTTAAAGCAGTACCATGCCATTTTAACAATCCTGGCTTCCTGCAAAGAATCCTGGAAACTGCAATTCATTGAGTGAGTGGTTAGGAGAGTTGAAGCACCCTTCGCAAACTACAGCGCTGAGAATTCTTTGGGCGAAGCCATTACTGTTAAAATAGTGCAAGAGTGCTTTAAATGCACAGCATGGATGGGACATCTGTCTGTATCTGAGAATTGCCAAGCCTTTCAAGCATACCTTTCTACAGTAAGGGCTGAGATTCATGAAATGCTGGATTCTGCTTTCTCCAAACTTGATATATTGGACATGTTTGGTAGCAATAAGGTGGTGGCTTTGTTTCTCAACAGTCTGCTGAGCACTAACAGCATGGTATTATTTCTGGTTTCTTTCAGATTTGGAGAAGGGAGTCACCAATGCCTACAAGAAGATGAAAGACTTCCTTCCCGGCAGTGACTGGCACCCCGGGCATGTTACAGAAGGTTTACCTCCTGACCATGCTGATGTGGTCATCGTTGGGGGTGGAGTAATAGGCTGGTCTATTGCCTTCTGGCTGAAGATGAAAGAACCACAGAGAAATGCCTATCGAGTAGTGGTGGTGGAGAAAGACATTACGGTCATTTACCATCTGAGATCAATAATGGGGGACTTGGGGAATGGGTTCAAACATCAAGTTTGTTAAGTGTCGCGCTTGCTTTGTGCAATAGAGACAACGAGTGATTAATGTGTTTCCAAAAGACACACATGGCGACAAACTCGGAAGTGACAGGACAACATCACAAATAGGGAGGAACTGGTGTAGAAGGGGGCAAGAGGGCGCTTATACCCCCTCCACCAATGCAGGGGCCAGGGACAGAACACCTGTATTCAGGTCCCTTCCAGAAAGATGAATTGCATTAAAGTGCATTGCTAAAGGTGTGCTGTAGTACTTAGTGTCAGACTTGGCCCATCGAGACCTGCTTCAAATCTCTACTCAGCAATCAAGGTGACTCAAAGCCAACCACACATTCTCAACTTCACCTGCCTTTAGTTGTAAATATTAAACGGAAGGGCAGGAAGAGAGAACTATGCATTCTGCCCTGTACTTCTTGGAGCCAGGGCAGGATAAAAAAGTAATAAGTAATCAGGGTGGCCTTTCATTATGTTAAATGTAGAAATAGAAGGTGACCTGTTGAATTGCAGGTTGATAATGCTGCAACAGCTATAAATGGACATTCACCATTTTGTCCTGCCAGGAAATCTCTTTCCCAGTTGCCTTTTATTTTCTTGCTGCTCTTTACATAACTGAAATGTTTCTCGGAGAGGGAATTTGACTATGGAACTATGACAGCATCAATTTCTCTCTTGCTTCTTTGCAGTATTCCAAAGCATCTACAGTACTCTCTGCGGGGGGAATACGGCAGCAGTATTCAATGCCAGAGAATATCAAGATGAGCCAGTTTTCAGCAAACTTCCTGCGCACCATCAACGTATGTCATGATGTCTGAGTGTGTGTTGGAATGCTGGAGTGGAGGAGTCTCACTCATGCTTCTGTCACTGGCCTGCCTTGCATCCTCTGGAACAGGCAAATGGGCCATCAGTCCATCTTTAAGGAGACAATATATGGCAATGTGCAACTACTTAGATATCTACAGTACAGTGGTAGAGTGCTTGAATGCATTGAATAATCACGGTGCAGTTTGCTCCACTGCCCTTGTCCTAATAAGTCAGTCACCCTAGCATCCACATACAGATACTGAATCTATCAATTGGCATCCTAGTAGATGTTTCTTCCTGATTTTGTCTTCAATCCATTAAGAGTGCTGTAGGGTATACTATACCAGGGTTCAGCAAACTTTTTCAGCAGGGGACCAGTCCACTGTCCCTCAGACCTTCTGAGGGCTGGACTATATTTTTTTTGGGGGGGGGGAGAACAAATTCCTGTGCCACACAAATAACCCAGAGATGCATTTTAAATAAAAGGACACATTCTACTCTTGTAAAAACACGGATTCCCGGACCGTTCGCAGGCCGAATTTAGAAGGCGATTGGGCCAGATCCAGCCCCCAGGCCTTAGTTTACCTACCCATGTACTACCGGTATACACTTTCTAGATCAGAAGTTAAAAGTTGTACATTTCTGTTTATATACTCTTGGGAATTTTGAACATGTGACATTCTTGAAGCTTCTTGGTTTTAATTTATCGCCCCATATACATGCATGGATTGTTTCTTTTGTCTATTATTTTTCTCTTAAATCCTCCAGCTATTGTTACATCATGTGTGCTTGAGAGATGCTAAGAGTTGGCATATCATAATGGTCAAGTATTCAGTCCTAAGCAAACTTATTAGAGAATGTCCCATTGAAGAGCAGAGTACAAATGCTTTGAACAAGATAATAAACTCTCTGTAACTTATTTTTTAGTAAACATGCTTGGAATCGCACTTTTAAGAGTTCAGATATTTTCTTTGCCATGAATTGGCAAGTCCTAGGTAAGCCATTTCCCCCCTCCCCCACAGCTTCTCATCTAGAATATGGGGATAACAATAATGCATTGTTGTGTAAGGACTACAGTGACCATAAAGTTCTTTAAACTCTCAAGAAAAGAGCTATAGCAGTGATATGTATTCCTGTAAGTTTCCCACTTCATCCCATCCTGAAGACAACAATCCTTGAAATGAAAACAGATTATCTTTTTGTTCCAGCAATACCTTGGTGTTGTCACCCAGCCAGCCATAGATATTCAGTTTAACCCATCGGGCTATCTCTTCCTGGCTTCAGAGGATGGAGCTGCTGTGCTGGAGGAAAATGTTGGAATTCAAAGGTATGGGGTTCTGAGGATCCTTTTGGTGAAAGGTGCTTAGGGAGAAGAAACAGTGATAGGCATGTATGTATGAAAATGTCTTTGAAAATGTTAAGGTAAAGGTAAAGGGACCCCTGACCATTAGGTCCAGTCGTGTCCGACTCTGGGGTTGTGGCGCTCATCTCGCTTTATTGGCCAAGAGCCGGCATACAGCTTCCAGGTCATGTGGCCAGCATGACTAAGCCACTTCTGGCGAACCAGAGCAGCGCACGGAAACGTCTTTTACCTTCCCGCCAGAGCGGTACCTATTTATCTACTTGCACTTTGATGTGCTTTCGAACTGCTAGGTGGGCAGGAGCTGGGACCGAGCAATGGGAGCTCACCCCGTCATAGGGATTTGAACCGCCAACCTTCTGATCAGCAAGCCCTAGGCTCTGTGGTTCAGCGCCATGTTCTTGTAAAGCCATAGTAGTTTTCTGCCCCCAGTATTGAGATCACCTGTGGTAATTTTAACTATTTGCTCACACAGATTATTTGAAAAACATTTTTTGGAAAGTAGACTTTTTGACTTTAAAAATAATAGCATAAATTGTCCCTTCCTGCCTTTATTAGAGCAACTTTTAAATTGACAAAATGGTTTTTTCCCATCTTGTGCATTCTGATGAGAGTTCTTTGATGGTTTGTTTGCTTGCTTTTTTTCAGAAGGGAAGGAGCAGAGATCTCACTACTGTCACCAGCACAACTGAAAAAGAAGTATCCGTGGTTGAATACAGATGGCGTAACTTTGGCTTCCATTGGTAATAGACTGCTAAATCTCAATCTTTCCTAAAGATTAACAGCACTGATATCTCAAGTAAACAGTTTAAAATCAAAATGCTCTGTTCTTTTTTTGTATGCTTAAGTTACAGGGACTCTAGAATGAACAAGCCCCCATTTCTCCTATTTTCTCCTGACAGCTTCCTCATGAGTAGCTACTCCAGTCCTAATCCTTGAACCCCTGCGCCATCTGGAACTGCATTCTCAGATCCATAGTCAAATGTTGGAGAGTCATATGTCAGGGCAAAATGGCACAACCCATGAATATAAGCACAATTATCTCATTTATTAAATAATTTTAAAGGAAAAAAATACATTTTAATAAAATGTGCTTTTATTCACACATCTATCCAATGGCTGCAAAGGCAATAAAAACACTGAAAGCTGAGACGGAGCTGCAGATAAGAGCAAACCTGGACCAATTTGCCTCTCCTAACACTGCCAACTGTTTGGCAAAGTACAATGGAGGTTACTTGTTACAGTCAAACCTTGGTTCTCGAACAGCTCTGTTTTCAAACATTCCGGTTCCCTAACGCCGAAAACCCGGAAGTGAATGCTCTGGTTTTCAAACGTTCCTCGGAACTCAAATGTCCGATAGGGCTTCCACTTGAGTGCAAGAAGCTCTTGCAACCAATCGGAAGCTGCACCTCGGTTGTCAAATGTTTCCGAACTCTTCTGGAATGGATTATATTGTTCTGTTTTGTTCCGGGTTGCTTTTTTTTAACTGAGTTTGCCTGTTGGGAAAGATCAATTGTTCTTAGCCAACCAAGAGTGCTATTCAGAGTATGGCTGCAGAATAATTGTCATGGCATTGTAATTCTAAACTAGATTGTCTTTCTTGCATTCTCTGTTTTGTCGTCTTAAGGCTTGGAAAATGAGGGATGGTTTGACCCCTGGACTCTTCTCAACGCTTTCCGGAACAAAGCAATATCCCTGGGCGTCTATCAGAGCTGCGGCGAAGTGACATGTGAGTCTGTCACCCCTCACTTGGTTTTGCAAGCACACACCATCATTATCACTGAATTGTGTCGAGCAGCTCAGCCTCCTGGCGCCGGGGTGCAGAAACCCTATTCAGTATATGGGGGAGTTTTTGAAAGACAGGTGAACTGTGTCTGGTAAGGCAGAGGAAAGGTACAGGCCCAACTACAACAGTGTCCATGAGCACACATGAGCTTTGGATAAAATAAAGGCTTTTCTTCAGGGTCAGTTGCTGCAGAAGGGCTCCCATATGGAGTGTGCTCATACACTAAGCCGGACTTTTTTTAACAGTGCCTTGTTGCCATAGGTGACCAGGACTTACATGCAGGCAAATGAGTGAAATGGTAGAGGAGAGGCAGATTACTCCATCCATTGCCATCCCACCTGGGTCCTATGCCAGCTGTGAAAGGAAATCTCTTCCTTCACAACCAATCTGGAAACAGAGCAGACTGGCAGCCGGGAGTAGATTGCTCCATCCCTTTTCCACCAGCTTGCTTGATAAAAGGCAGATTTGTTTTGCTTTTTTTATTTACTAGCCTGCTAAGAAGTAGTGACCTGTATTTCAGTACTGGCTGCGGATGAGGAGTCCTCTCCTCCGCAGCCAGTGCAGAAATGCAGGCTAGTAACTTTGCGTGTAGGCTAGCAAACCACTTGAGTTTATTTACAAGACTGCATTAATGCCAACATCACCAACCCAGTCCCCCAGCATCCTATAAAATATGAAGTCCTCAATCCAGCTCCCATCTTACCTCAATGATATACATTTTGCTAATAAAATAATAATAAGAATAATGAAGGAACACAGGGAAGGATTTGTGTTCTGAGTCTGTGTTGAGGGAGCAGTTGTTTTTGCATAATTCTGTGAATGAATGCATACATATCATCCTGCCCATTCTTTTAAGATTGCGAAACTCTTCCAACATAGACTTGAAGATGAACCACAAGGGAGAGGGTTTTCTCAGCAATGGCAGTGGAATGCCCTCAAAGAGGAGAGCGCTTGGTGCCAACCGTATCATTTAAGCACCAGGCAGAAACATTATTTACCTAGACAGTTCTGTAGATGTTAATGATTTAAACTGAGCAAGTTTTAGTCTATTTTAAAATTAAAGGTTTTACTGTTTTGTATATTTGTTTTATGCTGTATACTAGGTGTGGGGAGTCTTTGGCTCTCCAAATATTGCTGAACTACAACTCCCATTATCCCTAGCCATTGGCCATGCTTGCTGCGGTTGATGGGATCTGTAGTCCAGTAACATCTGGAGGACACAGCTGCCATATACCATCCTGGAATCTGAGTGAAGGGGGCGGGGCTACAAAAAATGTTTCAAATATTTTACCCACGGGATTGGAAGACCTCATTCTTCCAAGTCCTAGATTTCAATGCTGAGCCAAAGCAAAGTTGCTTCTGTATGTTCCTTTCCCTCTTCCCCAGCTTTCAACTTGTATACTGAAGAACTGATGACGCATGATGGGGATCGTATTAATTTCTCCCGTATCAAGGGTGTTAATGTAAGTCATTATTTCAACTACTTAAATTAAAATTAAGGCAAGATGTGCTGAGTAGAAGGTTTCAAGGAGAAGCTCACAGAAAGCCCTCATATTTTTAAAAAAATAATTTTTATTAAAGGTTTTATTGGCTTACAAAAATACGTTCATTGTCTCTATTTTCAGGTTGTAGTCTTTTCTACTTATCAGTTATGTTTGATGTGAGGGCCTCTCAAAACTTCTGTTTCTATGAGGTTCTTCTGTAGTTTTGCAGAGCTAACGAGAGCTTACAAAACTAAAAAGAACTGTAGTACAGTATGATCTGCCCTTGAACTTTTGACAGAACAGATAAAGTAGGCAGGCTTGGGGCAATTGACTTTCAAATGGCAATATTACATATTAACAATTGTTCAAGGGACAGTATTGTACTGGGCAGTAGAAGGGCTGGAAATGGGGCTTTGATATCATTTCAGGCTTTCATGCCTCCTTGTGTATCCCATGCTGCAGTGCTACCTGTTTCCCTGGCTCTGTTACAGGGCTAAGGAACCTGTGGCTCCCCAGATGTTGGTTGCTGGTGGTTGCAGGTGATGGGAGTTATAGTCCAGCAGCATCTGAAGGTCCACAGGTTCCCCAGCCCTGCTCCACTAGCCTAAAGGAAAAGCCAATCCAAGATATAGGTATGTGTTCAATAGTCTGCACTCCCCCCCCCCCCAAAAAAAAATAGCTTGGCAACTGCTCTTCTCTCCCTAAGTGAGGTGGCTCCAATGTTAGCTCAGTTTAAGACTGCCATGCAAATGTACTGAAGGTATACATGGATGCCAACAATTCCTGGCAGTGTTCTCTGGGGTTTTCTGGCATGTCCCCTGGGGTGTACTTTGCCCGGCTTGTGTGCGACATGAAAAGGAGGTGGAATGCACAATAGCAATTAGACAGGAAGTCCCAGCTTTTTTTGTAATGGAACAAGAAGTAAATCAGAAAGCTCTCCATCACTTCCACGATACAGCAAATGCTTGGTCACAGATCCTGTGACATCTCTCTGGCTTTTTCCCTTCTTGCTTGAGTGTTCCCCATTGTCATCTGGAAAACCCGTATCAGATAGGGTATTTGCCTGCCTAATGAAACCGTTACCAGGTCCTCCCTACTGTGTTATCCTCTAGGTCCAGATGCCCAACAGTTTAGAATCCACCCAAATAGATTGTGCTTTTGTGGTGAATGCAGCAGGAGCTTGGTCAGGCAGTGTGGCAGAGATGGCTGGCATTGGAACTGGGCTGCCAGACTCAATGCTGGGCATCAGGCTTCCTGTGGAACCCAAGAAAAGGTATGGTTAAACATAGTATTTATGCTGCTTTGTAGTCCATATGTTAAATGCCTATTAAATCCTATTAAATGGTAACCATATATTGTGATGCTCAGATTTGTGAGGGCTGCCAGCATGATTCACTCTGAAGTTAGGGCCAGAGTTTTTGTCCTGTTCCTCTGTTGCCATACATGATAGACCTACACTTCTTATTTTTCTAAATTAGAGATCTAAATCTGTGGCCCTGCAGATCGGTTGTAGTCCAGCAACATCTGGTGGGGCCACAGCTTCCCTGCCCCTGTTCCAAATGGTTAGACACTTGCTGCTCCTTCTTCTTTAAACTTTGCTAGTAAAACATAGATAACTGGAATTGGTAACTTTTTCCTAGAACACCTGCCTTCACCTGCCCTTAAATCTCTCTCTCTCTCTCTCTCTCTCTCTCTCTCTCTCTCTCTCTCTCTGTGGGTGTGTGGGTGTGGGTGTGCGTGCGCGCGTCAGAGGGAATGAACCATACCTGAGTGATAAGAGCACATGCCTTGTATACCAGATATCCCTGGTTCAGTCCCAGGCTTTTCCAGTTGAAAGGATCTTTGCTTGCAAAGCTGGAAAAGAGACCTTTGCCTGAGATTTGCTCCTAATTGAACTAAACAGTGCCAGGCCAGAAGGATCGATGGCTTTGTTTCTAAGGCATCTTTAGCAATCATCATCTGAGGCTCTTATTTGTGTGCCTCTTCCACAAGAGGTCCAGAAGGTGATAACATGAAGAACTGGTCTTTGCTGAGATTCCTTTCTGTTTGTGTAATGCTCTCCCCAAGGAGAGGCGCCAGGCAAAAAATATTCCTCTTCTCCCAGGCCATTGGCTAATTAAACAATCTATGGGCTTTTAAACTGGGTTTTTTTGTTTGTTATTATGGTATGCATTTTTGTGTTTTCATATTGTATTTTTTTTTTGCCAAATCATTTTTATTAAGTTTTCCAATCATAAAAAATAACATCAATATCAATTAATCCATATAGTCCAATTAGTTTCCAAATAAGTTGTCGAATTATTATCCTTTTTTCTTTTTTGACTTCCCTTGCTTCAGACAATTAGGATTTTAATCATTTTGTTAAGTCCTTTGCCTTCCATAGTCCTGATGTCATCCATTTCCTTTCTGTTGTTATCCGTCCTTATTTTATTTTCCTTCACGCCACTGACTACTTTCGCAAGTGAGATAAAACAGCCATAAACTATCATGACTGTGTGGATTTTATGTCCATACTTTCTTCCACCCCCCTGGCCCGTTGCCTCTCAACTTCAAATCCAATAGTCCCATCTCAACAATCGCCATCTTTACTTAACTTCGATGAATGTGTTTTCATATTGTAAACCATCCTGTGATCCTTGGATGGAGGGTGGTATAGAAATGTAATAAATAAGAAGAAGAAATGAAATGAAAGACAGCTCTTACCTTGCCTGTTGTAATTTCAAGGTCCAAGCTCGTGTCATGCTCTGTGGCTACTCTTTATCCCTCTTAGGTTGCATGGAGATCTAGTATTTCGGTTTTGATTAAATGCTGGAGTTATTTTCTCTTTGTCCTTGTGCTGCTAGGTATGTCTATGTCTGGCACTGCCTTGATGGACCTGGCTTGGAGTGTCCTATGCTAATCGACACCACAGGAGCTTACTTCCGGAGGGAAGGCGTGGGTGGCAACTACCTTGGAGGCTTAAGCCCTGCAGAAGTGAGTTTACCATGATTTTGTTGGGAGCTGACTCTTAGGAAGCCACAGCAGGGACACCAGCCCCCCAGAGAGGAAGAGCTCTGGGTGTTTCTGATGTTGCACATTTTAACTCGCATGTAAGGAAGTGTTCCTGTAAGAACACTGCAAGGGGAAATGATTTGTTATGGGAAAGTTCTGTTGTGCTAGCACAAGTCTCTTGCAGTAGTTTATCATTTGATTAGCATCTAAAATTTGATTAAGTCTCTATCGCTCTTTTTCTCTAAAGAGCTCTGGATGACTTGACACATGTGGTCACTTCTCTCCCCCACCATTCCGATGAAGGACAGGCTTTGAGTTAGTGGCATAATAATAATAATAATAATAATAATAATAATAATAATAATAATAATTTGTTTGTTTGTTTATACCCCACCCATCTGGATGGGTTTCCCCAGCCGCTCTGGGTTGCTTCCAGCAGAATATTAAAATACAATGATTCATCAAATATTAAAAGCTTCCCTAAACAGGGCTGTCTTCAGATGTCTTCTAAAAGTCCGATAGTTGTTTATTTTTTTGACATCTGATGGGAGGGCGTTCCACAGGGAGGGCGCCACTACCGAGAAGGCCCTCTGCCTGGTTTCCTGTAACTTCACTTCTTGCTTTGAGGGAACCGCCAGAAGGCCCTCGGCGCTGGATCTCAGTGTCCGGGCAGAATGATGGGTAAGACAACTGAGTAAGCATTGCGGTTCAACAGGGATTTGAATCCAGATCTGTCTTGGTCAAAGCCCAATGCTATTTACACATTGACAGCTGAAGTCTACCCAAAGCCTACCTGAGCATGCTGTAGTTTGGGACTTGGCTATTGCCTTTGAGTTGCTCTCTATCTGCCCTGTGGCTGCACTTTTCTGGGGGTGGTTCAAAATGCAAACAAGGTTTTCAACTGCCATGATTGTAATTTTCTGGTGCCCGGAATTCAGCTTCTTGTGCTTTCTTAGGAGGAAGAGCCAGATATCCAGGACCTGGAAGTAGATCATGAGTTCTTCCAGAATAAAGTCTGGCCCAAGCTGGCTCACCGGGTGCCAAACTTTCAATCCTTGAAGGTAATGATTGTCTATCTCAAGGAGGTGGTTAAGGAATTAACTCCTTAAACTTTATTTTGGGGCCTGGTGCAGGAGCACCTTGCAGGTTTCACTTCTTCCTCCTATCTTGTGTGGCCCTTCTATTTATTTCTGTTTTGAGCTATGATCAACATTTCATCTACATCATTAGTATTCAGGCCCATCGTTTCCTTTGATTCTGACAGTACAGTGGTACCTCAGAAGTTGAACGGAATCCATTCCCGAAGTCGTTTCGACTTCCAAAATGTTCGGAAACCAATGTGCGGTTTCTGATTGGCTGCAGGAATCTCCTGCAGCCAATCAGAAGTCGCATTGGACATTCAGGTTCCAAAGAGCATTTGCAAACCAGAACACTCACTTATAGGCTTGCGGCGTTTGGGGTCCAAGGTAGGACTGTATAAGTTTTGAATTTGGACTGGGTATGTTTGCTTCGGTGAATTTTGTGATGAGGTCAGAATGGACTAGTGGTCCTCTGCTGGTATCATTCTCTGCAAGCAATACAACTGTTTCAACTTATTCCACCTTGTTCCTGTAGGGTGAGTTGATTACTGTACCTTATCCACAGTGAGTCTGCAATCTGGCTAGCAAGACTTGTCTTCTAAGGTGTTTCACAGCCATTGACACTATTTCACTTCACATATTACACTAAACCACTGAGATGGGAAACCTCTAGCCCTCCAGATGTTGCTAGATTTCAACTCCCATCATCCCTGACCATTGGCCATAATGCTGGTTGATGTGAACTAGAGTCCATTAATTTCTGGAGAGCCGCAGTTCCCCCACTCCTGGGCTCATGTGTTCCTTCTCTCTCCTCCCAGCTGTGAGAGAGGAGGTGGGGAACTGAGGAACTCAAGGCTCACAGCAGCTTGTTTCATGTTTGTGCACATCTTGAAAACCACTATAATAATAAAATAATTTGGTTTTTAAACTTCTGGATTACCCAGGACAATTGTAGGCCATTACATATTTAAAGTAAAAGTCACGTTCTGTTCTTAGGATGTCGAACTCTGCAATTCTTGTGGGTTAGCACCAAATCACAAAGATCTTAGACCTTTCATCTCTATCTTGCTTTTTCCTCTTGAGTTCTAGACATAGCCCTTTATCCCTCTTGTTCAGCTAGGAATAACTGGCTAGGATTCAATATCTAAATAGTATATTGTATTTTACTG
Organism: Darevskia mixta; assembly: GCA_034641385.1. Lineage (NCBI taxonomy): Eukaryota > Metazoa > Chordata > Lepidosauria > Squamata > Lacertidae > Darevskia > Darevskia mixta. The sequence continues at coordinate 805,314 of JAWWNH010000085.1, forward strand.
GTGAGTTTAAGAGGGCAGCCTTGTCTGTTTCTGTAGATCTGTCCCTGAGATCCTCTGTTAGTCCTGCCGTTGACAGTTCAGGGACTGTATCTTGCAACTGACAGAGCTTTATCTTTATCTCATGACAGGTTAAGAGTTCTTGGGCTGGTTACTATGACTACAACATCTTTGACCAGAGTCCTGTGATTGGTGTGCACCCACTGGTGGAAAACCTCTATTTTGCCACAGGCTTCAGTGGACACGGACTACAGCAGTCACCAGCTGTGGGCCAAGCCCTAGCTGAGCTCATACTTGATGGGAAATTCAAGACCATCGACCTAAGCATATTCTCCTTCAACAGATTCTTCAAAGGAAACAAGGCTGTAGAAAGGAATATCATTTAAGTGCTTTAGAGAGCTGGGTATCTTGATGGTGAGTCCCAGCTCTTTCTGTTCTTCCCTACTTTCTTTCCCAGATTAATGACTAGAGGCCCATGCAGCACTTCGTGAAGACTGTTCAGATTCCCATACTGTTCCTGCAAGTGTTGCACTGCGCAGCTCCACATCATTTGAGTGGGCCTCAGACAGGATAAACTCCTTGTGTAGGATTGCCACTTCTCCATTTTCACCCATGTAAGAATTGAAAATTCAAGTAGTATTAATAATAATAATAATAATAATTTTATTATTTATGCCCCGCCCACCTGGCTGGGCTTCCCCAGCTACTCTGGGCGGCTCCCAACAGAGGACTAAAAACAGAATTGAACTTCAAACATTAAAAGCTTCCCTAAACAGGAAGTCCAATACAGCTGCAGATCAAGACGCTCCAAATCAGGGTGATCCAACTTTTCTTACCACGTTGGCCGCAAGAGCCAAGTGGGTGTCTCCATCGAGCCAATTACAGGTTAAGAGCATGAGTCCTTCTGAATGGGGTCCCTCAAGTATGCTGCTGTTTGTGCAGCTATTCAGGTGGCTCTAGAAAGCCTAAAAGCAGTGTTGAAGGAATAGCCTTCTGCACCCCCAACTCTGCCTTTTTGCTGGCATCTGGTATTTAGAGGTAAACTACCTCTGAATGTGGAGTTTGTGCTTTTATGTTCTACCTGCCATTAAAAGACTTGTGATCAAATTATTATTATTTTTTTAAAAAACCCAATACTGTTGTTGTTGTTGTTTTTGTTTTTAATAGCCTACTGAGCAAGAGATTGTCAGTATGTTTGGGGGCATGGAAAAGATGCAACAGCACTTTTTTTTTACAGCCTTTCAGCCTAACCTACCTCACAGGGTTGTTGTGGGGATTAAATGAGGAAGGGAAGAACCATGCACACTGCCTTGAATTCTTTAGAGGGAAAAGTGGGATATAAATGCAGTAAGTGAATGAATAAAATAATGACTCTAAATAGTCATGGCCTGAGCAATTAAGCTTTGTACAATAATTGATGTTTTTATTCCCTTGCCTGGGGAAGGTGCCCTTCCTTTCCACCAGGCTGCTGATTAACATGAGTCAGGAACAGTCCTGGATTTATCTAATGTGGTACAAAGAAGGGGAATTTAGGTTCATTGGGTCCTTGATTCAGAAAGACAATTTCCAATACTTGGTGAAACCTCATTGTAATTAAGCACTGAATCTTCGTAAGTTAGAAAATGTCTCGGGAGCTGTGCTACTCAAAAAGGCGATGTCCAGTTTGGTCTTGCTCTTTTGCTATTGTACTTGAAATGGATCTCCCTGGCTTTTTGATACATCTAACTTTCTGATGCTGTTTCTTGATTCGTGGAAAAGAGACAATCGCTTGTTGAACTGACAGCTGGTTATTTTGGATAACCTTAGAACTGAGGTCATTGGAACTATGTCTTGAAGTGGAAGAAATGAACTTTTTTCACCCTTATCCCAGAAATCAGGCTGACTTTTTACTGTTTTTATACACCATTTAAAAAAATGCAGCAGCAATATTGGGGGTTAAAAGAGTGAGTTGTCTTTTTACAGTTGGAGGTAGAAAAGGAAAGAAGGTCTGTAAAGTTATTTCAAAGAGTGGAAGACAGTTTAAAAGGGAGAACCAATTTCTATTGGAAGCATTCCTTCCACTCCTGCTTTTTCATTTCGATTCATTTTTCCGGCAGGAGCTGACAGTGAGGCAAAAGACATGTAGGGGTGTACTATGGGAAGCAGCCTCTCTCAAACCAGTTCCAGCTCTGAAGAACTTTACCTTCAGCCTAATCGGCGCTTGCTAATTTTGGTTGAGAAGGAAAGATTGCATAAAAAGCTTAATGGCAACAAGAGTTTAATGAGGGAAGGAAAAGTTCCTCAGAAACATGCTATGATGGAAAAATTCATATTCACAAGGTAACAGAGGGAGAGAGTTGTGAATACAAGATATTGTTTTGAGCAATTTTATTTTAGAATATTGCAAGTTACCTTTCCATTCCCCCAAATGCCAAGGTCATAATTTAAAAATTGTCACTTGAAGGCAGTCTAGTAGCTGTTCCTGTCTGTCACTAAATATGAAAATCCTGTCCTGAGAGAATTGTAGCTTAGGATGCAGGGGGATATGGTATATTAAAATGTACATGCTTTTTTTTTAAAAGGCCTTCCTGTAGTTCAGTAGCATGAAGTGGGTTGCATTGAAACCGTTGGTAAAACAGAAGAAACAAGCTTTGCCTTAAGTAACTTTGTGCTGTTGGAACAAGCCACACTCCCAGCACCCGTCAGCTGATGGTCAGCGGAAGCATGCTGTACTCCAGCAAATGAACAATTGGAAACTCACTTTAAGATCAGGTGTTGGGTGGGCTTGAGCGAATGGCCCTACAGGCCATATTGAGGCTACCCTGCCAGACCAAATTTGGCCAGAGGTGTTCCCCCCAGAAGACAAGCATGGAAACCCTGTTGGGTTGTATGACCTCACTGTCTCCCTAGTCGCACTTGCTGTCTAGAGGCAGAGTATGACACAGGGGTAGTATTTAGCTTAGCCATTCACCACCACTTCTAGCATTTTGAAAAGTTATACTGTGGGTATTGGGTTTGGTTTTTTTTTTTTTTTAAGTTTTAAGCCATAGTTTTCAACATGAGCCACTTTTAGGTGCTTTTGATCTTCACTTTCTTTGTTCGCACTTCAGCTTTCAATGGAGCCTCCGGCCGCTTCTTGCTGGCATCTAAAAGAAAAAAACAATCCAAGTTGATTTCTGTGTAGCGCTTTTCAATGTACAGCCTGGCTTATACTTGATCCTAACCACCTTCTGCCATAAGGCCCCTGTTCTCCATTTTCCATTTAGACCACTCTGTGTTCATGGCTTGGTGCCAACAGCTGGGGATCCAGCTTCCCTCAAATGAAGCTCCAAAATTTGACATAGGGATGCTTGAAGATCAGAATTAAACTACCATTTCTGTCACTGCTGGAATCTTCTAACCTGTATCTGGGGGGGAAAGACTATTAATTCTAATACCCAACACTGAGCTGCAAGACCTCAGTGTGCCATGCACCAAGGAACTGTATTAACTTAAAGGTCAATGAGTTCAAAGCATTCACTCATAGGCTGCTGCTGTGCTTCTGCATGATTAACTGCTCTGGCTTCCAGCTGGCCTCTGTTAGGGCAGATAATTACACTACATCTCTGGGTTGGACAGAGTTAATTCCATTCTACCCAATGCTAGCTAACTATATGCCCTCTGAGGTTGCCTCACTATTTCTCACTGCGCACAACCTGTTTCCTAAACAGTGATTCCTGCATTAACATGGAGACCTGCCTCCTTGAAAGGTGGCTAATTCCTTTTCACAATTAAAAAAAAAATCCAGCTCATTTGGATATTACAATTTAGCCTAAAAGTTTGTTGGTGGATGTCACCAGTCTTAGATGTTTGAGAACCACAGTAATTAGAGATTATTATTAATTAAAACTTGTTGGTCATTTTATCTTGCCCAAGACAACCCAAAGCAACTTAAAAACAAAGAACCCACATAGATACATTAAAACCAAGGTGTGGGGAGGGGGAAATTAGCATTTAAAACAGGCATCCCCAAACTGCGGCCCTCCAGATGTTTTGGCCTACAACTCCCATGATCCCTAGCTAACAGGACCAGTGGTCAGGGATGGTGGGAATTGTAGTCCAAAACATCTGGAGGGCTGAAGTTTGGGGATGCCTGATTTAAAACATCCCACCCACTCTAAAAGTCCATAGTGAAAGGCCTGGGAAGTTCTTGGCTGACACCTAGATATACAGGGTGAGTCTTTTAAAAGAGGCTCCGTGGAACATGTGTACTCTGTATCCATGGGGCCTCTTTTAAAGGACTCGCCCTGTATAATGATGGTACCAGGCGAGCCTCACTGGGGAGAGAGCATTTCACAAACTGAGCCGCCGCAAAAATGTCCTATTCTTGTGTTGCCACCCTCTGGACCTCGTTGAGGGAGCACAAAAACAAGGGCCTCAGATTATGATTCCTGGGTCCAGGTCGGTCTACGTCAGTTCATATGGGGAGAGGCAGTATTTGAGTTATTGCAGTTCCAAGCCATTGAAGGCTTTATAGGTCAAAACCAACATTTTGAATTGGGCCTGGAAACCTGATTGACAGCCAATGCAGGTGGGCTAAGATTGGTGTTACATGCCCTGGTGAGCAATGTGGCCACTGAATTCTCCACCTGCTGAGATTGGAAAGATGGGTTGTGACAGGGCACTGTGCTGAGGCTGAAATTGTTATCACTCCTCTTCCTGATTTCTAGCAGGTAGTTGTCGTTTTAGACATTACCTGTACAGGTACCCCAAGCCAAAATAGCACTCTTGTTTTGAAAAGCTTACCTTTTTTACTTGTTTCATCCTGTGCTTCGGCAGCTGCACTCGGTGATCTCCGTGCATACGCTGCCTTCATCCGTTCGAGATTCTTTTTCCGCACTTCTTCGTGAGCAACAATGGGCTTGGGATAGTCTTCACCAATGATGCAGCCTGCACGCTCTTGCACGCTCCGTGGTGCTTTCCAAGGCTCATAAATGTAGTCACTTGGAAACTTCTTGAGGAAGGGGAGGTACTTCCTGCGTAGGTTGTAATGATAAAGGAGGAAGTCAGGTGTGTACAGGAAAAGGCTCAGGACTTAGTGGCATAGTATGATATCCTGATGCTTTGCAGAGTTAAAATCAATATTCTTAGGTCCAAGTCTGCACTGGAACAGGGTAACAACCCTCTGTGGTCATGATGGCACCTGCAAGGGAGATTACATCTGATCCAAAGCAATGTGATTATCATGTAGGTCTACGAGAGTCCAGGAAAATGTGTACAATGTTGTGGGTGTAGAATTAATTTGCCTGAGAATATATGTAGTGTATATGCTTGAAAATATGTGGGCCTTGTGCACTTGGCTCTCAGAGGTCAAAGAAGTGGTTGAATAATACAGTACTTTGAGTATTTCAGAGAATAGCACCTTGCTAATTTCCATGATTAGAAAACCCGGAATTGGACAAAGTAATGCACTTTTTGTTCTATACATGTTGCAAATTTATTTTTCTCAATGCAGAATTTGAATTAATTTTTTAACCATGGCGACGTCAAAGAATTAGGAAATTACAGATTGTAGAGGCCTAAAAATCAGCCAGATTACTCCTGCATTTATACCAGTTGCCTCTTAGGCACAGGCAAAGCTAAAAAGAGATTCTTACCAATCCACCCATTTAGCTTTCCCGTAATCACATTCATAGAGACGGTTACTGTTCCCAGCAGTAAACATAAAACTCTGCCGGATAACTTAATGCTTGTTTTAAGTGCAGTGATGCTATATTATTTACACCTACTTTATATACTCTCCATTTTTGTCTGTCTTTTTGCCGAAGGCAATTGGTGAGTAGACACGAAAGAACTGGTGGAAAAAGGCACTTGCAGAAAGCCACTGCCAGTTACCGGCATTCAAGGACCAATCGGCATCCAGCAGCAGTTCTTCAAAGACCTGAAATGGGAGAAGTTTGGAAAACGCCTTTTGGGAACTGCAAAGAAGTCCAGTCCAATAGTCATAGCTTCCTCATGCTCCACAAGCTTTTTGTAACGTTACATTTTAACTATGCTCCGGGTGTAATGGGGGCACCTGTACAGTGGTACCTCGGGTTACATATGGTGGCGCTGTGGGTTAAACCACAGAGCCTAGGGTTTGCTGATCAAGAGTGTTACAGTGCAAGGCAATTGGGAATCTTGAAAATACAATGGTGTTTTTGTGCTGAGAACTAGGAATGGCGCAAGGGGAGATCTCCCAGTTTTGAATGGAGTGTGTGCTCAGGGGCAACCTAACAGCTCAGCCACTAACTAGCTATGGACCCGCCAATAAATCCAGCTTTCCTCTGGCTACAGAGAACTCTGCAGCTTTCATGATGAACTGCCAACCTGCCTTCACCTTTTGCCCTTCCTCCCAGGATATCCAGAGGTCTCCTCGTGTCAGGAAGCAAGCCACCGCATGACGTGCCAAATGATGGATCCAGCCCTCTGTGCGCAGCTGCGTCATAATGGCATCTATAAAGGGGTAGCCTGTCCGGCCCTGGCAGCAAGAAAGGGAGAGGAAACTCAGGTTTTCCCTTACTACTATCCCGCTCCATAGCACGCTCCGGACCATAGTGCGCACCTTGTTTTTAGAGGCGGAAAACAAGAAAATTTTTTTTTCTGGTTTTCCTCCTCTAAAAGGCTGGGAGGGGCAGCGGAGGGATGCTGCTGGTTCTTCCCTGCCAACCCCGATCGCAAAAACAAGCCTGCTTGGGTGAACGGGGTTGGCGGGTGAGAGACAGTGAAAGAAAGAAAGAGGGAGAAGGAAGGAAGGGATGAGAGAGAGAGAGAGAGAAGGAAGGAAGGAAGGAAGGAGTGTGTGAGAGAGAGAGGAAAAGAGAAGGAGGAGGGGGGAGGGAAGAGAGAAGGAAGGAAGGAAGGAAGGAAGGAAGGACAGACAGAAAGACAAACAGACAGAAAGACAAACAGAAAGAAAGAAAGAGAAAGACAGAAGGGGTGAGAGAGAGAGAGAGAGAGAGAGTGAAAGAAAGAGGGAGAAGGAAGGGGTGAGAAAGAAAAGCCCCATTGCAAAGAAAAGCCCCATTTGCAAAAGGATCAGCTCAAAGCCCTTTCTACAGTTTCCAGACAGATAATCTAATCAGCCAGTCACATGTGGCTGGGGAAACCAACAGCCTCCTCTGCAGGAGGACCTTATCTCTCTTCCCGATCTCTTTCTCTCTGCTGCGACCTTATCTCTCTTCCCGATCTCTTGCTGATCAGCTGTAAAGCGGCAGCCTTTCAACACCCCCTTCTCTCTTTGTAAAAGAAAAAGCTCAATCTTCTTTTGGTCCCTGGGCAATTCGGCTCCAGGGACCATGCATTCGCTCCATAACGCGCACAGACTTTTCCCCTTCCTTTTTTGGAGGAAAAAAGTGCGCGTTATGGAGCGAAAAATACGGTATATATCAACATTCAGTCAGGGAATTCTGATCACATGTACCAAATAAAAGGAAATAAACCATTCTAGATCAACTGTGGAAAAACAGATGTTATCAATTATGCAGCTCAATTTCATTGGAGCACAGCAAAATATGTTTACAGAATTACAGTAATATCATGTCAAAACTTGGAGAGATGTTGACGTAAGAAGGAATGAAGAAAGCTGACTTATCTAGAGACAAACCACCAGCGTGTCAAGCTTAGTAGCGTCTACACCAAGGCTGAGGGCCACATTCCCTTGTGGTCAACCTTCCAAGGGCCGCATACCTGTTTTGGGTGGGGCTTGATACAAAAGTGGGCGACTCTTGCCCTTGGCACAGTAGGTTACGTTACTGCCATGCAAAAGTTGGGTTTCTACATGCACACCAAACCATCCATCCATGCAAAGTGAGGCATCATCACACATTCCAGCAAGCCAAAATCACTTGGGTGGTTGTGGCCTAGGGCAAGAGTTCTGAGGGCCAGACAGAGAAGCCTGAAGGGCCACCTCTGGCCCACAGGCCTGAGGTTCTGTAGCCCTTTCTGCATTGAAAATTGCAGATGGGAATCTTTATCAGCCCTACATGGAACAACCCGAGTTTGACCCTTTTCTTCTGCTAGTCCCATTGGTCTACAGTACTATATTGGGACGCGGGTGGCACTGTGGTCTAAACCACTGAGCCTCTTGGGCTTGCTGATCAGAAGGTTGGTGGTTTGAATCCCCGTGACTGGGTGAGCTCCCGTTGCTCTGTCCCAGCTCCTGCCTACCTAGCAGTTCAAAAGCACGCCAGCGCAAGTAGATAAATAGGTACTGCTGCGGCGGGAACGTAAATGGCGTTTCTGTGCGCTCTGGTTTCTGTCATGGTGTTCCGTTGCACCAGAAGTGGTTTAGTCACGCTGGCCACATGACCTGGAAAGCTGTGGACAAACGCCGGCTCCCTCGGCCTGAAAGCGAGATAAGCGCTGTAACCCCATAGTTGCCTTTGACTGGACTTAGCCATCCAAGAGTCCTTTACCTTTTACCTTACAGTGCTATGAATAGTTAAGTGCATTATAAGTGTGGATAATACGTTTGGCCTGGTGGCAAGGCAGTAGATTGCTTAATCTGCAAATATTTGGGTAGACCGTGAACTTTGCCAAACAGAACATGCCTCACGCCAGGCTTTGAGATACTCCTTGTTGTCATCCCAGTCCACTTGCACACAAACTGGATTGCCCTCCATCTTGTCAAAGTTGGGGATCCCAGCTCCTGCCGTGTAGAAAAACTCCCGCCACAGGAGTTGCCCGTGCAGAGATACCGGTGGGTCAGAGTGTTTCCTCTAGAGAAGCACAGTAGAGAAGGGACAATAATTATTCTTTGGGTTGTTTTAGAGCAGGGCCCTAGAGCACAGCTCCCACCACCCCTGGCCACTAGTCATGCTGGCTGGTGATAATGCAGGTCCAATAACAGCTGGAGGACCACTGTTTCAGAGAGTCAGAAGAAGACACATCTACTGCAGTATACTTGAGCTACATGATCAGAGTGATGTTCAGTGGTACAATCTAGCAAGAGCAGCACTGTGTGACTGCTGATCACGCAGCTTAGCTATTAGAAAAAGAGGAGCTTCTAAATGTAGCCGTCTAAGGTCCCACCTGCACAGTAGCCATGCATATGGTGGAATTAAATATTGCAGGTAGCTTTTGCAGTCCACCTTGCCTTGGGTGGATGATTGCCTCTAGTGTCACAGAAGCCCTAGCCATGTAGATTTGTCACAGCAACTCTGATGGCATTAGTTTACATACACTTTATATCAGATAGAGTTTTGACAGCCTTGGTCTGGGACAGATAAAAAAAGTCTTTTTGAGGAAATCTGCAAGCAGAATATATGCAACGGAACCCCCTCATCTAGATCGACGGCCTACAGATTTCTGAAATGGCACTTGTTGGAACAGATAGTATCCGGCAGTTGTACCAATGAAAACAGACAGGCAGTATTCTGTGATTATATGACAACTGTAGAATAAAAAAAAGCTCCTCTTCTTACCCCCTGGTAGATTTCAGTCAGCTTCCACCAGAACATCCGTACAGACAGGCACCCAAATTTGACATAGGGGCTGAGCACCGTGGTGCTAGGAGTCAAAGAATTGGGGGATGTGTCAGGCTTCTTAAAATTGCATACCCATGACTGTAAAGAAAAAGGGGGAAATAACGTACTGAGAGTTTTCAGGGACTAGATATGTCCAAAGGGCTGCCTTGTTGCTATCAGACGAGGTCTTTTTGGTAGCGGCCCCTGCATCGGGCAGTTCTGTGCCTTGTATGCGCCAGTTGCTTTCTTTACTATATTTAAGGCCCCAAAGAGCACCCTGTTCTATTGTCCCTGTAATTTTATTTACTTATTTTTAAAATGCATACCCCACTGAGTTTTCGAAGGAACTAGGAAGTTCACAAACCAAACATAACAATCCCCATTAAAATCAGAAATGTTGACTTCAGCAGCAAACCCCTGTAGCAAAACCCAAAACACCCAATGAAGCCAATATAGAGCCACAGCAGTCAAAACCAGGCAGCAGTCTGATCACACAGGCAAGTTACAAACAGCCATGCTTTTAACTAGCTGCCTAAGAAAACAGTGAATGGGCCCAACATTTCACACTTTGCAATGTGTCCCACAGGGTGGATGCAACAACTGAAGAGGCCATGGCACTAGCTATCGCCACTCATGTTTTCCAGGGTCAATGAATCTGGAGCACAGCTTCAGGTAATGTTTAGGCCATGCAGGGAGGAACACATGGAAGGTGGAAATCTCTGGGGTCCCATCTTCAGATGTGGGTCACATTGGCATGGCTTGGCGGGAAATGGTCTTGCAGGCCAACTCTAGGGTTGCCATATTTCAAACAATGAAAATCCAGACAAAAAAAGCTGTTGAGCTTTTTTTATTTTGAGTTGTTGAGTTTTTTTAAGTTTTGCCCAAATTTGTTGAGCAAAAAAAAAAAAAAGTTTTTGAGCTATTTTAAAAGAAAATTGCCAAAAACTATGCTGCCGACATGGGTTGCCATACGTCCAGATTTTCCGGGACATTTTTTTGCAATTTCTGCCCAGACACTGCTTCCGACTTGAAGTATTCTGGGTATGTCCAGGAAATTCTGGATATATGGCAACCCTAGCCAAATCTGGCCACCAGGCTAGAGATTCCCCACCCCGAAGCAAAGTCTGTTGGGCAAAAGCAACCGACAGTTCAATCACTGTACCGTTCTCTTCATATACAAGTCCAGCCGAGCAAGGGCCTCAGATTCTCCTCCTGGATAAAGGTGGGGGCCAGCTGTCTTCGGATCCTGTCCCAGTTCCTCAAGAGAAGGGATACCATACTCCTTATCGTGGTCCTCTTTGACAGGTGTGCTGCACTCTAGGTTAGAACGATGATCCGTCAGCTTCAAAGCTTGTACGGAACTTATCTAATTATCCATAACAAGGCCAAGTCAAAGTACCTTTTCTGCTAACTTTTTTGACTATGCTGTAAATCACACACCTCTTTTTAGCATTTCTTGAAACACCTTGGTAAAATATTTGTCCATTCAGTGTCACTTTTGCTCAGTGTTATTTGCTTTCAGCAGCAGCCAAATCTGATTAGCTAAGCACCCTTGTGTTCACTGGCCTGATCCGCACAACACAGTGAACCAATTATGGCTTACTGGGCCTGTGCAAACGTGGATTCCCAGAGAGGTGTTCACAACCACTTTGCTGCTCTCTGTTCTATCTTACTCCTCATGGAGTAAGCCAAACCTTAGCATGTCATCACAGCATTTGCTGTAAGCCACCCAGAGTGGCTAGGGAAACCCAGCCAGATGGGTGGTGTATAAATAATAAAATTATTATTCTTATCATCATCATCCATGATTAGGCTTATGGTTAAGCTCTTCCCTTGCTAACCATGAACTGCTGCCAAGAACAAACATAAGCACTGAAAATTGTCAATTGGGACCCAGGTGGCGCTGTGGGTTAAACCACAGAGCCTAGGGCTTGCTGATCAGAAGGTCGGCAGTTCGAATCCCTGCGACAGGGTGAGCTCCCGTTGCTCAGTCCCAGCTCCTGCCCACCTAGCAGTTCGAAAGCACATCAAAGTGCAAGTAGATAAATAGGAACCGCTCCGGCGGGAAGGTAAACGGCGTTTCCATGTGCTGCTCTGGTTCGCCAGAAGCGGCTTTATCATGCTGGCCACATGACCCGGAAGCTGTACGCCGTCTCTCGGCCAATAAAGCGAGATGAGCGCCGCAACCCCAGAGTCGGACACGACTGGACCAAATGGTCCAGGGGTCCCTTTACCTTTACCTTAGGCCACCCATCCCAAGAAAGCAGATTATCCCACAGCATTTCTATTCAAGTCGCAGCTCTCTCTCACACTCCAAAGGGCCCACAGTACTTGTCAGAATCGAGAAATACCCATTGCGTGTGTAAGGCACCCAGTCACCCCCCCCCCCCAATAACTCACACTGGAAACATAATTTTGGTTTGGGTTTTTGGCATTTAAAAATTTAGGCCACAACTTTTCTTTATTGAATACAAAACACGTGAGTGGTTGCGTAGGCATTGGTTCCATCCGTCCTCCTGGACAGTGCTGACCCTAGTCAGCAAGACTAGCTGTCCCGCTGGACAGAGCTGACCACTTGTCAGCGCAGGGAAACCATTAGCTGGGGAGAGTTATGGAAGCTGGTGAAATCAGCGCTTCCCCCTCCCCAGGGGTTCACAGGGGCTCCGGCATGGCCCTGCAACCCTCGGGCCCGGACAAGCACTGATGGAGCCCCTGGCTTCCTTTAACGGAATTCCCAACACTGACATCACCACTGGGTGGGCCTTGCCCACCCCAACCACTGAACCAATGCCTAACCGCCAACCTTACAAGTTGTGACTAATTGCTGTATAGTAGGCAAAAACCCAAGTGGCAAGTGCCAATAAGCCACTTGGACAAAATTCCTACCAGGCCTCTCAATAGAGACGACCCCTTACAGGCACAGCAAGGTCAATACGCCATCCTATACCAGGGAGGGGGGGTGGGAGATTCAAAAACTCCAGCCAGAGTGCTTACCTCACTCTGCTGAGAACCTTTTAAGGGACGCTGGGCTGTCCATCAAAAATTTGCTACATGCAAATTGACCCAGCAACAGGCTGGGTCATCACACAGTGGCCTAAGCCCTGCCCTCCCCAAACCAAGGAGGAGTGACTTTCATGCCCCCTCCGCAACGGAAGCTCTCTTTCTGAGAACTCTCTTTGCGTGTGTAAGGCACCCAGTCACCCCCCCCCAATAACTCACACTGGAAACATAATTTTGGTTTGGGTTTTTGGCATTTAAAAATTTAGGCCACAACTTTTCTTTATTGAATACAAAACACGTGAGTGGTTGCGTAGGCATTGGTTCCATCCGTCCTCCTGGACAGTGCTGACCCTAGTCAGCAAGACTAGCTGTCCCGCTGGACAGAGCTGACCACTTGTCAGCGCAGGGAAACCATTAGCTGGGGAGAGTTATGGAAGCTGGTGAAATCAGCGCTTCCCCCTCCCCAGGGGTTCACAGGGGCTCCGGCATGGCCCTGCAACCCTCGGGCCCGGACAAGCACTGATGGAGCCCCTGGCTTCCTTTAACGGAATTCCCAACACTGACATCACCACTGGGTGGGCCTTGCCCACCCCAACCACTGAACCAATGCCTAACCGCCACGAGCCACGGGCTCACCGCCAAACCACTCACATACCCAGCCACTCCTTCAGAGCCTCCCCAACAGCCCTCAACCATCCCGTGCTTCCGGAGCCAAGGATCTGAACCGGGCCATCTGGAAACGGGATAAAGCGTCAGCAATATCGTTAGATAGGCCCGGAACAAAGCGTGCTGAAAAAACAATGTTGGCACGCAGGCACTGGAGCACAAAAGCCCTAAGCAGGGACGATACCCTGGGGGAACGCGATGACTGTTTGGCCAGCGTGCTCACCACCGCTTGGTTATCACACCAGAAACACACACGACGGTCCCTGAATTCCTCGACCCATATGTGCACGGCCACTGCAATGGGAAAAAACTCGAGAAAAGTCAAGTCCCGCGTAATCGCCTCCCCCTGCCATGCCACCGGCCAAGGCATAGCACACCATCTACCCTGCCAATAAAGACCAAAGCCCAAGGAGCCTGCGGCGTCCGAGTGCACTTGGAAGTCGTTACGGAGGTTCAAGGTGTCCTGCCAAAGGGACACCCCATTGTATTCCTGCAGGAACAGCAACCAGTTTCGCAAATCCTGCTTCACCTCTAGGGGCAATCGCGTGTAGTGGTGAGGCGCCCGCAAGCCAGAAGTAAGTCTCGCCAGTCGTGAGCAAAAAGGTCTCCCCGGCGACACCACCCTACACGCGAAATTCAGGTGCCCCAGCAACGATTGAAGCTGGCGCAACGTCACTTTATTGAGGGGCAGCAAATTCTCAATAACCCTCCTTAAAGTAACGATCTTTTCCAATGGCAAACTGGACGTCTGCGCCACTGTGTCCAGCAAAATCCCTAAATAAACCAACTGAGTGGCCGGGCCCTCTGTCTTGGCCGAAGCCAGGGGAACGCCCAGCTCCCCAGTAAGCTCCGCGAAGGCCCCCAGCAACGCTAAGCAGTCACCAGAGTCCTTTCCAGAGGCCAATAAAAAATCATCAAGATAATGAGTGACCCCTTTTAGTCCCGTCTTATGCCTCAAGGCCCAGTCTAGGAAGGTGCTGAATGCTTCGAATGCTGCACAAGCCACGGAGCAACCCATGGGCATAGTTTTATCGAAATAGTAAGCACCCTCAAAGTGAAATCCGAGTAGCCAAAAATCCTGAGGATTAATAGGCAACAGGCGGAAAGCAGACTCAATGTCGCATTTTGCCAAGAGGGCCCCCGGGCCGAATCTCCTTATCATTCTAATAGCATCATCCAGTGACGCGTAGCGCACTGAACAAAGCTCAGGGGGAATCGAATCATTAACCGATGTGCCCTTAGGGTGAGAGAGGTTGTGAATCAGTCGAAACTCACCCTGGGCCTTCTTGGGCACCACCCCCAGAGGGGAAAGATGCAAACCAGGAAAAGGGGGAGCATCGAAAGGGCCTGCCATGCGGCCCAATGACAACTCCTTCCCTATCTTTTTCCTGGCAACATCAGGCATTTCTCGCACCGACTTTTGATTAACAGGTTTACCCGCCACGGGATGCGATGAAACGGGTATCCTGAAACCAAGGGAAAAACCTTCCCGCAGGTAGCGAGCCGCCTCCAAATTGGGGTATTTATCAAGCCACAAAAGGAGAGGCTGTAATTTTATAGGAGTCGGTGCCAATGCCAACTCATCCCTACCTGGAAGGGCCTGCGGCGGGTTGAGAGGGGGCCTGTTTTGCAGGCTGCTGTCCCCCTCCCCGGCCCCCACGAAAGGGCCGGTTCCCCCGCCCGCATGACGTGACCGGGTGCGTACCCCCGCACTTCTCGCACACATGGGGAAAATTACAGGGCGACCTGGAGCAATTATTTTTGTTATAGCTCCAACAGCAAAAACGCTTAGCCGCCTTAGCGGAAGACGCACGGAACGGCCGTTGAGCAGGGGCTCTCTTGTGGACATACGGGGCCACCCAAGTAGACCAAAGCTCTACATCCTTCCTGTCCCACCTAGCCGACGCTATCTTGTTGGCCCTGATCCTAAACTTCTCATCGTAAGAAAGAGCAGCGGATTCCCCGGACATGGAATACGCTGATCGAACGATGGACTGGTAAATAAAAAGATGAAGAGCCCGTTTGGGATAAGACGCCGAAATTACGCTGGCGAAGACTTGGAAACAATCCAGCCACCTCTCAAACGTTCTCTCCACCTTAACGGCCCCCGAGCGCCTCCTAGCAGGGGGACCAGACCCCTCAGACTCCGGACGGGTATCCTCGGGGGGGGCCAACTTAAATATGTCAACATACCTTCCATCCAGGATCCTGTTCCGGATCCTCGAAGAAAGGTGGCTACCCGGAATAATGTCCCTGGTCCTGTTTGTGGATACCTTCACATCAGGGATAGGACGGCCACGCAGGTATTCTAAAGGAGCCCCATACTTAGCCCTGTGTGTGTTAGACCTACGTTGCCACGCCCACCGCGGGAGCCCGGGGGTCGATTCGCCATAACCCCAATACAGCCTGGGCTCCTCTCTGGAATCAGAATCAGAAGACCGTGTTGTACCTGTGCTGGAGGTGGAGGACTCGCGCCTCCGCCTCTTATCGCTGTGACCACAACAGGAACGACGTCTGCGACGTTTTCCCCCCGATGACGCCTTGGCAGGAACCGGCAAGATGTCGTCCGGAGATGACTCGGACTCCGGGTCGGGTCGACGGGACGTCGGCACCGCCGGGGACTTCTTACGACGCGCCGTAGCACCTTCTGGTTCTGAAGATTCGGAAGAACTAATTCTGCGGGAGGACCTGCTGGCCCTGGCCGTCTTCGCCAAAACCCGCTTGGGCCCAGCCTTGGCGCGCGGGCGATGAGCCGCCTTGCAGGACCGGGCCGTCTCAGGGGACCCACGACCATGGACTGGGCTGCCGTCATCAGAGGATGCCGTAGCTCTGGCATCCTGACGCGAGTGACCTGAGGGAGCTAGGAAAGACAACAAGCGTGAGTGGGCAGCCTTGCCCTTCCCCGGCACCTGCCGCTGTCGGGCGGCACCTCGCGGTGTTTTGGCAAGGGCCTTACGCCCACCAGTCTGCCTCCCTTTTGCACTGCCCTTCCCCTTAGCCTTCCTCTTGGCGGCCACCAGGGCAGCAGCCTGGGCCAAGGGAATGTCCTCATCTACACTGGAAGAATCAAGTGTAGCAGCTAAAGCGGCTGCAGGCCGGAGCGAATCCTCATGCGCAGTACCCTGGGAAGACAAAAGCAAGAGACCCTCCAGGTCATTTTCAAAGCGCGCCAATGCTGCAGGATCGCCAGAAAGCTTAGCCATGGCGCTGCCAATTCTCTCCAGCTTCTCAGCCGCACCGGGCGGACGCAGGGCTTGTGATGTGCCCTGACCACTCCCTTGTGCCACTGTGGCGGCAGCCACCTGCTGGGTGTCCTCCGTCTTGGACATCCTACAGCAGTCACAAAGGAGATAAAACGCAATTAAGTGACCAGAGTGTCAGCGGCAAATATCAAACAAGTACAGACAATTTTTTGCCAATTAAACAAAGCAATATAAATAAGTGCAATTTTAAAGTATCAAAATAAAATAAAATAAAATAAAATAAAAAGGCAAGAAAGAAAATAACGAAATAAGGAAAAGAAAAGAAAGAATAGAAACAGGAATTAAATAACTAAAATCAAATAAATAACAATGAAGAAAATTAAAACAAAATAAAATAAAATAAAATAAAATAAAATAAAACAAAATAAAATAAAATAAAAACAAAATTAAAAATAAATAAATAAATAAATAAAAATTAAAATCAAAATAAAAGAAAATAAAGTACCCTGGACACGATCAATTAACAACAAGTGGCGCCTAACAGGCGAATACAATTAAAACCACAGGCTGGAGTAATAAAAGCTAGAAAAAACAGTCTATTTTCCTTTTATTTTAAACCAATGCAATCCAATGAAGCAGTTAAATTCCCGGCCAGGCTGCAATTACCAACGATGGCCAGCAGGTGGCGCCAAAGCGCAAGAGACTGGAGGCCACAAAATGGCGATTCCCGCCACAGCCTCGGGAGGACGAGGCGGAAAATGGCGCTGGGCCGCCGCGGAAGGCCAGGCCGAGCACCAGCCCCACTGGCACGCTCAGGCCGGCTCAGCGCAGCCACCCGGCTGCGTGGGCAACACCAGCCTGGCGTCCGGCAGCTGCGGAAGCCCTCCGAACGCCGGGATCGCCCCCCCTCGCCTCCCCACCGGTCCGCCGCGCTCCGCGACGAACCAGCGGCAAGGGAAAGCGTCGCAGCGCCCCGAGCACCCCCGCAGCCTCCAAGCGACTCCGCAATGGGGGAGAAAGGCAAAGCCGCCGCCTAGGGATCCACAGGGCACCCGGGCCCGATCCGCCGCGTCCCAGAAGGGTACCACCCGCCTGAGGCTCCCGGGGCACCCCCACCCAGGTAACACGGCAAGCGAGGGGGCAGCGAACAGTCGTTATGGGTTCCCCCACCCTGTAAGCTTATTCTTTTTATTTTATTATAATCAAAGGGGGTGGGGGGAGGGCTTCAAACCCCAAGGGGAGGGAAGGGAGAGGGGGGGAGATGGGGGTGGGGGGGAAGGGGAAAAAAGGAAGAAAGGAGGCAAGCCCAGAGAGGAAGAAAAATGTGGGGAAGATTAATCACCCAAGGCAATAGAAAAGAAACTTGTCCAATAAAGAGCAAAGGGTCAATTCAGATGGGAAAGCTGATAAACAGCGCAGCAAGGCCCAAGGACCATACAACCGTAAACCAGCAGTCTCCGTCCAGATTCAAAAACTCCAGCCAGAGTGCTTACCTCACTCTGCTGAGAACCTTTTAAGGGACGCTGGGCTGTCCATCAAAAATTTGCTACATGCAAATTGACCCAGCAACAGGCTGGGTCATCACACAGTGGCCTAAGCCCTGCCCTCCCCAAACCAAGGAGGAGTGACTTTCATGCCCCCTCCGCAACGGAAGCTCTCTTTCTGAGAACTCTCTTTGCCTGCATCCCGAAGTCCAGAGAGACTCGTACTCACCCTTGAAGTTTTCCAAACCAGGAGCTGGAACTGGCCGTTTTGGAGGACCCAGAGAAGCCAAGACCGTCTGCAGCCGAGTGTAAGTCAGAGGTGCCTTGCCGTTGTTCTCAATGATGATTCTGTTGGAAATGATGACAATACATTATCAGGAATGTCCAGCAATTGATTTTTTTTTTTTCCCCTTTGGAAGTTGCTTGGAGTTTCTTTTTGTAAAAAAATAAAATAAAAATGACTGATGTACGTAAATAATAATAATCTCTAAGAAACTTTTATCTGGTGGATTACAGAAATGCATGCAAAATTGTAATGGTCTTTGCTCTTTGTACCCACCTTTCAGTGTCGTACAAAGTGTGGGACACTTTCTGAACAACTTGGACTCCATGTTCAGCTGCCACCCTCACCACCTCAGCATCACGGCGCCTTGCATACGGTTCTGTGTCAACTTCAAATGTGAGCAGGGTGACCTTCCACTTCTTAAATAGTTCTGGGAATGCCTCTGCAGGACTGCCACGAACTACAAACAGCC
Source organism: Darevskia mixta (assembly GCA_034641385.1). Taxonomy (NCBI): domain Eukaryota; kingdom Metazoa; phylum Chordata; class Lepidosauria; order Squamata; family Lacertidae; genus Darevskia; species Darevskia mixta. Next base: position 823,883 of record JAWWNH010000085.1, read on the forward strand.
TGAGGAGACACCACAACCTTTGATTGCTCAGAAACCAAGAAAGCACCAAAGACTAGGTGAGTTTCTGAGGTCAAGACAGACAGGACTAGGATCTGGGAGGGACAGTATGGCAAACTGACAGAGAGCACTGTGTGCCAGAATTGTGGTTTTTGCACCTGCATCCTAGTAGGCCAATTTGACCCCCACGCCTCCCCATTTGGCCTCTCCATAGAAAACCATTCAGGTTTGGGGAAAGTGTTATACAAATGGTTCATAAATGGCCCCTTCGTCCTCCTTGGTGTATTTTGAAAACTGGCCCATCTGGTACCGGTACTTGCCTTGAGTTCAGTTTCTTGAGGCTCTCATCCAGATCTCTCAGAGATTCAACCAGGAATCTCCAGCGGTTAATGCTGACCCGCATATTCTTCGGGAACCAGGGGTCAAGGATAAAGACAGGGTAGACCTCAGCGCTGTTCTTCATAGCTGCTAGCAAGGCAGGGTTATCATGGAGGCGAAGTGCCTTGCGGAACCAGTGGATCGAAATATTCATCATTCTGTTGCGTCACCAGCCTGTTTCTCCCCACTTTGTATAAGGAGCAGTGTCCAAGCAAGAAAAAGCTAGGTGGGAACAGGAGAACACTCTTACTTTTTCACAAAGACAGTAGTACACAAGCTATCTCATTTGGCAGGGATGGGGAACCTGTGGTCTTCCAAGTGTTTCTGAGTTACAACTACAATCATCCCTGACCATTGGCCATGCAGGATGGGGGTGATGCAATATGACCCAACATTTAGAGGGCCACAAGTTCCCTGTCCTGCCACGAAGGTTGACCTCACTCAACCCCCACTAAATAAACATTTAGGGAGACACATGGATATAACTTGTAGACCTTTCAGATGGGCAAACTCAAAGGCACGTATTCTGAGGCACTTAAAGACAATACATTGGTACCTTGGTTCTCAAACGCCTTGGTACTCAAACAACTTGGAACCCAAACACTGCAAACCGGGAAGTAAGTGTTCCGGTTTGGAAACTTTTTTCGGAAGGCGAACGTGCTCCGTTTTGAGTGTTAAGCTTCCAATTTGAGTGTTACGCTTCCGATTTGAGTGCCACACTTCCGTTTTGAGTGTTACGCTGTGGTCTGTCTGTTTTTGCTATTTATTTTGCGTTTTTGTGGCTCTTTTTTGTTTTGTTTTTGTGACTGTGTGGAAACCAGTTCAGCTACTGGTGGATTGTGTGACTGCAGTACATTGTTTACTGCTTTCATTTTATGGATCAATGGTCTTGTTAGATAGTAAAATTCATGTTAAATAAATTGCTGTTTTAGGGGTTGTTTTTAAAAGTCTGGAACAGATTAATCTATTTTGCATTAATTTCTACGGGAAAGTGCGCCTTGGTTTTGGAACGCTTTGGTTTTGGAACAGACTTCCGGAATGGAATAAGTTTGAGAAACAAGGTACCGCTGTAGTTAAAAGAGTTCTGAAGCGAGGAAGCTGCAGGTTCCCATGCTCCATCTCAAATTCTGCTCTCTATTCGCTGTCTGAACTGATGTCCCAGCTCCCTCTTAACTAGGGTTTCAAACTTGCTACAACCCTGGTTTCAAATGAATCCTGATCAGCACAGGACTCTGGCGGGCATTTGCCCAGGGTAGCTGCCTCACTTTGCCCATGTTCACAATCTGGTTGATCAAAGAGTGGATTTTCCCAAGCCTTTCAGTGAATGATTATGGATGAATTAGCAGGTTAAATTTGTTTGCTGTAAGCACCAAAATACGGTAAGAGGCCAATCACTATGTCTGATTAACATCAAGTACAAAAGGATTATCTTCCATGTGCAGTAAAAAGATGTGAAAGCTAAGCAACATCTGTAATAAGCTTCATCTCCTTCAAGACTAGACTCCAGTGGGGTTCTCCCCCCCCCAAAAAAATATAACACAGTGCAGTGTGTCCACCCAGAAGTACATGTCAATAAGTTCAATGGGGCTTGCTCCCAGGTGGGTGGGTGTAGAATTACTGCCTTAAAAACGCTCTTGAACATATTTTGCACCACTTTGAAATGGGCGAATGTTTTAAACGGAGAAATACAAGAGCTCCAGCTTTAAATGAAGTATCAATTTAAAGCAATGCTTCATGCGGACAATACTTCTGCATTGCAAATTAATTGATACGGTTATATTTGAGCTATTATTCGGTAATATTGGAAAACTAATAAAAATATATTTTTTTAAAAAAAAAACCACTTATGCATTGCAGATACAGGGAGGAAGCCAGTTGAAAACAATCCTTAGAACACTGAAAAAAATAAATAGCAGTATATGCATCGTACACAGTAGCCTCGAAGCTTCAGCTTGTGTGCGGTTGGATTCACAGTTGTGGAGCCCAAATTAATTAACCAAATCTCAATATTCCAGCAGGCGCCTCTTCTGCCATCAGCCTACGGGGAGGCAGTTGTGCACGATCCAGCATGTGTGCAGGCTCTCATTCTTGGCAAACCACTGGCAGCCCACATTCAGCAACGTTTCTGATGGCATGCAAAACCCTCCTTCGGTCTTATGCAAGCATTAACAAAGCGATGCACGCAGCGATGTCAAATGGATCTGCTGCTTACACAATAGGAAAACGCACTGAAAAACATGCTGATCTCTTCATTCTCAGACACTACATTTGAAAAACATAGAGTTACATGATACTTCCAAATGCACTCTACAAACTAACACGAACTCAAAAATTAGCTGACGAAGACATCCATATCGAAACAGGGCCCTGTCCTGGTTGCTTTTCCTGAATCGACTCTTCACTCCGGCTTTACTTATAAAACAATCCTTTTGAATACTTTTGAATGTGAACTGATATACATTTATTGTTACTTGAAATTTCTTATGTTCTTATACTGTAACGAATTATTGTTTACTCATACTACTGTGAATTTGAAGTTGTCTTTTTCATTTGAAGCTACACATATTATTGTGAACTTGAAACTGTTTTTCTTATTTGAACTGACATTCTTTGCCTAAGACTGTAATTCTTAACAGAATACATACTTTTATTTGACTATCATTCACGAGTAGGATTTATTCCTAGTATTGAAATTTCTGGCCAGAGCTCTTGGTGTGTATTTCCTTTCAGTATAACTAATAACAAGAACTCCAATTTATTTAACGCTTACACAATAGCAACAGCAATTTTGCGTCTAAATAAATCATCTATCTTCCACAAGTTCAAAATCTTGTTTTACACTTGACCCTTGCGCAGAGGATGCTTATTCTACACAGGACACTTATGAGGATGTGAAGCCTAGGTCACCACCCTGTTTAGGTCAAGGAAAGGTCATTGCTCAGTGGTTAAAGCATCTACCTTACAGGTAGAAAGTCCAAGGTTCAATCCTGGGCAAATTCCATGCAAGGATGGGAGAAAACCTGTCTTGAAACCCTGGAGAGCAGCTGCCAGTCAGTGTGAAAAGTGATCTAGATGGACCAATGTCAATATGGCAGCTTCCTAGGACAATATTATCCACAATAAAGGTAAAGGTAAAGGGACCCCTGACCATCAGGTCCAGTCGTGTCTGACTCTGGGGTTGCGTGCTCATCTCACTCTATAGGCCGAGGGAGCCGGCGTTTGTCCGAAGACAGCCTCCGGGTCATGTGGCCAGCATGACAAAGCTGCTTCTGGCGAACCAGAGCAGCGCACGGAAACGCCGTTTACCTTCCTGCTGGAGCGGTCCCTATTTATCTACTTGCACTTTAACATGCTTTCGAACTGCTAGGTGGGCAGGAGCTGGGACCGAGCAACGGGAGCTCACCCCGTCGCAGGGATTCGAACCGCTGACCTTCTGATCAGCAAGCCTGTGGTTTAACCCACAGCGCCAATATCCAGGGCTTCAGGCAGAAGTCTTGGAATCTGGACAGGCAAAGGAAGAGCTTTACCCCAGAGCTAAGACTCCCTTTCCTTGAAAGAAATGAGGGAGTCGAATGAGGGGCATGTACAACTTCAGACTGTAAGTGTGGGGAGAAATCATTTTTTAAAAAAATATTTCTACACATTTAATAATAAATTATTGCAAGACAAAAGCATCAGGGAAAGAGCTGAGCTAGAAACTTTCTTGGTGATGTGCTAGTTTTCTAGTTGAGCTGAGAGGCTCTCTCTCTCCCCCCCAAGAAAGGTTTTGCTGTTGACATCCCTCTGTCTGGGGAGACAGTGGAGGAGTGTGCCTTTTGGGGGGTGAAGTCAAACTGCTGGAAAGTTGCAGCGTCTGCTGTGGGGAACAGCTGCTAAAAGGGACATTCCCCAACTACAGTCTGAAGCAGTGCAGCACTCAGCTAGCTTATTCCGCAACTGCAACACGTGTCCAACCAGCCTCAGGCTGCCAGCCTATATCTCCACTTACCTGGGAGTAAGATCTATGGAACTCAGTAGGATTCAGAGCTGAGTAGGCATGTATAGGACTGCAGGGTTAGTCCACCTTGATTCTTCCAGGCAGAGGAGAAAAATCGTAGACATTTCTAACTTCTCTCTCCACCCTCTCCGGCTCTTGCAAACCGGCTATACTTGCGTAACGTTACGCTTCCGAGAAGTTACACAACTCTGCCCGCTGTCACTCTGGAACGTGACTTCCTGCTACTGCACCTTTGCCCCACCCGCATACTCTGGATTGGTTAAAGAAACGGAGATCCCGCCCATTACTCGAGAGTCATCGGGCATGAGTAGTATTCACACGTGCCGTGCAAATCGGGGTTTTGCCACGGTCCTAGGCATAGTGACGCGACAGTACGTCCCGCTGAGTTCGATGGAGCCTTAGTCCTCTTTAAGCGTGCTCTGGATCGCAGCCTTGGCAACTTGATCTTAAACTGATCTACTAGGAAATATACTGTATATAATAATTTATAATAATAATTTATTATTTATACCCCGCCAACAGGTTTTTTGTACTCCTGGATCTCGCCTGCAGACTTGCAGCCGCAACGTCTCGTGTGAAAGAAAGTGTCTTTTGAATGCAATGAAGAGGGATTGGGGGGGAGTTAGATGATCACTTGTAATGACACACCCTGGAATGGAATTTACTCGTTTCCATTTGCTAGACAAAATAGGATTGCCATTTCTTTTCACCGCAGCAGACTTTGCAGCTGCAGCCCGGAGCACAAATGGGAGCCGGTCCAATTGGCCTCATTGGCACGTATTTAAGTCCAGTCTCCTGGGCGTGCTTTCTCGGAAGTAGTTTAACGGAGTTTACTTCCATGTAGGCGTGCGTCTGAGCGCTCCTGTGCATTTACCAATTCAGTTTCTTTTTCTTTTGGGCGGCAGAAGAGCACCTTTGCAAGTGGGGTGCCGCCGGGGAGGGATCCAGCACGGAGTCATCTGGAGAACTTGCAAAGCGCCACAAGATCCTCCTCCTCGCAAAAACAAAAAAACCCAAAACAAAGCAGCGTCAGGGGGCACCCGAGAGGACCTTAGCACGCAGGCGAAGAGGGAAGTAGGCCAGGCGAGTTCCTCCAGAGGCAGCAGGGACCGATCGCGCCCACTTCGGAGGGGATCTGCTTCGCCCCGGCTCCTCGATCGCCAGAAGGAAAGGGAACCGGGCCGAATTGTGACCCATCGCGGCAGGAATTTACGCAGCTTCGCTGTGCCCCGAACTCACTTGCAGAAGGAAAGGTTGGTTAATGCTAGCTAGGATGCTGTGCGCCCTTGCTTGGGAGCATAATAGGAGCCAACTCCTAGGGGCAGAGGGGTCTTCTACCCCCAATAAAATATTTGAGGGCCCCCCCCCAATTTTATTGGCATTGTCATTCAAATGGTATCCGTGCACCACGTCGATTTATGCAGGGTAGGGCTTGCTTAAAGGGTAGGGCTTGCTTAGAGTTGGCACCCCTGCTTGGGAGTAAGCCCCATCGAATTTAGACTGCCCTTGTTTCCGGAGTAAACTTGCATAGGGCTCCGGTGCGCGTCCGTCCTCCTCTTCTCGCTTTCTGATCGCAGTTTCTCGCCGATGCTGCCTCCGCTTCGCAAGAGGGGCGAGGCGGGCGCAGAGCCGCGGTTTGAGCAGCTACTTCCTAAATAAAGTTGCAAAATGCAGGAGGTAGCCGGGCCGCCTTGCAAAGCGCTGCCTTCCGCGCCAACCAATTTTGGCCTCTCTTCCTGGCTTGTACTGTACTTTTTGAATTCTTGGTGCCACACATTCGTAGACCGCGCCGTTTAAATCCAATGGTTTGCAGCCAACGACGTTCTGCTCAAAGTCCAGAGCAGACCCACTGAAATCGATGCACCGATATTAGTCGTGTACATTTGCTTAAACGGGTCCACGCTGTGGGGCGGGGGAGCCTGTTCTTTTTTTTTAGAAGGAACAGAAGTAGTTCAGGGTTGAGATTGGATGGCGACATAAGGCAGCCAGATGGGGGCAAATCTGGGTGCAGCACTTACTTTTCCATCCATATATAGCAAAACTACTGTTGACTTTAATTATAAAATAACGGATTGCACCAGTTTGGGTACACAGTTCTAAAACTCCACTGCTCTTAATTCTCTCTCTACCCCCCCCCCAAATGTATGCCTTGGAATGCAAACTGATGCACTTCCATGTCAGATAAGGGTTTTTAAACTTTTCCTTGGAAGCAGATTTATAACAGTCATAAAATTAAAATCTTACAACATTGCAATTTTCTGCATGTTTGCCTAAAAGTAGGTCCACCGAGGCTGCGTACACACCATGCATTTAAAACACATTATTAATTAAATTTGCGTATATGAATCCTCTATAATAATCTCCCTATGTCCCTGCGTCCGCCGTCCGTGTGTCAGTGGAAATTTCCACTGCGCATGTCCCAGGTGGACGGACGCAGGGATTGGATGACGGGAGAGGGGGGCGTGTCCAAGAGGCGGCGGCGCACGCGCGTTCTCAGTTGCGCCAGCGCCGCTGCCTCGCACGGAGCTCCCGCCGCTCTCCTCTCCTCAGGGCGCCGGCGGGGGGATGTCTCCCTCACAGGGGTTCCGCCTCGGAGGAAAGCCGCCAGCCGGAGGCTTAGGCAGCGGACACCGAGGAGGAAGAGGCTGGCGGGGGGCGGGGGCGCCGTCGTGGCGCCGCCGCCATTGCCGTCTCCGGAGTCCCCAGCGCGGGCGAGGCGTGGGCTCCCGGCTGCAGCACGTGCGCGCTCCGGCCCTCCTCGCCGCATCCTCGGCCAGGCCTGGCCCGGCCCCCGGGGAGGAGGGCGAGCGAGCGCGCAGGAAGGGAGGAGCGGGGCGGGCTCCCACATCCCCGCCCACACAGGCCGCGGGGGGAGGCAAGAGGGAAGGGGACGCCTCCCTCTAGAGCCCGTTTTAAACGGGCTAAATTCACTAGTTACATATAAATCACATACATAAATGACATACATGACTTCTATTCTGGGAACTGTAGTTTGCTCAGGGTGGTGGAAATTGTATCTTTCTGGGGGTAAACTGCATTTCCCAGGATTCTTTGGGGGAAGCCAGGTGTTTTAAATGTATGATGTGTTTGCAGCCTGTGAGGCCTACACCCAAGTAAGTCTGCTGCATTCAGACTCAGATACCACTCCAACATTGTTTCTTCCCAAGGACCCCTGACCCTCTTTTTAAAAAGAAAAGAAAAGGGGGTGGGCTTTTGGCCTTTGGGGTGTCCAGCATGCTTTCTCCGTTTTATTAGTTTGAGAGCACACTGAGGCGCAGGTTTCTGAGCATCATCAATTTTTCTCCTGTGAAATGTGTTTTTTTTTGTGGTGTCCGAAAGAGTTGCTCAGATTTTTCAAACGTGCCCTTCGATCCAGAAAGACCCCTCAATTAGGTTAGAGTTTAACTGGGTGCTGCCTGGACCAGGCTTGGCAGATGGGTGCGACCACCCACTTGAGGTTATAATGTCGGGCGAACCTGGTTTTGCCCACAGAGTTCTGTCAATAAAAGCAAGGTCCCCAGAGTTGTGCAAGCCTTGACAATCAGCTGGTCGTCATGTTGAAGTTTGTACCGCTAGCTGAGCAGTGGTTTGCAAGCACTGGCAGTCAGCCGATTGTCACCCTTTCCAGAGTCCTGTGCTTTGGACGTGGTGCTGATCAGCTGATTGGTGGTGCTTGCAAACCCTCTTTGGCTGCCCACACCTGCCATCCTATGACACACCTCTTCCCAAATCAGCAATGGGAGCATGCTGGATGCTGAGTAAACAGGAGTGTGGGCATTTAGGATTTATTGAGTGTATTTGTTTGTGAGTTGTTAAGATTTTGGTTTATGATATTTATTTTTTAAATATCAAGCAGCTGTGCTGGTTCGGAGAGGTGTGGGGCTTATAATTTGCTTTCTCCCCCCCCCCCCCCGAACCTTTAGCCTTTATTGCAGTACACTCTTCTCTGCAATTGGAAGTCTAAAACAGAAAATTAGGAATTGACACATGCTCCATATGTATGTACTAAAAATGACCTGACAGCAAAAGTTAACCCATAGGTTGCATACTGCCCACCCCTATTGCAGGCTGCTTGTTTTTGTGTAGGTCAGGGGGCAAGCCTGTTGAGGACTGCATTCCTTTGGGTGGGGTATAACCCGAGGGAGCCATGTGGTGGCAGTGGGCGGAGCAAAGACAGCTGTGGGTGGGGCCAGATCTTTTTCTCCCCGCCCACCCTTTTCTTCCCTGCCCAGTGAACTGGCTGGATTAGCTCACTGTCTCGCCAGAGTTCAGGTCTGAACTGATTGCTTCCAGGGGTCTTTTGAAACTGGGCCAAGGCAGCCCTAGTGCCACAGGTTGCCCATCCCTGATGTAGGAATTGGCTGAAGTAGCTGGTTTGGTGGGGTGGGAGGTTTAGACAAACAATAAAGTTCTGCTTTGAATAGTGATGGGGAGAAATTTGATTCAGGTCACATTTAAAGGCAAACCCGCCTAATTCTCACTTTCTGAAACAGGGCGCAGATCAAAGCCCAGGCACCCTTCAAAATTCACACTTCCTTGAATTTTGCAAGGAAGCCCATGCATATAAAAACTCATATACCGAGATCAAGTGCCCATCAAAGGGCATATAATAGTGAAAATAGCATACAAAAATTCACAACTTTTGGACCGAAATAAGGATAATTTTTGTGCATTTTTTTTAAATTGCAGATCGATGCAGAAACGGAATGGAACAACCTTGTGAATGAACACACACAAACGGCTGCGAGCCAGAACTGATCAGTCCGTCCTTAGAAGACAGTCTTGCTATTGGGATGGCAGGTCAGTATGTCAAACTAATGTGTGTACAGTGGTAGCTCGGTTTACGAACTTAATCCGTTCCAGAAGTCCGTTTTAAAACCAAAACCTTTCTTAAACCGAGGCATGCTTTCCCTAATAAGGCCTCCCACCACCAGTGCCCTTCCACCGTTTGGATTCCTTTCTTCGACCAAGGTAAAGTTCTTGAACCAAGACACTATTTCCGGTTTTTCAGAGTTTGTAAACCAAATCGTTCTTAAACCGGACTGTTCTTAAACCGAGGTACCACTGTATCTGTGTTTATTTTATATCTGTGTGTGTACACACTAAGATCACCAATTCATACAATGTAACATAGTGTACAACGATATATGCAATAAAATGTAAAATACCATAAAGAAAGTGCGAAACGATCATTGACATGACTGGTTGATCTGCTGCCTGCTGTTCACTTTAGCTTGATTCTGAATTGGTGACTTTACAGGCTGGTTCAAGGCACTTCTGCAGAAGTCCAGGAACACTTCCAGCTCCTCAAAATGCTACTTGAACAATATTTCTAAACATTCGCCTTCACCTCCTCCGTTGAGTAGTTCCAGCACCCCAACAAGCAACTCGACAGCCAGCCCCAAACAGGTGCCCTCTGCCTCCCAGGTAAGCGTGAGCATTTCAGGCAGCGCCCGCTGGGACAAGTTGTATGACGTGTGCATCTGCCACAACGAGGGTGACCTTGGGTTTGTGGAAGAGCTGGTCTCCTACCTGGAGAGCCAGCCGGAACGCTTCCGTTGCTTCCTTCAGCCCCGGGACTCTGCTCCGGGGGGTGCCATCGTCACGGAGCTGTGCGATGCCGTCCAGAACAGCCACTGCTGGGTGCTGCTCATCACGCCCAACTTCCTCAAGGATCCTTGGTGCCGTTACCAAATGCACCACGCTTTGACGGAGGCGCCCATGGCGAACGGGCGCACCATACCGGTGCTGAAGGACATGGACCGCAAAGACTATCCCCGGGAGCTCCGGTGCCTCTATTACATCAGCGTAACGCTCCAAGAGACCAGCTTCAGGCAAATCAGAGAGACGGTGCTGCGCTGTAAGTAAGAGAGGGCTTCTTAGCAGCTTAACCATTCCCGTGGGTGCATGTCAGGGGCCGTGCTGAGAAGGGCTACACTGAGGAAGAACGGTGGGAGCCTCCCCCTGCTCCTGATCAGGATCCTGAATCTTCCCAGGAGCAGGAGGACAGTATAGATTTGGAACAGTGGTTTGCAGAGGGACATAGTTCAGAAGGCAGAAGCTGGGAAATACTGGATGGGGAACAGCTAGGAGAAGAAAGACTGGGGGGGGGAGAGAGAGAGAGTTAACAGATTCACTGTCTCTGGAAGGCATTCATCCGCTCTCCCCAAGGTCAAGAAGAGCTGAGAAAGTGGCAGAACAGAAAGCACAGAGGGTACAAGCTCAGGTTACAAGATATAGGAGTGACAGGGTTGATAGGGACATAAGGGGGTGTAAGCCTTAGTTGGGAGCACCGCCATTCCTAGGAGATGGGTTCTTTGTTCTCTCGCTGTGATCATTAAAGTTTCTAACTGGTAAGAAGACTCCTTTTCCTTTGTTCTGTTTATCTACTGCCACGGGGGGGGGGGGAGGAGGAAGCTGATTCCCTGAAGCCTGACAGCGCATCGGTTGTACTCCACAAATTCACAACCACACTTTCTTCTTCCTCGCTGGTCTGACAGTCCTATTCTCTCCCCCCCCCCCCTCTCTATCATAACTGCCTCAGATGCCCCTTTCTCAACATTCTGGTGGCTAAATTTATTGTTTTATTTAATTATTAAATTTGTATACCGCCCTTCACCTGTACATCCCAGGGCGGTTCGCAACATAAAAACGCAAGAGAAAACCGCAAAATGCAAGAAACAAACAAACAAAAACCCTACAAAACAATAACTACCCCCCTTCCACCCATTCCCACAAACACATTCAAAAGGATATAGGATGTTTGTAAGCCAAAGGCCTGGTTGAAATGGAATGTCTTTGCCTGTTTCTGAAAGATGTACCTGTAGGCACAAGTCGAACCTCCCTGGGGAGAGGATTCTGCAAATGGGGAGCTATTGCAGAAAAGGCCTGTACTTGTGTTGCCACCTTTCGGACCTCATGTTGAGGCACATGAAGAAGGGTGATGACTGCAGATGATGACTGCAGTGTCCGGGTCAGTTTATATGGAGAGAGGCAGTCTTTGAGGTATCGTGGCCCTGAGGCACTAAAGGCTTTATAGGGCAAAACCAGCACTTTCACTTTGCCCAGAACTCTCACCCTTAACTTAATTTCCTGTTTTACCAGGTACCGGGTAACTAACCTTACGTAATACATCAGTGGTTTTCAACCAATGTGCTGTGGCACCCTGGGGTGCCTTGAATGATGGTCAGGGGTGCTGTGGGCAACACTGGCCTCTGTCCTTTCCTCCCCCCCTTGATGCCTTCTTGTGTCCCTGCCTCCCAAAGGGTTGCACAGCTGTTTGTTGCAGCAGCTCTGGCTACAAGCTCCCCAGGCGAATGGTGCCTCTGGGGCTGGTCGGGGGTGGGTGGGCCTGCTTGCCAGGAGCTGAAGCGACCTCAGAGTAAGCAAGCAAGTGGGTGAGGGAGCCTAGCCAGCCAGTCCACCAGCCCTTGCTGTTGGGAATGGACAGACAAGTCCCAGTGAGAGGAGGCACCTCTCTTTGGGACCAGGGAGGAGGGCAGCTCAGAGACCAGGGGCGGCTGCAGCGGCTGCCTGGAGGACTCCCAAGGAAACTGGAGAGGAGGGAACACTCCACAAGGAAGGGTGTTCAAGAAAGGGTGAGAGGCTGCCAGCTCTGCAGGCAAGGGGTGACATAGCTGGGCTCCTGAACCCCACAGGGTTGCCGCAGAAAGAATGTAGTTGATCAAAAAGGTATGGCTAATGGTCAGGGATGGTGGGAGTTTTAGTCCAACAGCATCGATAAGGCCACAGGTTCCCTGTCCCTGGTAGACAGTACCGAGCTAAAGAAAGCAATGCTCCACCTTGGTTTAAGGCAACTTCCTGTGTACAGCCCTGCAAGCTAGCAGATGCAACTGCTTGTGGCAAAATGGTAGAAAGCAATGCCTGTTTACTGGGTGCTAACCATGGAGTTTTTATGAATGGGTGAAGGTTGTCTGAGGTTTCATAACTGCCTGGTTCAAAGCTCCTAACAGCTTTTGTGTCTCTCTCAGATCTTCGGGAGCTCTGTCAGAACACAAGCAGAAGAGGCGAACTGGACGTCCTGCAACAGAGGAAATAAAGGCTGGGCCAAAGGAACATCTTGTTGTGCAACTGGGATTGGTAAAGAAGTTTTCGTGGTGGCCTCTCACACCGTTTGAAGGGCACAGCCCATCCTAGCTTGCAGTTCACAGTCTGGAAAGAGCACAAACTGGTTACCATTCTGGTGTGCTTTATGCTCTGATAGTCCTAACTGGAATGATTGTGTTAGTTCTGCCCACCACAGTCATAGGGACACTAATATTAACACTTGGGCCGTGCTGGAAAATATTGCAGTGTGAGCTGCTCCAGTTCACAGTGCCAGCCTGCCAGCCCTGCCCTACTTTATGATACTCCATTCCATTCCCTCTCAGCCCCCAATTTCTCACCCTTTGCCACAACAGTAATTCTGTGCCCATTATAGATGCCAGGTTCTCATTCTGCCCAATTTAGCTTCTCTCACCCTCGAAAGCAAACACTTGAGTTTCTTCTTTTTTTTAAGTTTGGGTCTCCCTCAATGAAGGATTACCATTTTTGCCTCAGAATCCCTCCAGAAAGCTTGTGAGTAGCCAGAAATTTGAAAGAAGTCTTATCTGACACAAGGTTTCATCATAGGCCTGACTGCTAAACTGTATCTGAAATTTGGACCTTACCTATCACGCTTGGGTTGAAGGCACATTCATTTTTTCCCCACTTGCCTTTTATCATATACACCCAGGGCAGTCCAACACGTGGACTGAGGGCCACACATGGCCCTCGAAGCCCTTTTTGGCAGCCTTCGGCAACATTTGATCCCCCTCCCCTCTCGCTTCCTTCCCAAAGGAAGGCGTGAGGGCTCTGATAGGGTCCTAGCATCTTCCTGCCTCCTTCCCAAAGGCTATTTAGCACACTCTCCCAGCTTTGGGAAGGAGGTAGGAGGGGTCTAGGACCCTGTCAGAGCCTTGCACCTCCTTTCCAAAGCCCAGCGCATTGGAAAGGCAGTTTGAGGGCTGGGAGAGGTGTCAAATTTTGGCCTTGCTCCATTCACCCTCCTTGCACCGTGCAACAAGGCAGTGTGTGACCTGCCGCTTCCGTGTCGAATTACCCTTGCAGCCCAGTTGGTATGAAAGGTTGGACCACCCTGATAAAGACCAAGACCAAATGACCTTGTTATGCCGCTGTTCAAGATTGCATAGGTGGGGGAACTTTTGCAGCCCAAAGGCCACATTCCCATCTAGGCAGCCTTCCTAAGGCCACGTGTTAATGGTGGGCGGGGTCAGAGGAAGAAGTGGGAGGAGCAATAAACGAAAATGTCACCTTTAAGCTAGTTTCTACAGACTCTCCCACACACCCCTCTCTATCCTCCATCCAGGCAATAAAAGGGGCATTATCAGAGCTCAAGGACACAGTTGAGCCAAGCAAAAACACATGGGCTGTGAGGGAGAGGCAGTAAGGGGTGTGGCCTGGAGCGAATTCAAGGGCCAGACAGAGGCGAGGGCCACATTGGGGACACCCAGGCCTGACATTCCCCACCCCTGACATGTTTAATCTACTCTGACCTCTCCTTCAATCCACCACATGCAAATTTGGATGAAGATAATAAGCTGTGTTCTTCATTTCTTCCCTACCACATGACCTGGATGAATCAGCCAGTGAGTGGATAGAGTGGGAAGAAAGTTAATACTCCATCTAATACTTAACAATTTCTCATCTGCTACAAATTTTAGCCCAGGAAGTGGGGACCCTGTGGTCTTCCAGATGGTGTTGGACCTCCCATCAGCCCACATGGCTAGTGGCCAAGGATGACAAAAGTCTGTAGTCTAGCACCAGAAGTTATCCATCCCTGTTACAGCCTATGGAATGGGTGTCTCAATGTATTATTTGGATGTTCCGTTTGTTTTGCAGGCCACTTTGTCAAGAAGCAGAGATAAGGGCAGACTTTTTGCTGTCGATGCCTATTTTTGTAATGTTATAGAATGTGGTTTTTGTGTGTTTAAGTCAAAACTTAATTCATTCACTTAACTTTTCTCTAAGTAAATGTATTTGAAGTAGACCGTTCAGTGTCGTCCTCTGATGTTCTGGACAGCATGGCGCATTAACATGATTTTGCTTAGCAACCATTATGAAACCATAGCAGTTTTGGTTCCTTTTTGCTTCTCTGAGTTGAAGTCCGTTGTGTAACACAGAGCACTGAGTAATAGCGAAAGCAACGGTAGAAACCTCATCTTTTGACAAGGCAAATCAAAGTCCTTAAACAAACCAAAACTTCAGAGTGTAGTTCTGGTGATTCTCCCACAGAGCTTCCGACTGGCTAAAAAACAGCCCAGATTTCCCTTATAACTAAGGAACCTTGTTGGAATGTCACATGATTTTAGGCACCAAACTGTTCAGATCCAGCAGTTATTTCAAACCTCCTCCACCCACCCTGTTTTAATTCATCACTGGTCCAGTAAAACTCTTGGAGCAACTATATATGACAGACACAACCCAACACACCAACCCTTTTAAGTCTGTAGGCTTATGCACACATTATACTGAATGCAGGTATAAGCTCTTCTGTACACGTGTATACCGTAATTGTTTGTGCAACAGAATATATCTTCCTTGATTTGTACACATCAGCAACGGTGTACACAGTCTGTAAACTTGTTGCATGTTACATGTAAATAATTATGAGTGAACAGATCAGCTAATATGTCTACAGATTGTGCTTTGAGTGTATCGTGACTTGGAACTGATTTCAGTTTACTCTTCATTGGCACTTTTATTGAATTGGGTGCCACTCTGCCTGCCTACCATTGGCAAACAGGATGTTCTTCGTGGAGATAGAGGGATCCCTCCTCCTCTATTTACCTATACTAATTCATGGCCAATGGGATCCCTGGAGAGGACAGTTCTACATGATGCACTAGAAGTTCTGGCTGTGTGCAACTCTAAAAAGCTGGCACATAGGCTGCAACCCACAATGTACTTATTATTATTTATTACTCGCTCTTCACCCTAAGGTCCCAGGTGGGCTTACCATTTATTTGTTTCAGAGTGGTGTTCCAGGTTGTGAAGAAAATTCAGGCAACATATACAGGTAAATGCTGTATCGTTGAAATACTAGGGAGTAAGTCCTGTTGGACACAGCAATACCGGTACTTGCTTTCATGTAAAAGTTCATAGGGTTGTACTGTGTGTTGCATGAAATTAAGGACGCAATCCTATACAAATTTATCTGCAAGCCGCCTTCTGAGTAGATATGCACAGGACTGCAATGTAGTTTGTCTTGATAAGAAAGCAAGACTCCTAGGGGGATGGAAACGATTTGGAAATTTAAGGAGTAAATTCCAAAAGAAATTTGAAAATTATTCTTAATCCAATGCCCAAGGGATATGAATATCAAGCTCTAGTGAGGGTGGTAAGGAAGAATCTTGTACCAGAATACAGCAGAGGTGCTAAAGAAAGTGGAGAGACTCGCCACCTTGAAAGTGGAACCTGGGGTCATCCAATGAAGCTGAATGTTAGAAGATTCAGCACAGACAAAAGGAGGTAGTTCTTCATGCACAACACATTATTTAAAACTATAGAATTTGCTCCCACAAGACGTAGTGGTGGCTTTTAAAAGGGGATTCAACAAATTATTGGAAAATAGGGGTAACTAGCTAGGATGACCATGTTCTCCCTCTACTGTCAGAGGCAGAATGCCTCTGAATGCCAGTTGCTGGGAATCGCAAGTGGTGCTCCTGCACAGGTACTGCCTTCTGGCTTCCCATAGGCATCTGATGAGAACAGGATGCTAGACTAGATCCACCAGGGCTCTTCCTATGCATTTCAAACTGCAGACCTGAATGTATGTACAGCCGTACCTTGGTTGACAAATGCCTTGCGAGTCGAACGTTTTGGCTCCCAAATGCTGCAAACCCGGACGGGAGTGTTCCAGTTTGCGAACGTTCTTTGGAACCCGAACGTCCGGCGCAGCTTCTGATTGCCTGCAGGAGCTTCCTGCAGCCAATTGGAACCGCGCCTTGGTTTCTGAACATTTTGGAAGTCGAACAGACTTCTGCTGTATGGAGTTTGTGGCTTCTTGTTTGGATCTGGATGCAAAATTTGGTATTTCCTGGGTAGAAGTGAGAGCTGCTTTTTGAAAACAGCTTAGAAAAACACGGAACTAGCCTAATGGTGATTGGATAACAGCACTGCCTCTATCCCAAACAAAAAGATAGCAGGAAAAAGCAACCTAACTCCTCTTTAGTTTGCATGGATTAGTTTTGCTTTAATAATTTCAAACCACAAGGCGCCTGCTCGCAAACCGATGAAGCTCAAGGCTTCCGCATGCAATTAATCTGAACACACAATTAGATCCCGAGATTTCTCCGCTATTTTTGTTTATGTACCCCTGTTATTTCGTGCCCAGTTTAGAAGTTTTGAAAAGTGCCTAAAGGGGCCCTAAGTTCCACGTTAGGATTTCAGCTCTACACTTTCCTGCATCTAAGTTAGGAACGTGACCGCACTCTAACGCATGCGTACAATGACTTGGTAAAGCCCTTTTCTCCACCAGCCCCGGTAGTTGAGACCTCCCTGCCAGCAGAGGGAGCTGCCCGGCCTTGACGCTCCATAGCTGAGCGAGAGCGGGAAGAGTTCGAGACCACAACGCATGCGCGCCAGCCGGTTCTAGAGAAATGGCGGAGTCCCCTAGCGCTAAGCGAAAGCGTGAGGCGAAAGATGGAGAGAACGGGAACGCCGAGTCCCAAGGGGAAGGCCCCGGCGCTGGCACCTTCCCCTTGGCTGAGATCTCCGTGCGCAAAGTGCTTAGGGAGTCTGCGCGCGAAAAGGCCATCTTCCTTCACGGACAGGTAGTAACGTTTGCTTCTGGAGCCGCTGAGGGCCAATCAAATTCAAGGGGCGTGGCTAGAAGTAACGGCATTTTACCCCGCCTCTTTAGGAAGATCCCATTCTTTATCTTCAGGGGAAGCCGTGGGAAAGTGGACTGTGCCAAAGGGGGGGGGGAGGTTGAGAAAGTTGACAATTTTCTTTTCTAAGAGGATGCTGTGCTCCTTTTTATTTTATTGTATTTATCATATCCTGCCCTTACTTCCAAAGGAGCCCCTTATGTTAACTTTATGTTAACATAAAGTTGTTTTTCTTGTATGCATACAACCTTCCTGATCTCTCAGAGATCTTCCTGCATAAAAATTATAATAGCGCTGGTGCAGATTATGAGATATTACACACATGGCAATTATTTTTACAGTGCAGCCAGTGTGCTACAGTGAACTTGAAATGTGTGTATGTGTTTGATGTTGTTTGGGGTATTATTATTATAATATTTATTTATTTATTTCTATACCACATTTCATCTGAAGATCACAGGACAGTTTACAATATAAAAACGCAAAAATACATACCGTTATAACAAACAAAAACAATACCCCCCATACACACTCAGTTTTAAAAGGCCATAGATTGTTTAATTAGCCAAAGGCCCAGGAGAAGAGGAATGCGTTTGCCTGGCGTGATTGTATAGTATTATATATTTTCATAGTAAACTGCCCTGGGGTACATTTGTATGGAGAGTGCTACCCTGAAATATAACTAAATGCGTTCAGGATACTGTATAAAATGTAAACTGTTGGACATAGATAATGACATGTGCTGTCAACCTTTTTGGGCCCATAGGCACATTTGTAAAGAAGATAAATTGCCAGAGACACACATAGGCTAAACATTTGACATTTTAAATTGTTTTTACCGTGGCAATACTGTCTTTTTGGTTTGTATGCCACCTTGTGATATTTCTTATATAAAAATAATAAATAATAAATGCAGGAAGTATTTCAAAATAGAACTACACCAAAGTCCTAATCATCTAAAATGATAGCAATTGTAGGGAAATGATCGTCTTTACCTGCTGTGGAAAATCCCAGTACCCTGGTTGTCCAGGCACCAAGAAATGTTATGTTTGTGCTTACAAATGTGAAATGCTGATTTAGTTGTTAGGAGCTGCTACTTACAAATCTGATGCTAGCACATAAGAGCTCAAATGTGTTTCAGAGGTATTCCACCCACCACCGCCACCCCTTCTTCCTTCATAAATATAATTACTTTTCAATAAAACTTTACTTAGACGGGCTATGGAGCTCTGAGACCCCATATACTTTGTTTAGTAGCACTAAGATAAGTGGCACTAGTATAATTGAACACCACTCGTTTTTATGTGGTCACACAGCAACACCGATTATAGTTATTGCCATCATGGGTAATAAGTTATAATTGGAATTGGTAGAATTATAGCTGTGGTTATTATAATATTAACTCTTTTTATGGTGGGTGCTTATCTCTGCAATAATGAGTGGGTAATGACAGAAGGGAATCCTCATCTGCTGTGGTCAGGGCAGAGATGCAATGTTATCTTCTTCACTCTCTAAATTTTAACTGATTTCCAACCCATTTGCAAAGGCTGGGGAGCGCACTTTATATAGGCCCAGAATTTGGATGCAAAAAATATTTTCTTTCTCATTTTTTACCATATTTATTATAAACATATTATAAACCATTTACATACTATATTTGCAATGAAGTAGATGTGGAGTACTGTACATACTCTGGCTGCAACATCCAAAGAAAGGGGAAAGATCCTATTACAAGGACGCAAGAATAGCCTTGCCTACAAGGCTCTTTTCCCTAAACCTGCCTCATACCTGGCATAGGTGACATAAGGTGTGGGGCAAGTGGAGATTTGGCTGCCTTAAAGTACAAGGGAAAACAGGCTTTTGCTGTACTGCCCACCAGCCGGTGAGCCGTAGAAGCACAGCCTGCTGGATTGAGTGCTCATGGTGCATTGAAGTCCCAACTTCAGGCTCATTTTGACAGGTGGGCAGCCTGCCATAGAGACAAGAAGGTTTCCTACTCCTGTTCTATGGGCAGCAGAAAGAGGTGGAAGAGGAACTGTGATCGTTGTAATATTGGAGAGGATCAAAAGGTTCCCTGGGGCTATCCATTCACTCACCAGTCTCCGTCCTCACCAAATCCACCTGTTCTGTTCTGACCCTTAGCAGAGTTGCTGCAGAAGACAGAATAGATGTGCTACTATTTCAGAGCAAGTACGGTACTTCAGGATGGCTCATGCAAATAAGCCAGGCTTCATGCAGAGGAAGGCCACCCACAAAGGCACTGGCCAGTCTGATCCTGATTTGGGCGGAGGATTCTCTTCTGATCCCACTAATGTGGTCCCTAGTCAGTCTCTGTGAGAGGAAGCCCCGTCCATTGAGTAAATCTCTGTGTGTGCCGGCTCTCAAACATCTTTCCCCTGTTGTGGCCGTTGTTGAAATTCAGGAACTGGATCGGGTTCAGCAGCCTTCTAGGTTTGGCAGCCAGGAATAAATGAGAGGCTTAGAGGGCAATCTTATTATACTGTGCAGTGCAGGAGGGGGGGACTGTGTGTGGAAGGGGGCACAGGTTGCATTGTTCCACCTAACAAAAGCACTAGATACCCATCTCGAAGCTTAGATTATTTTTTTCTTATTAGCATATCTATTGCTTTTAGCCTGGAGATCAGTTTTTCATGTTTAGTGTTTAAAGTGGAATTGAATTGCAAACTAGCAGTTAACTGAAATGCTGTAAATAAGATGGATGGAGTTGTCACTTAGGAGGCCATAAAAACGGGAAATTTGCGAGTACTCTTTTAATTCACGGTTTACAGCTGTACAGTGTTCGGGAGGCAGGTTCTTCCGTGCGGGCGGGGGTATACAGTTGGGTTAGTTCTTTTATTGTCCTCTGTAAATCCTCTTCCCAGATAGCCAAGGCACATGATAAAGTGTCAGGAAATTGCACGGCATCTCTATAATTTCCAAGTAGCATGTAAATTCTAGATGAATGGCTTTTCGAAAGGACTTGGAAAATGGATTAGACTCTCTAGGTCAAATTCAGGGTGGGGAGGAGGAGGGGAAACTTTTCAAGGTGTGGAGGATCAATAAACCGGAGTTAGAAGGCACCAGCAGCAGCAGATAATGTGTTTGTGTTGGAACAGCCAAGGTCAGATTTAATAGATGTGAGTGGGACCTGCAACAAAGTGTTGCGGTCTATCTGTGTCCCCACCAGGTTGCATCTCTGTATACTATAGTATAGGAATTTGGAACCTTATGACACATGTCCACCCATCCTAATCAGCCCCCGCCTTCTAGCTGCTTTAAGCCTTACTTTAAGCTGCTGGGAAAGGATGAGGAGCCTGCTGCTCTTCAGATGTTATTGGGCGCCTACCATCCCTGACGATGGGAATTGGAGTCCACAACAATGAGAAGGCAACACATCTGCTGCCCCTGGTGTAGACAGTTCTAAACTAGATGGACCAATGGTCTGACTCTGTAGAAGGCAGCTTCCTACAGTCCTGTGGATCCCAGGCATCTTCGTTGCACTTGTAGAGGGCTCTTGTAAAGATTGGGATGACCCACGTGATTGCCTGCTTCACACAATCAGATCCTGACTTAGTAAGTTATGCTCCAGCTTGCTTGCTTCCCCCATTGCTCCCTCCCTTGGCTTCTGGATCCTGGTGTGTTTGGAAGCCTTGAATCATACTAATGGGAAGCTGTGGTGAAATGCAACTTCCTGGGTCCAGTTCCGCGAAGCTCATGCTTATTAAGCCAGAATTTGATTGTGCAAAGTTGACCAATGTGTGTGAAATGTCATCAATCAGTTCCATTCACTCACTACAGTGGTACCTTGGTTCTCAAACTTAATCCGTTCTGGGAGATCGTTTGACTCCCGGAACCGTTCAACAACCAAGGTGCAGCTTCTGTTTGGCTACAGGAGCTTCGGACATTTAACTTCCAAAAAACGTTCGCAAGCCGGAACCCAGGTTTGCGGCATTCGGGAGCCGATTTGTTTGACAACTAAGCCGTTCTGCAACCAAGGTACCACTGTATATCCTGTTCTCTCTCTCTCTCTCCCACTCATTCACAGACAGACACATACACACACAGTCTCCAAATGTGAAGCAATGGCACTGTTTCTTTTCCATCCCCAATTGCTGCTGGCAACAACCCACATTCAGGCTGTGTTTGTAGCCACCAGTCCCACATGATAAAGTAGGGTCTTGCAGTATGGATGCAGTTTACTCATTGAAAGTTGGGTGGGACTAAGCATACCCCTTTGTACTGCAGTTCTGCCCAGCTGGATGTGCACAAACACACTTTTTCAGTTTCCAGAGCCTTCCCCTACTCTTCATGTTGACGTCATCTTGTGACTGCAGAACTAGTTGTAAGGAAAGGTCCCTATTTCCTCTTGGCTCTTTCTAATGATTCTGGATACGGCACACCCTGAACTAGATGTAGCGGCAGTCATCAGTTTAGATGGCTTTTTAAAAAATGATGACACTGATTCACAGAGAATGGGTTCATCAGTGGTTGGTTATTTGTCATGATGCTTAAGAGCCAGGGTGGCATAGTTGATAGAGGAGTTGGACTAGGACCAAGGAGGCCTCGGTTCACATCTCCACTTAGCCATGAAACTCTGAGCTCCTTGGAGAAGGGTGACACAGAAAATTGAATGACTAATAGCTGAATAGGACCTCCAGTGGTCAAAGGCACCATCCCATTAATTACCACTTGCTGGGTTAAATAGGGAATGGCATTGGTGCCTTGAGCTTCCAAGTTCACCTGGCCAGCAATGGTTGGAAACAGAGTGGTGTCCAAATCAGGTGTAAGTCAAAAAGTGGAGTAAGAATGGAAAGTGAAACTACTTTCGTAAGGATACTGACTTGCCCTTATTACTCCTTGGCCTCACTTCTTTGGCCACATAGGATAGGAGTTGCCTTATACTCAGATCAGTATCATTGATCTGACAGTCTGCACTGTTCAACAGTAGCTCTCCAGAATTTCAAACAACCGTCTTTCCCAGCCCTACCTAGAGATGCTGGGGATTGAACCTGGGACCTTCTGTGTGAAAAACAAATGCACTATCACTGAGCTACGGCCCTTCCCTTCATTGACTGTACTACCTGGGCTGATGGGAGTTGGGATTCCAACAACACCTGGATGGCCGCAGGTTCCCTTACTGCACTAGATGGACCTTGGTTCAAGCCAATAAGGCAACTCTTATTGTTCTTACTTCTCTAGGTGAACAGTGCTTCTGGTGACGGGACAGATGCTGTGGTGATTCTGGAGAAGACACCCTTCCAGGAGGAGAACATAGCTGAACTCCTGAAGAAACACACCAAGCTCCAGCTCCAAATGTCCAACGACATCTACAGCACTTACCACCTTTACCTGCCTCCTGAGCTGAACGGTAAGCGGCTGGCTAAGGAGGCTTGCCTCCCAGACATCCGTCAATTTATGCAGGCTGATTGCAGTGAGGTTCCTCCAGGTCTTAACCAAAAATACGGTTTGCGTTTCAGATGTCATCCCTGCTATCAATGGGTTCATCCCTGCTATCAATGGGTTATCTGGGATAGGTTAGGTCCCACTTCTGTTATGCTGAATTTAGCCGACGGTTTTCTTACCCTGAAAGCTGGAATTCTTATCTAGGGTTGGCCCCAGGTTTGAGGGTTCACTTGGCCCTCAATCCCACCCACACACCCCAAAAAACCTGGGTGTACTGTATAGTGGGCAGCTACAAGCCAGCACTTAAAATTTTGCACAATGCTTCAGTGTCCAACATAAGCAGCGATCAAGAGCATTATGGGGAAATATAAAAGGGCAGCTCACAGACTTAGTCACATAATGCAGTGGTTCCAAGGCAGTCCTGGAGTACTGGGACCCTGGCAGGTGTCCAAAGGTGCTTGCTGTTTCTGCAGTGAAATACAGGAACTGTTCATGCTCTCATGTATTCTGGTAGAAGCCAAGATATTGGAGCATGTTACTGGTGTAGTGTAGAGGGCAAGTGTGAGCTGGTTATTCCCTGGTTCAGATTTGCCCTTATGGCATAGTTCTGTTAGAACTGTCCCACTTCAGAATGCAAGTACAGGGTCGTCTTTTGATTTAAGCCCATATGAAAAAAATGGAATGTTAAGAGGAAGGACTAGGCTAGGAACTTGTTTACTGACATGCTAGTTTTCCATAAGCATGGATCCTCCCCACCTTCATGGAGGAAGGCTTTAGATATGCACCCTTTCCCTGCCTGTGTCTTCAACAGATACAGTCCTAGCAGCGGGTCGCATTGCATGCTTTCCCCAATGATTTAAATCATTTATTGGACATAAGACTCATCCAGAATTCTGCCTCCTGTGCTTGAGGGAAGCATGTAGGAAAGCATCAAGGCAGTCACCAATGAGACACAGGTGTTCAGTCATGAGATATATCTGTTGTTAACATATTGGATTGGGAGATGTTCCCTAACTCTGCAGTTTTAGCAATTCTGACATGACTCATTTGGGGGAAAGCACTTGCTTTAGTTTAGCTTCCCATATAATTCTGTTTCTGATTCCAGGCAGGAATCAGAATTTAAACCTTGGCTTGACATTGGTAAAGTTCTCAACCCCTGTTCTACTGGGTGTTTGTGGTATTATTACAACAGGCACATCTTTTTGTGCTGTTCAGAAGAGCTCTGTGCAGGCCAATAGAATAGACAGGCATCCTGTTTGCAACTGTGAGCGCTTTTCTCCCTTTCAGTGACTTCTAACAAGACGCTGCAAATTCCACAAGGTGGCATCCTTGGACAAGAATCCAAGAACCATTCTAAGCAACAGCTGTTACTGAATGACAGGAAGGATGACCTGTTGCTGGTTCAGTCCCCCCTCCCTCTGCCGTTATTTTATTTCTGTAACATTTATTTATTCATTTTCTATATTGATATGCCACCCAATAACACAAGTTCTCTGGGCAGTTTGCAATAAAATACAAACAATTAACATGCTGGAAAAAACCACAAAATCTGAATCTGTGAGCAGCTTGAGGATAAAGCAACAGGGCAAGTGTCCAGAAGGCCTCCAGGTGCATGCTAGTCAACTAAGTCAGCATTCCCAAGGATGCTCCCTTGGGATCAAGCCCCATTAACCTCTCTAAGATCCATTTCAGAACAGACAGGCGTTCTCTGGGTTTAATATGAAAAGGACAAGGTGTCCAGGGTATATAACGCCAACAATTGTTTTGTGGATATACTGTGCCTTGTGATACTAAGGAGTCTACACACAGGAGCCATAAAGTATCTCCCACAGATAAAACTGCTTTGCTCCTTGTCCACGAGATCTGAAGCAGTGGAATTCAGCCTGGCCTCAAGAATAGAGGAATGATCTTGATTTGGGAATGAGATGGGCCTGTATGATGATACCTCCCCTGGGTCTTAACCAGGTTTTAAGATGACCACTGTTTTAGATTCGAGTCAGGCTGATGTCCAGGCTTATGTTAACAAAGTATGACAGGACGGTGCTACAAAAAAGGCCTTTCCCTTGGTGATACTGCAGTTACAGAATACGGTGGGGTCAGGGGACTGGATTCAGGTGGGCCAAATCCCTCAGTTCTCCGCCCTCTGCTGATTGGTGGTGGGAATGCCCATTCTAAGTGCCTTGCTTCATTTGCATGAAGCGGTCTGCAATGACAGTTGGGTACAGAGTGCTAGAAGTTTGAAAGCGGAGTGTTATTTGCAATTCTAGTCCAGTGCAGTGTAAGTCTATTGAAATGAATGGCTTTGACTAACATTAATTTATCTGAGTGGAACTTAGCTGGATACAACCCAAGGTGGCTCTTTTACATCCAGCTTAAAGCAGAGCATCAACCATGGGATGCCGCTAAATTGACTCAGGCTCAAATCCACATTCAGCTATAAAGCTTAATGGGTAACCCTGGAGCAAACCTGTCTTTTAGCTCAACCTGCCTCATAGGGTTGGTGAGAGAATAAAATGGGAAGAAAACTATGTCCTTTGCCCAGAGCTCCTTGGAGGAAAAGCAGGTTATTATACACACATACATATACTGAAGCGAGACTAGGAACATAAATCCACCACTGGAGGAATGGGATAGATGGTAGTATTTCTGAATGCTGCCATGCTCAGCCTGGTTTGGGAAGCAAAACTGAACCAGTTCAGGTATGCCGTACTGATTATGGAACCTTGTCTAGGCCTGAACCAGGAGAAGAACAGGACTTTGTTGCTACTGAGCCAGCCAGAACAAAGAAAAAGTACGATGCAATGGTTTGGCTTCTTAGTTGGCTTCTTACAATGCACTGGTTTGGCTTCGGTCGGTAGGCCGAAAGCGAAAAGTGTGCCTGTCCAAGCTGCCATGCCCACAGGACATTAGAAGCGCAACACTTTTCTCCTTTTGATGGCATTGAAGAGTTGCAAGTTCTAGCAGCCTTCTGCCCCTCCTACCTTCCCGCTTGTTCGCCAGCATCCCTCAGAGGCATGTGTGAAACACTTACTTTATTATCTAGTTAATGTTCCTTTCAAGGCGTGTCTCCTCTGAGCTTACATAACCTAACGGGTATAATGAAGCCATTATAAGGCTATAAAGCACGGCTTTAATTTTTAATAGCTTTAGCGGGTGTGTTGTTGTTTTTCGGTTGCTTGTGATGCACCTTTGGTGCTGTTGCTGTCGCTAGACCAAACTTAACTGTGCAAGCTGGAAGAGAGCCATTATGCTCTCTGCCTCTGTTCTAAAAGGGGATACCATTTCTTCTTCTACGGTAGGTTAGAACTGATGTCTACCTCTTTTTTGTGTATGTGAGAGAGGTAGTAAGATCCTGTGAGTGCAAGTCAAGACCTGGGTTCAAGGCCCTCATGAAAAACAAAAGAGCCTTCTGGATCAGGCCACCGCTAGCCCAGCATCCTGTTCCTGCGGCTAGCCATCTGCCTATGGGAAGGCTGCAAGCAGGGTCTGAGTGCTGCAGGACTCGCCCCAGCAAAAGCTTTGTCCTCTATTAAGTTTGTCTAATCCTCTTTTAAAGCCATCCAAGTTCGTGGTCATCACTGCCTCTTGTGGGAGCCTCCTCTCCCCACGATTTAAAATTCTGCTCCCAAGTTGGAGACCTGGCTTCAAAGCCTTTCTCTGCCATGCATAGCCTTGGATAGGGCAGCTGGTGCCTCCCAGAAATGGTGGCTCTTGTGGAATAACACTTGTAGTTTAATGGTGAATTTTGGACATAATGGAGATGTAAAATATTTGGATTATTATAAAAGATGCAGGAGGAAATGATTAATAATAGGACCCACAAAGTGGAGGAGGAAAGTCCAGGAGATTCTTTGGAATTTTGTTTTTATGTTGTATGTTAGATAAAATTCTAATTTGAAAAACCAATGTGTGTGTGTGTGTGTGTGTGTGTGTGTAAATTTAAATGGTGGCTCTTGAAGCTCCTCACTCACATTGTGTTCCCATGCACACATATACACACAGTGGATTGTCATAACTTCTGTTTGCTGTGGTTCCACAGTTCTGGGAAGTGTGTCTCTATCGGAATCAGATGGACAAGTCATTTTGGGTGGCTGTTTCTCACCCGAATGGTGATGACGATGATCACTTCTGCCCTTCCCCAGAAAGTCCCAAGACAGATTATAGCAAGACACAGAATTAAAGCAAATTACATCTTAAAGCAAATTGCAATCACAATTAGGGTGGGTCCTAAAATATATGTACTGTTTCTCAGGTGTTCAAAGCCAGGGAAAGAAGTGCATCTTCAGCATAGACAAAAGTGGTGCAGTGAAAGTGGCAGATACACCTCTGTGGGGAGGGAATCCCACAGCTTAGGCCCTGCCAGTCAGGTAAGAAAGACCCACATAATGGGCTCCAGTGACGTGACTGTACTATTCACTCTCACCCCCCCAGTGCTGTGGAAGTGTGCCACAAGAAAGCAATCCTGGCAGCTTGCTTTCAAGTTAGGAAGCCCTCATCCATTACTCTAGGGCAAGTAAAGCTATTTTATGATTAAGTGGCTTGTCAGGCTGCTGAAGCTATCCTGTAACTCTCAAATAAATATGAGCCACTGAGCTGGTGCCGTTGCTGTGTGTGCAGTGGGAGGAAGGGGAGGTTATCTCCAAGGCTGCTCTCCAGCGCTTCCATTTATCCAAATATTTGATTATCCGAACGTTTCAGCTTTCTCCCAGGCTGTTTTTAAACAGATGAGGTTGTTTTGCATACAGAGTCTTGCCTGCATATATTATTGCCCGCACAGCAGTGGAGCAGGGGCTAGACAGCCACCCACCGCATTGCCAGCGTCTGATCAGCAAGCTGTAGTTTGTGAATTAGTTGCTCCCTGCCATTTGTCTGCAGCCGTCCTTGGTGTCTGACTCCAAAGCTGTTGCTGTGACTCAGCTCCAGGACCTGGGAAGCCTCTTTTTCCTTTTTCCTTTTCTTAATAGAATATGGATGACTTATGGGACGGCCTGTAATCTCTTTTGGCTTTTGACGTTAAAAACCTCTCATTAAAATTTCAGGGAGGAAAGTGTGCAGGCAGAGTAAATAATGAACTCAGCCAGGGTAAGGCTCTGTGCAGCCTCAAGTCATTTCTAACAGTTTGGGGATCATTCCAGAGTTTTAATTTCTTTAGTCTCCCCCCCCCCGCCAAAAAGGGGAGGGGAGAGTTTACTTGTCAGGAAAGCAAAGGGTCCTTGAGTTGCCAGCTGCTCAGCTCCCTGTAGAGCCTGCAAACCTGCAGCATAGATTTCCTCTTGCCTCGAACCCTGCAGCTCACTCTCTTGATTTCCCCAGGATTTATTACAGGTTGCTTTTGGCTTCAGAAATCGATGGTGTTTAATCACTAGCCTGTGCAGGATGGGAGAGTAAAGGTGGGAGAGAGAGACTTCTTAAAGCTCATCTGAGCTTGCACACAGCTGATCCAGAATTTATAGCTCCTCAACCTTTTTGTTTTGTTTAGTTTTGTTTAATGATATGGTTTGAAATAAGAGTGGAACTCCTGGCTTGTGAATTGGCCAAAAATGTCTAGGCAGGAAAAGTTTGCAAAATGGGTTTGAGGTTATGCATTGTGGCCTAGTGGCTGCCATGCTACAAAACCCACAATCTTTTAGTTCTCTAACTATGGTCCATGGACTGCTGGTGGTCTGCAAGGTCCCTTGAGGTTGTGTCTGTAGGTAGGTTGTGGAACCGCAAGGAATACCTGTTCTTAGCTGTGTGCTTATGTTTCTTTCTGATGGTGATGGAGATGGACTTCACAGAACTTTGCTCATGAAAACAGGCGTGCCCATCACTTAGAAAGAAAGGACTACAGTTTTTGAAATATGAGTTATGAATGTGCTTTGATTTGTAAGGGGGAATTAATTGAGTGGTTTGCTGAAATCCACAGCAATTTAAGTGGTCTGTTGGGGGGGGCGAGTTAAAGAACTGTTGCCCCTATCTATCTACTTCTCTCTGCAATCCCACACCCCTGGCAGCGATGGCTAGTGGGAAATGCAGATTGATGCCTCATGATCCACTATTTAGTACAGAAATCCTCTACAACACACATGTGTTGACGATCTTGTCTCTTTGAGTTATTTGAAAGTTGCTATTCCGCTTATGGGCTTATGCAAAAGCAGCTTCCGGACTTAGTAGTTGTGTTACTTTTTTGCCTCTCTTTTGAAATCAAAATGAAGTAAGCCTTTGTAAACATTTCTGCTGGGGATTTGCTGTAACAAAGTCTTGGCAAATCTAAGTGCCTGCTGTTAAATCAATTACCGTATCTGAAGGAGATAAATTTAAGGCAACAGCGAGGTGAAGTGTGTGTGGTGGGGGTCACTTGCTTGGTTTCTCACCTCTAGTAACTGACTCAGACGTTATCTGAATAGCAAGCCTGTATTTTTGTTTAAGCCAATTGTTATCAGTTCGTCCTGTGATTACGTCTTGTCACTCCAGGCTGATCAGCTCGAGCTACTCTTGATTAGTCCTCGGAGAGGCAGCAAGGCTTCACTGCAAAGGGATATTTTCCATAAGAGAATCCCATTTAGCATTTGCATCAGCCATATGCCTAAAATATCTCATGAAAAGCTCATTTCCGTGAGACAGATGGTAGATTACAGTGAACTGACGCATGCGAAAGGTGCAGCAGAGGCAATGTTTGGTGCCCTTGGCCTTGATCCATAGACCCACTTCATACTCCTTACTTAACCAGGTCTGATAAGAGAAATGTAAGCCCTTAAAGCCAAGATCCTAATAACATAGACCGGTGATTCCCCAGTCTCTCTCCCCCTCCCCCCAATGGACCACTTGAAAATTGCTGAGGGTCTTGGCAGATCACTTACTGATTTTTCTGCCTGTTCTCGTGATTTTAATGCACTGTGCCAGATGCTGTATGGTTTTTAATTGTATCTTTATTGCTTCTTTTACTACAATTGGCATTCCGCAGAATTCAAATTGTAATAGAATAAATAAAAGAAGTAATTAGAAACAGATAAATATTAATATGAATATGTAATGTGGACATGCCGCAGGCATCTGAATGAAGCTTGTGGACCACTGGTGATCTGTGGACCGTAGCCTGGGAACCCGAAAACTCTCCAGGGCTTGGGAACCTGGTCATCCCAGGGAGCCATTCAAGTCCCTCTGTCTGATATAAAATTCCAAATTTTGCTACACTCTTCCCATGCAATCCTATGCATATTTACTGAGAAGTACATCCCTGATTCCCAGATAAGTGTGTGGAGGATTGCAGCCTTAGTCTGGGCAACTCATCAGCCACTAGAGTGTCTATCTATCTGCATTTCTGAATTGGTTGCCTGGTGGCTGTTTGCTCTGTCTGCTCCAGGTATTTTGCCTCTTCCCAAAGAGTGGGAGGCTAGACTTCCCTGGCACTTGGACTTTGTCACATGACATAGGCTAGAGGAAAACCTCTCTTCCATGTCATCTCCCTTGGCATTGACTTCAGTTATGAATTACTGCAGGCCTGTTCCATTACTTGATGACTTTAGCATTGTGTCAACTTGCAGGCGTGGAACAAATCCAACTAAATAGGCTGGGTTCTTGCATTGTTCCCTCACTTTTCAGCAGAGGCCATTCACGCATTTGCCCACAAGTGGTTGTATATACCCTGTTTCTCCTAAAATAAGACGTAGCCATAAAATAAGCCGTAGCAGGATTTCTACGCATTTGTGAAATATAAGCCATACCCCAAAAATAAGCCATACCCCAAAAATAAGACATAGTGACGCGGCGCCTCTCCCTTAAGACGGCCTGGATAGGCGTGGCTATGCAGCGTACCGACGCAGAGCGGTTAAAATAAGACATCCCTTGAAAATAAGCCATACTGTGTTTTTTTGAGGGGAAAAAAAATAAGACGGTGTCTTATTTTAGGAGAAACACAGGTACATGCCTGATTTGATCTCTATTGGTGGGAACAGTGGAAGACTATTGACCAACCTAGCTCAATATTGTCAGTGCTTTTGCAGGGTTTCAGGCTGGAATTTTCTCCAGCTCTACCTGGGGATGCCTAGGATTGAATCGGAGACCTTTGTGTATGCAAAGCATTTGCTGCACCCCTTAACTACCTCTGCTCCAGCAGAGCACTCCTCTTAAAAGCACAAAAAACTAGTTCGCGTGCCTGCTGGTGTGTTCACCTTGCCTCCGAATGGCTTCTGATTTGTCTCAATTTCCCAAAGCTATGTTCAGAAAATACGGCAGTTAGCGCCTGAACTGATTGGCAGTTCTTGAAACTGGGCATTATTCACGAGCTGGGAAAGCAGTGACTTGCACTGGTGTAAAGGAAGCAAGTAAACCTGGGGCTGCTTCGGACAAAATCCCATCTCCTGCCACCCCCACACACTTAGTACGGGTCTGTGAAAATAACACCCTAAATGGAGAAGACCATAGGGATGCAAGAGAGGCCCACGATTCCCTCCTCAATTTCCATCTGCTGGCCTTACACATCAAAGCATAGATTAGTGCCAGGATTAGCATCCATATTGCGTCTTGAATTTACAACTTAACAAGATGTCAAATGGGGATTCCTCTTGCATGGATTAAGCTAGAATTGCCAGGTCTAGAACTGGGAGCCTTCCTTTGTGTGTGCGGTGTGAGCTATCAGAGCTCAGGTTTTGGGGCTGTTGCTAGGCCAGCAAAGCGTTCTCAGACTAGAGACTGGGCTCTGCTAGACTCGGAGGGTGAGCTGTGGAAGTTGCTCCCACAAGAGGTAGTGATGGCCCTCAACTTGTGTGGCTTCAACAGAGGATTAGACAAATTAATGGGGGATGAGGCTACCAATGGCTACTAGTCACAGTGGCCATGTTTTTTCTCCGCTGTCAGAGGTGCTATGCCTCTGAATACTGGTTTCTGGGAGAGTGCTGTTGCACCCAGGTCCCACTTGCTGCATGCTTCCCATAGATCATGGTGAAAAGAGAATGCTGGAATAGATAGACAAGTAAGGGCACTTCTTTTCTTCTCTTTGGGCTTTCCTGGGCAACAGCCGCCTTCCTGACTCACTGGTGTGTTTTTGACTTTGACTCCCAGCTACGTTCCTGAACTCTTGACAATAGAGGAAGGAGGAAGGAGGAAATAATAGACCAGTGAAAGAGCCTCTTTAACACAACATGCCGGAGTGGATCAGGTGTTGCTTCCTGGCCTGTATAAAAGCTTCCAGGTCAAGCAAGTAGAGGTACTCTTCTCTTCTTGCTTTCTAAAGTTTGCCTCCACCTGACTTCTGTCCTCTTCTGTCCTTTCCTGCTTCCCGGCAGGGGCTGTCTCTTAGCTGCGCTCCAGCCATCAGCTGCCGAAGTAATCCAGCGGAAGGCACCGCTATTTAACATTTAAAAGCTTGTGCTCTTGTAATTATTACTTTTAATCAGGCATTGATTTTTGAACAGGGTCAGTGTGGCTCAACCACTGCAAATCTATGCATATGGATCTGTCGACGCAAACTTTCGATATTCTCTCAACCCATTTAGAAAATTGGTATGAATTGATTCCCCTTCCAATGCCCAGGAGCAGTTGCTACCCTAAATGGATGCACTTGAACACCCCTCGACCAATTTCTTATTTGACAGGGCACATTGGAAAGCTTGAAATGCTGGCTGAACCCAAGCTCGAGGCTGTAGCTTTGCTTTCCTGAGTTAAGAAGCAGGCGAACTTGGCCGCCAACAGCAGAATGATATATTTCTAAAAAGCAACAACTCGGCACTCCATCATCCATCAGTAAACGTCGGATCCATTAAGCAACGTGGTTCTTAATAATATTTAAGTTGCACAAGTCCATTTGTTTCACTTAACATCTGGTTTCTGTTAGGCCAGCTTCCAGAGTCTGTCACACTTCCCTGTTATGACAGCATGTGTTTTGTGAACAGTAGATGCAATTTCCAGCAAGAGGCAATCTAATCCAGTTTAGCCATAGAAAGGTACCGTGTGTCCAGGAGAAACACTGGGTGGTTAATGCTCTGTAAAAGCCAGGCACTGGCGTATGTTAGAATCCCATTACGGCAGGCTTATGTAAGCAGCAGTGTGCAGCTGCGTGCAATTTTGATGTACCGTGCTGCAGTTAAAGGATATTGGATCATGGGGAGAAGTCTAAATCTTCCTAGGCGGGACCTAAGAGAAAGACTCCAGCTTTTCTGAACTGTTTGCACAATGCTTGCACCCAGTACAGAGGGAGGAAATAGGGGAGGAGGCCTAGGGTAAAGATTTGAGCATGTAGACATTAGTAATTGGGACAGTAACCCACAGCTACGTGCCCTAAGAGAATTAACAGCATGATCCAAGAAATAAGTGATTAAAGGTTGCTGTGTTGTTCCTGCTGTTTTGAAGAACATACGAAGAGCCTCCTGGATCAGCCCAGTCGCCCATTTACTCCAGCATCTTGTTCTCACAGTGACCAACCAGATGCCTGTGGTTAACCAAACAGGACCCAAGGACAAGAGCACTCTCCCCTCCTGTGGTTTCCAGCAACTGCCTCCAACTGTGAAAGCAGAGCACAGCATCCTTGCTAGTAGCCATTGATAGCCTTATCCCCTGCGAATTTGTCTAAATTGTTTGTTTATGGATAACTTCAATTTAATGTATAATAAGAACTTACTTTTTTTTTAAAGGTATGTGTCAGGGACATGCCCTCCCCTGCCAGTCCGGCACTGATTGGGTACCGGCAGCCTCAGCCTCTGTTGTCCACTGACACGTCTCCCAGTGAGTCTGCCAGCTCCTCCCCGGGGGAGGAGGAGTCACCAGGGAGGGGCCAGGTGGGAAGGGGTCGCCAGGATGATGCAGAGAGACCTAGCACCGCTCAGCAGACCCACTCCAAGGGGGAGACACCGTTTCCGGCGCCTGCCTTACGCAGAAGGGTCAGGGGAGAAAGGAGGCGGCACTTTAGGGTGCCGAGACTGGTGTTGGCGCCGCAGCAGGAGGAGGGCACTTCCGGATTCTGCTAGCGACTAGATGGTCATGTTTTAGGATAGCTCCGCACTGTACATACTTTGCACAATAAAATAGTTGAAAGACAAGACGGACTTGGTCTTTACTCATGAGCAACCGTTAGCGAACCTGACAGTATGTATATAAAAACAGTTAATAACAATTGCATATATAAAAACGCTTTTTTAAAAATAGATAGATCTAGCTAGATCTCAAAACAGTTTAAAACAGCTCCAGCACATGTATAAAATCAATTCACATGCAATGCAGATACCAACTGGGATCATGATCTTATTTTAGAAGTACAGTGGTACCCTGGTTCTCGAACTTAATCCATTCTGGGAGTCCGTTCGACACCTGAACCCGTTCAAAAACCAATGTGCGGCTTCTGATTGGCTGCAGGAGATTCCTGCACTCAAGCAGAAGCTGCGTCAGACGTTCAGCTTCCAAAAAACATTTGCGGGTTTGCGGCGTTCGGGAGCCGATTTGTTCGGAAGCCAAGCCATTTGAGAACCAAGGTACCACTGTACTTGAGAACCCATCTCCAGGGGAGGCTGTCTGCTGCATTGCTACATGATTTGTTCCTTCTGGCCTTGCTGTGCTCTGGTCATATGGAACAAGTAATTCTTCTGCATCTCAGCATGAAGTAAGACCGGATCATTTAGTCATTCTGAATGCAATGATGCAGCAAAACAACCTGCTCTTTGGGGAGGTTCCCTGTTGTGCTTCTGCACGATTTGGTGCACATGGTTTCCCTTCTTCCAAAGTGGAGGCATGCCCAGGACCCTGATGCATGCCAAAACAGAGTGGACTGGTCTCCCCTTGGGCTCCAGCAGTTCTCTGTGCCCTTTTTGCACAGTCTTAAGTACGACTGGAGAAAAATCACTCCGGTCTTATTTGAGAAAATGAGTGTGCCTCAGCAGAAGAGTGAGAAGCTCTGCTTGCATTAGGGAGAGAAGAACCATAGTTGTGGTCTTGGAAATTTTGGCAGAATTTGAAATTTTTCTTTCCGTTTTCCAAGGCAATGCTTGTGGCTGCACATTATGAGTGCTAAGACTCAACAGCTGTCGCCAGCTGGAAGGATCAGGCAGGCAGTGAGACAAACCTTTTGGAAATCCAGACATTGTCCTTGGCTGGGCAGAGGGAGGAACAGCAACATCAGCTCATGAGTCATTCTCCTTCGACAAATGCCTAATCCCTCCCCAAAGCTTTCTTACTTCTCAGGGCCATTGCCCTGCTTGTCCACCAACCTTTGCTGTGTTTTCCCAAAGTGCTGCCTCCTACTGCCATTGCCAAAAGCACCAGATTACCTAGCATAATTCAGACCCTGTAGCTAGAATTAAGTTAAAAACAAGGAGATTCATAATTTTTATAATGCTGTGGCATGGTGATTTGGAGGTTAAGGATCCTTGACCATTTTGTTCAATCCACATTTTTAAACAAACTGACTTTATTTGCACTTCCTGGATGAATATGCAGATCAGTGGGGGGGGGGAGAGGGAAAGTAGGGTCAGCATCCTTTCATTCTTCTTTTCCTTGAACAGTTTCTTCTTCTTTTTCGTTAAATATTTTTTTAATTATTTTCCACAATTTAATTCCACATTAACACCAATAAAAAAGAACATTCCCCCCCATGTGTAGCAATATCTTTTCAAAACCTTTTCTTCTCCGGACTTCCCTCCATCCCCTCTTCTGGTTCTTTATATAAACAAAATTCTCTTAACATTTCCATATCCATTTACCCAAATTTTCAATAATTACACATAGTTAATAAAAACTTTTCTAACACTTCAGACATTTACCATTATTTAATATAGTTACAATTTAAGCATATATACCGGTAATAGTTTCTAAACCAGCTGGTCATTAGAGGAACTTGTAAATAAAAACTGGTACCTGGGTGTGCATATTTCCAAATCCATTTTGCTTTTGTGTAGTTTATTTTAGAGTGTAGGCCTGAGGGCAGGGACTGTCTTGCTTTCATTGATCTTTAAACTGCTCTGAAAGCTGCTTTTGGCTGAAGAGTGGGATAAAAATTCTTTAAATACGTAAATGAATAACCCCAAAGAGATGCAGCTTAAGCAATTAAATATCGAACTTCTTTTCTTCCCTCTGTGTGTGTGTGTGTGTGTGTGTGGACATGTGGAATCGCAGCATACACACTGCCTTGTTCATATGAAAATAAAATTAAAAAATTCCTTCCAGTAGCACCTTAGAGACCAACTAAGTTTGTTCTTGGTATGAGCTTTCGTGTGCATGCACACGAAAGCTCATACCAAGAACAAACTTAGTTGGTCTCTTAAGGTGCTATTGGAAGGAATTTTTTTATTTTGTTTTGACTATGACAGACCAACACGGCTATCTACCTGTAACTTGTTCATATGAGTTCCCCTATGACTTTGTAGTTAGTTGTTCTATTCCCTAGTAGGGGCTTGTTTACACTGCCCAAATAGGATCTGCTTAAAAGCCAAAGCTACCACTCTGGTCCTAAATATGTGTACACAAGTCCAATTCACTTATTTTTTACATGAGCCCATGCAAACAGGTGTACTGTTGCAGCCTAAAATATTGATCTTGGTTTACATTCTCATCAACATGAGGTTTACATGGTATTTATTTCAGCAGTCGAATCAAGAGGTCCCCTGTGTTGTTGACCACAGTTACCTTGACACACTATTTTGGGTACTTGGTTTGATTACGTACTTACCACAGCTAGATGTTTACCTGGTGGGATGGGATACAAACCTAAATACACGCATCAATAAATTGAAGCTAATGATGCCTACTGTTTATTAGAATCCCACCATACCTCCTAACCCAGGGAGGAAGGGATATGTTTAGTCAATGGTTGTAGAAGAGCCTTTTCCAGAACATCTACCACAACTGGGGAACCTTTCTGTATCTGCCACAGATCTCCTCCAGATTGCAGAGGTTTCTTGGCTGAGCGTAGGTTCAAATGATATGGCCTGATAGGCATTCTGGTTTAGGGACGGAGGATAATTTTGTTTGCTCCTCAATTTAAAGTGAACTGGCCTCATTCACAGTTCCAAGACTTACACGCAGATCAGAATGCTATTGCTAATTGGATTGTGCACTTCTCAGAATTTTGTGAGTTTCAGTTTTTTAAAAAAATCACTTTTTTGCAGGAAAAATGCTCACAGAATGCATACTTGGGGGCGTTCTTTAAAAAGGGTACAAAAATGTGTGATTTGAGGGGAAATGCATACAAAATGTGTATTTTGGGGAAAGTGTATATAAAATGTATACAATTTAAATGTGGATTTTAGTGCAATTTGAAAAATCCACAGAAAATGAGAAACAAAACACACTTATGACACAGAATGGAAATGGCCTGACCTTGCGGTCAACTCCTGTTAATTGAAAGCCTGACCAAGCTGACAGCCCCCTGCAAATATGCATTGCAGGAGTGCATGTTTTGGAAAGCTGTATTTCAGGAAAAATGCTCTGCCTTTATTATCTTGTAAGACAAGTTTTTCTAGACTTTGGCAAAATCAGCTAGAGCATGACAGCAATACAATAAAAATGCCACAGTGGATCCTAAAATTCCAATCCTGTATAAAAACCCAAATACAGAAAGACCAACACCATAAAATAGCTACAGATTACAGGAACTTAAAAACAAGGCACCTACAGGAGCTCAAACCATTACTCATCTTCTCACTGAGCAATCTCCTAACAAACTTCTGAGGAGCACCAGGGTTTTCCAGAACGTGCTTTGGCACCTACTTCTATAAATTAATTCCGCCTGGTATGAAGAAATACTTTCATGTTTCGCTCCAGAATAAAATACCAGTCAATTTCATTGGGTCTCTCGGGTTCTAGGATGAAGAGAGAGGGTGGGTTCATCTCTATCCACTCCTCCATGTTATTAATAGTTTTTATAAACATCTGTCAAGCACTTCTCCACTCACTGTCTTCTATGCTAACAAGTTCCAAAGTGCTTTAGCATTAATTTTCAGGGAAGATGTTTCAATCCCTTGGCCGATATCCAGTGCATTCCTGGGCATGTCCACCTAGGATTGTACCCACTGCATTTTCTGGAACTTTTTCTCGGCTTAAATGTGAATAACAACCTTCCTGCGTCAGGTGCCCTTCAGATTTTTTGGGGGCCCACAACTCCCATCAGCACACTCAAACTGGCTGGGTCTGATGGGAATTGTATTCCAAAATAGCTGGAGGGCAGCAGGTTTGTAGCTTTAGTTGCCCTTTCATCTGCCTTTCCCATCCAGCCCTGTGATCTCCTTTTTGGAGAGGTGGTTCCCAAA
This sequence comes from Darevskia mixta, assembly GCA_034641385.1. Taxonomy (NCBI): domain Eukaryota; kingdom Metazoa; phylum Chordata; class Lepidosauria; order Squamata; family Lacertidae; genus Darevskia; species Darevskia mixta. Next base: position 861,757 of record JAWWNH010000085.1, read on the forward strand.
ACCACACAGAGCATTCCCAATGTGGTTGTGGAGAACTGGATCACAAAGCTGTACAGTCATACCTTGGTTCTTGAACGTAATACATTCCGGAAGTCCATTCAACTCCCGAAAACATTCGAAAACCAAGGTACGGCTTCTGATTGGCTGCAGGAGCTTCCTGCACTTACTTCTGGGTTTTCGGCGTTTGGGAACCAATTTGTTCGGCAACTAAGCTGTTCGAGAACCAAGGTATGACTGTACTTCTTAAATACCTAGGCTCTCCGGAGCTAAATATGTGCCTTTTTCGTTTCCCTTTTATAAAAAATAAGGTACTGACACTTTAGGCTACTGCCATTTGGAAAGTCTTAATGGCAGCAAAGCCTCTGTGATTTCTGTAAGTGAACTGTTCCTCTGGCGGGGTAGGAGAGCTGAAAATAATGCTGATATATTTCACATCTGGCCAACCAATGTGCCCCTTTGGTTTCAGATAGTACAAAGGTAAAGGTAAAGGGACCCCTGGCCATTAGCTCCAGTCGCAGACGACTCTGGGGTTGCGGCGCTCATCTCGCTTTACTGGCCAAGGGAGCCGGCGTACAGCTTCCGGGTCATGTGGCCAGCATGACTAAGCCGCTTCTGGCGAAACAGAGCAGTGCACAACAAGTTTAAAAAGCCCAGCACACAAATGTTTACAGCCCTCTAGCGACTATAGTGGCTCATTTACCAGAAGTACAGTCGTAACTTGGTTCTCAAACAGAATGCATTCCAGGAATCCATTCGACTTCTAGAACTATTCGAAAATCAAGACGCAGCTTCCGATTGGCTGCAGGAGTGCCCTGCAGCCAATCGGAAGCCATGCCGGATGTTCGGCTTCCGAAAATCGTTCAAAAACCGTAACACTCACTTCCAGTTTTCGATCGTTCAGGAGCCGAAACGTACGAGTTCCAAGGCGTTCAGCAACCAAGGTACGACTGTAATGTATTTACACTCTGGCTAGAAGTGTATACTCAATTCTGACCAAACTAAGCCTCCAAGAGCACAATATACATCAGGAGGCTTAGTTTGTTCAGAACCCAACACGTCCAGAGTTATCGCTAAACACTTTACTTCTGCTAAATGAGCCACCATAGCTGAGGGCTGTGAACATTTGTGTCCCAGGCTTTTTAGACTTGTCCACCTACTGTATGTTCTGTCTGAAACCAAAGGGGCGGATTGGTTGCCAAATGTGATTTTATTTTTTTTAAAGCTCTCCCATCCCTCTACTGTGGTTAGGTTTGGCCAGCCGTGAGGTCTGTAAGTGAAGTGCCTGTCTGAACATGGACTCTTGTTTTAAAACACCATCCCCCAGCTGGCTGCCACCTTTTGCTTGAGTCATGTGAGCTAATTAGTGGTCTTAGGTTGTTTTTGCAGTTGAGGATGAAAAGCCATAATCTTAGAAAAGCCATAATCAGAGAAAACCAGTCAGTCCCGTCTTTTGCTGTGTGAGATGCTCTTGCGTGGCTATGGGCTATTCTTGCTCCACTTTACTCCCTGGTGGTCTAAATATATACATCAAATGGCAACCTCCACTGATGTGAGATGCCCCAAAATGGCAAGCCTCATAGTGCCAATTTTCCCTTTTCCATTGAGGGCATCGAAACATTTGAGAAAGTGAATCATAGAAACAGATTTGCCAGAGACACGACTTTGGTGGCCCATGAAAGGTTTTTCTCCTTGGTGCTTTTTAATCGTGGGCTGCAGCCAATGCTAGTCCTATTCAGAGTAGACTCACTGAAGTTAATGGACACGACTAATGGGTCTACTCAGAGTAGTTGGCCACAACCCCTTATTCTTCGCCTCCATGGCTAGAGACAAAAGTGGTAAGACAGATAATGGATTTTCTGTGTCGGGCTATGACTGGAAAGAAAAGGATCGAATCCCCACTCAGCCATGAAACTGACTGGGTGACCTTGGGCCATTTTAATATCTCTCAGCCCAACCTGCCTTGCAGGGCTTTTGTGAAGATAAAATGGGAATGGTGTGTGTGTGTGTGTGTGTGTGTGTGTGTGTGAACATTATACACTGTGGTGGAATGTTTTCCATTTCGTAAGTTCATTAGCGACAATGAATACGTGCCAATTGCAAGCACATAATGGGAAGCCTGGCAGTTCCGAGGCTTTTAGCTTTGTTTGGTAAATACAAGCAAAATAAACATGCGAAATTAGGTTACTCTAAGGCTGGGGAAAACAACGCAGTGCCTGTTTTGCCCTACAGCTCTCAGGATCCCCAGCAGGATGGCCAGAGATAGAGGATGGTGGGAGTTGAAGTCCAAAACAGAAAAAAAAATCCTATGTCCATTGCTCTAGTTTGCATGGGATTTCCCCCTTGGAAAATCCATATCAGTAGAGATGACAGTGGGTTGATAGCTGGCTGTAGTATGAGATGCACACACTGTAGGCTTCTGCATCTGCCTGAGCAAGACCACTTTCGGCTATCTAAATGATTATGATTTGCCTACTACCCAGGTTTGCTTTGGTAATAAATAATAATAATAATAATAATAATAATAATAATAATAATAATAAGGCTGTGTCATCTGGAGGAACAATTGGGCAGAACTGGTAATGTTGAGAAAAGAGGAGCCATCAGCCAGGGTGGAGATCCTTGGGCCTTAGGGGCAAATGCGGCCCTCCAGCCCTCTCTACCTGGCCCTCAGGACTCTTCCTAGGCCACATCCGTCACCAGCCCTGTTCCATGCCTTCCTCATTTTTTAATCTCCTCTTTAGCGGCTCTTCTGCCATATTCTGTCCCCTTTTCCATTTCTAATGCACTGGTACTGGTGGGAGGAGCTGCACAAGCCAGGGACTTTTCAGAGGTAGAACTCAAAACCAAAGAAGACTTGTTTGACCTCCTTACTAATGGATTTTAGATGAGAAGTAGTTCTCTCTTTGCATTCAGACTGCCCTTGTTCAGCTCTGTTGTTTTTATTGCTGTGGTGCTATTGTTCTTTTGTCTGTCCGTCTTTTGTGGGGGGGGGGGTTGGGGGGGAATGCTATTGGCTGCTTTTTGTTAAATTGTTTTGTAGATTGTTGAGGGAAAGGTTGGAATATAAATATTTGGGGGGGGCAGTTTTCTCTTTGCAGACATATTTTGTACATAGGGGAGCATTAGGAATAGCAAACACAAACACCACCTTTCACCTCATCCCAGCTCTGTTGTGTAGACCTTTGGTCTTCAGCTTGTGGGACAGGACCCACTACTGAGTTACAGCCTGATCTATGGCGCCAGTAACACTACCACCATACAAATAAATGGTTTTTAAAAAAAGAGAGAAGTGGGTCCCTATTTGCATGTCAGGATTCAAGGTGGTCCCAGGCATAGCTGTCAACTTTTCCCTTTTCATGCGAGGAATCCTATTCGGAATAAGGGAATTTCCCACAAAAAAATGGAAAAGTTGACAGCTATGGCCAGGGTCTGGAAAAGGTGAAGACTACTGGAGTATGCCACTGTTGTCCATAGGTGTTGTTGGACTACAACTCCATCATTCCCAGCCAGCATAGCCCAGTGGTCAGTGATGATGGGAATTGTAGTCACTTGGGGACCCAAGATTGAAGAACACCAGTGTAGACCAGGCCTGAGTGACCTCGTGTAGCTTAGTTCTGCTGAGATTTCAGTTGCTCTCCATCCCTTCTCCTCTTCTTCCTCCCTGCCTTCAAGGCAAGAGCTCCAGTTGTCCCACCTACAGGAATGTCTGTTGCCATCCCTCTAAGTCTGCACCATGACAGCAAGGGCTCCCCGCCACCGCCCTGCTCCCTAATGCTCCTGGTCTCTGCATGTTCTGTTACAGCTACTTTGCGGCGAGTGGGAGCCTGGTTTTGCCTTTCATTCATTCCCACTTCCTCCAAAAGAATTCTTCACCGACGCCGGGAGGCTGTTCCTCGAACACGTGGATGGTGGGAACTGGACCAGACTGCCTCTGTGGCTTTTTCTGCATTTTGCGTTAGCAGGATTTTTCCTGTGAATTCCATCAAGCCAGAGTTCTGGCACAGAATGAAAAAGCTCAACCCTGCCAGGCTGTCTGACTCTGGGCTGAGAGGGAAACCTCCCCCACGAAATTCTGGTTTTGAAACAAATTGCTATTTAGGTTAGCACATCATTATACATATGCATTACATCTGAGTACCACATAGAAACCCCTTGAAATTGTTTCCATTTTGTACTCGCAAGCTATTCCCCAATCCTGGCTATATTGTCCAAGGAGACAAGAAAGGGGAAACTTCTCAGAGACAGGAAGTACAGGGGGGGGGGGGGAATGACTGGTTGGTGCTCTCTAGTGGGAGCAAGAAGCTCCAGGGAAAGGGATTGTGTAGTAATGTCCCACCTTCTGGTGTGAACTTAACTTGGGGAGACAGCAGCAGAAATGAGTATTGCTGACACCTATAAATACATGCTGGCATATTTGGTGGGTAGAACTAGCTCTCTCTGTTGTCGTTTGGATCTGCTAGTATCTGGCCGCCGGGACCACATAACACCGGTCCTGAGAGAACTACATTGGCTCCCAGTACGTTTCGAGCACAATTCAAAGTGTTGCTGCTGACCTTTAAAGCCCTAAACGGCCTCGGTCCTGTATACCTGAAGGAGCGTCTCCACCCCCATCGTTCAGCCTGGACACTGAGATCCAGCGCCGAGGGCCTTCTGGCTGGTTCCCTCACTGTGAGAAGCAAAGCTACAGGGAACCAGGCAGAGGGTCTTCTCGGTAGTGGCGCCCGCCCTGTGGAACGCCCTCCCAGCAGAAGTCAATGAGATAAAGAACTACCTGACATTCAGAAAATACCTCAAGGCAGGCCTGTTTAGGGAAGTTTTTAACCTGTGATATTTTAATCTATTTTAATATCTGTTGGAGGCCGCCCAGAGTGGCTGGGGGGACCCGGCCAGATGGGCGGTGTACAAATAATAAATTATTATTATTATTATTATTATTATTATTATTATTATTATTATTATTACTAGTAGTTACTACAGTCTCCATATTTTAATTCAGGGGTAGCCAGCAGGATGGGGGGGTGGGAAACAGGGCGGAAGGGACTTGCACACATCCCGCGGATGTGCGTGGTGACCCAGAACAGAACCCCCACGTAAGCGAGAATTCCCCAGTACATGAAAGGAGGATCTGCCAGTTCCAGAATGGAGCTATCTCTTACTGATGTCACTTGAGCTATAGGAATAAAGAAATGTGAATGAACAGATTCATTGGGGTAAAGACACAATATCAAGTGTGATTTGGGGCAGGCGGGCAGGGAGATAACATGAGTGTTTTAAGAGAAATCAAAATCATGTGCACCTGGGTTGCTTTCTTATATATCTTTCCTCAAAGGAGCTTCATTAAATCATGCATAGGGCCATTGCGACCCGTGAATAAAATGACTCTGGTGAGTGCATAGGTCTCCCTGCAAGGCTTCCTTTTTGGATCAAATGTGCAGCTGCAGCACCTTGCAACCTGGATGCTACATGTAGACATTTATAGCCCAGGGAGATGAAGTGCTTCTCATTGCAGTCGTTTATGCCCCAACCCTCAACTGTTGCACAAAGGGAATGTGCTTCAGAGTTGATGAGGAAGGGAGCATCAGATGAGGGGGCAATCGAGGGAGAAAACATGCCATCTCCAATGTAAAATGAAAAAGTCTGTGTTCCCCATCTTCATGTTGCAAGGCAGCTACCCTGTTTTTAGCATGAATTGTTAATTTTCATTTGACGGATTAAAAAAGCTCCCAGAGCACATGACCAAGAACAGTAATAGGATGGTCCCTGACCTCAGGCTCTGTACCTCCTGTGCTAGTGGAAATGGAAGATATAATGTACAGTGGAAGATAAAGTCCTTTCATCAATATTGGAGTAAAATTCAACTACTAGTCCTGTTGGCTTGGGAGAGGGCGCCATCTTGTCCTTCGCCTCAGGCAGCAAAATGTCTTGAACAGGCCCTGAATGGGAGAGAAGAAGGGGGAAAGAGTTCTTATCATGACCAGCTGGGGCAGAAAAATTCAAGAGGCGGGAAACTCAAATGTTGTCTCTCAGTGGTCCTGATGTTGGTCCTGTTTCCCTGATGGCAGGAGGAATTAACACACAAAGTTTGCTCTCTGTTCAATGATTAAGAAGAGGACACTTGCGAGTTGCTGTAAGGTGTGCAAGTGGGTTTTGTTTGAAATCTACTCATTTTTCCAGAATGAATGAAAACATCCACTGCTTTTGTTTAAAAAATGAATTGGATAGCTTATTGTATTTGTGTATATTTTCCATGTACCGTGTTTCAATTTTATGGCATTTCCCCTGCAGCTAGTAATAGCTCATTTGGAGCCACAGTCATCTGTGGATCATCTCCAGCTTAGAAGGGCTCAACAAGCTTTTTTACCTCACCCCTCTTGTTATTTCTTTTTTGGTTGAATGCTTTAGTTGGTTTACACTTCCTGAAGTCAGAACAATCAGACTCAGGAGGTAAAAGCCTACATCCCCTTTCCGGCAAAAGTACTTGCCAATAATTTTAATCTAAAGTTAAACGGGCCTTGATTTTTTTACATTGCCTACTGTAAACTCGCTACAAACACTCTCCACATGTTCTGGGAGCATTCATCCAATTGCTGCAGCTGCGGTTCCCGAGACTTTCCTGTACCTCCATTAATCTTGGAGTGGTCCTTTAAATGACCTTGATTTTTCTCTTTGATGCATTTACCAAGAGTGGATATGAGGAGAGCAACATGCATCTGATAATCACACTGCACGGATGCATCCTTCAGAATCCTGGTTAACTGCGCTTTTAACCAAATAAGCTTTAAAAATGTTTCATTTGGCATGGCTGCAAGGAGAAAAATCAGAAGCTTTTGCTTCCATTTTTTATTTATCACACCTAGCTGTGTTGTTTGAACCCAACAAACTGGTTAATCTTAACTATTTCTCTTTTTGGGAGAAACAAGCTAACATTTCTTTCAACAAGCCATAGTTTAGATCAGCCACAGTTTAGGATGTAGACATAATGCTAAACTGTGGTTAATTGAAGCGAGAAGTGGAAGCTGCTAAATTCCTCCTTGCAGTTTCCCTAGTGAGGGGTGAGCATATGAGCCTGGGACTTCTTATCATCAGGGTCCAAATTTCAATCCTTGACATCTCCTGCCAGAACTCTGAAGAATAAAAGTAGACAATACTGGGCAACGAGGATTGCTCTAATTAGGTTGATTCCCATGTTCCTTCCTACTTGTTGCTGCCCCCCTCCCGGAGACTAATAATAGTGTGTTTGAGAGAGAGAATTTAACTTGAGTTAGGGGTACAGAACATGGGGAAAGGATTTTAAATAAAATAGCACATTGGATTTGAGTCTTAGAGCTTAAAGGTCTACTTTTTGTGAATGTGAAAGTAATAATAATCCTTTCTACTGCAAGAGCCCACCTGCTCTTTTTCTGCATGAGTCACCGTTCTGAACATTGCTCCTGAATGGAGTGATTGAATGCTTTAATCACACCCAGTGTGGGAGCACAATGGAATAGCCTGCTCACAGCTAAGACTGGCTAGAAGGAGGCCAGGCTGGAGCAGTGACTCGTGCAGAGATGCAGAAGGCAGCCTCCCTTGTGATGGTACATTTGTGGTGCATCAGACCGATTGAGTGATCCCGTCATGCCCAGCACTGAGAAGCCAGCAGGATAACCCACCCCTAGCAATGTTAATCCTACTAAGAGTAGACCCACTGAAAATAATGGACATAACTACCAGTAACTTGGTTCCATTAATTCCAGTGAATCTAGTTGGATACAACTTAGTTGGAAAGAGCAAGGCCAGCAAACACTAACTCAGGCATCCCCAAACTCAGCCCTCCAGATGTTTTGGGACTACAACTCCCATCATCCCTAGCTAACAGAATCAGTGGTCAGGGATGATGGGAATTGTAGTCCCAAAACATCTGGAGGGCTGAGTTTGGGGATGCCTGCACTAACTCATGCAGAAACACACCAGGCAGCCTCCTCTCTCTGTGTGTATTGTTTTATTTCTTGTGGCACAGTACTCTTCCCCAGCACTCAATTTTCTAGTTATTTCTGAAGGGATTTGCAACTTCGTAAACAATGAGAAATAAGGAAGAAGCGAGACAAAGGGTTCGCTGACAGGAGGATTTGTGATCTTGGCTGGTATCTCTTCCCTCTTCTGGCTGATTCTTCAGCTGAAGTCTTTGAGGACCGAACCTAAAGCACGCTGCCTAAGCTTGGAACTTGATTCCAAAGGATTAATGGCTTGTGTGCTGGTACAGGTGAACAGTTTCCAAATACTCTGCCGATTATTATCTGTCTGGGTGATAAATTATGCTTGAAGTACAACCAAGCCTTTAGATACAAGAGCTGATAAGCAGCTTATAAGCGTGGGAACCTAGATTCAGGGGCAGACAATCAGCTTACAACTTTTACATGCATTTGAGCATACATGTAACAGCACAGAGATAATGGATGGCAAAGAGACAGAAACTCCCTTCACTTGCCTTTCCATCAGGTGGAGCTCCAATCTGCTATCAGGAGTTTTCTTGGAGGGCAGCTGCAGCTTTGCAAGTGAGCCTTAACTGGCAAGGGTGGAATATTGGGGAAAGGTCTAATCCGCAACCGTCACACACGTTCCCCTTTTGGACCTGGAACATTCGTTATTTCTTTGCAATCACTCCCTGGTTACTTTCTTGGCAAAAGCAAGGAGAAGTTATGTTCTGGTATAAGAACAGAGTTCTAGATCGTACCAAGGACCCATCTTTTCCAGCATCCAGTTTCTCACAGTGGCAAACCAGAGATCTCCAGGAAGCCCACAGAGCACAAAAGCAACAGCCCTTCTCTTCTGTTGTGCCACCGCTGGCAAGTAGTATTCAGTGATATACTGCCACTAAACCTGGAGGGTCTATCTAGCCATCATGATTAATAGCCATTGAAAGACTTCTCTTCTTCCATGAGTTTGTCTGATTCTCTTTGAAAGTCATCTAAGCCAGTGGACAATCACCACATCTTACGATACTGCATTCTGTAAGTTCATGCTGTGCTCTGCGTCTCCCTGGGATCCTGTTGACTTTTTCCAATTGCAATCCTTTCTCTACTTCTAACACTAAATGTATTATTGGTAGCCTTTTTGCTTATAGGCAAGAGATTGCTTGGCGTGACTTCTCTGCACTGTTTTGATATGGGGCTATTTGTTTTGTTTTTGCTATTAGCTGAATTTGTGTCTTGAGTGTGCTTTCCATGGCTTCCGTTTTAATCTGAACCCGACGGTGTGTAGCTGTGGAAATTAAAATGCCTTGTGATTTATTCAGGGTTGACTTGAGTGAGTTTGATGGTTTCATAAACTGAGAATATTAGCTGTGTTTCATTAAGCACAAAACAACCTCTTGGCATCTATTAAATCATGCTGCATGTTTCTTACGGTGCAGAGTTTGGAGCAAATGAGAGTGGAAAAGGCAGGGTGCTAAATCCCATGCCATTAACGAGTAATTAGATATCACAGTATGTGAGGGGAGGTGTATACGAACTCCTAGGCACCTCAGCTGTTCTTCATGTAGGCTCAAGATCCTAGTCTTCATTGATGGAAGGCAAAGTTTGAAAATGGGTAGCAAGTATCTGTTAAAGACTTAAACTTGGAGGGCTCTGTTGGCATATTAGGTGAGCAGGACAGCTCTCTCTTTCCACATAATCCGTAAGAAGAAAATGGGAAGACGTCTTATTCGGAGTCAAAGCATTTGTCCATCTAGCTCAGGACTGCATACACTGACAGGCAGCCTTTCTCCAGGGTTTCAGACAGGAGTTCCTCCTAGTCCTGCATGAAGATGCTGTGGATTGAACCTGGGACATTCTGCATATAAAACAGATGCTCTATCACAGAGCTATGGCCCTTCCCCATCCCTCAAGTGAATTTCCCCTGCTTTAGCATTTCCCACTGCATTGGTCTGTTCTTCCCTTCCCTTCCTTTGTTGCCAAGAAACATTCCAAATTGGCTTAGAATTATACAGCCACTTTGCTTAACCTCAGCAAGTCTCTGTCCGAACAGAGCCAGTACGAGAGACCACCTGGCATTATCAGGGTGTGCTGCTCTGATTTCTGTAGAAGAAAGGTGGACATAAATTTATTTATTTTTTAATTTAAAATGTTTCTAACCCACCATTCATCTTTGCAAATACTTGGGCAGGGTACAATACATAACATATAAACAAAACATTCATTAACATCTAAATAAACAAATAACAAGCCCCACACCAGAATAAATGGGATGAACCACTTCCTGGGCCCTGAAATGTCCAGATTATTTTGCAGACTGTAGCAAACACTTTCAGGCTCCTCTGGCACATTTGTTGTTTTGCAATTTTGGGAAATTGGGAGGGTCACTCACCCAGGAGTTTGCTGCCCCTTCTATTTCAGTCTAGCTAATTAGCAGCAGCTATGATGAAGGGTGCTGACATTTGCCCTGATCCTCTCTTTTTGCTAGTAGAGCCTGCCAGTTTTCTACTGGGGATTTTCAGTGTCTGGACTGGTAGCAAGCAGCCTCCAGTCATGGCAGTTCAGTTTCTTGCTCTAGCAATCCTCAGGGATACTCAGAAATACGTTCATTAGCAACAAGCTTGGTCTGCAGGTTGACTGATAGCTAGAGATGAAATGAATGCATTTCTGCATTGAAATGGAAGCAGTTATGGGGCTTCCATGTTCCCAGTGCTGTCGTGACCTGCGAGCAGCAACTGAATGAGCATTCCAGTGCATGCAAAAAGGCACATTCTTTGTGGTTTATTAGTGTAGCAAACAGAATCGGATGTGTAAGAATAGTCACCCAACTGACTCTGGTCAGAAGCGTTGGCAGCTGGTTCCAAGCAATGAAGGAACATGAGCAGAGACGGAAAGCAGAAATGGGACAAAGAGGAAGGATTGCAAGAAACTGTGATACCGGAAAGGAAAGAATTGACCAAAAAAAAATTAATGTTCTGCATTTCTGAAGGTATTACATCCATTTTCCATTTTAAAAAGTCTAAAGCAGTCTTAGGTTGCATTAACAGGAGAATAGTGTCCATATCATGAGAAGTGGTATGCAGGTATGTATGTATTGCATTTTTATCCCACCATTTTCTCCAAGGAGCTCAAGGTGGTGTACATGGTTTCCCCCTTCCTCATTTAACCAAGCAATGAAGGAACATGAGCAGAGACGGAAAGAGAAAAAGATCCCAAGCAGGTGGTTGGGTAAAACAGGGTTTCCCAAACTTGGGCCTCCAGCTATTTTTGGACTACAACTCCCATCATCCCTAGCTTGCAGAACTAGTGGTCAGGGATGATGGGAATTGTAGTCCAAAAACAGCTGGAGACCCAAGTTTGGGAAACCCTGAATTAGATGATCCCTGAAGGTACTTACCAGTTCTGTGATTTTATGGCTAAGGCTTCCATTGTAATTATGAGGACCACCTTGGCAACTACCTTGGGTAGCCAGGCCCAATCGGGTTTCCTAATCAATGACACAGTTAAAACCACCCAGCCTTACAGATCTGCAGCATGGACAAAAGAAAGCAGGGTTTTGTCAGATGCCTCGCAGCCCATGTCTTTTCCACACTGCTGAGCTGTCTTCCTAGAAATGTTAAACTTCAGCATGACTTCTCACAAATTTCTACTGAAAAATTCTTTCACCATTTCCTTCCTGCCATCTGCATCGTTCTTCTTGCTGAGCTGTCAGAAAGTTTAAAAGGTTATCAACAGATTTTTGCTTATTGGATAAATGCTTGTAATTAACAAGCAAGATCTAATATTGTTCCATACTTAACCCTGAACCTGAGGTCGAAAAACAAGCACCCCATCTGTCATCCATCAATCAAGAATCTCAGTGTCAAGCAAGATACATTTCACATATTGAGAGATAACAAAGAGTTCCATATTGAGGAAACAAAGGATTCCATATTGAAGCCACGTGGAGCATCTTAATATGTTACTAAACCTCCTCTAACAGTGTTACGAATTCAAAGGTGTTGAATAGTATGGCAAATTCTGCATCTCCTTTCCTGAAGGCAGAACTGGCTTTGCACATCTGGGCTCTCACAGCAACCCAGCTGTGGGGACCACCATGGGGCTGAGATGAATTGTCCTATTGTATGTATGTGGCAATAGTTTGCTCCCCCTCCTCACAAGTAAAAAGAGAACATGTCCAATCTGCTCATGGGCGTACCCAAGGGGGGGCAGAGGGGGGCAGCTGCCCCCCCCTAGAAGGCAGCCCTAGAAGCAAAAATGATCAGCGTCCATTCAAAGCAAACCTGAACGACCATGGCTTGCCCCCCCCAGATGGCTTGCCCCCCCCTAGTTTTGATCCTGGGTACGCCCCTGAATCTGCTGCTGTGACTTCAGACAGCTTGCTTCTAGTGCACCTGGGTTGGATTTCCACCAAAAGAACGTGACTGCATGAATCAAGTCCAGGACAAACAAACAAAAGTGAAGCCTTTGCCAATCCAGGCTGGACATCTGCTTGATGTGTCCATTTCCGTGTACTCTTGTGCCATTAGGGATTTGAGTTGGGCTTTATTTGGACCAACTGTTTTCTCTGAGGGCTGGGTTGTATACATTTTATATCCATCTTATGTTTGAGAGCCTCTCCCTTGGAAGTGGTCCTGTCCTGTATGTCCATAATTTGTTGTTCATCTTTGCTCATTGGAAATATGAGTCAAACAAATATTCTCCCCAGTTTGTCCCTTCCCACCCATCTTTCTCTGTGAACATCTATGCAAACTTTTCTAGCAAACTAGCATTTTTTGGCATCTAGGGTGGAGGCAACCTTCCTTTGTCTTCTTTGAATATCACATAGTCCTTGTGATGAGAACAGCTGAGTTGTCATGGGCACTGCAGCCAGTTCTTGAAAGTCTTGTGCAAGTTTCCCAACAGGTCTATAGCTGGAAGGTGCCTTTGTTCCTAGGTATGCATGTTGTTGATTTTTCCTTTTGCTAGCATTACTATCTCTGCTCTGCCTTTTTAAAAATAAAGATACCCAAAGTAGCTTGCAGAACCCAAATACCTTATAATAAAAGCATATCAAACCAGCACACCTCAGATCTTTGAATACTTTTGCCCAACCTTTTCATGTAGATTGTCAATAGCATGGGAGAAATTGTAGAACTCTGCAGAAATCTTATAAGCCAAAGCCCACAGGTTAGAGCAGCAGTCCCCCCAGCTCTATCTTCTGAGATACGCTATCCAGGAATCACCCTAAAACAGTGCTCACCAAACCCAACAAGCCCAGAAGGGATACCATGATTAACAGGATCAATGGTGTAGAGCAGCCTTTCTCAACCAGGTGGCTTCCAGATGTTCTTGGACCACAAGCTCCATTGCCCTGTTCTGGTGGAGCTGATGAAACTTGCAGTCCAAAACAACTGGAGGAAACCAGGGCGGGGAAGTCTGGTATAGTGTATTATGCGGCCCAGCCTCTTAACAGACAAGGTGATAACAGAATGTTGTCTGTTTTCTAGCTCCTGAATTGTGAGCCAGATCCATCTTTCAGGGTGGGAGCTCAAACCTGATGGGTGTAGCAGAGGGTATGCAAGCAAAGTTTGATAGGTGCTGCTTTGGGGGCTCCACAGTGCTGTTGTTGCTTGGGAAATTGACACCACTTAACTCTGTGCTTGTTTCTGTGCCCTTGTAATACCTGTTCAGTAAACTGATTACCGGTACTTAAAAGTGATTGCTGTCTCCTTGAGAATAAGCTTTGTAAATCAGGGGTGGGAAACCTTTTTGTCCAGGTGGACCAGATCTTTACCTCTCCCCACCCCAAAAGTCAACTTTGACAGGAGAGCAGGGCCACTCACCTGCCAATTATATGATACCATGGGGTGGGAAGAAGATAGCGATGGCACATGATTCAACTCCCCATGTATTGGCTGGTGCACAGGGAGCCCAATCCTACCTTTTGCAGAGTACAAGCGATCCAACTGTGTCTCTACCTACCCCACACCTGATGTCTCATATGGTGCCAAGTGTGGGTTAGGTGGGCATGGTTTGTGGCCAGATGAGAAGACCTTGTGGGCCAAATTTGGCCTATGGGCTGGAGGTTCGCCACCCCTGCTGTGAAGACTGTCTGGAGCTTCATTTGGCTGTGGCTGATCTCTCTGAACTTCCTTCCATTGACCAGAACTGAATGGTAAGACATCTTTCAGGTTTCACATCCCATTATGCCCTCCTATGCTATCCCAAAACCAATTTGTGGTTTTTACACCTGTAATTTATTGCTTAACTTTATGGCGTATTCAGTCATTTGATAGGACTTGTGAACTTGTGGCCTGATGGGAAGCAGGATTAGGTGGCAACCACACCATTAGCTTTTCAGACACCATGCAGACAATTTCTAGAAATTGATCAAGAACACAGAAGGAAGAATGTAGACTACTCTTCTTTGATAGCAATCTTGTCTTTACAATTTCAGAGATAAAAACCACTGTGGTTTACCCAGCAACGGAGAAACACCTTCAGAAATATTTGCGTCAGGAACTGTGTCTCATCCAGGAGACTGGGGAGGATTACAAAAAAATTACTCTGCCTTTTATCGAGTCACAGAGCTTCAGCATTCAGGTATGGAATGTAACCACTCATTATAAATCTTTCTCAGTACGGTCCTTGTTTGTGATCCAAGGAGATGAAAAAGTGGGTACGCCCAAGACCTTGGGGAAAACCCTGAGAAATCATGAATTTTTCTTATTTTGACACCCCCCACTTTTCATCCCCCCCCAAAGTTCTACCACAAGCTATTTATGAATCTCCCCTCAGTTCAGAAAAGATGGGACAGGATGGGGGAGAGCTCTTGTTCAGATGCAGAAGCCTAAACATCACTTGGGTGAGCCTTTAATGAATTGTTTTTAGGGATATCTCACTGAGTTTAGCAAGCAGACTTGGTCTGACTCAAGCTTTTCAGACAGGCTTTTGTGACTCAGGCTTTTAGAGGAATAATTATGAGTACTTAACAAGATTTAGCAGTTGCTTTGGCTTTTTTCTTCTTCTAATGGATGTAATTTCATCCGGCTTCTGGCAATATTCAGTAAACAGTAGGTTTTGTTTTGTTTCCTGATATGTTTTCCCACTTGGATATGACTTCTGTGCCCTCTGCATTGAGCAAGAGACCATGGGTAGATATTTAGTGCACAATAATTGTGTCTTTTCACGAAGTCTGTATTATTATCTTTTAGTGCCATAAAAATATTTTATTTATGCTTTTTATATCCTGCCTTTTCTCCAAGGAGCTCAAAGTGACATTCATGGCTCTCCCCGTCTCCATATTATCCTCACAACTACCCTGTGATGTAGGTTAGCCTGAGAGATGGTGGGTGGCCTAAGGTCACCCAGTGAGCGGGGATTTGAATCCTGGTCTCCCAGGACCTAGTCCAACACCCTAAACACTACACCACACTGGCTCACACATGGCTAAATAGTCAGGTCTCTGCCTTTAGGAGCTTACAGTTGCAATAAGTGGGAATCGGGAAGGAAGAGGAGAGGGATAAGAGAAGATGAACATGGGCTGAATATGAGCAATGCAATTCATTCTAATTTGTCTGAGAGCTAAGAACTTTAGGGAGAGGTGGGGCTTGAGCTCTGGTTGAAGAAGGGAGAACGAGAAAGTCAGACAGGGACACCAACAGCGAATGTTCCACTTGTCTGTAGCGGTAGCAGTCGGCAGAGTGGCAGCACTTCTTTGACCTCCTATCACTTGCATCACTGTGGTTTATCGGGAAGGGGATGGGCAAGGAGGAGGAGAGATCAGGAGCATTGGATTGGCTCTGCTTGTGCATTTGCACCTCGTTGCCGTCTCCACCTCTTCCTCCTGATAACCTGCAGCGAGGTCAACACAGCACCACTGACAGCTACTGGGCAGGGGAGAAAATGCGGCCCACTCCGGTGGGCTCCTCCTGTCTCAGAATTGTGTCCCTCCTTGATTGTTCCACCTGTTCATAAACCCATCCTCCAAGTGTGGATCCTTGCGAAGCCAAGATGTCGCCATCTGCACCCAAGAGGGAGGTATCAGCATGCGCAAGGGGGGGGTGCAACCACAGCCAGGTGAGCATGTTCAAGGACCACAAAATGCTGGCTGACAGTTAGGGAGGGGAAACAGAAAGCCCTTGGGAAGAGGGGCTGAAATGGAGTATCCTGAAAGGGAGCGTAGCTGGCTGGCTGTAACTCTGCACAAAACCACCCTGCGACAATGTTTTTGTAGATCCCCGTTCGTTACAACAGTCATTAACATCACATAAGATGGTACCTGAATTCACTTGTGTGTGCTTTTTATTTCTCCATTCGTTGTTCCTTCTGCAACAAGTTTCTTAGATTGTAAAGATTAGTGGGTGGTTGTTTTTTCCCAGGACAGGGCATGGTGAGGGATTTGTGGGGAGGTTGCGGGTGGGATCAGTTAGCACCTCCATACTCTGATAAGTTTTCTTCTCTTTCTCCTTAAAGACTAAAAGGACGCAAACATTTGAGTTTTACAGGAATAAGGCAGGTGGCTCTTATGGGCGCTTGCTGATTGCGCCATAATTGTTTCGGAAGTGCCACACCGCTATGGCACATGATTAATTAATTAGTCATTATTTGCACAGAGTTTTGGTGAAGAAAGTCCCATTTTTGGCTAATTATAATGAGGGTTCTTTGATCTGTCCAGCCCCTCTTCCATCGTGATTTTTGCTGGCTACTGCTGCCTCCCCAATCTTCCGCCCCTTTGTAATTCTAGCCCTGCAAGAATCTTCTAAAGACCTTTGCAGAAAAATCTTTATCATAATAAATGTGCAATTATTGCTTGTTTAATTCAGAGGATCGAGATGCCCCCCCACTCCGACCTCCTCTCATAGAGATGCTGCATTTTCTTGCACACAAACTTGAGTATTTTATTGCTAGGAAAATGTGGAGGAGGGGGAAACATATTTCCCTCTCACTTACATGCTCCCCATGGCTAAATGCAGCGTCACTGTTGTGATGTGTTTCTAATTATTTACTGCTGCAAAAGTCTGTAATTGAGTTGGTTTCGCAGTCGCCAAATGTTCTCTCAAACATTGTTTTCCTTATTATTTTTGTTGGGATTTTTTTTTTTTTGCGACTATACATGTGGCAATTCTTACAGTGTTTACTGATGCTAATTCACAGCAGGAAACAGCCTCCCACAGAGAGACCCGTGAGTGCTGACACTGGAAGTGACATCAGGCTGCTCAGACATTGGGCTCTGTGCACCCTCGTTCAAGGCCTGTTCCTCACATTACTGTTTTAAGTCCCAGGAACGGAGCAGCCTCCGTGTGTGTTTCTCATTAGGGGGCAGATGCAAAAACAGTTCACATACTGCAAGTTTAGTTCGGTTGGCCGGTGGTTCGTCGCCAAAAAACAGGGCGAAAGAGGGCACAGATGTGCATAAAATTTGCGTGTCCTAATTGATATGTAGAGATGAAGTTCAGAAATAATTACTTTCCTTTAAATATGCAGGTAGGTAAGCAATAGCTTTTATTTGTTTATCTATAAGCCATGACAACAGAAAGCAAAAAAAAAAAATCAAGAGTTGAGCTACAAATTTAGCTCTTACTTTCCTGTCTAAGAGGGAAAATAAACAAGCAAAGTATCTTAGTTTTCATTATC
The DNA here is from genome assembly GCA_034641385.1 of Darevskia mixta. Taxonomy (NCBI): domain Eukaryota; kingdom Metazoa; phylum Chordata; class Lepidosauria; order Squamata; family Lacertidae; genus Darevskia; species Darevskia mixta. Next base: position 879,324 of record JAWWNH010000085.1, read on the forward strand.
AGGCAGCCAAAAAAAAAGCACTAGGTGTAACGGAGCTCTTCTTGCAAATAAACCCCACAAATATTTTCCACGGAGATGTTTTATAAAGTAGGCATTGAGTAAATACACTAGGCCCACAACTTATTGGGGTGGGGGTGCAGTTACGTTCCAGGGGTAACATCTAATGCCAAAATTGCATATAGTCGAAAAACACATTAGGTGCAATGGCAGGTGGGATTGCCAAAGGTTTTTCCCCCCAGATGCCCATCCCCTTTCAAATGTTGTTGTTGTTGTTGTAATGCAAAGTGCATAAAGCTGGATGCACACAAGTTAAATGTGTGTAAGTCGTGGGTCTACTGTATATCAAACAATATTTTTACATAAAGTGCTGTTCCAAAGGTAGTTCCGTATCACAGCCATTTAAATGGAAATACAGTAGCACCTGCCACCATAGTGGGAAGCAAGACTGTGACAAGGTGACCCGTACACCTGCCTAGTCTGTGGTCCAGGTGCTAGTTGTTGACAGACCAAAGTCCCACCTCTCCCTTCTTGGAATCCTCTCTCTTTAAACCAGCCTCCTGCAATTCCCCTTCTGACTCAAGAGTCCTCCATTTCATCCCAGGGTTATGACTGGCACAAAGCCCCTGGTCATTACTGTTTTATTTCACAAACGATCTCTTATTCCTCCCCACACACTGCACTTAAGCAGTTCTCTTGCAGCAAAGGCAATTTCAAGGATAATCCCTTTCCAAACTCTCTTGCACAGGAGTGCTGCAATTTTGCTTCAGAAACACGCTGTCTTAAGAATCTATTCAGTGTGGGGGTTCTGCTTTCAGAGACGGCAGATACATAAACCTTTGGAGGAAGGCAAATACATCCTCCCCACTAATTCATCTGTCCAAGAGGGCAATGATGGGACATGAAGAGTGTAATTCTCTCTTGCCCCTTAGCTATCGACCAGGGTCCTGACACATGACATTTGATTGTTTTGTGGATAATTAACCTCAAATTTTATTAGCTTTGAAATCGTTTGGCTCTTTCGTGAATCCAAATGCAGTTTTTATACCTGTAACTAGTAAATTAAGCCCGTAAAGATTACGGGCTCTAGAAGAAAGGCGGCAGCGGGAGCCTCCAGGAACGGGAGGCTCCGCTGGAGGTGTGCGGGCGCGCCTTGCGGGGCGGGGGGCACAGTCGCGGCTCCTCACTCCCCGCCCCCGCTCGGACCGCGCAGGGCGCCGACGCCGGGCCCGTCGTTGGGGCTGTTCCGGGCGGTCGTAACAGGAGCCGCTCCTCAGGCAGCCAGCTTGCCTGGCCACCCTTGTCGCCGCGGCTCCCGGGGGGCTGGATCCGGCTGTCACGGCCGGAAAGAGCGACGGCGGGAGAGGCGGCAGCGGAGGCGGCCAGCTCCGTGCAAGGTGGCAGCGGCTCCCGGGGGGCTGGATCCGGCTGTCACGGCCTGAAAGAGCGACGGCGGGAGAGGCGGCAGCGGAGGCAGCCAGCTCCGTGCGAGGCGGCGGCACTGACCCAAATGACGCTGCGCCTGCGCACGGCCGTCCTCTCGGACACGCCCCCCTCTCCGCCCGCTCCAATCCCTGGCCGCCCGAAGTCTCTGCGTCCTCCAATCCCTGTGTCAGTGGAGCGCACGCGCACTTGCGATTTCCACTGACACACGGAAAGTACGGACGGACACAGGCTCTTTATTATATAGGATGAGGTTTCCACAAGCAAGAGAGCAAAACTATCTATCGTCTATCTATCTATCTATCTATCTATCTATCTAATAAATATATAAACAGCCTGGGATAGAGAGATGCATTATTTGATGTTGACGATTTATCATGCTGGGGTTCCCCCCCCCCCCGTGTTTCTTTTTCCCTTAGTGGGTATACAACATCCTGGAGAAGAAGGCTGAGGCTGATCGAATAATCTACGAAAACCCGGATCCTGCCCATGGGTTTGTTCTCATACCAGATTTTAAGTGGAATCAAAAGCAGGTTAGTTAAGATTTTTCTTTATTTTTTGAAGGGACAGCTGCTGTCTTTAATTGTGGGGAGGGGGGGAGATAACATTCCAGAATATGGATATTTTCACCTTTACAGCTACACCTTGAAAGGAAACCTAAGCAAAGCCTTGCAGGATCAGGCCAGAAGTCCATCTAGTCCAGCATCCTGTTTTCACAGTGGCCAAACAGATGCCTATGTGAAGCCTGTAAACAGGTTATCTGGTTCTTTTAACCGAAAGGACAGAACAGCTCTTTGCTTTTATAATCCCTTTGAGATAGGCTGCTTCAGGGTACAGTAGGTAGAGGGGATTTCAACAATGAGAAACAGACTCGTGGGCTGTGCTTGTCCTTGACAGGAGAACAGGGATCCTAGGAATTCAACGAGTCTCCCTGCTGATGATCTGTGTAATGTTGGAGGACATGCGGTTTTGCATTCATTGTGCTTACCCCACCCTTCAATCTCTTGAGGACATTACACGAGTCCTGACTTGAAGCTGTACTCCCTTTCCCCTGCTGTCTTGGAAAAATGCTTTGCCATCTGTAGAATGACACTTCTGAAAATGCCTGTTTACAGCTGCCTGATTAATTGCGAAAAACCTTCTTTATATAGAGCAGCATGCAGTACCAGATATGCTGCATTTTCTTTTTGTTGTGTAATGCATCCAACTTCCAGTAAAAAAACAATGAAATTTGACTGTTACTAGGTTTGGGAAGTGGTCATCAGAATAGAATAGAATAGAATAGAATAGAATAGAATAGAATAGAATAGAATAGAATAGAATAGATTTATTGTCATTGTCCCCTTCGGGAACAACGAAATTACTTGGCTGCTCCATCCACCCAGATAGGGCACTCCACGCAAGACAAAACAACTACAAAAACACTGATTAAAACCATACACACTGATTAAAACCATACACACTGATTAAAACAATGATAAAACATAACAGGTAAGATTAGATGACTTCAAAGTTCAGGCTTCCCATTCAAGGCCGCGATCGCTCTGGAAAAGAAGCTGTTTCTAAGACGGCTTGTTCTTGTTGTCATTGTCCTGTATCTCCGTCCCGATGGCAAAAGTTCAAAGAGATGGTGACCAGGATGCGATGGATCTTTCACTATGTCCAGTGCCTTTCTGTGGCACCTCATGGCATAAATCTGCTCTAAGGTGGAGAGCGAGCAGCCAACAATGCTCTCTGCCCATTTAAGTATAGATGCCCATTTAAGCTCCCTATAGTAAAAATTAAAAAAAAATGGCAAAGGCTAGAAAATTGACATTCTGGCATTCTTAGGATCCTGACAGATCTAACAGAAATATTGTTTTTATTTCATCTCATACAATTTCTGTTAATGTTTGACTTGCCAAAGCCTCATTTTCATAATCTGCAAGCTTGGATTTGCAGCAATACTTTTAATTGACCAAATTAATCATTCCATTCCTGATAATGCCTGAGAGCTTTTCACTCTGCCTTAAGGTATTATATAAAAGGTGCCCTATAAACAGCTGTCCCACTAAAAAAAAAGGTTGCCTATTTCTAAAATGCAAGTGATGAAAAAGCATAACTGGGTCTTCCCCTTACATTTCTCGATCAGAGAAGTTCACCATGATCACCAATCGGCACCGTTGCACTCTCAACAAACAAGCAGTGATAAGTTTGGGTCCTTTATATCAGAGATCATCTCATTTATGCTCCTTCTCCATCAAAATCATTTTGGTCCGCTGAGAGATTTATTTTGCTAACGTTGGCCTCCAGACAGTGGCTGCACCTCATCTTTGGATTTTCCTGCCTCTAACCATTATTTTTACATATACCTGCTTCTTCTTTTTAAATTGGTTTTGAAAGACTTTTGTGAGGGGCAAGAGACACAGGGAGATTGTACCTGTATTTTTGGTTCATAATTTTAATTTGTTCTAAATGTGCATTTTATAATGAGTGCTGCCTGCCTGAGCAGAACAGAAATTCCTTTCTCTCCTCCTCCACCCCCTTTCTACTTTCTAAACAGTGGAGACTAGATTTCCACAATCATCAGAATGAAAATGTTTTACTTCTGGGGAACCAAAACACCATCCAAAATGGCATTAAGTAATAACCTTTTCCCCAACATGGTGCTGAGATTGTGCCACTAATTCTTAACTACATTCTTGCTGGATCGTGTCAACATAATGGGCATTGCAGGTTAAGCACTGGAAAAGAGACTGGTCCAAAAGAAACCAGGCACTGTGGCCTCAGTCTGGCAAAGTGCTGTCAGCTGCACAAGTGGTAAAGATCCACGTGGAAAGCTTCCAGGGGTTTCAGGAGGCCACTGTGGTTGATGCTGACTTCTTCCAGCCCTTGCCATTTTTAAAATTTGCCTGGCACTGGAAAAAATGAACAGAAAACCCCTGTATCAGGTGGTGACTGCTGTCGTACCACTTCTATCAACAGCACAGGTTGCATTTTTCTAGTATCTACCTTATTTACTGGCTACCTCTTCAGCCCCAGCCCCAACATACACTACATTAGAGCGAGGTTCAGGGACATTGTAGAAAATGAGGGTGGCAACTTCTGCAGCTTCTGGGGAAGGGCTGTAGCTCATTGGTAGAGCAGCTGCCATTGCAAGCAGAAGGTCCCCGGTTCAATGCCCTGCATCTTCAATTAGGACAGGGAGAAAGTTCATTTCTGCAGCCCTGGAGAGCCACTACCAGCCTGTGTAGATAATACAGCACTGGACTAAGGGTTTTCAGCACTGCTGCCCATATCCTGGGCTGCCTGCTACCACCTTCCACCCTCCCATCCTTCCCCCGCCCCTTGTAAACTTTGGAGGGAGCCCGTTGGAGAGACACTGGGCGGCTGCTTGCCCAGGATAGCCTCAAATCCAGTATTGATCATGCAACAAATTGTTGCTGTTGTTAGATTTATTACACTCCCTTCTCCAGAAGGTCCCAAGGTGGGTGTCAGGGCTGGTTCAGATGCAGGTCAGCACGGAGACTCAGAGAGCAGGTAAGTTGATTCTTCATTCAAGGAAACAGAATACAAATGGAGAAAGCTACGGGCAAGATTGACCCCAATAAAGCATCTTGCATCTGCAGTGTTTTCTGCCTCTCCTTCCTCTCTCATTTAAGCCTGCTGCTTGCCTGTTGCCCCCTCTTTTCTCCTCTGACCTGTCCTCAGTGTCCCACCACCACTTCCCTGGCCTTTCCCTTTTGAGACTTCCCCACCACTCCTCATCGTCCAGCCAGTCCCTGACATCAGCTCACAACAATTTAAAATACAACATTTGGGACAGTTTAAAATGAATTGCAATCACAAGTAGAGTGGCTCCTGAAAACATATTTATCAAGTGTCAAAAGGCCAGGGTAAAGAGGTGCACCCTCAGCGTACAATGAAATCCGTATAATGAAGGGGCCAGATACAGCTCTGCGGGGAGGGAATTCCAAAACTTAGGACTGCCACAGAGAATGGCCTCTCCTGGGCAAGCACACCACAAGCTTCTGAGGGGGGTGGAACTACCAAGAGGGCTCCCCCATTGCTGATCTTAACACCCAGGAGGGTCTGTAGGGAAGGACACAGTCTCTAAGTCATTTGGGGTTTAAAACTCTAGCATGAGCACCTCAAATTGGGGCTGGAAACAAACTGGTGACCAATGTAACTGCTTTGAAACAGGGGTTATGTGACTTCCAAGTGGAACCCCAACCAGTAACCTGGCTGATGCCTTTTGGACCAGTTGAAGTTTCCAAGTCGTCTTCAAAGGGCAGCCTGTCCTGGCTCCCAGTTGCTGAAGAACAAGAATTCTTTCAAAAGGCTTCCATGTTTAGATTGCTGCAATGCATGTGCAAATCACTGGCATGCGGCACTTCAGGCAATGCACATAATTAATACTACCTACAACTGCAACAAAGGCAGGTGATTCAAATCTCAAAGCTTTAGATGTTGATCCAACACTGGCACACCCTCTTGGTATCCTATATATAGGAATGGGGCAGGCTCAACATAGTGCAGCAACAGCAAGCATTTCTGCAATCTCCTATGCCTAGTAGGCAGAGCCATCTGTTCTCGCCGCCTTTGGCACTTCCTGGATCTAGGTAATGGGGAAGTTGTCTCTTCCCTAGGGAGGCAGATGGTGCCAGCAGAATATCCCTGGAGAGGCAGGGCTACAACCAGTGTCTGATGCCACCAGGGTAGGTGGCGCGACAGGCACCGTGGAAGTGTCAGAGAGAGACTTTGACAGCTGAGAAGGAGGTGGGATGAGGCAAGAGAGCAGGTTGAAGGACATGCATCCTGGATATTCACTGTCAGGCTTCCACATCCCGCTGGAGCCCTTCCCTGGATGCTTGGCAAACCCTCCACCTGCATCCTCCTGACGCGAACAGTCCATGGCGCAGCCCCACATAGAGCACATTGCAGTCAATCTCTTTATTGCAGCCAGTGATCAGTATTCAAAACGCATTGCAGTAATCCAGTCTGGGAGTTACTAGTGCATGGAGTACGTGGCCAAGTCGTTTTTCTCCGAAAGGGGCAGGAGCTGACGAATCATCTGGAGCTGGGGAAAAGGCGCTCGTGGCTCCCATGGCTTTCTAAGCTTCCAGTTGACGGGAGGATCCAGAAGAATTTCAAATCCTAATACAGTAGGGTTTCAAAACATACTCCACTGGGAAGTTTCCCCCGGGGTGGATGGGGGGCGTAATTGGGAAAGGCAGGGGACTTTATTGCAGGCCTTTAATTATTGGAGGGCAGCAGTGTGTGTGTGTGTGTGTGTGTGTGTGTGTGCCTTGACAATCTGAAATTCTTCAAAGAACCTGTGACCTCAATAAAAGAAGAGCAACCTTGGAGCTGATGTTATTCGAACTGTCAAGCGATCTCTACAAGCTGTTTTCACGGGAGCTGCTTGCTAAACAAAGCAACAGATGTTGCCGGGTGGAATTAGAAGACATTTCATCCAGCCCGTGTGTTGAGGTGGGATCCCAGGGGATTAGTCCACGTCAATCAAATTAATAGTTGTACTACAGAAAAAAGAGATTTATTCCATCCAGGGGCCTGAAGGGCAACCAAAGCGGCCAGTTCTGCCATGGCAGGATGCAGGCGGCCCATGGTCCAATGTCCAAGCCATGCCATTAGTATGTGGGCTTGGGCCAACAGCAGATCCTGAAGCTAAAATAGGAAGGATGTGTGGCGGAGATTCAGCTGGAGTACTTACTGAACTCTGCCCAATAGTATAGTTTTGTGTCATATCAGCCAGTGAACTATGGTTTGTGCTTGCCTTGGAAACCAGGGTTTGATCGCGGTTTCCAAACCTGGTTTGTAGAGCGCATGCGAACCATCGTAAGTTAGTTTGAAACGGTGGGCTCTGTTTTCTGAAACCAGGCAAAATGGCTGGTCGGGCAAAACAGTAAATTGTGATTTGTTTCTAACTAGGAAGAGAACAAGGGAATCGCCAGGCAGCGGGGAAGGGAGAAGGGGAGAGCGTACCAGATTCAGGGCATAATCAGAACTTCCACCGGCAAGGTTTTGTGGAGTGGTGGAAGGAACCAATGCCACAGCCACAGCCTCGTCATTCATGGTAGCCGCAGCCACTGTGGCAGCCAGTGGGAGGCCAGCTCAGCCCGGAGAGCTGAAGGGAGGACCACCTCCACCCCAGCCCTGTGCAAGGTGGGAATTGGATTGCTCTGTAAGGCTTTTTGAAGGCTTCTTAAGGACCTACCAGGGTGAAATAAACAGCATTTGCAGTAGCTGTAAACTGCCCCTCTTTGTGGACTCAATCTGGGCCCAATATATTATTTTATTCTAGCTGGAACTTGACCAATCTGAACTCTGCAAAGAGTCGTCTCTCACACTCCTCAGACTTAGCTGCTGGTTCATTGCTCTCTCAGCATGACTAATTGTTACCCTGATTCCAGTGCAGAGCAGCATGTGGTCAGAGCTCCAAATCTCACCTTGGATTGTTGCCAGTTCCAGACTTGAAAGGGTGGGAGGTATTTTTAGTTGCAAGCGCTTCTAAGAATTCAAGTGCTTGAGCAACAGCTGGAAGTTCCACTTCTCTTTCATGTAAGTTTCTAACACTTTGGATAGAGACCACATTCCTCATTTTTATCTGATTTGTTTTTTAAAGAAATAACCAAAAGAGCAATTGCATTTGGGTGGTTTTAAAAATAGTTATTTTCTTTAGTTTAATAATGATGATGATGATGATGATAATAATAATAATAATTTTATTTATACCCTGCTGATCTGGCTGAGTTTCCTCAGCCACTCTGGGTGGCTTACAGGTATAAATAACCCCCTTTATCCCTTGGGATCAGGCAAGTTAACAGAATTTTGTTATCCCATTTGTTATAGGTGGGATGTCATGATTTTACAACTACAGAAATTGGGGGTGGGACTGAGGACAGTGGGGGATCAGATTGGGGGAACTGGGGGCAGTGCCTATGTCCAGGGCCGACTCCTGAAATTCTGGAGAGACCCACATTTGAAAGAAGAGTTCACAGATCCTGCACACTTTCTGCTGGATCACATTGATGGCCTCAGATGTAGAAATCTTCTTTCAGTGCTAGAAGACTTTGGCACCTGAAGTTTGGACTACACATGGGGTTTTTTTGGGGGGGGGGGGGTTGTGAAACACAACAAATAACACACACCCCTCGGGTAGTTTTCACAGTTAGCTCCCAACCCCCTCAAGCTGCATGAGGCCTTTAGCATTGCACATTATGCCATCTGCAGCCATTACTCCACCTCCTGCCCCCCAGGAAAAGTATTGTGCTCAGAGGGAGGGCAACCTGTCCCCATCCATCCTCCAGTGAAGGAGCAGAGACTTCAGTGCTTGTTTTCCTCTTCCTTCCTTCCTGCCTTTTTTCCTTTTGTATCATGTTTGTTAGATTGTGAACCGCAAGCAAGGATTGTAGGAGCACTGTGTAGATATGTTTGGATATCTTTATAGCACTAAGAAAATTTTAGGTAGTTGATGTGTTTAAGAATAACGACAACAACAAAATGTTGCCATGTCATATACTTCTGTTCCTGTTAAAGGTAGATAGCCGTGTTGGTCTGTCATACTCAAAACAAAATAAAATAAAAAAATTCCTTCCAGTAGCACCTTAGAGACCAACTAAGTTTGTTCTTGGTATGAGCTTTCGTGTGCATGCACACTTCTGTTCCTGGTTCAAGCTGCTCCATTCTGTTCTCCCTGGCAGCCCCAGTCCCTGTTTTCCTCCCACCCCTTCCAACAGTCATCAGCATTCTGTACCTACTGAGCATGCACAATCCTCATGGTGCCATTTTGGGAATATATTTATGCTCCATTTTGAGATTTTTGAGAGAGAGAGAGAGAGAGAGAGAGAGAGAGAGAGAGAGAGGGATACTATCACAGTTACATTAAAAACTTGGATTTTTCCATTGAATTATTTGGACGGCTCTTTCCCTGGGAATATCCAAAAATAGATTCTTGGTGTGTGAGCCAGGAAACTGGATGGTTCTCTTTGCCCTTGTTATATCTATGTGTCTCGTCCTTCCTCCTCCTTTTCTAAAAGTCTTAATTTGTCCCTGCTCAAAACCCCTGCTGAATTATATAGATTATATTATATAGTGTGGCCATTGTACGTAGAGAAATTCAGAGGTCAGAGCTTATATGCCTACTTGGCCACACATCAAGTGCTTGAGTGTTCGATTTCTATACCTGTGTTATGTATACATCCAATTTCTATGGTTTAACTTTCCAGTCATGCTCCTCTGCCTCTGCATTACCTAATAGTTCCCAGGTGGCTTAGCCATTTGTCTCCTCCAGCCACCATAAGGCCCTTTTGCTTAAAAAAGAAAACTCCCACCTGGTTTACAGGTGTGTGCCCCACCCTACTTTCTTAAGCCTTCTTCAGGAATTACTCTGATTTGGGAATTTAACATTTGGGGAGGGGACTGCAGAGAGAAGTGGGACAGCTCTTCTCCCACCTAGTCCTATCCCCTTGGTCCTCTGCAAGCTGGAGGGCAGCTATCTACTCATGGAGACTGCCTGTGTGATATAGATCACTGGAATGCTTTGTTTCATTTTATTATTACATTTATATCCAATTTTTCCTCCAAGGAACTCAATACACACACACTCTGACACTCTTCTCAAGTTATGCCCCCGGGTAGGTACTGTATGGCATAGTCAACAAACCCATTTCATGAGGCTGCCTCCAGGCTTTCTGAATAATCTTATTATTGATTCTGAGACTTGACAGAAAGATTGAGTGGAGGGAGCACAATCCTGCTGAAGTCGGAGAAGCTGGAGAGGAAAGCTGAATAAGATAGCTAATGGTTGAGGGTATGGTTTCATTGCCTTCCCCCTTGCTCCATGACTAGCCAAATCAGAATACGTTATGCCCAATTAACAACTATACACTAGAAAGAAAGACATAATTTGCATAATGTGTACAGGTTGCAGGATTCCCCTTTCCCGACACAGAATTTCAGATTATCCGGATACAGAGCATCATCTCATTGTATGCATGCTTAGCCCAGGATTTCCAAGCCTTTCTTTTAATGCTTCCAATTTAAAAGTGGGGAAACATAACCTGAGAGGTGGCCTTCTTCCCATTGCCGCCATATGGGGGTCCAAAGTGAAGTTGGTATTTCAGCCCAGATGTTGGGTCACCCATTCTCTGACATGATGCAAAATGTTTCAACTATACTGTATTTTGTGTCATACTGCATGTGATGACGATGCTTATATCAGAAGTAGGGGATTTTTCTCATTCCTTTCTGGGGGTCACATGCCATTTGGGGGGAGGGTCGGCAGAGGGAAAAGTAGGCAGAGCAAAAAATGTAAATATGTACAGTCGTACCTCATGTTGCGTTTGCTGCAGGTTGCGCACGACACGGGTTACGAACGCGGGAAACCCAGAAGTGGGTTTCGCCGCACGCGCAGAAGCGGCCATGCGGTCTGCGCATGCACAGAAGTGCGATATCGCGCTTCGGCGCATGCTCGATATCGCCGCTCTGGTTACGTACTTTTCGGGGTGCGAACGACACCCCGGAACGGATCAGGTACGTAAGCAGAGGTACCACTGTACCTTGATAAGTAGGTTAGCTTCTACACACATTCCAACCAGCCAAAAACACTTGGGGGGCGGGAAGCAGGCTCAGTGAGGGGTGCAGCTTATGGGGCAGTCCCCCAAAGCAGAGGACAACAGATTTTTAAAAAAATACCTGGTAAAATTCCATAAAAGGTCATAAAACCAATCAAAACCATGGAAGATATCAAAATTGCAACAGAGGAGGACGAGGAGGAAGCCTTTCCAAGCTAAGTGATTGAAGAATGCTCTCACCAACCCTACATCCCATATACCTAGGGGTTAGAAACCTGAATCGGACAATGAAAAATGCTAAGAAAGCTTACCCCAGCTAGGCAAATTACATGTGCTGTCAGCACCACCTCACTCTAATTATTGTAATCGGTTTTCTTGTAGCAACTTTTGTGCACCTTGAGTTGGCCATGGTGATGTGCAGCTTTCCTTTGGAAGTTAAACAGCTTTTATATCCAGATGTTTTAACATTCATTCCTGAACGTATTCAGGGAAATGCTGGAAGTCTAGCCAAAGCAACGATTCTGACAAAGTTGACATTGTCAAACGATCCATTCATTATTGAGAAGAGTTACTTAGAGCGCCCTAGTGATTGGAGCCCATCCCAGAGTATCAGTAATGCAATCTCAGAAGATATCAAATGTTTCACTTTCCGCATTTGCTCTCTCAGAGTGTTGGAGATCTTGCTGGAAAATACCTGGGGAACAAGCCCTGCCTTTATCGTCCAGGAAGGCAGCGTTACCCAGGAAAAGGGATGTTCGCTTGTGCCACCTGCCGCAACTCACACAACCCCAAAGATGCCTCTCCGACTTTTATTGCAAATGCCACCAAGGGACACCTCCTCAATCCGCCAAGGCCTGTTTAGCGCAAACAGCAGATCCTATGGTAAAACTGCTATGATATTACAGAATTAAGTGCTCATCCAAAAAAAACCATAATGGTAGGAATTCAGCATGGCACTTTTATTTCTGCTTGCCAGACAGAACAATCCTCCTTTCCTTCTTCCCCCATCCACTGTTCTGCGGGTTCTCCTGACCTTCCAGAGCAGATTTGGAGGAGAGCAGGGGAAGCCCATTGCACTAGCAGGAGCCCCTGGGCTGGCTTCTGCTAGCCTGCTGGGTTAGTTAGTGGGTTCTGCTTAAGTTCTATTCAAAATAGACCCATTAAAATTAATGGACCTAAATTAGTCATGTCCGTTAACTTCAGTGTGTCTTTGTATGACTAACATTTGATACAGCCCCGTGTGTCTAGAAAACCAGTCTGTCTTCCTAACAAGGTGGTTTCTATTATTGCTGTTGCTGCTGCTGCTGCTGCTGTGAGTGTTTAATGTATGTCTACATGCAGACACTTATGCATGCATTCAACAGCCAACCATCACCCATTGGGAGCCGCTGTCTTAGCTGTCATTGATCCTGCCTTCAGGGTGTCTTTATCCCATTCAGGTGAAGGGGAAACCAAAGGACCCTTTCTTACTAACGCTGAGCCTTCCAAGGGGTATGGTCAGCTGGGCCTTCCCTGCCACTGAGGCCTTCCTTGGCACCCAGAGTGTTTTCTGGGTAGGCTTGAAAGAGGCGTTCTCTTGTAGCCAATAGAATAGGTTACGGCAGAGGTAGCTGTCCAGATGCTTTGGACTGCAGCTCCCATCATGCACGGCTATAGGCCATACTGGCTGAGGCTGTTGGGAGTTGTATTCCACAGCGTCTGGAAAGCACCATATTGGCTACTTCTAGGTGAAAGTGTGTGCTTGGTTGCAGTTGCTGTGTGGTTCCCAATAAACGTGCTCTGGTTTGTAAATGTGTTTGTGGGTCCGAAAAGGTAGGTGGCCTCTGCCTTGCATCTTTATTTGGGTGCCTGGAATTCATGATTTGCTTTGGCAGAAGTTAATAATCTTTTCTCGGTGTATCTAAGCTCTGCCGTCTATTCTGTCTCTACAGGTAGACGACTTATACTTAATTGCTATCTGCCACTGCCGGGGAATCAAGTCACTCAGGGATCTTACTGCTGAGCACCTGCCTTTGCTGAGGAACATCTCACGAGAAGGGAAGGTGAGCCTCCTCATCTCTTTTTAATTGATTCTCTCTCTTCCCCCCCCCTTTTCTGGTTCTGCGTTAGCGGAGCTCACACCAGCTTCCTTGTTCGTTGTTGACTATCTGCTTGCTTTCTCTTTCTCTCTCACACCTTTGCACTTGCATACGAAATAAGCAGGCAATTGTGGCAATCCAGGTGCCATTCCTCAAGGTCACATTTTAGTCACGGGGTGTTCCCCCCCAATTACCAGCTCTGTTTCATTGCGGGGAACTGCAATCTCTGCTCCCCCAAATTAATGGATAATAGAGTTGCCAACTGATGAAGGAGATGAAAGAGGGGGAACCCTAGCCTACTTGTAAGGGCTCGGGGTTGTCTCCTCGAGAGTAAAGAGCCAGAAACCTCCGTTTCTTTAAGGCTAGTAACTTTATTTACAGACTATGTACATCAGAGCGTTAAGATTCGTGTCTGCTTGAGTCGGCTCCAGAATCCGGGAGTGGCTTTCGCCTACTCCTCCCCCAACATAAGAGTTTCGGTATCCCAAAGCATCGCCTCCTTTCCTTACGCTTTTCCCCCCTACGCAGCTGGAGCGACGAAAGTAGCTGACCGCTTTGCTTCTCAGACCACTCAGGTGGTGCTGGGGCTCTGCCAACATCCCTAGCCCTCAGCTCCAACGCACTTCCTGGCAGTTCCTGCTTATCACTACTGGGGCTCTCCTTACTGTCCCTGCTGGACTCTGAATTGCTTCCCAGGAGAGGCTGCGCTTCCCTCCATCCCGCCTTCCCCGTCTCAGGTGCCTTGCGCGAGGTCAGGTCCCTGACACTACTACTATGCATTTAACAGTGGCCTGATGTAGAAATTTTTTTTAAAAAAGCAGCAGGAAGAAACAATATTTTGTGGCATGGAGCTCACAGCTGTAGATCAAACTGCTGTTAAACACAGAGAGCTGCAGCTGAAGCTGCCCACCTTGGTGGCAATTAAGATGATAGTGTCATGGTGACCAAGTCCTGCTTTCCACACATCATTAGTATGATGCTGGACCCCCACTACAGCTTGAAAAAAAATGTTTTTATTATGCTGCTTTTAAAGGCCATGTAAGTCACCACTGTACTGCTTGAGCACACGGGGGTATTCAAGAAGAGGAAGAATTCATGTAGACCAGGTGTGGGGAACCATTGCCCTTCCAGATGTTGCCGAACTACAACTCCCATCAGCTCCAGCAAGTAGACCCAATGGCCATGAATGGTGGGAGTTGTGGTTCAGCAACATTTGGAGGACCAAAGCTCCCCCCTACCTGATTGGCTCCAGATGCAGAGATGAACAGCAAGAGTGCCTGCCTGCCCTCAGAGGAGGTTCCCTAGGTAGATTGCAATTTTGAATCCAAAGCCATGACAGGAAACCTCCTCTGAAGACGAGCAAGTGGTGTTGTGTTTCTCCATTGTAGGACCACATGATCTAATTGCACGCAATGTAAGTAATCACAAACACACAGGTAGTTAATACCTGCATGCTAGTTGGGGAAGGGCCCAACTCAGTGGTAGAGCACTTACTTTGAATGCAGGAGATCCAAGATTCAATCTCTAGATAAGGATGGGAGAGGCCTTTGCCTGATACTTTGGAGAGTTGCTTCCAGTTCGTGTAGACAGCATTGAGCTTAGATGGACCAATAAAACCTGACTTGGTACAGCACAGTTTTCTTCATTACATCTTCTCTCCACCCTTCACAACAGTGCTAACCTTCAACTTTTCTTTAAGGTTTTGCTTTTGAAGGACTATTTGTTTCTCCCTCTTTGGGGCTAGAAAGCATCTCTTAACCACCACCTACATTTGAGGGGCCAAAAGTTGTGAAAAGGATTATAGCCGATCCCCATCCCCCAGCATACATGTGTGATACGCACACCAACTTTACTGGCACCAGAAGCAAGAGGAAATTTGGGGGTTGGGGGGTGGCATCTGAAAGGCCCTCTGTTCCTCTTTAGCTGCTTACTCATTTCCTGTGAATTTTTTGAGGCATTTGCCCATGTCAGCATCTCAGCTGGCAATCCAGAAGAATTCATGCTTACTCTTCACAATTTAATTTGAATATTTCAGACCCAGCAGATTCTACACCGTGGTATGGATCTACCGCTTCTCCTGCCTATGGTCCGCCCTCCCCCCTCTGCCGCCTCCCCATTTCCTTTCCCTCTGCCACCACTTCTTAGTCTTCTGGGGACAATTATTTTTCCCTAGTGATGAATTGCCTGCTGCCAGACAAAACTGACAAAATGAAATGTGTCTCTCCGGGGCCAGATGTTGCACAGAACTCTTCAGAATTGAGTGGCACTGTGCCGAACAGCTGGCACCCACATGGAAATTCTGGAGGAATTGGCTTAAAGGCTGGGAGAGACCGCAGTCCTGTGCACATTGAACTCAGGAACAAGCTCTGAGGTTTGCATTGAAGGAAACATGGATATAGAACTGAGCTGCATAGACCAGCTTTGCAAAAACTATCCATTCACTGCCCACCTAGTGTGTAGGGTGGGCAAGTGAAAAGCAGGACAGAGCTCCTGCCCCTTTAAATTTAATTCTCTCTTGCACACAACTATTAAAGGTGCAGGAGACCCGTCCTCTTTTTCACCCAGCTTTCATCTGTGCTTCGGAAATGACACGTGCATCACTTAATCGCTTCAGAAACAGAGGTTTTTCCTAGCTAATGGTGTATTTTAGCAGCCTATCATTGATAAGGTCTTCTGGTTATTTCCATGAATATAGAAGATGTTCAACAAGGGTTGGTAGGTGCATTGTGCTCTTCTGAAACAATCAGCCACAAGTATGTGTCCCCCTTGGCCTGTGAGGTCAGCTGACAGTGCTCAGGCTGGAACAGAAGGGTCCGCTGAGGGGCTACGGCACTGGTGGTGCAGGAGGCAAGGAGCTGAAGACCCTGATTGAGACCTGCTTCTTCCTTCAGAACCTGACCACAAGGCGCTCCAAAGTACCAATGAAATCCCAGAGATTCAGGCACGTAGCTAAACAGGAAGATGGAATAAGATAAGTTTTTTCCACTTGCAACCGTACTACTTTCAAAGTTTACCTTCCCTAGGTTGCATTTGTAGACTTGTTTCTAAAATACTTTGAAGTGATCTGTGTCAACAAAAATGGAAGCTTTAATGTGTATCCATCCCCTTCTTGTCTCCTGTGTACAAGTGGGGAAACCTCTCTAATTTCTTCTTCCTGCTTAGCTTCCTGTTCAGCCAGTAGTAGAGGCACACAGCTGAAAATTGTATGAGCTTTTCACTTGTCTTTTAAATATTCTATCCAGTGTGGGAGGGGGCTGCCTTTGTATAAATGACAGGTAGCAACTTGGAACCAGTGCAACCACAAATAGCCTTTATTCCATTTTTCACATTTTTTCGCCACCACCCATGACTGGTTCCTAACAATGGCTAAATTGTTGATTTGGGTGGTAGTGGCATTAAACAGAGCCAGATCAATCTGTTTCTGCTTCCTGCCATGAAATCCAACAAGCCGTCAGGCTTCCTTCATGCCAACATCTTTGCTTCTCCTAGCCACATCCAGATCCACTCTGGGTTCCTTGGGACTTTGCTTACGTAGTTTCAGAATAGAAAAAAAGTTTCTTTTTAGGACAATGTTGGTTTGTTCTTCCCCCAAGGGTCCTCACTGGCTCCAGAGAAACAGCAAGCATCACTGAGAGACCCAGGGGAGGAGGCAAGGGTAGGGATCCAACTAAATCTGAAGACAGACCTCTGGCAGTAATCCACAGGGTCAGAGAATCTTGGAACATAGAGCAGCCTCTTGAGTGTTCTGCAAAGCTAAATTGGACAGAGATGTGGAGCTTGAAAGAGCCTCAGTGGGGAAAGGCTGGACACAGTGGGTTCAGAGAAATGCCCCGTTATAGGAAAGCAACTTCCTGATGGGTTTGGGGTCTGACATAGAAGGCGATCCTGTTGAGGACAACGCTGGGTGCAAACGACAGCTGTGTTCAATCAAGCACAGAGTTGTTACAGCCGTATCAATGAAACTTTCCCACCGTACAGTGGTAGGTCGGTCATAAGAGTCCTCGGAACAATCTAAGGTCCCAGTCAGCTGACTGAGGTGCCCCAGGCTTAATACAATTTCTGGGAAAAGGTGCCTGCTAGATTATAATTTCCCTAGAGTTAATTAATATCTGAACAGGGGCATGGACGTACTTACTTACATGAGATGTGGCAAACATTCTGGGGACTAATTATGGGGACACTCCATTATTCATATTTGCTGAGACAGGAAAATACCCTCCTCCCACAAATACTTAGCTTGAGCTATCCTGATTTCCTCAGGTGTTTTTTTTTTTTTTTTTTAAACTATCATTGTTCAGAGGAAAGCCGAAAAGCACACATAGTCTCAGGATATGAGCAGAGTTCCATCTGAACAAGACTTCTCACTGTGTATTCTGGGGTGGAGCGTGGGACCAAAATGCTAAGAGATGCAAGAGCTCTACTTTACAACATTTCTATGCAAAGTTGAAACGTCAACAGGGCAGGTTCCGCATCCCAGGAATAGAGCAACATGATCAGTTTCCTGTAGGTTGTTGTCGTAGAGGAAAATCTCCAAGGCAAGTCAGAGAACTGATGTCCCATTCAAGGGATTATCTTTCCTGATAGCAGTTACCCTAGACCAGGGGTCGGCAACCCGCGGCTCCGGAGCCGCATGTGGCTCTCTTACACCTTTGCCGCGGCTCCGGGCGCTGTACTGGCTGCGAAGGAGCGAATCAGAGAGGGGGAGGGAAAGGCTCTAAGTACCCCGGCGCTGACTTGCCTCTCTTGCTGCCTTAGTGATCAGCAGCCAAAAAAGGAAAAAAAAGCTCAACAACGTCTTTCTCCCCCTCCCAAAATCTCAATGACAATGGGCAATTGCAGGGAGAACTCCTTCCCTCTTGCCGACACACAGCTGGTCATTGTGTGTGTGTGTGTGTTGCACGGGCTGTTTCCCCCCTCCCTCATGCCAACGGGATTCATCGTTGCAAGGGAGCTTGGGAAATTGAGTTCCCTGGCATGGTGAGTACTGTAGTTCCTTTGCGAGGGCTGAGGATCCTGAGAAACTTCTTCAGTAATCAAAGAATTCAGGATTTAGTGTGCTCTTGCTAAAGTTTCCAGTGCTACTGCTTACAAAATTAATTAAAATGAATAAAGCAGCACAAGAAGAACCATTTTTTCCCACTCCTAAACTGACAAGCTGTTTCTCTGCAAGGAAGGGGAGGCTCTGCCTGAGTGCTAGATGATGGGCCATTTCCCTCACAAAGGGAATATCATTCCACTTTAATTTGTGGATTTGGCCCGGGCTAGAACAAAGGATAGTCCTTAGCTCTACATTAGCCTTGCCTGGCCAGGGCAGGAAACCAGTTTTGCAGAAATGTGTGTCTGGGAGGGGTCAAGGAGAGATGGCACAGGTGTGAGAATTCTCAGGTTACCTCCTCTGACCCTCCCTATTTGTGATGTAGTTCTGATGTATCTGTGATGTAGGATGATGTGTCTGGGGGTGGACTGGACTCCAAGGGGGGGATTTCAAAAGTCTATATAGGAGCTTGCACACCATTGCTGGGGGTTCCTCCTCCATTTTTGACAGCTGACTGCACGATCCTGTATATATAGCATTAAGGTAAGAAACAATATATGCAGTGTTATATTTGTTTTAAATGTCGCAATGGTTTTGCGGCTCCCAGGTTTTGTTTTTTCTTCGGAAACGGGTCCAAGTGGCTCTTTTTGTCTTAAAGGTTGCAGACCCCTGCCCTAGACTGTCATGCTAGGAGAGGCTTTGTACATAGGAGAGTTCTTTACATAAAAGACATGCTTCCTTCCAGAGACGTACCTAGCTAAGTAGCAAAGGTGCAAACTCCTCTCTGCCTCCTTCCTTCCCCACAATCCTTTGTGTGCTGGAGACTTTCAGCCACTCCTTTCCACTATTAGACATAAATTAATCTATGGGGCATAAAGGGTATGTGCCAAACAAATTAATTTATATGTAAAAGTGGGAAGCATTGGCTGCAAGCAAGCAGAGGGTTGTAGCCTTAAGTCACACTATTACTGTATTTGTTTTTCTGCTCTGTTGGCCTGTTTGACAGCACCTTTGTCGTCCGTCCGTCCCCCGTCCCCCCCCCCCGGCTATTTCTAGTGATCCCTGTGTGCAGAAAACTGCCTCCTTTACATGTCTGTTTCTATCATCTCACTGTAAAGCCAAGGTTTTATTTATACATCCTTTACATATATAGGTTTTCTCACAGAGTGATGGTTTCATGACATACGAACCCCTGAAAAAAAGAAAAAAAGGTTTTTACTTTACAGAACACTACATGAAGGGGCGTCTCCACTCCCATCGTTCAGCCCGGACACTGAGATCCAGCGCCAAGGGCCTTCTGGTGGTTCGCTCACTGCAGGAAGTGAGGTTACAGGGAACCAGGCAGAGGGCCTTCTCGGTAGTGGCGCCCACCCTGTGGAATGCCCTCCCATCAGATGTCAAGGAAATAAAAAATTATCTGACTTTTAGAAGACATCTGAAGGCAGCCCTGTTTAGGGAAGTTATTAATGTCTAATGCTGTGTTGTGTTTTTAATATTCGATTTGGAGCCATCCAGAGTGGCTGGGGAAACCCAGCCAGATGGGCGGGGTATAAATAATAAAGTTATTATTATAATTATAAGATGGTGCTCAGGGTTATCAGGCTGTAGAGCGAAAACGACGCAGTTCCTCTTTGGCTCTTTCTGAGGAATAAGCTGGAATTGGGATCCTCAGCTGGAACAGAGTTTGCCCCTCCCAGAACCAATGAGATTGTCCATGGAGTGTTTATTTTGGAATGCGCTGCTTTTCTCTCACTTTCCCTCCCTCTTTTTCCTGTTCTTTTCCAAGGGGGTAACTAAGATAGCTTCAAATCGAGTTTTCGTGGGGTCAGCTGACATATTCTGCCTCTGCTTGGAGGCAGACAAAAATGGTTTTTGCTTGATGGCCTTTGCACTGAGCAATTTGTGTTCCCTGCCCCCTTTTTGGGGGGTGGGGTCAAGTGGTGTGAATCGATTCCCTTATTGAATTTGGTAGGATTTACTTCCAAGTAAAATGCATAGTTAGGGTCAGGGAAGTAAACACCAATGTGGGTAGTTATTCTCCCCCCACCCCCCCCACTTTACCCCCTGGAAGAATTCGGACTAGAATTGCAACACAGTTCCCAGGAGACGAAGTCTGAGACTGGGCCAAGGCTCGCTGCATTCTCAAGCAAAATAAGAGCCCTGGTATTTCTGAAGGGGATCTGACAAGTTCAGTGCCGCTGTTTATAGCTTTGATTACACTTTCCGGTAATGGGAGCCTGTAACTTGCCAAACCCTCCAGTGTGATAAAAGTTGGAATGGAACGCAATAAAAGCAAAGCAAGGTCCCTGTTTAGGGAAAGATGCCAGCAATTCATCTTTTCCACCCACCATCCTCTCAACCCAGTGGGCCTTGTTATTGAGGTAGCCAAAGGGAAATAAGAATTAAAACAGATGAGCAGAACAGAAGGAACCCCCACGTGACGCGTCTGTTGCAGGGTTTTTCTGCTTCGTACGGCTACTGAATATCAGGGAGACAATGAGTGAGTTTGTTTGTTTGTGAAACTTCCGCAAACATAAAATGCAACCTACACATACAATATCAGGTATGGGGAAAGGATCTAGATCAAGGAAAGGGGGCCTGTGGCTCTCTCAGCAGCCCCAGCCAGTGTGGCCCATGGTGAGGGATTGTGGGAGTTAGAGTCCGGCAATGTCTGGGAGCTTCCCCCCCCCAACATCTGGTTGCCTTCCTAAGAAGAGCATTCCCTACATCTGGGGCCACCACCCAAAGGGCTCTGTCTCTTGTTCCTGCCAAAGTGATGCCCCAGGGGTGGGAAACATTTCAGTACAAGGACCGCAATCCCTTCTGGGCAAGCTTCTGCAGGCCATAAACCTGTGATGGGTGTGGCCGGAGGCCGAAGTTAGATGTCCTCTAAGTGCCAGCTGAGTCTGCTTTCATTTGCCCTGGACTTTTAGCTCAACAGATTTCTTGGGACCAGAGTCTTTACTGAGACCACTTTTTACTCTTCTGTTTTGTGCTGATGCAATGGCCACGTTTGAAAGTATTTGGACTGGTGTATGAAATGCAGACAAACATCTCATAATGTTGGCATGATTTATGATGCGGTTGCAGAAAAGGTTGGCTCTTGCTGGTTTCAAGCATTTCCCCCCCCCCCCTCCAGGAAGCCATAGTGAAGCGCTTTGGCATTGGTGGGGCTCAGCTGCGAGTTTACCTGCACTACCAGCCCTCCTACTACCACCTCCATGTGCATTTCACCGCCCTCAGCTACGACGCTCCTGGATGCACCGTGGAGCGAGCCCACCTCCTCTCGGATGTGATAGACCACCTGGAGCACGACTCCCAGTACTATCAGAAACGCACCCTGACCTTTGCCCTTCGGGCAGACGAACCCCTGCTGAAGAAATTCCAGGAAGCTGGTCGCGTCTAAACTGTCAAAAGACCGTTGAACTAAGTGTACATACGTTTCATAGGGATCATTTTATATTGCCTTTTTAAGACATTTTCTTTATGGTTTTGTAAGATTGGAGGTTATATTTCGTGTTGCTGTTGGAGCATTTCCTTCCCATCAATAAATGGATATGTTCTGGATGTATTGCCTTTTTTTCCTTTTAGGAGCATGCTTTGGCACCCCTAGTTAAAACACCTCTCCCCAATCCGGTGTCCTCCTAATGTTTGTTTTTTATAATAACATTTTCATTTTTGCTTTTAACAATTATCACACATAAATCTTAGACATTCTACACATAGGATTCTCTGAATCCCAGGACTTTCCTCCATGGTTTCCCAAGATATTCTTTTCCAATTGCATCCTATATAATAAAGTTGCTGTGTCCCTGCGTCCGTTCTGTGTGTCACGGAAGTGCGCTACTGCGCATGTCCGTGTCCCACACGGACGCAGGGATTGGAGTATGCAGGGATTGATTCAGTATGCAGTCTCTCCATATATACATTGTGTTCCTTCCTCCCCAATCCCAAATGCTGCATCATTGCATTGCAATCTGGTCCTCCTACAATTAAAATTCCTTAAGGCTGCAATCCTATATATATACACTTAAAATGGGAGTAAGCCCTGCTGAACACAATCATACTTCCAAGTAAACATACATGGCAGTGGCGCCAACTTGAATAAAATATTTGGGGAGGGGGCACCCTGCCCCCCTTACCAGAAAGATGCCAGAAGGACAGACAAACAGAGGGAGGCCGGAACCAAGCAAACACAGCCCAGGGTGAGGCCTGGCCCTTCCTAGTTTTCCATCCCCAAACAGAGAGTGTTCTGTCACAACTGAGCATGCTCACTGAAGTGCTTTGAGGGAAGAACTATACAGTATAGGGTTTTCGGAGGGGGGGCTGGGGATACTGCCTGTTGCTAGGGGAAGAAGAAACAGGATGTGCTGTGTGGCAAAAGGTGGGGGGGAGTAGAAGTTAGCATCTGGTGCCTCGGATTTCGGCAGAACATTGCTGAGTCGGTCAACTCCAGGCCACAGATAAAGTGCTTAATTAAATAATTAAAGGCTCCCATTCTCCGGGGAAGCCGCCCCACTGCCTGTCTCCATGCTTGACTGCTCCAGCCTTGCTTCCTTCCAGTGAACCTCTCCTGGGTGGCAGGGTGTGTGCGATGATTTCTGTTGTGTGCAGTTAGATCATTCATTTGGTCCTACAGTGCAGAGGCACACAGCTGAACTTGCTCATCTTCAGAGGAGGTTTCCCGTCACAGCTCTGGATTTATCACCGCAACTCAACAAGAGCTGCAATGGGTAAATAACTTCCTCAAAGGACAGGCACTCCTGCTGTCTTTCCTCTACATTAAGAGCCAGAAAATCAAGTGCGAGGAACCTTTGGCCTTCCAGATGTTGCTGAACCGCAGATCTGATCAGTCCCAGCAGGTATGATGGAAATAGTACGGTAGTTCAGCAACATCTGGAGGGCCAAAGGTTCTCACACATGCACCAAATCAGTGTTTCCCAAACTTGTGTCTCCAGCTGCTTCTGGACTACAATTCCCATAATCCCTGACTAATGGCCCTGCTAGCTAAGGATGATGAGAGTTGTCCAAAAACAGCTGGAGACACAAGTTTGGGAAACACTGCAAATGATCCAATAACACTCCTAATGATGAGATGCTTAGCACAGTGACTGAAGACCTGTCTAGATGTGGCATTCGTATTGTTCACACATAGGCTTGGTTATGTGTCGTTGATTTTTCATTCATTCACAAACTAGCTGGTAGGGTTGGGCTCAGTCTGGATTGGGAGCAGAGCGTGAGGGAGTGGCGCCTTTAAACATTTGCCCCTCCCCATGACCCTGATTAAAATCAGGATGCCACCTTCCTCCTGTGCACACCTGCAGTTTGCAGTGGCCCAGAGAGGATCATGAGCTTTTCTTCCATTGTGAAAGGTACTGGTATATACAAAACGGAGCTTGAAGGAGCAGCTTGTTAAAAAACAACAAGGTGCTAAGAGTTTTCTGTGGGGCATGCCTGATGATTTGAACACATACGTAAAACTCAGGGTGGCCAGATACTCAGAAATGCAGGTCTTGGGACTTTTGAAATCATGAGGTTGGCTTTAAATATACTGTATATATTTTTTAAAAACCCCACAAGAAACAAAATCTCTTTGTCTGTGTGCAATTGGCAACGCCTGCAGAATGGAGGATGAAGCAAGCTGCTGCCTTTTTCCTAGAATTCCCAGCTTGTGACTAGACTTGGCAGCCATGCAAAAATCCATTTGGACACACAGCATGTAAGCTCAATTATCGCTGCCCTACATAGCACAGCTGATAGAGCTGGTGCAGAAATATGCACGGAGCCCCACCTTCTCTGCATGTTTACCTGCAAGCATCTCAGCAAGCTCAGCTCCCTTCTGTAGGCCAGGGGTGGCTAACCTGTGGCTCTCCAAGGCGTTGTTGGACTCCAACTCCCATCATCCTTGACCATGCGCTATGTTGCCTATGCCTGCTGGGAGTTGAAGTCCAACAACATCTGGAGGGCCACACGTTCCCCATCCCTGCTGTCAAGGCGGAGAACTCCTAGAGGAGAGGGCTATCAGTGGCCACTAGGCATGATGCTTATTGCTCTTCCTCCACAGTTGGACGCAGCAATGTTTCTGAATATCCGTTGCTGGAAACCACAAGAAGGGAGGGTGCTCTTGTGTTCTGTTTGTGGGTTTCCCACAGGCATCTAGTTGGCCACTGTGAGAACAGGATGCTGAACTAGATGGGCCATTGATCTGATCCAGCAGGCTGCTCTTATGTTCTTATATCTTAACGTTTTCTAATCAAATGCATCTGATTCTGAACTGCATTTCAATAGGCTTTAATCCATTTAATTTCTGTGTCAGCCATCAAAGCTCTTTTCTTGCCCATCAAACATTATTATTATTATTATTATTATTATTATTATTATTATTATTAGTGGAGTTTATGGTGTTATACATGCTTCCGCCATACTCATGTTATCTTCACAACAACCCTGTGAAGTAGACTATGTTGAGAGAGTGCCTTTGGCTGATTAACATTCAATATCCTTTAAAATTTGTTTGTGGGAGGGGCAGTGGTTATGGGATTGTTTTGTTCATGTTTTTATTAGGCATTTTGTGTTTTAATTTGTATTTTGAAGCTGTGAGATTGTCAGTATACTACTGCAACTACTACTACTGCTAGTGTCTCTGACTGATTTGCTTCATGGTTGAGTGGGGATTGGAACCCAGGTCTCCCACCCAGGTCCTGGTCCAACAATAAAAGTTACACCACACTTTGTTGTACCCTATTTCATCTAATTGTGGTTGACTTTCCCCCAGCTGTTTGGTCCTAGCTGGCAAGACAATTAATGAAACCCAGGCAAGCTGTGATGTGTAACCTGGGAGGGCAAAGATTGCACAGGTGTGTCCCGTCAAATGACTGAATGTGCCTCTTTTTGCAAGTAAAACAGAAACTGCTCTCTTCCACCTAAACGTGCAACATGGCTACCTTCAGAAGGGTGGATTTATCCTAAAAGGCTAAACATGTTGCTTTTAGAGGGGTTAAGAAGGTATTTTTCTAACTAAAGGGTAAAGCAACATGCTGTTTTCTGAGGAACATGTTTGTTTGTTTTTTGGAAGATAACTTCTAAAGCGTAAGGTAAGTGGCTGGCCCTCATTGTTGCTGTAGCGGTTCATGATAGCAAGCAGGATGGTGCTGCTCACAGCAAACATACTTTTTGCAGCTGTATCTTATTTTCCACCATGGGCTGCTGCAGCAACGAAGCTCTCACTCGTTTGGTCTCACTCCAAATGAGATCGGCAAATAATACTAACTGGTGCTAAATCAGCGCATGGCTCTTAATATATAGCAAGGCTCATGTTTTTGACTGTGCGTTATATTACATTAGTAAAGTATCAATTAGAAACAGGAGGCTGCAACGGGTAGCAGACTGTGGTGGTTAACAGGCTTTCCAGCTCAGCCTGGTTAAACAGCAGTATCCTGAGCAGGGGAGGAAATTGTCCTCCCAGATGCACCAGTGGAGTCAGCCTCACTCAGAGGCATCTTGGCGCCTGAAGTGAAGGGCAAGATGTCCCCCTCCTGCTTCATGAATAGAAAAGCCAACCAATCTGGCAACTGGCTCTTACTTCAACACGGAAGGCAGAACAATATGCACCACTGCACTATGAGTTGCCCCACAGAATCCCAGGAACTGCAGTTAAGAGTGCTGAGAGCTGTTAGGAGACCCGTATTCCATTCCCAAAGCTGAAGGAGCATCTCCACCCCCATCGTTCAGCCCAGACACTGAGGTCCAGCTCCAAGGGCCTTCTGGCAGTTCCCTCCCTGTGAGAAGTGAGGTTACAGGGAACAAGGCAGAGGCCCTTCTCGGTGGTGGCACCCGCCCTGTGGAACACCCTCCCACCAGATGTCAAGGAAATAAACAAGTATCTGACCTTTAGAAGACATCTGAAGGCAGTCCTGTTTAGGGAAGTTTTTAATGTTTGATGTTTTAGCATGTTTTTAATATTCTTTTGGGCGCCTCCCAGAGTGGCTGGGAAACCCAGCCAGATGGGTGGGGTATAAATATATTGTTGTTGTTGTAAAAGATAAAGGACCCCTAGACGGTTAAGTCCAGTCAAAGGCGACTATGGGGTTGTGGTGCTCATCTCGCTTTCAGGCTGAGTTTTCCGGGTCATGTGGTCAGCATGACTAAACCGCTACTGGCGCACGGAGGACCGTGACGAGTGCCAGAGCGCACGGAAACGCCATTTACCTTCCCGCCGCAGCAGTACCTATTTATCTACTTGCACTGGCATGCTTTTGAACTGCTAGGTTGGCAGAAGCTGGGACAGAGCAACGGGAGCTCACCTCCCTCATTCTCTTAGGATAGCAATGGCGTCCACCTGAGAGGTGCGAGAACTGAGTTCTGGTGAGTTCCAGCTGAAATTTTTTCCTCATAATTGTAAAAAACCAAACAAACAAAACTTTTATTTTAATTCCAGAAAGCGTTTGGCAGCAGAGTTTAATTTTAATTGGGAATGGCTTGCTTGCCTGGAGAAGTGGACTGTTTATTAATGACCTGAAGCTGTTTTATTGTGCTGGTTTGGGGATCTTGCTTTTAATTGATAGCTTTTGATCGAGCTTTACTGTGGTTTCATGGCTGTTTTACGTTGTCTAGTAATCTGCCCTGAGGGCTTTGTGGAGCCCTGTGGTGAATTTAAGTGTCAAGAACAAATACAGTGTGCCATCAACTGATACAACCAAGCAGTGCCGGATTTATGTATAAACTAAACAAGCTATAGCTTAGGGCCCCACTCTCTTGGGGGCCCAAAAAAAATTGAAAACAAACAAACAAATTGGATATACATTTCCAAAATATAAGATAAAAAACAAATAAAACCTACATACAGTTAGAGCTTAATAGTTATTTCACTATTAATATGCTTCTTAATTGTATTTCACTATTAATATACTTCTTAATTGTATTTCAGTTCAACAATTACTTTGATAAAATACATATTTTGTTATGTGCAAATGGCTTTAGATACTTAATAGGTCCATAAATTACCATATACTGTATCATATATTCAACACAAAAAACAGCGACAATTTGTTGTTGAGAAAGGACAGCTGGACATATAAAGGGCCCCATTACCTTCAGTAGCTTAGGGCCTCATCAAACCTAAATCCAGTCCTCCAACCAAGCAATGTTTGTGGATATGTCAACCGTCTTTCTCTTCATCTTTTGCTTGTTTTAGGTGCATTCTCAATGCAAAAAAAGCAGGGAGCGCCTTTCACAGTAGCAACTTGCAGTGTGATCCTATACATGTCTACTCAGAAGTAAGTTCCAATGAGTACAGTGGGGCTTATTCTTAGGTAAGTGGGCATACGATTGCAGTCTGAATCTGCAATTCCATGTAGATACTTACCTGAGAGTCAGTCCCATTGAATGCAACCAAGCTTTCTTCTGAGGAGACGTGCATAGGACTGTACTGCTAATCTCTTCTATATTGCACCTTGATGGGAATCCATTGCAAGTTTTTATTTATATGTGAGCCCACAGAAATTCATAGCACCTGTCTGCAAAACACCCACCCACACCCATACACCCACACCCACACTCTGCCCCATATTTGGGGTGAATTTAAGTCTGCAAAAATCCGGGAAACGTTTTTTTACATGCACACATATTAAAGAAATGCCAACTTATACACAGCAAGTTGAATTATTTTATTTATTTAGGAGAGTGCCGAAAGCTAGCTGAAATAGATATTCCCTTGTTTTTACAATGTGATTTTTAAATTTTATTTTCTGTAAGCAGATTCAAACGTTTCACATGTGTAAAGGAATTTGCAACACATTAAACAAAGCATGCATAGCTTTTGCACAAAGTACAAACTGATGATTATTTCCCAAATCCTTCCTAAAGAACCATTGCTTTTCTGTTTTTAAAAAAGCGTTGAAGTGTTGATCAATTTCCCCCATACTCACAGCTATGACATGACCCCTACTTTTGTGATGACAACTATAAATAAGTGATGTAAGAGTGCTTTAAATGTATGGCGTGGACATGACCTCTGTAAGGGATAAAGAAAGTAAATCAATCAATCATTTACTGTGCTTGACTAAAAGCCATTAAATATAGGAAGTCAAGGGAGGCACAGGCAATAGCAGCAAGGTTAAGGAAGAGCTGAAAGTAAGTAAAGAACTGTTACAGCAGGGATGGCCAAGCTCTGGCCGTCCAGCTGTTGTAGGACTACAACTTCTATCAGCCCCAGTCAGCATGGCCTAAAGCCAGGGAAGATGGGAGTTGTAGTCCACAGCATCTGGGAAACCACCATGTTGGTGACCCCTGGGTTAGAATTACGCACTAAATAGACTTCACTGCTGGGGGAAAATTCAAAGTGACGCATTTATTGTAGGGAAACCCATTCATTTATACATGACTGCACCACCCTGTATTGTCAGTGATGTGTATATATTTATTTTGCCATTGAAAACCCAGTTTGTTGTGGACAGATCTTGTGCCTGCTTTTTGTTACCTGAGCTCAGCAAAGCAAAATGGTGAGCAGGCTCTCGTTGCGAAAGGTCATACTCGTTTGGCCAACATGTTCTTTTTCATTGTTTTGTGCTACATGAATGTTGACGTTTGCGCTGCATTCTGCAGGCCATTATTAATCTCGCTGAATAGCATGATTATTTTCAGATGTAGCTTAAACAAAAAACACCAAAAAAGCAGCTTGAACCAGAATAAGGTTGAGGCAGTTCCTGGCTGCTTTGCCACATTGACAGCCAATTGGATAGGTTTCTCCCTCTCTCCTTGGCAATAATTAAACCCTGATTGCAGATGCAGCTTGTTACTTGCTCCCCATAAGTCTCGACTTGTTGCTTTGCTTTGGGGTGGGACGGTGAACTGCACAGGCACATTTGTGAAAATACTATCCATCTGGAGAATAAGTGACTTATAGAAGATAAATCCTTGGCATCAGGAGAGGCTACACAGCTGTTGGTTGTGAAAGGGTCATCAAAGGGAACAGAGAAAGCTGCCTTAACTCTAAGCCAGGCCATTGGTCTAGCAAGCTCGGTATTGCCTCCTCTGCAGTGACTCTCCCTGATTTTAGGGAGGGATCTATCCCAGCCCTATTTAGAGATGCTGTTAATCAAACATGGTACTTGCTGCATGCAAAGCAGACACTCTTATCTGGGCTATGGTCGTTTGGACTATTTGATGCTTCTTCAGATTCTATGGTGTTAGGTGCTAGACATTTATTGTGTTCTCTTACTCTGTTTTTCCAGTTGCTGCTTTGCACCATATTTGTGCCCAATACTTTAGCATGGTGGTGGGGAACCTCTGGCGCTCCAGATACTATTGGACTCCCATCAGCCCCAGCCTGGGTGGCCAGTTGTCAAGGATGAGTGTGAGCAGTGGTCCAGCAACATCTGGGATGGGGGACCGCCTGTTCTCCATCCCTGCTCTAGCTTGTTATCTTGAGATGTGGCTCTTGCATTCAGGCTCAGCCATGAAGTTCACTAGGTGACCTTGGGGCCAGCAACTTACCCCTCGGGCTAACCTACCTCACCAGGTTAT
This sequence comes from Darevskia mixta, assembly GCA_034641385.1. Classification (NCBI taxonomy): domain Eukaryota; kingdom Metazoa; phylum Chordata; class Lepidosauria; order Squamata; family Lacertidae; genus Darevskia; species Darevskia mixta. The sequence continues at coordinate 908,975 of JAWWNH010000085.1, forward strand.
TGTGAGGATAAAAGAGGGAGCCAAGCACACAGCTATGAACTCATTGGAGGAAGGGCAGGATGAAATCGTAATAAAACAGCTAATGAATCAATGTGCCCGTTTGACATCTCTCAGCCAGAAAAGTGTCTTTTGATAAGCATTATTGGCATTGACATTGGGCAATGCTAAATTATGTCTGTGCTAGTCCATTCACACATGCAAGTCATCACTTGATGCTGCAGTCAATAAGCACTTCAGCAGCAGAACACCACCTTGCCTACATTTCCTTTAATATTTCTGGATCATCATGTCCTGGTTAATGTTTGTGCATGCGCCGTGTGTGTAAGATTACATCGCTTTTCGCAAGTAATGCTTAAGGTTGCAACCCTCTACAGTTTCTTGGGAGTTGGGGCGATTGAATAGTGTGTGGCTTGCTTCTGAGTAAACGTGCACAGAATTGCGCCGCGTTCCTTTTTATTTTTCAACTTTTTATTTTCCCACACTTGTAATTGTGATGGGTAACTATCATTTACCGGATTGCACATTCGCTTGCAGACCGATGTGCTTCCGTTTCTTAGCTGAAGTGTTCACAAGTGACATTGGCTGAATACAAAATGCCCATTTACCATGCAATAATTTAACACACACCGTGGTGGATATGTAAGCATTTGGCATACATAAGCTGCCTGTCTGAAGTGGCCTGCCAAAGAGTGTGGAGATTTTTACTGCTCTCCCGCTTCCAGGGATTCCTGATGAGGAACAGATGTGTAGTAAGGTTTTTCTCACCACTTGGAAGGACTCTTAAGTAGGCCTGGTCCGCACATCCTGCGGAAATGAGGTGTAGTATGGCCTGTACCACTTCAGACTGAAAGGTGGGGGGGGGTTGTCCCCTCTCCTGTTGACACCAGGCAGGTGCCTTGAATGTACACTTTACAGTGCCTCCTGTAGAAGCTGTTGTGTGTTTTCATCTGGTTTTAGCTTACTGTCAAATTTGTTTTCTTTTTGATGTTTTAAATATTTGTTTTCAACTAGGTTTTTAATCCAAGGACTTTATTGTTGCATATTATTTTTGGAAACCGCTCGGAGGTTTTATGACAACCTACAAGTGCATGCACACGAAAGCTCATACCAAGAACGAATGAATGAATTTATTCTTACGGTCACAGACCAGCTTATTAAATCAATAATACAAAAATAATACATTGAAATTTACATAGTAGTACACATATGTATACGTAGATAGCAACATTTAAAATATATGAATTAAAATTGTGGCACTAAAATATGGCCTAAAAAATTGCCATTTGGGGCCTATCATACCAAGAACTAACTAACACAGTTTCTGGCCCTCGAAACGAATCTCTCACAGGGTCTCTCTTCTTAGAGGTGCACTTCTCTTAAGAGGGGCAAGGAAGTGTCCTGTGACATTCAGTTGTGGGGTCACCATGGCTTCCCTCTCCTTTCTGAGCTGAGTGAGAACGCAGCCTCCATGAGATCTAGCAACTTGTTTGAAAACACAAAAGAAAAAGGGACCCGTAGGATGAGAGAGGGCGAGGCAACCAGAATTCATCCAAGGCTGCCACCTCATTATGCACACTTACCTGGTCGTAAACGCCACTGAACACAGCGGGGCTTACTTCTGAGTAAATATGCATAAGGACACACTGTAAATGGCGCGCGCTATTGCAGGGCGGCCCTAGCCCTGCCTCTAGGCCCCTCTTACATCAGATTTGGGTGGCTGCATTGAGATGAAAACGAGAGCAAAGCTAACGCCTTGTGAGAAAGCTAAGTGGAGATCTTGGGCAAAGACGCAAGCGAATGATGGAGACTTTTTTTAGGGGCGGCGGCCAGATGGGCGCGCGCGGCGCCGCCTCTCCCCTTTGTCTTCCCGGCCATTGTTCATTCATCTCGCACGACGCGCGTTCACACAAACAGTCTGCGGCGAAGGAGCCGCCAGGCGCAAAGCAGGGCGCAAAGCGATGGTGGCACAGCCCAAGCAGGCAGGAAAGCAGGCAGGAAGACACCGGCCCGCTCCGGCAGGACTTCCTCTACCCAGCCCCGCTTAGCTCACGCCCCTTCCCCGATTTCCCCGCTCTCACCCCCACCCCGCGCGCCTTCCCGACGTGCCAGCTGACCCAGCCTCCCCTCTCCTCTGTGCGCAAGCGTGGCGCGGCAGGGGCGGACCATCTTCGCCCCATCTCCACGCTCCTCTGGCTCGCTCGCGCTCTCCTTCCTTCCTCGTCTCCCACCAGCGAACTTTAAGACAGTGTGGCACAATTGGGCAATCCTCCCCTTCTCCTTTCGGGGCGAGCGGCCGTTGCCTTTCCAGCAGCCATCTCTGCCGGAGGGGAGAGCGAGAGCCAGCGACCCTCTCTGCCAAGGGAGCTCTGCTGCTGCTCCCCTTCCCCTTCCCCTTCCCCACCACCATCATCTTCATCATACTCAGTACCACCACTATATGACTCCTGTCTCCCCTCACCCCCGCCCAGAGTTGCCTCCTGTACACCAGCCCAGTTCGGATTATAAACTAACCAAACCCAACACCTTTCCTTGTCTCCGGAGGCGCCGGTGAATTTCTCGGCAAACCCAGCGGATGGGGGGTCGCTCCTGACACCCAGATGGCTGGCTGATGGTGAGTCCTTCGGTCTTCCCTCCCCTCTGCAGCTCGGGGTGATGCGTGTCTTGGAAGGGTTCCCGCAGAACCCCTGTCTGAAGCCAGGGGTGGCCACGGGTTTCTGCAAGCTGTGTGTGTGTGTGTGGCGGGGGGGGGGGAGAGAATCAGGAGGGGCATTAAGTTTTTTCTCCCCCCCCCGCGCATCCCTATTTTTTGCAAATAGCTGCAGAATTGGTTGTGTGTGTGTGTGTGTGTGTGTGACCTACTCCTTCACAAGAGGTGGTTGGGGTGATTTATTTCTCGTTTGCTTATTTAATTCTCTTCCTCCCCCCCCCTCGCCGCCGCCCACCTTTGCCGCGGAGCTAAAAATGCAATTTCGAAAAAAGGGCAAGCGGATTTAGAGACTGTAAAAGGACAGCGGCGAGCCTGGCTTTACTCCTTTGTCTTAACTCTGCCTTCTGTGTCTCCCAGAGCGCATCTGCACCCAGAGCAGCCTGTTGGGTCTCCAAATGTGTTTGAACTTGCAGCTTCCTTTGCCTCTCTCTGCTTTTCTCCCTCTCCGTCTCTCCGTCTCTCTCCCCACATCTTAAAACCTTAATTAGAAGTAGAGTTGGAGAGGCAAACTCTCTAGCCGAGTTCTTTTGATGGTGCCTTAAGGGGGCAATTGGTTAGTTGGTTGGGTTAAAAGAAGAAGAAGAATTCTCTCCAGGCATACCAGCTCAGCAGAAAAAAAAAACTTTGAGCTTGGCATAGTTTCAAATTAGAGAGAAAGTGTAATGTGGTGGCATCTTCTTAACCCCTTGGCGTGTGTGGCACAACTGGTTTTTCAGTTAAGATCTGGAGCGTGGGAAGCTGCCATATACTCAGTGCCATCTCGGTTATTGTCAACCCTGAATGGCAGTGGTTGGCCAGGGTTACAGGCAGGGAAAATGGAGCTTGCTGGGTGACCTTGGGCCAGTTACGGTTCCTCAGCCTAACCTACCCCACAAGGTTGTTGTGAGGAGAAAATGAGGGAAAGGGAACCATGTACGCCACCTTGAGCATCTTGGAGGAAAGTTAGGGGACAAATGGGATGACTAAATAAATATCCAGCCCTAGCTGGAGATGGTGGAGGTTGCACCAGAGGACCTTCTGCAGGCGAAGTGTCTGCTCTTCCACTGAGCTACAGCCCTTTCTCTGAAAGCAAAGGCCTTAAACTAGTTGTGAAGCAAGTGCCTTGTCCTTACAGAATCCATGCACCTATGATGGGAGGGGGTGGTGGACCTCCAGATGGTGTTGGAACTACAGTTCTCATCCAACCATTATAGCCAATGGTCAGAGAATGATGGGAGTTACAATCAACAATTTCGGGAGGACTGCTGGCTCCCCATCCATGCCATAGTTTTTGCATGCACTCTTGATCATCCAAGATTGCTCAAGGCCTTGCTTCATAACTAGTTTAAGGTCTTCACCTTCAGGGGAAGGGACATAGCTCAGTGGTAGAGGCCAGCTTTTCGGCTTTTGCGTTAATGAGAGCAGGCTCTTGCACTAGCAAGTGAGTTTTGATTTTGTGCAACAGAGGAATCCAATGCAGCTGTTTCACTAGTGGAAACCCATGTGCAACAGATTGTGCAACACAGTTACTTTATGCATGTTTGCTTATGCATATTTTTTTTGCACAGCGGGACATTATTTATAATGCTTGACTTCCTAGAGCCCTCCTTCAAAGTTGGATCAGCTTCTAGTAGTTTAAGAAGACCACTCATCAGACTCATTGCAAGAATTAGCTGGGAGACAAGATGCATCACACATTTATTTGAAGTGCTGGAGAACGCGAGGTAATATGGTTGGGGGCTTTCCCAGCTGCTTCCTTGAACCTTGTAACAGGGAACAGCCATAGCTTAGTGGAGGAGCACATGCTGTGCATGCAAAAGGTCCCAGGTTCTGAGTCCCTGGTGTCTCCAGGTGGGGCTCTGAGACTTGTATTTCAAACCTTGAGATCTGCCAGCAGTCACCATAGAGCTGTCTTCTTCAAACCTAGTGCCCTCTAGGGGTTTTGGAGGGCATCTCCCCATTGGTCATGCTGGCTGGGGCTAATGCAGGTGTGGTCCAAAAAAAATCTGGAAGGCACCAGGTTTGGGGAGGCGGATGTAAACAGTACTGAGCTAGAATCTGCTGCCCTCTAGGTGTTGCTGGACTTCAGCCCAGGCAGTATGGTCTAGGTGTAGGATAATGGGAGTTATAGACAGCATCTAGAGCCGTGGTTTAAGGGACGCGGGTGGCACTGTGGGTTAAACCACAGAGCCTAGGGCTTGCCGATCAGAAGGTTGGCGTTTCGAATCCCCCCCGATGGAGTGAGCTCCCTTTGCTCGGTCCCTGCTCCTGCCAACCTAGCAGTTCGAAAGCACGTCAAAGTGCAATAGATAAATAGGTACCGCTCCAGCGGGAAGGTAAACAGCGTTTCCGTGTGCTGCTCTGGTTCGCCAGAAGCGGCTTTGTCATGCTGGCCACATGACCCAGAAGCTGTACGCCAGCTCCCTCTGCCAATGAAGCCAGATGAGCGCCGCAACCCCAGAGTCGGTCACGACTGGACCTAATGGTTAGGGGTCCCTTCACCTTTTAGAGCCATGGTTCCCAGTGTGGGGCACACATCCCACAGGGGAGCAATTTGATTTTTAAGGGGGGCAATTTGAGAATGAGTTATTAACAGTTAATGGCCTTTTAGGCTTCCTCCATGTGAATGGGAGTTCACTTTTTGAATAATAAGAATTATATGTCACAAGAGGGGGGAGGGCATCAGGATTTTAGGGCTACTTAGGTGGGGCATGGCCAAAAAAGGTTGGGAACCACTGGTCTAGAGCAATGGTTCCCCATTCCATTGCCCCCAATGAACTACATGAAAATTACTGAGAGTCTTGGTGGACCACTTAATGACCCCCACCCCACCCCCGGATTCTTGTAACAATGGTAATGTAATGGTAATACTAGATGCTGTATGATTTTTAATTGTACTTTTTATTGCTTCTTATATATTGTATTTTATTGTGTTACTGTTTGAATCCCATAGGAATCAAACTGTAATGCAATAAAATGCAATATTAGGGATAAAAGAAGCAATTAAAATGCAATTAAAAAGCAATGTGAATATTTAATGTGGACATGCCATGGATCTCCTGAACGAAGCTTGCAGACCGCTGGTTATCTCTGGACCACTTTTTGGGAACCTCTAGTCGGGTTTGAAGTAGAGAGACTGGTGGTCTGACTTGGCAGCTTCTTCTCTTCCTACTGTTTCAAGTGCTTCTTGTTATCTGATCTTGACTGGAAAGCACTTTCATCCTCTTGAGTTTCTCTGCTCTCCTCTCCCTCCCAGTCAGCGCTCCCAACCATCCCGATTCTGCCACACATTCTTCAAACTCTTCAAGCTACCATGCTTACAACTTAGTCATTTTCATGTTTGCTATATTGGGATTTTCTTTTTATCCATGTGAATTGTGGGAACATCCCTCCCCTTTAATTCTGGGCCATATTTGTATGATCTTGGAAAGTTGTTGCTTTCCCCCCTTTTTAAAAAAAAAGCACTAATAAGAGTTTAAATTCTGCTTCTGCAGCAGACGATCACTACAAAAGCAGAATAGGGAGGGTGAGTTCAGGAGAAGGTAGGAATCATTCACACGAGTGCTCATATATTTCTGAAGTTTGTGCATTGAAATCTGATAGATCACACCCAAAAGGGATGCTTTGTTGGGCTTGGATGTACAGATTTCTCCTTGTTCTGCGCTAGTTCACACTTGAGGGAATTACTTCTGACTACATCCCGTATGTAGAACATTTTGTCCATGTTTCTCAAGAGTGGAGCTTAATTTGCCCCAGAGGGTCTTTGGCAAATCTTGTTATTTGAAGTAAAGAGGAGGACGAGGAGTTCTAAGAAACTGTAGTTGGTGCGCATTTGGGTATCGCTGAGAGGCTTTGGGGATACACGCAGGCCTTCATCTGATCTGTAGCTCAATATTTGAACCTGCCTTCAGGGCCAGTGCTGATCTGTGAATGGTGCCTCTGAGCATGTTATGAGTGCATTTCCCTCACCCATAAAAAATACCGCAGCTTTCATATCTGGAATGCAGAAGGCCAAGCAAAGTAAAATGCTGTGTTAAATGCATGATTGCGGTGAATGTATCTGTGGTTTAGTAGCAGAGGGAAAGGGAAGGCGTTGGAACCATGGAATGCTGGAAGAGAGGGTTTAACCTTACATGGAAGTCCTAATGAAAATCTCTCCACCATACTAATTGAAGGTGGTACTTGCCATGGGCAAGAAGCTGCTACTATTGGTTTCTATTTTTCAGGGTTTTGCATGTTAGAGGTTTTATTTAACCCCCCCCCCGCCCTCCCGCTGCAAAAATCATTTGTGTATGTGCTAGATTAATCATACGGGGTAGGTAGCCTCACACATTGGAACTGTTGGTTTAGGAAAATCTAAGGAGCAGATGGGCAGTGTTTTCTTTTCGTTGCACCTTGAAGTGGCGTAAAGTCACCCAGATAGCAACAGATAGTTAAAGCTCTCTTAAAACCTTTTAATTTGCCCTGTAAACTGCTGTTAAGATGAATGAGTATCTTGAGGATCAAGGATGAGAAGGAAGTCTTGTTGATAATGCTTTGAGGGTCTTAGCTGCACCTGAAATTGCAGACTGACTGGGAAGTTAAAACTTTTGAAGCCTTTTAATTTGTCTTCTGTCTTGTGGTGATCGTGTGTGTCTGTGTGTGTGTGTGTGAGAGAGAGAGAGAGAGAGAGAGAGAGAGAGAGAGAGAGAGAGAAGTTTGCTCTTCATTTATTCCAAGTTGCCTGAGAAGTGTGTGAATGAATAAGAAATGGGAAGGAATTACCACAGTCTAGTGGCAGTGCAGATGTTTTGCATAGAGACGGGCCAGGGTTCAACTCCTGATAAAGTGATCTTGCTTGGAACCCTGGAAAGCTGCTGCCAGTATTAACAGACGGCACCAGTAGACACTGTCACAACTCACAACCTGCCATGTTCTGGTCCAATGCTGGATGCCAGGCAAGTAAGAAATTACAGGACCTTGGATAACTCAGAGTGAAGCGCTTGCACCAATGAAGGTTAGGAGCAAACGGAGGCCTTTTAAGCCTCTCTCACCAGGCTACCTCCTCCAGGCTCCACCCCTTCATGGAGAAGGACAGAGCCTTAGAGTTCCAACACCCCTGACCTGGAGACGGGTCCTCCTCTCTTCTCTAGCCTTCCTCCTGATGCACTTGAACTGGGGAAGTATGGTTGGAGGCAACTGGTTCCTCAGACTCAGGTGCCTGTGAAGGTCCGAATTCTGGCCCTGGTGGTTCCTCTGGGAGCTTCTGTCTGCCGTCCTTGGTCTTAGTGGTCCCCTGATCTCCAGAAACTGGCTCAGAGTCCTGAGTATGATCTGATGCCTTAGCTGGTTCTTCTGTGCAGTGCCATAGCTAAGGTGGGGCTAGCCAGTTTTGTTTTGTTTTGACCCAGGTAAAGCCTCCAGAGGGGTGCCATTGAGGCTCCCAGCCTGTGTGTATGTACACAAATGCATGTTTGGTGTTTGCCAAACTGGGTCTTTGACCTGGGTGAAATAAAGCCCAGTTTCACCCTTTCTCTTTGTGTCTGGATTGCTGCTGATTCAGGAGTCATGATACAACCCTTTCCCCATGCTCCACTGCAGTCTCCTCCATCCTGGTTCCTTTTGGACTACAACTCCCATCATCTCTGACCATCGGCCATGCTGGCGGGGCCTGCTGAGACGATGCCAGGCTGGGGGAGGCTGCACTATTGTGTAATCAACAACGTGAAAGTGAAATAAGCTCTTTATTTGCACTCTGCCTCCATCTCCCTCCCCTTCCTCTGCTTTCTCCCCTGGCTTGAATTGTAGATTGGAAACTCCTTGGGGCAGGGACCTGTCCTCTTGTACTTTCTAATCTTCCATGCACATTGATAGCTCGCTGTAATAAAAGAATTATCTCTGGAATCAGACCCATTTGTCCGTGTTGCTTTCATATTGGATTGGATATTGCATAGCCCTATTTAGTCCTTTCTACTCTTCCAATTATTGTTGTGCTAGCAGGAGAGCCCAGTGGCCCCTTCAATATGCTGTCATTCCTATAGCACAACATATCTTGGGTGCTGAATGTCTGCAGTGTGCAGCCTACTCAACTTAAGTCCTGAAGTGATTAAGGACCCCCTCCAGACGACCTTTTTATTATGTGTTCATGACGATTTGTGGTCCTGCTTTGAACACTGTTTGTGCTTGCAAAGGTTTTGGGACAGGTGTACTGCTTGTTTCTAACTGGGGCATGTCCCAGACTTTCCAGATGAAGCCCTGTAACTTTCCATCTCAGAACTGTTCCATTGGTGTCCTTCCAGCTGCCAGTAATGTTATAACAGGGATGTCCAACCGGTCGACCGTGATTGACAGGTCGATGCCCGGCTGATTGTGGTCGATCGCGGTCTCCTTTCCTTCTTCTGGGGAGGAATAGCTGTTTCCAGCCCCGCCCCCTTCCAGAGTCCTTCATTTGCGCATGCTTGCTAAGACGGAAGACGGAGCTTTTGCTGGTGGTTTTTTTGGCGACCAGTTTTCGGTCTCTCCTCCCTAAAAATAGATCCGCAAATGTGGTGCCCCCCCCCAATGAAAAGCATTGCAATTTTTGGTCCACCCCCTAAAGCAGTGTTTCCCAACCTTGTGCCTCCAGATGTTTTTGGCCTACAACTCCCATCATCCCTCGCTAGCAAGACCAGTGGTCAGGGATGATGGGAATTGTAGTCCCAAAACATCTGGAGGCACAAGGTTGGGAAACACTGCCCTAAAGAAAGCTCATTAATTTTGACTTGCCCCCCCTAAAAAAAAGTTCAACAAAATGGGTAGATCACTGCCATTTTTTCCCCATGGGAGTAGATCACAGTCTCTTGGGAGTTGGACGCCCCTGTGTTGTAACACTGGGGAAGCATAATAGAATTACTGATTGTGTGGACGGTCCAGTATAAATCCCCCACTAATGTGCTATCATGGTGCCGATGGCATATTGCAGAATATACCTACAGAAAAACCAACATCAGTAGCCTAGTGGGGCCGTCAGATTTCTGGGAGGTCAAGTTTCTGAATTCCTGGAAAATCAAGGTTTTAAATTGCACAGGGAACCTACTCAAGTAGACCCAGCTGCAATCATTCAGCCCCGACACATAGGGCAGGGGCAGGGTGCATGAATAGGGCCAGTTGCACTCCGTATCTGAATCAGGATAATGTGTAGTCCACACATTGATAACCTCAAGGCTGGATTACTGCAATGCACTGTAAGTGGGACTGCCCTTGGGGTCTGGTGAGGAAGCTCCAGCTGGTGCAGAATGCGGTGCCTAGACGTCTGATGGGGGCAGACAACTGGCAGCATGAGACACTTCTGCTAAAACATCTACACTGGACAGGTTCAAGGCTCTTCTGTTGATAAACAAAGCCTTGAACCATTTGAGTCTGGAATAGCTTAAGGACCTCTTGAGCCCTTATCCCAGTCCAGTCAGTGAAATCACCCAGAGGAGCATGGTTGGTTGACCTCCGTGTTGCAGAGTCCTCGCTGCCCTCAACCAGAAGCCAGACATTTTGTGTTGCCAGTCCAATGCTGTGGAACACTCTTCCAGCATCCTCACTTTTGACTCTTGAAGACGTTTTTATGCCAACAGTCCTGTGAACTTGTTTAACATTTTATTGGGAAGCCAGAAACTATAGTTTGTGGTGTGTTGGAGGATGAATGAGTGCTCTCCCTGAACAAGAGAACAGCTCTTGTTCCTGTGTTCACTTCCTTTGCAGCATCCGGTTATGGGTTACTTTTCACCACAGGGTGGAACGCTAGATAGAAGCTTGGCCAGATCACAACCACTGTGCTTTTAAGAGCTTCAGGAAGTTCTGTTACCTTCGGAGGTGGACGTATGTTTAACTTATAGAAAGCATTCTAGGATGCAGAGCTTGGGGCCTGCTCACCTGGTCAGATATCCTAGGATGATGACAACTGAGTTTGCTTCACCCTCTGAACTGTTGATATGTTCAGGAATTAATTGGAAGCTGAAGTGAGTTGAATGTTGAAAATACATGGTAAGATTTACTACATTTCTATCCTGCCTTTCCTACAAGGAGTTCTACATTTCCCCCCAGATCCATTTTATTTTTACAACAACCCTGTGAGGTAGATTGACTCAGTGCTTGGAAAGTTCATTTTAAAAAGGAACTGCTTCTAGTTTCAGTTTATTCTGTGCAAAAAGTTCCAGTTATACACTTGTACAAAATGAATTAGTTCAGCTCAAGTTCATCTGAATGTACTTTTTTTAGTTCATAAAAAGCTCATCCATGGCAAGATCCCCCCAGCATTCAGAATGTTACAAGCTGCTGTGCTGAAGTGTAGGATGCAAAAATAAATCAGGGGCCACACATAAGTAATAAAATGTCTGACAAATGAATGTCAGCAGGTGAAGCTTTCCCCATAATTGTATTTTCAGACTAGGAAAGGTTTACCCTGTTTAATTTCTGTCTGCCACACAGCTGTTAGAGGCACAAGGCATCACTTGGCTCTTGTACCTGTATTTCTTACTACAAGCTACTCCTGTGGGAAAAGAACAAATATCATTATAAGGGAATGCCTCACAGTCCTTCCTTCTGACTGCTTGGCCACAAGTGACTAAGTGACCTTAGCAACAGCAGTGCCTCCATATCTGCCTAATCAGCCTCAAAACATTGCCTCCACACCTTGTTCACAAACTTTCTTTATAAATATTTGATTTAAAATGAAAGCAAATTGGCCCCCTGCTGGAGAAAGGAATGACTATGAAGATCAACTAGAAAACATTCAGAGTTCTACCTCAAAATTAACTTAATCCACCTCATACTTATAAGAACTACTTTGAGGTGTAGTTCATTGAACTTTGTTCAACAGAACTAGCTGGTTCCAAGTGCTGAGTAAGAGTTGACTAGCCCAAGTCACCCAGTGGCTCAGTGGGGATTTGAACCTGGTCTCCCAGGTCCTAGTCCAACCACTATGTCACATGGGCCACTCCTATGGACCTCTCATTGCATGAAATTGGGCTGAAACGTCAAAAGTGTGTGTTGACAGCAATATTCTTGGGTGCCTGGGACAGGAAAGGAGGGAGAGATTTCCAGAAGGCAAATAAGGGAATGTAGGAAGAGCCCTGCCGGATTGGACCAAAGGCCTATCTAGCCTAGCCTAAGAAAGGCAACAGTCCCCAATATAGAATCCACATCTTACATCCCTCCATGGTGAGAACTGTCTGTTTATTTCCACTCTCTGCTTCCAAAGACTGGTGGTTCATAAGAAACTGACAAGGGAAATGGTTAACCATGTGACTTTCATGGTTTATGTTCATTCAAGAAAATGAATGCAGGAGGTGGACAGACCAGGGAGCTGCTTCCCTTGAGATGGTGTTTAAAGTGGTGGTACGGGCAGAATTTATAGTCTGTTATTACTCTGAGATGTGGGCAGCTCATTATATGAAAATAATTTATCTTCAGTCTTGTCTGGGGCTCATCTCCCATGCAGGAGGAGTGCTCTTAATAACTGCTTTGAGTTAAGTTCTCCAGTGGCTGTGCTGTATCTTGGAGCCTGGGCTGGGCCTGGAATTAGTTTTAAAGTTTATTATTTTCTTTTATTTCTTTGCACATTTATCACCCACATTTTCATACAAAATTATCAATGCGGTGTACATCAGACAGTGATAAAATCAGCAAAAAGCATTAGTAGAAACATCACTGATAAACAAATATTGATTAGTTAAAAAGAGAAAATTCATATTGTAAATGGCCTGTCCAAAAAATAGAGTTTTCATAAATTGTCTGAAAGTAGGGGGAAATGGTTCCTGTTGAATTTACCACTTTAAAGAGTTATGGCTGCTCCCCCAAAATAATGGGAACTGTAAACTGTAGCTTATAAAGGTCATTGAGAGTTGTTAGGAGACCTCCTATTCCCCTCACACAGCGACAGTTCCCAAGAGTTTCCTAGGAAGAGGGATCATTGTTAAACCACTCTGGGAATTGTAGCTGATGGGAGTTGTAGTTCACAACATACGAAGGGCATCGCGTTGGCTACTTTGGGTGTAGAGGATGTTTGAGAAGTCAGACCTTTGTCTCTGTATGACAAACCATATTAACCCCTCTCCTTTTTAGAAATGATATATCTCTTAGTATCTCTCCCTGGGGTTCTTTGAGTGCTGGATCAATGTTTTTTCTACTGCTCAAATGTCTGCCCATTTTCATTGCGTTCTGTTTGAAAAATGAACCAACCATAATGTTTAGTTGATTTATATATGGCTTTTCTATAACATCCTTTGTGCCGTGAAATAATTTAACTAAAATCAGAGAAATGAGAATTCCAACTCAAATGAATAACCTAATATTGAAACCATGTGATATTATAGCTATGGAGACCACTTCCCTACTGGGGTTCCACGTTCCGGGCTAAACATCTAAGGTTATTACTGGACAATATGGATCTAAATTTAGTTAAGAGGATCTCAGATAATGGACAATCCCAGAGAATTCTTCTAACTTTTGAAACTAAAAGGATTTTGTCCATCATAGGAATGAAGCTGAATTGATTGAGAAGGGAGTATTTCCTATTGGGCATTTTGAAGACACACCAGTTGGATCTCTGCTGTCGGTCAGAAAAGGAGGTCTGGGTGGGAAAGCATCCTGAAATTCAACCTTAGCAAGTCACAGATCTAGGCACAGATCTTATTCATGGGGATGAATCAATCACAGCACCTGATAACCTACAAAAATTGTAAGTTGGCCACTCAGTTATTTACAGATGAAAGCAAGTCAGTCCCTAAGAATTTAGCTATGGATTTGCCAAATTGGTCAGAGCTAGCAGAAGAAGATTTGATCCAGCAAGGGAACAACAGGATATTGTAAGTAGATTAACTAAGCTGCTGGAAAAGCTGGCAGAATAGTCATGCTAAAGTACAGGAAACAGTTGTAAATCAGTCTTGACAAGAAGCTGTCACACCCAAATGTACACGGAGGGGAGGGTTATATTGGTACATTCAAGCTCCTAGATGTAGAACTGCAAATTTGGCCTCCTTTGGAATATTCTGGGCAAAGCATAAACATACAATGCAATTTCAAATGACTGGCTGACCTATCAAATCCTAAACCCTCTAGAATTATGTAGTTCTTCACCACACAATGAATGGCAAATGAAATGGCAAATAGTGGCACAAATTAGTTAGGAAAACTCTCCTTTTCTTTGTTCTTAAAATTGTATAGTGTGTAGGTGAAAGGTAGGGAGCTGTTTTCAGCATCGGGGCATCATTCCTTCATGGACAACCTCTTGAGGATGAGTGGGTTTCGCATGGCTTTTGTACAGTAGGCTACAATCCAGGCATACACATTTTTCCATCTGTGCAACATTATCATAGTTCAAGGACGCACTGCAGCCAGACCAAAGCACCCGAGGTGGGCATGGAGATTGGAGCTGGTGGGCAGATATGCAGAGATCCAAGGTTGTGGGATGAGGGGGTTGAAGATCTGCCACTATTTCTGCCGCAGGGTCCACAGCATCCTAGAACCGCTCAATCAGCATACAAGGGAGCCCTTTAGCCACTGAGATAAAGACCTCTCGCCCTTTGTGGTGATTGGAGCCAATCAGAGTGAACGGAGGCGAGTTCACAACTGTGGATTAGCTCCTCGGGTCACTCTGGAGATGGCACACAAGAAGCACACTGAGTTGATGTTGTTGTTCCATTTGCTCCAAACTAAGCCCTTAGGAACACTGCAAACACAAGGTTGCTTCAGTTTCAAGGGAATGGTGTGCAAGTTCTGTTATGCACAAAGGGAAACACAACTTAAGTCACTTTGCAGTAAGATATCGGAGCTCTCCATGTAATTTGTCCATGTGCGTGTACAGAAATTACCAGATCTACCGGTAGCTGAATGGCCACACTTTGAGATCTTCATTGATCATGGCAATGCGTTCCTAATTATTATTATTGTAGAATTAAAAGATTGTTGCATAATCTTAGAAGGGGGCATGGCTGTGAGGGTGCGCGGCTGTGACGGTCATGAAAGGGACCCTGAACTTCTGAATTTGCCACTACACTACTGCTGGTGAGTACTGATGGCATTCTGGGGTGGTAAGAGTCTCAAGAGTTAAGATATCAAGGTCTGAAGGCTGTGTTACTCACCTCTGATGCAGGTACTTCTGTGTTAAGGCTCAACAACAGCATCATCAGTGCCGGATTTACATATAAGCTAAACAAGCTGTAGCTTAGGGCCCCACTCTCTTGGGGGCCCCTAAAAAAATTTAATGGAAAAAAAACACCTGGATGTACATTTCCAAAATATAAGATAAAAAACAAATAAAATAAAACCTACATACAGTTAGAGCTTAATAATTATTTCACTATTAATATACTTCTTCTTATTTCAATATTAATATACTTCTTCTTAATTGTATTTCAGTTCAACAATTACTTTGATAAAATACATATTTTGTTTTGTGCACATGGCTTTAGATACCTATTAGGTCCATAAATGACCATATAGCATATATTTAACACAAAAAACAGCGACAATTTGTTGTTGACAAAGGACAGCTGGACATATAAAGGGCCCCATTACCTTCAGTAGCTTAGGTCCTCATCAAACCTAAATCCAGCCCTGAGCATCATACAGAGAATTCTAACCCTGGATTTCCAAAGGTTATCAGTTTGCTCCTTTCTCCCTGTGGACAACTTAGAGGGGCTTTTATTGTATCTTGCTGTGTGTTCTGCATCAGTTTTTGACTGTGTCGACCACAGCAAACTATGGCAAGTTCTTAAAGAAATGGGAGTGCCTGATCACCTCATCCGTCTCCTGAGAAATCTCTATGTGGGACAAGAAGCTACAGTTAGAACTGGATATGGAATAACTGATTGGTTCAAAATTGGGAAAGGAGTACGACAAGGCTGTATATTGTCACCCTGCTTATTTAACTTATATGCAGAATTCATCATGCGAAAGGCTGGACTGGATGAATCCCAAACCGGAATTAAGATTGCCGGAAGAAATATAAACAACCTCAGATATGCTGATGATACAACCTTGATGGCAGAAAGTGAGGAGGAATTAAAGAACCTTTTAATGAGGGTGAAAGAGGAGAGCGCAAAATATGTTCTGAAGCTCAACATCAAAAAAACTAAGATCATGGCCACTGGTCCCATCACCTCCTGGCAAATAGAAGGGGAAGAAATGGAGGCAGTGAGAGATTTCACTTTCTTGGGTTCCATGATCACTGCAGATGGTGACAGCAGTCACGAAATTAGAAGACGTCTGCTTCTTGGGAGAAAAGCAATGACAAACCTAGACAGCATCTTAAAAAGCAAAGACATCACCTTGCCAACAAAGGTCCGTATAGTTAAAGCTATGGTTTTCCCAGTAGTAATGTACGGAAGTGAGAGCTGGACCATAAAGAAGGCTGATCGCCGAAGAATTGATGCTTTTGAATTATGGTGCTGGAGGAGACTCTTGAGAGTCCCATGGACTGCAAGAAGATTAAACCTATCCATTCTTAAAGAAATCAACCCTGAGTGCTCATTAGAAGGACAGATCCTCAAGTTGAGGCTCCAGTACTTTGGCCACCTCATGAGAAGAGAAGACTCCCTAGAAAAGACCCTGATGTTGGGAAGGATTGAGGGCACAAGGAGAAGGGGACGACAGAAGATGAGATGGTTGGACAGTGTTCTCGAAGCTACTAACATGAGTTTGGCCAAACTGCGAGAGGCAGTGAAGGATAGGCGTGCCTGGTGTGCTCTGGTCCATGGGGTCACGAAGAGTCGGACACGACTGAACGACTGAACAACAACAACAAGTGTGTTCTGCATAGCTCCTTTTCAGAAAGCAAGGACTCGTTTTGCGATTAAACAACCCGTCTGATAAGAAAATGGCAAACTCTTAAAAATCGCCACCCCCACCCCAACAAAACCAGCATATGTGGTGATGGTAGGAAAATTAAGTTTATTGGCAGGACTGTTTTACCTCCACTCTTTACCTAAATGAATAATCACTCGGTGTTTTGGAAAGTCCTCCTGGCTCATTGACTGTATGACAGAAAAGAACGGATGCCTTTTCTGGATTACTTAAAGAAATACTATAGTATGATGAACTCGTGAGCAGGATTTGAGCTATGAACAACAAAAGTAATTAGATTCTAATATCATGGTTATGATTGAATAGATAGGATGCAGCAGAAGGGAAGAAACAACAACATCTCCATGGAAAATGGGGTAGGAAGTTAATGTCTACTAAGATAATGTCTACTCAGAAGTAAGCCCTGCTCACTTCAGTGGGGCTTCCACCCGGTTTAAGTGGGGTTTAGAATCACAGCCTTAAAACCTATTTCCTTGTAACTGGAAATGTATCTTATTTTGTCTTTACAACATTTTATTTGTTTTTCCTCATTGTAATGAACTGTGTTAGCCCTGGAGGTTCCCTGGATAGCATTCTTCAGAATGGCAGACTTGACACTGGCAGTTGGATTTAAAGAGAGATTCCTTTTTAACTTAATATATATATGTATATTCATTGGGGGAAGAGGTCACTGAGTGGTTCTTTCAACTTCTCATCCGGGTGCTGATTATTTGTAAGGGTGTTTTCAAAAGTCTCGTCCTGACCTGCAGCGCTTCTGGACGTCTATTTGGTTTGTCAGCTCATTAATTTTCAGGGCTTAAAAATAAATAAATCCCAAACCACCACTCCCATCCTCTGAAGGGAGGGAAAAAGTATTACTAGTTGTCAAGCTTACACATTGAAACTCACATATGAACTCCTTCCATGAGTGTTGTTATGGAACTATCCTTGCAAGTGTTGATACTGTGGTACATTCTCATTGTTGTAAGCTGTTTTGAGCATAATGGTTTTGTGATAAGCTGTTATTACAAAGGGATCATGGCCATGGTGTTCTGATAAGGAATACAATTGAATGACTTTGCCATTCCTTCAGTCTCCCTTTCCTCTTGGCAGGTTTGACTTCCCAAAAAACATTATTTTCTTCAGTAGCTGACTTCAAATGGAACATTACGCTTCCTGCTGTGTTCTTTGAGCTTTGCACAATGAAAATGCAACATTGCACTGATGGTCTTTGCAAAGAAGGGTAGCTTTTCCTTCCGTGAAATTCCTGTTGCCGCCCTGGGCTCCTTGGGGAGGAAGAAGGCAGGGTTTAAATTTAATGAATAAATAGGACAGGGAGTGTTCCAGTGAAATAAGAAACAGGGTGAGGTCAGTGGGATGTACAACGCTTGGGTCTCAGGCAACCTTGGTTTTCAGAGGACAAATGGGTTCTGAAGTACTTTTTAAGTGCAGGGGTGGGGAAGTCATATTAACTGGATGCAGGACAAATTTCATCAAGGAAATAATAAGTTTCGAAACATCTTTCCATGCCCAATATCATTTACAGTCATACCTCGGGTTGTGAATGTGATCCGTGCGGGAGGCACGTTCGCAACACGCAGCGTTCGCAGCTCGAAGCGCTGCATCTGCGCACGCCCATGATGTCATTTTACATCTCTGCGCATTCACGAGCGCCGAAACCCGGAAGTAACCCGTTCCAGTACTTCAGGGTTCGGCACGGTCCGCAACCCGAAAACGCGCAATCCACAGCGTTCATAACCCGAGGTATGACTGTAGTTCTTGTAGGACCCTAATGAAACAGAGCAGTTGTTAAATCACCAGACCTGGAGGTAAATTCAGAAATGACGGTAGATACAGAGTCCTTTTGGGTTACGTTGCCCCACGGTAACTAATATGAAGTGGAGCAGGTGTGGGGAACTTTGGCCCCCAGATATTGATCAACTCCTATCAGTCCCAGCAAGCATGGCCAGTGGGCGGGTCTGATGGGACTTGTAGTCCAGTAACAACTGAAGGGCCGGAGGTTCCCCCACACTTGGTGTTGGGAGTGTGAAGCAGATCATTGCCCTGTTTAGCTCTACACTGATTGGTCTCAGCTCTCCGGGGTTTCAGATAGGAGCTTTTCTCAGCCTTACCTGAAGATGCCAAAGATTGAACCTGGGCCTATTTGCATGCAAGGTCTGTGTTCCGCTAGTAGTTGTGTCCTCCGAGGTATTCCTCAACATGTTGGATCTCTGTGATTCTCGCACAAAGGACCTTCATCTTCTGTGGAACTTACCCTTTGGGTGCAAAAATATGCTGTGCTTCAAAGAAGCTGCGCAGAACAAAGAGAATAATATCAGCTTCTAAACTATAAGTTTTGCCCTCTGGAAGTACACAGAAAAGTTACTAGGAAAGTAGCACATAACAATTAATACTTTTTTGTATCGGTACATAAGCACTGTTAGTTCGTGACTTATTTTCCATAGGAACTTGACTGTGTCCTTAAATCAATGACCCTGATTATTTATCAAGGCCTACTGGTGGAATTTGGTGACTCTACCAGCTTCTTATAGAAAGCAGCTAAAAATAAGGAAAGAAGGTCCGTAGGTAACTTGCTGTACACAAGTGGTTCTCATTGAGAAAACCAGTGATGTCTCGAAAGCTTCCCTGCTTCTAAGTTTTCCTTGCAACGAGCAGATGAATGCTTTGTCCTCTCTAGTGCATTGATTCTCATTGTGAATTGAACATCTCTTTTAAAGCATGCCCCAAAATCCCAATCGTTGCACAGATGGGCATGGTTCTTCAGCAGACAACTCAGTAGCTCATTTCAGATGAAATTATCTCAGTCCAATAAACTGGTTTATTAGATCAAGATCAAATGCTGTGTCTGCACACACCTTTCTACCTCCTTTCATTAGTGAAAAACCTTTGCAGTTCATTAACTCAGTTTCCTGTTGCATTTGAACCAGGAAACTGTGGTTTGATTTCTTACTATAAACCAGGGTATTAAACCATTTTCCTGATTCAGCCGTAATGAGAAACTGGTTTAACCAATGGTATATGTTTTTCTGTTAAGCATGTGAGAGAAGGAAGGGGGATGGTGGAGTGTGTGGACACAGTGCTTGATTTTGGTCCAGTAAACCGTGGTTTATTACACAGAGTTCATAATGACTGAGCCAGTCTGATGCAGAAAGTGATTTGTGAAAGCGGAAAGCTGGGAAATTAGGGGCACGTCACTCACAGATATTCTGCCTTGCATGTAGAAAACAAGTGAGAGCTGAAGCCTTTTCAAAACAGTCACTCATTGCACTCAGATCCAGGTAAATGATAAAGAATTAGATTGTTTGACTGTCTCTCCCATCTTATATGATGTATGTATCTGCCACCTGGGGCTTGTGAAATGTAATACATTATTGCTTGTAATGCATTTGCGATGCTTAGATGGAAAGTGCTATTGGAGAGCATATTATTGCATTGCCCACATTCCCAAGAGGCGAAGTTTAGAAATAGAAGTTGGATTTCCTGACTTATATTGCCTCCTGCTAGGCACTCGTCATTCAAAGAGGCCTTGTCCAAGATAGCTTTTAAACGACCCAGCCATCAATAGCAATCTTTTTGCTGCTTGCTGGTTTAACTTGTTTCCATCCTGGAGATGGTTTCAGAATGGGAATGCATTGATTTCCACCTTCCTTCCTTTCAGTCTTGGCATCTGATAACTTTTCTTTCTCCTGGCACCTGTCTTAATATAATAAGGAGCAGCAGCGGCTATTTGTTGGGGTAATTGAACAGTTCGAAAAATTACACAGCCTCACAGAAAACTTAAATAGACTTTCTTTTCCTTTCTTTGCTGGTGCTTGTGGTAGCGGATGTGCTTGCTTTGGGGCTGTCGGAAGTACAGACTGTTGGCAGGAATGGGGAACTTTTGACCCTCAGGAAGTTGCTGAACTACAACTCCCATCAGCCTTAGCAAGCATGGCCAGTGGCTAGGGGTAATGAAAATCGCCATTCACCAACATCTGTTGGACTACAGGTTAACAAACTAGCAATTACTTCTTCTCTGAGAAAATTTTGATAATTATTTCAGATATATATTCACGTGTAGCGCTAAGCCAAAGCATGGCTTAGCAAGAACAAGCAAGTGTTTGGGGAACCCAGATGGAAAATCGTGTCTGCTTCGCTCCTCCTCTTGTTCTGCTGCTTCTGTGCTTCTGTAGCTAAGCCATAACTTGCCTTATCAGAGTTATATGCCACCACAAGCCTGTGGTTTGTCTCCTGCAGAGAATAAACCTTATGTTACAGCTTTTGGGTTTTTTGTCGGGTAGGGATGGGCTAAATGTCAGTTTCTGTTTGTCTCATTCTCTTTCCCCACTTTTCTACATCAGTTTGCATTAAACAAACAAACAAACAAAAAAACCTTTGATAATTCACCAGCATTTTAGTGCAAATTTCTCCAATATTCAGATGTTCGTATGCAATTTTGCCTAATAAACACATTTTTTGCAATAATATTCCCTAACATAATGCATTTTTGTATGTAATTTTCACTAATATATATATGCATTTATAGACATACTTTATACCCATTTTTGAACCTGGAGAACTGCCTTGCAAAATCTGTGGACTTTGAAGGATGGCTGTGTTTTGGTCTGTGTCTTATTTCAGAAAGTGCACGCTAGGTATGTTTGCCCTCAATGTGAACTGAATTCCATCCCTAGTTAGGAGTGAGTCATATGGACGTGAGATTCAGTGTGGTGCAGCGGTTAGAGTGTTGGACTATGACCTGGGAGACCAGAGTTCAAGTCCCCACAGAGCCATGAAGCTCACTGGGTGACCTTGGGCCAGTCAGTGCCTCTCAGCCTAACCTACCTCACAGGGTTGTTGTGGGGAATTAAATGAGGAAGGAGAAAACCATGCATACCACTTTGAGCTCCCTGGAGAAAAAGTGGGGTATAAATGCAATAATATTTCAGTCTGCGACCGAAATAAAGTTTGATACTGATACTGAAGCAAGCAAGTGAGTGAGCTTATTTGACTGGGCTCTGAAAGCGGTCAGAAGGCTAGGCTGCATAAGGGCTATGAAAAGGAGCAACTCCTAGCTGCAGGCTGTCTGGAGTCAGAGAGGAGTTCCAATCCTGGATAGAGGCTTGAGCCTTTCAGTCAGACCAGGAAGGAGATCCCAGTTTCTTAACTGGGCTTTCATTCTGAGACCCATTGCTGCAGCTCTCAGAGGTGGGCAGATCTCAAGTGTGCAAAGGATCTATGTTTGTTGACATGGCATACTTGGAGTCTTAAGATCCACCAAAGTATAAAACAGTGTGCTTTTGGGGAGAGAAGGGGAGATCATAGCCTAGGAACAGGGTGCCTTTTTATTTTCAGTACCAGAAGTGAGTTTCACAGTTCTTTCTCACGGAAAAGCTACTCCTGGCTCTCTTTATTTTAGCAGACTAATTTAATGTAGCTGTTGCTGCTTTTAAGCAAGTATAAGTCAAGAAAAACTCCATCTGCCACAAAAAAAGGAAAAACCATCTTCCACAAAAGCTGCTGCTTGCCTTCTATCACTGTGCCATTGAGAGCGTGCTCACTTATGGCTTATGTGTGTGGTACGGAAGCTGTACTACCCAGGACAGGATGGGGTTGTGCAGAGTTGTTAAGGCAGCAGAGAGCATTGTTGGCTGTTCGCTCTCCATCTTAGAGCAGATTTATGCCATGAGGTGCCACAGAAAGGCACTGGACATAGTAAAAGATCCATCACATCCTGGTCACCGTCTCTTTGAGCTCTTGCCATCGGGACGGAGATACAGGACGATGTCGACAAGAACAAGCCGTCTTAGGAACAGCTTCTTCTCCAGAGCGATCTCAGCCTTGAATGGGAAGCCTGGACTTTGAAGTCATCTAATCTTACTTGTTATGTTTTATCATACTGTATGGTTTTAATCAGTGTTTTTGTAGTTGTTTTGTTTTTGTGTGGAGTGCTCTATCTTGGTGGATGGAGCAGCCAAGTAATTTCGTTGTTCCCGAAGGGGACAATGACAATAAAATATATTCATATTCATTCATTCAAATTCCCCAGAGATCTGGAAGCCAGTCTCGTCTTCCTACCCCTGACATGGCTGAGAAGTAAGGCAAAGTGGCTATCGTGGGAGATCTCCTTGGTCATCATCACAGCTTTCTGTTGCAGAGAAAGAAATCCAGCTTCTCATCATGCTTTTTAGTTCCATCCAGCTACCCTAAGGAGTGCTAGGCTGTGATCTGTCCAGCTCTAGCACAGAGTCTGACATAATGCTTGAAAGGAAGCGGTCTCTCTCCTCTTGGGAGTGAAACTCAAAGCTGTTTTGCTCTTTTCCGTATCTAGTGAGACCTGCCAGACCCCTTGATCTGTGTCCAGCTCCAGGCAGGAGAGAGGAGTTACTCCCTAGCACTTTCAAACACTTGCATCCCTTATAAGCAGGCAAAGAATGTTAGATACCCAGTTAGCGAGGGATGGCCATTGGCCATGGCAGTGTCATCACTGGGAGTGTGAAATTTTTGCCGCATTTAACCGCCCAGCAAGCAAGTTTTGCAGGAGGAGGCTCAGCAAAAACTTAGGCATGTGTTTATGTTTCTTTTTTTCGCCGTTGGTCAAGGCAATGGCAAAAACCTGAAGCTACGAGCAAAGATTCCAAGTAGCTTGGTTTGTGCAGGTTTCCGCTGGGAGGTATAGCCAGAAAATCTGCTTTGTTTAAGAAATTGTGTGATGGTTGATTGCATTCCTGGATTTGCTCACCCTCCCAACACACAAACACATGCCCCTTTCTCAGAAATACTGGCTCTAATGAAGGTATAAATTGACATCCTGCTCTTCCAAGAACCACTTCCTCTGGTTTCTTTTCTTTTTTTAACATTACAATATTCTTAAATTCCAGTGGTTGCAAACAAGTTTCTCACACAGTGGTTACACTTAGTGCCACCTTCTGGCATGAAACCTGAGGTGTATAACTGGTGCAATAGGCTAAATGCGGTGTGTGTGTGTGTGTGTTTGAAGACTGGATTGGAGAGGGTCAATAGGTAAAAACAATCAGTGGGATTGTTGCAGCAGTAGATTCCCCAATCGGCAGCAACAATATTTGCAACCAGTGAGGCTGAAAAGTTTGGTTGCTGTTAATGAAGCCCTTTCTAGATAGTCAGTGGTGTGTTTGTGGCTAGATTTCACCTTGATATGTTTTTGTCTCATTCCTTATTTGGGGCATGGTAGGTAGAGAGGAGGCAGTTGCATGTACTTTGGCAGTTCAGCTTTCTTCAAGCATGCAAATAATTTTGTGGTTTAGCTGAGGAGGGCCAGACACTGTCTCAAAGCCATTCAAACCCTCTAAGGGAGCTCTCTCAGCCCTCTGCATGTCTAACTAATCCCAAAGGAGATGAGAATCTGAAAATGGTGCCTGGGAGGGATACTAAACTAGAGTTTCCCAACAATGGAGGGTCAGGGGAGAGGGCTGGCGGATCTGCTTCTTCTTCTCTGTCATCTAGAGACAGAAGGGGAGGACCTCTCCCCTCCATCTTGGGGGGGGGCATCTTCAGGCCCCACATCTATTCCTTCTTCTTCCACTAACCAGGATTTATTGTGGGCCAGCCAGAAGACAGCTTTAATACCTCATTGTTTAGTGTGATCACTTTTCTGATCAGAAGGTCGGCGGTTTGAATCCCCGCGACGGGGTGAGCTCCCGTTGCTGGGTCCCAGCTCCCAACCTAGCAGTTTGAAAGCACGTCAAAGTGCAAGTAGAGAAATAGGTACCGCTCTGGTGGGAAGGTAAACGGTCAGGGGTCCCTTTACCTTTACCTTTTGTGAAACATTTGGCTTTGTTAGTAGTTGGGACTTTTTGGGGGATAATCAATTGATGCAATTGTCATGGATGATCACCTTAATGACTCGCCTACCACTATGCTTGAATGTGGTAAATTGTCAGGTGCAGTGTAGCCAAGTCTCAGCACAACAGCCCTCTAACACTTTTTTTATTTTTGTAAATGAAGTCCTTGTGAAAAATGAGAAGTTCCTCTTTCCAGCCAATTCCTGCATGTATGGGTCCAAATTGATTTTGCATGAAAATAAAGATGTGTTCAGGGTGGTTCTGAGCCAACAGGGGACAGATAAATGCCCTGAAATTTCCAGGGCACATGGGACAATGCTCTCTTTATCTTTCTCTTCCTTGCGACAGCTGGTTTTTATCTTGCGCTTTTCAATTTTGTACACCAGGGCTCGGGGTGATGAGGGAGGGAAGTAAACGCAGCACCTTCAGCTCTGCAGCTGCAGTCTCTCCTCCAAAAAGAAAGCATTGCATGAGATGCTAGGGTGAGCGCTTGGTAATGTACTACATTACTTGGTAATGTACTACAGCCTGTGTGGTGTAGTGGTTAGAGCAGGGGTCAGCAACCTTTTTCAGCCATGGGCCAGTCCACCGTCCCTCAGACCATGTGGTGGGCCAGACTATATTTTGAAAAAAAATATGAACGAATTCCTATGCCCCACAAATAACCCAGAGATGCATTTTAAATAAAAGCACACATTCTACTCATTTAAAAACACCAGGCAGGCCCCACAAATAACCCAGAGATGCATTTTAAATAAAAGGACACATTCTACTCATGTAAAAGCACACTGATTCCCAGACTGTCCGCGGGCCAGATTGAGAAGGCGATTGGGCCGTATCCGGCCCCCGGGCCTTAGGTTGCCTACCCCTAGGTTAGAGTGTCAAACTAAGACCTGGGAAACCCAGGTTCAGATCATTCCTTCAACTATGAACCTCATCATATATACACAGTGGTACCTCCAGTTACAAACTTAATTGGTTCCGGAGGTCCGTTCATAACTGGAAACTGCTCGTAACATGAGGCGCGCTTTCGCTAATGGCGCCTCTCGCTGCTGCCGCGCCGCAGGAGCACGAGTTCTGCTCGCATCCTGGGGCAAAGTTCTCAACAAGGGGCATCTCCTTCCGGGTTAGCGGAGCGTGTAACCCGAAGCATTCGTAAGGGGGACAGTATATAACCCGAGGTACCACTCTGTGGGGGGGGGGGGACGACAACAGAATGACAATGAACTGAACCACCCTCCTCCCCCTTTCCTCAACATAGAGGCATAGTTCAGATGCAAACAGTAAAGTTCATACAAGCCCTGAAGTGGAAAGAGGCTGAAAGTTGCTAATACTGGTATGAACATGAAGGAAAATGTTAGCAGAACCATACGGTATGGAATGTGCCAGGTACAATTTGTCCTGTGGAATCTTTGTTGTGTGCTGGATGAATGACCACCTGCCATGAACATATTTATTATTAGTATTGCCCTTTAGTTGCAAAAAAGTTTTTGTCAGTTTATCAGAAAGTGCTATGTCTCAAATCGCATGATATCACTTTCGTACATTTAAACCCTTTGCTTCTTTCCAATTTATAAGTAGCCAGTTAAATGTTTGTATAAAACAACTCACGGCTGTCTCCACTGAATGTACTCAACAATGCCATTCGGGTTTTTTCTTTTCTTTACAGGCTTCCCCAATATTTTTGTTCCCCAAACATCTCATCCCGGAACTGGGCAACTTTGAGATAGTCCCACCACATATGTGTGAAGGGACCTACAGATCCCTTCCAGCAAGCTTCAGTTTGTCAAGGATGCTAAGAGTTGTTAGGAGACCCCTGTTCCCATCCCAGAGTGGCTTAACAGTCAATCCCTCTTCCCAGGGAACTCTGGGCATTGTTGCTCTGTGAGGGGAACCGAGATCTCCTAAGAACTCCCAATACCATTCAGAAACTATAGTTCCCAAGATTACTTGAGGGAAGCCATGTTTGTTTAAAGTGGTATGATAACTGCTTTAAATGCATAGTGCAGTTGGGGCCTAACCTAACTTTCAGGGTTAAAGGTAAAGGTAAAGGGACCCCTGACCGTTAAGTCCAGTCGCGGACGACTCTAGGGTTGCTAAAAGAATTCCTCTGTGAATTAGGTGTGGCTGAGATGGGGAAGGAGAACATCATTCTGAGCTCCTTAACGTACCAAATGCACTAAATAAATACAGTTTAAATTAAATGAATATTTTAAAAAAATGCCCTGCCCATCCTGCATGGGGAGGGAAAACATGCAAAGTCAGGTGTTCACAGGCTGCTGCTTCCCTTGATGGTGAGAGAGATCCTGCTAAATCCATTTGGATATTATTTGGCTAGAGATGCTCAATTGCTTTTATTTTGTCCTTTCTTCTTTCCTGCTTCCTGATTAAAATCAACCCCTGTCCTGGAGAAATTCAAGGACTTACTGGGAATGTCATTCATGTAGAATCATAGAATTGTAGAGTTGGAAGGGACCACAGAGGTCATCTAGTCCAACCCCTGCAGTTCAGCAGTCTTTTGCCCAGTGTGAGACTTGAACCCGTGACCCTGAGATTAAGAGTCTCGTGGTTACTGACTGAGGAAGTCCGTTGTCTAGTACTGGATTCTCTGCATGCTAATTCCTAAGGATTTGTAAATAGGGAAACAAAAATAAAAGCACATTTTTTAAAAATATATATATTTGGCTCTAAAGCAAAAGGAAACTGTATCTCCTTTGGCCCCGCTTGCAATGTTTTGCAAGAAGTTTTCCTTTTGCTAGAGTCTTACAAAGCCATGAAAAATTATTTTGAATTGTACTCTGAAATAGTTGTTTTTATGCAGGGAGGAGTTTTTCTTTTTTTCTTTTTTACGTTGTTTTATTTTCTTTTGTTATTTTTAAAAAAGCATTTCTTCCCTTTCCTCTCTAAAGCTGTCATTTTAAGTTGAGCTCATCATATTGGTATTCTGCTCTCTCTATGGGTGAGGCTATTGCACCATAATTATTAACATCTGTAGCTTTCATTTGGACGTTGTTCTTGCACAGCCTCTCCCTTTGAAGGCATCCTCCCTTACACTCAAAATATTAAGGTCCACTGGTTTTGTTGTGTGAATTAGAATCATAGAATCATAGAGTTGTAAGAGACCACAAGGGCCATCCAGTCCAACCCCCTGCCAAGCAGGAAACACCATCAAAGCATTCCTGACAGGTGGCTGTCAAGCCTCTGCTTAAAGACCTCCAAAGAAGGAGACTCCACCACACTCCTTGGCAGCAAATTCCACTGTCGAACAGCTCTTACTGTCAGGAAGTTCTTTCTAATGTTTAGGTGGAATCTTCTTTCTTGTAGTTTGAATCCATTGCTCCGTGTCCTCTTCTCAGGAGCAGCAGAAAACAACTTTTCTTCTTCCTCTATATGGCATCCTTTTATATATTTGAACATGGCTATCATATCACCCCTTAACCTTCTCTTCTCCAGATCTCTTTGGGCTGGGCAGGTGGTTCAGATAAACCAGCGTGCTGGCCATGCTTGTCTTGAGGTGTGTGCTTGTGTGAGTTTTCCTTTTTTTTTTCTTCAACACTTATCCAGACACATCCAAGACAATATTGGCTCTCAGCGGCTGCCTAATACTTCATAAAACAATTTGTCCAGTCATGTATACAGACCCTCCAAGTGACCCTATTTTCCAGGGTCAGTCCTGGATTTACAGAAGCCGTCTCGGTTTCTGATTTGATACCAGAACGTCCCATTTTTCCTTAGGACATCCCTATTTTCATTGGAGAAATGTTGGAAGGGATGGAGTTATGCAATCCCTGAGCCAAGGAGATAAGTAACTATGCATCTGTATAGGGAAGTTTTTAATGTTTAATATTTTATTATGTTTTTCAATATGTTGGAAGCTGCCCAAGGTGGCTGGGGCAACTCAGTCAGATGGGCAAGATAATACATACATGCATACATACATGCATGCATGCATGCATGCATGCATGCATAAATGGCTGTCTGTCTGTCTGAAATAGCACGTCCCTATTTTCATCGGAGAAATGTTGGAGGGTATGTGTATATAACCTGAAATGTCAGTTGTCTTAGCCATATATCTTTCTCGTTACTTTTTTTTAATTGGTTTTTAAACAAATACAAATACAGTAACCATTAAAAACCTACCCAGCAGTACAACTAATAGGGTTTGTTTCATCCATTGTCTCTAGACATACAGACACATTGACCATTTTAACTCAAGATGCCTGGGGTTGAACATGATGGAAGGTAGTAGACCAGCCCTTTTGTCCCATGCATTTCTACAAAGCTGATAACCAGTGAAAACTGTAGCAGGTGGTGGCCAGGGCCCATTTAGACCCGTGGAGCAGAATGCTGCTGGGAGCCCAAACACTAGGCAGAGCCTGAGCCATTGACAGGCAGAGCTAAATAATTGTAGTTTTTTCTCCCTGCATAGTTCTACAAAGGCAAAGAGGAGGAAGCTAACAGGTTGTGCCACCTCCTAGACTGGTTGTAAATAAAGCAGGCAGGTGGGGGCAGACTGAGGTAGGTGGGGCAAGACTCAATTTGCCCTAATGACCTAGCCTCCACTGGCTGTAGTCATCAATCACTCTGCTCATATTTTTTTTTAAGGGCTTTTTGTATTAGTTCACAAAAATGTGTTCGATTAGTAGATTAATATCAAAGACAACATAGTTCCTAACTATCATACATGTAGTTCCTTAATCTGTTAATGAAAACAGAACAAAATGTATCAGTGACAAACATTTCAGATTCTTAGTTGCACCTTGCACCCAAATACTGGACATGTGTGGTGGAGTACAGTGGACCCTCTAGTTACGTACCGCTCTGGATACGTAGCTTTCGGGTTATGAACGCGGCAAACCTGGAAGTGTATACTTCCGGGTTTCGTCACATGCGCAGGAGCGCTCCATTGCGCTGCGATCGTGCGCAGAAGCGGCGCCTCTGCTTACGGACTTTTTGGGTTGCGGACGGACCCCCGGAACGAATTTAATTCATATCTGGAGGATCCACTGTATAGCTCTGCCTGTTTCTCCTTGTTGTTTGCTGCTGTTCTGCTCTGTTGTCATTGGTGGTTCTATGGTTTTATTTTATTATTTTAATGCAAATTGTTTCCAATCCTGACATTTTTGTAACCTGCCCTGGGAACATTTGGTGGAAGGGTGGACTGTAAGTGTCGATATAATAAAGTGTAAGTGAAAGTTGACAGAATCTTCCGTGTACTTGGGAGTTTATTAGGTGTATTCTATCGTCCTTTTCTCCAGCATGCAGAGATCTGAAGTGGCCTCCCACAGAGTCTCTCTTGACTGACTGTCTTTCTCCTTCCTCAGTGCTCATGATGTCCTAATCTAACCCCGCTTGCAACAGGATCAGCAAGGAGGAGAATAACCCTCTCTGTGGTGTGTGTGTGTGTGTGTGTGTGTGTGTGTGTGTGTGTGTGTAAGGCATCAGGGGAAACTGTAAAAACAATGACATCAAGGCTATAGTTTTCCATAGACTCTCAACCCCTAGGCTTATAACGTCATTATAGTAGTGCTTATTGGCCCGCCGGCTAATCCCATGCCTTTGCAAAGCAGCAGAAAGCATTAAATACAGGCCGCGGAATCATGTCAAAGACTTTGCACTAGCCGCATGAGCACACGAGTGTATTTTCTGCAGATTGCGCTTTCTAATCTTACAGGGCAGGCAGAATGGAGTGGAGGGAGGGCGGCGAGGAGAGAGAGAAAAATGCAGACCTGCATGCAAAGCTACCTAAGGAAGTTCAACGGCCACTTTGCCAAATGGACTGGGGACCGTGGGAGGAGAATAGCTGCAGCATCTTTTACTGGGGTGTCTGCGCAGTAATCGCTGTAGCAGCAAGCGAGGGGCTGGCAGGGTTCAGAAACTGCGGTGACGGATGCTGCGGCAAGGCCCAAGGCGGTTTCCCTTTCTTCAAGCAAATAGCCAGAAACCAAGGTTGCCCCATAAATAGATGCTTCTTCCTGAATGGCCGGTGCAAGGATGCATCATAGCTTTCCTGCTAGTGCTGAAGCCACAGGTGTGTGTCACCACAGCAGGCCAAAAACTAGTGTTCTGTGGTTATCACTTGGGATGTTTCCGAACAGAGCTGGTGGTGTTAGATTCAGTACGCACGTCTGAAAAAATGGCTGGGTGTTTGTGTGGTTTGAGCTTTACCAGGCTCAACTCTTGAAACTATTTTTTTTTTGAAAAAATAATAATAATTTTGAGCTTTGTTGCCTAGTGGGCATAGCTTGCTTACCAGAGACACCTAGCCCTGATAGCTCTTGTTGGAGGTAGCCATGAGGCAAGGTGAGGCAGCTACCCCATGGACATAGTGGAGGTTTTTTTGTGTGGGCAACAACTTTAAAAGGCAGCAGAGCTAGTGGCACACAGACCTACCGGTAAGTTTAGCAAAGG
Source organism: Darevskia mixta (assembly GCA_034641385.1). Lineage (NCBI taxonomy): Eukaryota > Metazoa > Chordata > Lepidosauria > Squamata > Lacertidae > Darevskia > Darevskia mixta. Next base: position 939,683 of record JAWWNH010000085.1, read on the forward strand.
GATGGAGAACCTCAGGCCCTCCAAGCCTTCTGCCTGGCCCTCAGGACTCTCCCCAGACCACTCTTCTCCCCAGCCCTTGCTCCATGGCCTCCTTGAGTGCTTCTGCCACACTTAGATGTGTCCTTGAACTCTGATACTGCCTCTTGCTTGGCAGGATGGAGAGATGGATACAGAAGCCTTTGACTTTTGTGTGGCTGCAATATAGCCCACTTTACAAAAGCTCAAGAGTTGCATCTGTTTCTCTTCGTACTTTTGCTTCTGGCCTACGGACAGTTTCACCACTAGCATGTGGTCCTCAGAAGATGGCCTGTGAAGGGATGTGGTCCTTGAACGAAGAAAGGTTCCTCGCCCCTTGCTGAGTGGATTGAGTGAGAGCTTGACTAGGGCCTGAGAGACCAGGGTTCAAATCTCCACTTGGCCATGAAGCTCAGTGGATGAACTTTGGCCAGCCGCTGCCTCTCAGCATAACCTACCTCATAGGGGTTGTTGTGGGGATGAATTGATGAGGGGGAGAACGATATATATGCTACCTTGAGCACCTTAGAAAAAAAGGTGGGATATAAATGCAATCAATCTATCAATCAGAAAGAACAAGGCCTGAGGAAAAGCTGCTTAAAGTCTCCATCCATCCATGAACATTACCTGGTGACGTTGAGTTAAGCGTCACTTTTACCTCGCAGGTCTGCTTCGTTGTTTTATTAGGAATATTTATAAACCACTAAACAATAAAATATAAATAGAGGTGCAGAGTGTGCGTGCGCGCACACACACACATTCTTTTTTCAAAAAAATTAAAATCAGATACTGCCCATGAGTAAACTCGTCTTTCTGGGAAAACCTCAGATTTTTATTTTTTTAAAAAGCTTTCAATAAAATGTGTACAATGCTGGAAGGCCCCATCTACAGCATAAATTTAAAGTAGTGTGATACAGCTTTAAAGAGGCCTTGCTTTCCCCAAAGAATCCTTGGAATTATAATTTGTTAAAGGCGCTGAGAGTTATTAGGAGACCCCTATTCCTCTCAGAGCTACCATTCCAAGAGTTCCCTGAGCAGTGATTTCCACAAGGCAGGTGACCGTATTCTGAGCTGCCATGGAATAAATCTCCAGTTCATTTTGCATCACGAGGAGATGACTGCAGTGCATGGACAGGTAGTCAAGGGGTGTGAAGGAACAGAGTTTGATAATTATGGCTTTTGATAAGATGGGGTTAATTGCTTTTTTGTATGTGTGAAAATCTAAAGGTCAGGAGCTTCCGTAGTTCGCTGGCACTGCAAAGTCTGAGGAAGGGGGAAAACATTTTAGCTTTGATGCTTTTTTCAGTTTTGCAGAAAGAGCTCGAATGCCGGAGAGAAGCTGAATGTCTGGGAACCCTGAGAACTCTGACACTAAGATGTCGCTGGGAAGAACTTGAATAAGTTGGAGTCTAGGTAGGAATAGCTGTATGCCGTTAACCTTCTTATTTCCTTATCCTTTTGCTCTTTTGTTTTGGGTGTGGGTGCTGAAATTTATTCAGATGTTAAAAATCTGCCCCCCTCGCTGACGTGATAATACTTTTCCAGTAAACACTTAAAAATATTTAAGCGTTATGACCTTTTGGTGTGGTTTACACACCTGAAAGCCAACCCTCACAGTAGCTGAAGATTCTTTTTAAGAGCGCCAGAAGGTTTTGGGCTCTTTGGTGGAGTCCGCCAGGGCGGGCTGGAGAGAGAAAGACTTCCAGGTGTCAACGGAAACATCATGGGTGTGAGGTGTGGAAAAGGGCAGTTAGGACTGGGACACTCGGTTTGGCCTGGTCTTCTTTCCTAACAGAGATCATAGTGTAGCTGGGCCCATCTTTCAGAATATGTCTCAGATAACCGTGGAGATTAAAATGGGGGGAGGCCGGTGGTGGGAGGGGGAGGACCAGCTACATCACACCCCGTGCTCCTTAGAAGAAAGGCAAACATATGTCAAATGAATAAATAAAACATAAAGAATTAATTCACTTCTGAAATAAATGCATGGAAGAGGCCATGGGCATCCTCCCTGGCCTAGTCAAACGCACAATGCTTCTTCCCTGCAGATACACACGTGTGCACACAAAAAATGATGGGTGTGGATATGTTTGTTTAGCACTGGGGTGGGGCCACAGCTCAGTTGAAGGCCACATGCATTCAAACCACCCCAGGTTCAGTAACAGACATTCATGTATCTACTTAGAAAATTAGTTAATCACTCGGTCAGCAAGGGCCTCTGGGTGGGTGAGATAGAGCTCAAGCAATATACAATTAGAACATTAAATAAGCCAATCAATTCAATTTTGTGCCTAAAAAAAAGCACAGATAGCATTTTAAACCCAGTAATCTTTTTGCAAAGGCAAAATGTCATTCTAAATGCCTGGGGAAATGAAAAGGTCTCTCTACCTGGCATTGAAAGGATCTTAATGTACCGGTAAGTGCCATTTGAGCCTCGGTGTACCCCATAATCAAGTTGCCTATACTGAAAAGGCCCTCTCTGTAGTACCCGTATAACAAATTGATGGAACTTAAGAGTTATCAGTAGCTACTAGCTGTGATTACTTCCGACCTCTACTGCCAGAAGTTGTACGCCTCTGAATACCAGCTGTGTTTTGGACTACAACTCCCATCATCCCTAGCTATCAGGACCAGTGGTCAGGGATGATGAGAGTTGTAGTCCCAAAACTTCTGGAGACCCAAGTTTGGGAAACCCTGGAATACCAGTTTCTGGGAATTCAAATGGGGAGATTGCTATTGTGCTCATGGGAGAAGAAGATGCTGGAGTAGATGCCCCTTTGACCTGATCCAGCAGCGTTCTTCTGCTTGTATGTATCTTATCTGTTTGGGTTGGGGGACTTGGGAGAAGATCCAGATAGGGCTTGGAAAGGCTCCTGTCAGTGTAGACAACACTGAGCTTGATGGGCCAATGGGCTGACTTGACAAACGGCACTTGCACCTTGGATGTTGACTTTGACTGCCCACAGCCGAAGAAGAGCATTAGCAGAGCCCAAGTCCTCTGCTGGCAAGTGACCATGGAGGGGAGGATATTAAAGGGGTATAAATAAACAGATGCAACCCAGAGCTGTCTCTCATGGCCTGGCTGTGGGCTGGCCAGAAGTGACAAGACAAAGCAGCCCTTTCTGTGGAATCATCAGACACCCTTCTCTCCTTGCTGTGGAAAACAGTATGTAAATAGACAGTGATTTGTCCAGGCGTAGAAAGGGAATCCCATGAACGGCGAATAAAGGGCCATATCCAACTAACTTCTACTCAGAACAGACCCATTGGAATTAATGCACCCATCTATTACTCTTAGTGGGTCTACTCTGGCATTAGATACATCCCAGTTTCTCTCCTCCATTGGCATCACCTGCTGACTGTGGCTGGTGCAAGGTTAGGAAGCAAATGTTACTCGAGAACACCCTGCAGTTGTTTTTGGACTGCAACTCCTGTCAACCCCAACCAACTTGGCCACACTGAACAGGGACTGATGGGAGTTCCAGTCAGATACAGATTCTTTATTACGCAGTTAAAGATAAAAAAAACCCCAACCCTAATATCAGCAACTGTACAAGTGAAATATCGCAACATGCAAAATACATGAAAGTGGGTTGCAATATATAAATGATATAAAATATCAGGAATATAAAAAGCATGCCTAAAATTAGATAAGTATTTAACAGTAAATAAAGCAGAGCTTTATTTTTTCTGAAGAAAAGTTTCTGTTTCATAATCCATTAGTAATGAATGGATTCCAGTGGTGAAGACAACAACTGGCACACTTGGCAATTTTCAAAGTTTTTAGCTTTGGTTATGAAATATAAGTGAAACATGCCAAATTGGATCACTCACCCAGGAAATTTCCCTGCACAAGTTATCCTAATTTTCTTAGGAATTGTTTTCCAGAAAACCCAGATCACTGGTGCTGGATTTGGGCCATGGAGGCTAGGGTTCAACTTACGATTCATGCACAAAGCTTACTAGTTGGCTGTAAGCGGATTATTATTTCTCAGCCCAACCTATTTTGCAGGGTGCTGAGGAGGCAAAAAAGGTGTGTGTGTGTGTGTGTGTGTGTGTGTGTGTGTGTGTGTGTAGGGTTGGGTGCTCAACACACGCCACTCTGAGCTCTTTGGAGGAATATGAGTGGATGAAAACATAAGTGTTCTGCTTGTGAAAAGGAAGAACGCTAACATCCTTTCCGTGAATCTGTTTCACAAGGCCGATAATAAGCACAACAGGTAAAGGACCCCTGGACGGTTAAGTCCAGTCAAAGGTGACTATGGGGTTGCAGCGCTCATCTCGCTTTCAGGCTGAGGGAGCCGGTGTTTGTCCACAGACAGCTTTCCGGGTTGTGTGGCCAGAATGACTAAACCGCTTTTGGCGCAACGGAACACCGTGACGGAAGCCAGACCGCACGGAAACGCCGTTTACCTTCCCACCTAGTTATCTACTTGCACTGGCATGCTTTTGAACTGCAAGGTTGGCAGGAGCTGGGACAGAGCAACAGAAGCCCACCCTGTCACAGGGATTCGAACCGCCGACCTTCTGATCGGCAAGACCAAGAGGCTCAGTGGCTTAGACCACAGTGCCACCCACTCGCATTAACAAGCACAACAAATGGTATTTAAAATACACTGGCGTGCTTTGGTTTTGGTTGTTGACCTTTTGGGCTGACGAATCTATCCAAGGATGTCCCTCTGGACTCAGCTGTGAGTCTTGCCCTACTGCTCTGTTCTGAAATCTCTTTCCTTTCACTTCCTCACTGAGGAGGCACCCTGGGGCTCTTGCTGCTGTCATGCTTGGCAATAGGTTTTCCCCTCTGCACCCATCTCAGTGGTATTTAAAGCTGCCTTTGCAATCTTGCTCTCTCTCCACTGCTTCTCCCCCCCTCCACACTCTTCAGTTAAGCTTTGCAGCCACTGATTGGCTTCCTTGAACATGAAGCTTTTCAGATAAACAGGGCTGCACACCTGCTGTTTAAACCCCAAACAGCTTGCTTGGGTTTAGTGCTATTTTGGGATTTGCAGGGGAGGGGAACACTTCCCTTTGGTGTGCTTCCTTCTTTGCTTTGATCCAAACCAGTTCCATGTTACAAGGCGGACTTGTTTTCATTTTGTTCTGTAATTTTGGGATGAGCTGCCTAAGAACTCTGCAAGCGGCAAATTATGAGATCAGCCTGCCACTCATTTCTGTTCAAAGAGAGTAAGGTGTGTAGGACGGACATGAAGTAAAGGGACATGCAGATGTGATCAAAGAAGCATGTTTTAAACTGGGTAAGTGAGGGTCCATTCATAGGAAAAGAGAGTGCTTCCTAAACAGACCCAAGTTTGTGATATAATTCTCAACACAGAGAGTATAGAAAAAGTGTCCAAGCTATCACATTTAAAATGGGCAGATTGGGTGCATAACCCAGCATGATCTGCACCTATAATTTTTCTAGTTCAGTTCACCACAATTCTGCATCAGTTTGGGGTTTTTTCCTTTTAAGTTGTCATGAAAATTCATCTGCGAATTTCTCCGGATATACCATTTTTGCAAGATTCCCCTCCAAATACATTGCAATTTCCTATGTTATTTTCACTACAATATGCACTTCTTAGGCACACTTTCCTGTAATATACGGCATTCTTATACACATTTTTGGTAGGCAAATTGCCTCGCAGCTGTGTTTTTCGTTTGCATATTTATTTTTTTCAGGAAGTGCAGATTAGGGAGCTCTGCATTAAAAAACACACAGAAAAAGTGCTAAAAACTCTGATACAGTATGATATACGGGTATATAAGTAGTACGGTTATTCTTTAATAACAATAACAATAACAATAACAATAATAATAATATTTATGCGCCGCTCATCTGGCTGGGTTTCCCCAGCCACTCTGGGTGGCTTCCAGCACATATAAAAACATGATAAAATGTGAAACATTATTCTAACGAATATAAATTATTAAGAAGTCATTGTGCTTTTTATAAATGCATCCAAATAACATTAGAATAGCAGTCTTTTAGCAGAAGTAAGGGCACAAAGAGTCATTTTATGTTGACCCACTGTGAAACCACGTATAGTTGGTATGTGATTTAGGATAATATTATCATCTGACAATTTTAATTCCCACCCCCAAAGTAGTATTTATACATCTTAATACTCTGAAAAATTGTAAGCATCAGACACTGCATAAACATATGTTTCAAAGAAGCATTTTTCTTATTACATCTCCTGCAACTTGTTGTCATAGATAGCCCCTGTTTGAACAAGCAGGTGGCGGGGACGCGGGTGGCGCTGTGGTCTAAACCACTGAGCCTCTTGGGCTTGCCGATCGCAAGGTGTGCAGTTCTAATCCACGAAATGGGGTGAGTTTCCATTGCTCTGTCCCAGCTCCTGCCAACCTAGCAGTTCGAAAGCATGTCAATGCGAGTAGATAAATTGGTACTGCTGCGGTGGGAAGGTAAATGGCATTTCCATGCGCTCTGGTTTCTGTCATGGTGTTCCACTGCACCAGAAGCGGTTTAGTCATGCTGGCCACATGACCTGGAAAGCTGTCTGTGGACAAACACCGGCTTCCTCAGCCTGAAAACAAGATGAGCTCCGCAACCCCATAGTTGCCGTTGACTGGACTTAACCATCCAAAGGTCCTTTACCGTTTACCTTTATGGTAAATGTTGGATACAACTAATGGCTTGCAACCAGGCTTAGTGATATATAAAATACAGTGGTACCTCAGTCTACGAACAGCCCTGTTAACGAACGCTTCAGACAATGAACTCCACAAAACTGGAAGTAGGTGCTCTGGTTAGTGAACTTTGCCCTGGAAGACGAATGGAAGACGAACACCGGTGGTGGGAGGCCTCATTATGGAAAGTGCTCACCTCGGTTTAAGAATGGACTTCCGGAACGGATTAAGTTCATAATCTGAGGTACCACTGTAATTCAATGGCGCCTGTGGGTTGCAAGCTCCTTCTACCATTATTATTATTATTATTATTATTATTATTATTATTATCATCATCATCCTGGCAGGGCTCCTGTGCCTTTTAACAGCTGAGCAGCCTTGGTAAGTTGGGTAGGGGAAATGCAACAGCTGAAGAGCCCTTTTTCAGAACTAAAAGTAATAAGCTTCTCAACAGCTGAGGTTTGGAAAGAGAACATTCTCTCTCCCAGATCGCAGACAGTGGAAATCCCTAGCTTTTAGAGACCAGGCATTCTTTCCAGACCAATTGCCCGTTCCGCTCCATCCATCCTGTACAATGGCAGCTTAGAACCATGCTGATTGTATCACCCTTGCGCATGTCGAGCTCCCAAATGTCCCCGTCCACGTGTGTCACAATGGAGTTAATGTGGCAGTGTGCAAGAAGTGCACTGTGAAATTGACTTCATTGTGAGCTCTCAGAGGCATATAATCGGCAGCAGGTGTTTACTCCCATTGTCCCTTACTTCGTATCAGTCAGATGAAGCAGTGCAGGAACTCGAGGCAAGAAGCAGGGAGGCAGAGAAACAAGCTCCTTTTGCTTAATGCTGTTTGGGGGCCCTTTGGGGTTTGGGGAAGGCCGCTGAATAGGCAGGCAGAGAAAAACACAAAAGCAATATCTTTGCCGTTTGCGTCCTGTTTTTCTATTCAAATAGGCAGAGCTGTGAAAACAAACGTACGCAAGACTCTAAAATCACAGGGCAGCAAAACAGCTGTGCAGGCAACTCGTGTCTGAACAGGATGACTCTGATGTCTTGGAAGGTGTGCAAGGAGGGGTTCTGTTTGGGCATCTTTGTGGAGGGCATTCCACAGTGCAGCCTTCTGAGAAGGTTCTTCTCTACTCTTAAAAAAAATAAACATAAGGCAGCTTTTAAAATGCTACAGGGTTTTCGTAAAATGGCACAGTAGTTCGCTGATACAGTAGTACCTCAGGTTACATACGCTTCAGGTTAAGAACTCCGCTAACCCAGAAATAATGCTTCAGGTTAAGAACTTTACCTCAGGATAAGAACAGAAATTGTGCTCTGGCGGCGCAGCGGCAGCGGGAGGCCCCATTAGCTAAAGTGGTGCTTCAGGTTAAGAACAGTTTCAGGTTAAGAACGGACCTCCAGAACGAATTAAGTACTTAACCAGAGATACCACTGTATTAACAATTCAAGAAGACACGAAAAACACACTATGGAGTCAGTACCTGTCTGTTTTTCAAGAGTAAGAGTATTTATCTCTGTCCATTAATTTTACTCTGCAACTACTCCACCATCCTCCCTCATTTTACAGGTTCATTTTGAGTCCAGGTTTCTGCTGGCTGCAGGGAAGGAAAACAGTGTGTGAGGGTGAGAAAGGGAAGGTAGTGTTGTATAGTGGTTAGAGTGTTGGACAGACTGGGTAGGTCATGGTATAACCCCCCACCCACTTAGCCGTGAAGTTAACGGGGGGGGGGGTCCTTGGGCCAGTCTTTCTTTCTCATCCTAATCTACTTCCTGGGAGGAAGAGGTGGTTGGGGAAGAAATAGGCACTTGCTACCACTTCCCCCTTGCAAATTCCCTCTTTTGCCCCAAACTCTGTAGAGATAACTGTTTGCTTAACAACAACAGCCTGCTTAGATGTTTAGGGATCTGTAGAGAATCTGCATTTTCACAGTTCCTGCCAGAAGAGAACAAGAGAGGCATATTCTAAAATCCAGCCAAGATGGCCTTTTCCTTTTCTAATACATCAGCAACCTCACAACCCATAAATATGAATGTGCGGCAGCGGCAGCAAGCCTGCGCCATTGTCGAATGTTATCAGAGTGAACAAGAATTCCCAGAGTGTTTCTAAGGCAGTGGAAAGGACGAGGCTGGTTTCTCAAGGGTAGTCAGGGGAGGAAGTGGGTTAAAAGGAAAGTGGAAAGAGCTGCCTATCAGCAGCAGGACTAGAGAAGGGAGTTTTTAAACAAACAAACAAATAAATCAGGTACTTGGGCAGGGTTGAGTGTAGCAGAAGAAACAGGACACACACGTTTCTTTTGGAAAGTTCGCAGTGATGACAATCCCCATACAAACATTGCGCACGAAGGACTCAGAAATCTTTGGTCATCCTCAAGGATGGAAATCCACCCATCCTTGATACACATTTGCTTATTCGTTTAAATCTGCTTTGCAAGCCATCCAGCAGATGAGAGGAAGAAAGGATGCCATTCTGACGCTTGTCTCGGAATAACACTTCACCACACACAAAAAGAAGCAGCTGGGTGGCCAGTTGCACCTGTAATTTAGGCAGATATGATTTCTTTGACTTTGCTGAGCTCAAGAGGAGAGATCCACAAAAAGGTGGGGATTTTGAGGAGGGATTTGATGGAAGTGAGTGAGGTAGCATCAGAGGCGTAGGAAGCCTCTTGGGCACCCGGGGCGGCAGGGCATCCTGACGCATGCGTTGTGACGTCACGACGCATGCGTCAGGATGGGCTGCGCGTGCCTGGTTGCCGAGGGAGCAGCAGCGCCGGGCGGGATGCACTGCACATGCGCAGTGCATCCCGCCCGGTGCTGCAGCTCCCGCCGAGGGAGCGCCGGCTCCTCTAGCTGCCTGTCTGTGCTGCTTTAAAGCAGCATGGACAGGCAGCCTCAGGAGCCGGCGCTCCCTCGGCGGATCGGTCCGTCGCCGCGGGAGAGGGGCGGGCCAGCGAGGAGGGGTGTCACCCCTCCTCACTGGCCCGCCCATCTCCATTCCCTGGCTCAGCAAGCCAGCCAGCGGCGGAAAAAGCCGCTGGAGAGGGGGGCTATTTTCGGCGCTGCCGGGGCGGAGCCGCAGGGGCGGCCAGCGAGGGGGGTGACACCGCTCCTCACTGGCCGCCCCTGTGGCTATACCCTGGCAGTGCCGAAAATAGCCTTAAAAAAAAAAATTTTTTTTAAGCCCTGTGCCACCGCCCAAAGTGTCACCCCCAGCAGGACGCTGCCTGGGGCGGCCCGCCCCCACCGCCCCCCTTGCTACACCCCTGGGTAGCATAAAATAGGATGGCCTCCCCCAACCTTGGGACTCTAGCTCCCATCATGCCTGACTTTTGACCATAGCGGCTGGGGCTCATGGGACTTTTAGTCCAAAGTGTCAAGGTTGAGGACGGATGATGCCGGAGTTATGAGAAGGCTATTTCAGTTATAAGGGGCAGTAAGAGTGGACGGGCAGAGACATTTAAATGCACCTGGCAGAGGGTGATTTAAAACCAGAAAGGCGAATGAGGGTCCAGGTCTCACTCTGTCTCCAAAGAACACTTTGAACTTTGCAGAATGCATCGCTTGCTTGGATTATTTTGCTAATCCTTTCTGGAGGCTGGAAAACCTGAATATTGTTGCACTTGCGGAGGGGAATGAAGAGAAATAAATGCAGGTGACATCCCAGAGCAGGCTGGCTTTTTTCTATTTGACTTACTTTAGGGTGTGAAACCAGTAAAAGCAGTTCCCTTGCTCCACTCCCACCGCTTCCCCAGACAGGTGCAAAGCAACCTTAGCTTCAGAAAAAAGCTCATATTTCTTAAGAGATTATGCCATTCAGTGTTGCGAAACATAAATTACCTGCTCCTTCCCCATTTTCTTGAAGGTTATCATGCGCATCTCCTCTCTTGTCTGTTCCATCACAGGTTTTCACTGGCCACTTGTAAATTAGGAAGTTAAGGATACATCATATTTGCCTTGCCCTCTGCTCTTAAGGGCCTCTAGCGTAAAAGTAACTTGATGACATTTGCCTTAGTGGTGGGAGTTACTAGGTCAGCAGTAACCTTTCTTGCTGTTTCATCACCAATGTGGATGATAATTTGTTTCCAGATGCTGGAAATTATTTGTTTTGTGCCGCTCTAATGGAGGAGGAAGGTCACATCGTTCAGTGGCCCTGCTTGGCACCCCAGACATTTTTGCCAGTCCAGAATGGGTCCTTGAACTCTGGTAACATCCCTTGTTTGTTTTGATGGGTGGATGGCTGGAAGCTAGCGAGTGTGTAAAAACTGGCCAGCTGTAGAGAGGTAAAATTTACATTTCTTGCTCCTCCTACTTTTGCCTCTGGTCCTGACCACCACTTGCATGTGGCCCTTTGAAGGCTGCCCAGAAGGGAATGTAGCCCCAGGCTGTGTGTGTGTTGGGGGGAACCATAACCCTGCATCCTTCTTGCATATCCTTCTACTAAGGGGATGTGGCCAGACATGACGACACTGGTAGAGGAGGGACCTGAAGCTGGTGGATTTCGGGATTTCGTGGAACAAGGAAAGAACAGTAAGGCAAGGTACATAGCTTGGTTTGTTTTAAAAAGGCCAATTAAACAACATAGAGTGACAAGAGTGTTTGTTTATTGAATCTGATTTTAAAGTTTCCAGAAGTTTTAACAGCTAGGAAGAGAGCACTCGATATGCTATTATGAACTTCCTCGGATCCGGCAATTATCTGGATCTGGTGGTTATTAGTGACAGAAATCTGGGCTGTGCAGACCATTTGCCTCTTAAGAAATCAGATGTTTTTGTTTGTTTGTTTGTTCTAAAAAAATAATGATTTCCGCAACTAGATGTTGTTTTGGAAAACTTAAGTGAAAAATTCAGCAAAAAATTTCGGTAATGAAATGGGGCTGCTTTTGTTATGATGATGAATGTTGAAGAGGCAGAGTGTGAAGAAAACCAGATGGCAGAGGGGAAAGGTTTGTATACCTCTCCTTTCTTAAAAAAAAATAATGTAAAAGACCTTGAGCTCTGCTTTTGATGGAGTAGCTGTCTGGAATCACTTTAAGCAAATAACATGGAAAGATGCTTGGGTGGTAATACTGGCTAAATGAATATTCCTGTGTGGTATAGTTATTTAGAGTGCTGGAGCTAAGAGATCAGGGTTCAATTGCCCACTCAGCTATGAAGCTCACTGGGTAACCTAGGATCAGCCACTGTCTCTCAGCCTAACCTACCTCACAGGGTTGTCGTGAGGATAAAATGGAAAGAGGGGAAATAATTGTTGTTGTTATATAGTGCATAAGTTTTCTTATTATTGCCCACATCAACCCACAGGCATTATAGGTTCTGAGAACTGTTTATGTAGGTTCTTTCTGGAACCTTATCCAACTCTGGGACAAAGTCCTGTCCTGAGTTCCCTCTTCATTGCAGAATTCACACGGAAGTAGACCTGTAACTCACACAGTATATATTATGTCATGTTAAAACGAAGCTGCCAAATGAAGGTGTACCCAGTGTGTTGTTTTAACTGGAACTCGCTGGAACTCATGGTGAAGCGTTCTGGCCCCTCTTTTTCTAGCAATGACACCCATTCCATGGCCAAAAGAATACTTGTGCAATTGTGGTCTGTGACAATATAGTCGCTCTTTCTCTCGCTGCCTGCTCCCTCAAATTCCTGCAGTGAAAATGCCCTCTCCAAAGCAAACTTTATTGCGGGGGTAGCTAAGCTAACCTTTTATTTATTTATTTTTTGTCCTGAGGGCAGTGGTAGATGTGGTCAGTGTTTGTGAAGGCACACACACACACATGTATACCCTCAGCACACATGCAACACACACACACACACACACACACACACACAGCACATGTACACTCACCCGACAGACAGTCACACAGCCCTCCCTCCCACTCATGCACTTAACGGTACATGCAGTCACACTTGGAAATGCGCAAGTCTGTGTGTGCCCACAGCATTTCCAGCAGGTGGGCAGGGGGCTGGAATCTCTTCCTTTTATTGTACACAAATCATTTAACAAGGGGCACCAAGGGTATTAGGTGCTTCACACCAGTGCTCAGGGTTTTGCCAGACGCTGCCAATGTTGAGGAACAAGATAAACCAGAGCATCTGCAGTGTTCTCAATAAGCAGAGTGCTCAGATGGCATCTTGCCTCAGTAGGGTGTCAGCTAACGTTTCTGTGTTTTTCAAGGGCTCCCTGTCTTTCTTTCTCTCCACCCCCCCCCCGCGCCCCCAGCCTGGTAACCCGCTTCACTGACTCCAGCAGAGAGCATCACAGCTCATTTGGCCTCGGTTCTGAACTACAAAGGCATTGGCTGCCTTTCAGTTTTCTATATCTCTGCAGATTCCTCCCTGTTTTGTCTCTAGAGACTATATATCATCTTAATTAAAAGTTGCCTATGTGGATCTGGCAGGGCCTGTCAGCCTCAGTCTGAGAGGCAAGCCCTCCCACTTGGCTTTTGGAGACGGACAGAGCAAATGTGAGCCTGCCTGAGGCGGCAGGACTCCTGTTCACTTTTTAACTCAAGTGGTTGGAACAAATACAAAAGCACACAGTTATCTGTTCGGAGCCAGAAGCCGATGGCAATGGGAAGACGTTAATGCTGCCAGGTACACTTTGTCTCCTTTGTAAAGCTGTACGCGGAGATGATTTGTCTTTGTCTTGTATAGATGCAGGGCTGAGGAAATGAATGTTTTTTGACAATGGAGTTGTCGCTGTTCGGACCACTGCCTGTGGAGGTCTTTTGTAAGGGTTCAAGGAATATTGCCTATGCCAGGGATCGCCAACATTTTTAGCCCGTGAACGTTTGGAAATTTGAGTGCATACCTTTCTAATAGTTTCTGTCCCCCAGGTGAATTCCTTTACGTTTTCTGATATCCATGCAATTTTAAACTATTTTCCTGTGATATGAGGATCGACAGCAGGGCAACAAAAGTGGGTTTTGGAAACCCCTGGGGATGCCCAGAGTCTTCTGCTTTGAGCCTAGACAGACAAACACCCACCACTTACGCTCCGAGGACGCTGCTGCCCTTGCTACACTGAAAGCATTTATTACAAATGCAATAAATGTGGAATTTGTTTGGGTATCTTTGGGGACGTTTGGGTGGCATATACCGGTATATACAGCATGTTTAAACTGAGGTGGTTGATGGTAATTGTCTTATTAGTGTGAGTGGCTGTTTTTCTCTTTCCTTTTTCTTCTTAAACTTGCTTAAATGAATGAATGAATGTCTCCCCTCCCCTGATCACCTCCACCTGCAAAGACAGACAGAGAGAGAGAGAATGCATTCACATACACACTTGCTTTTTCCTTAAGACTAATTGCAGTCGTTAACAGTCGTCAACAGGTTTACCACAGCTATCAGCCTATCACCCATTCCCACCACCCTTCTGAGTAATACCCCTCCCACCCTCTCACTACCGGTATATATAAGGGTCTGGTGACTTCTGTTTCAGTGTATCTGAAGAAGTGTGCATGCACACGAAAGCTCATACCAAGAACAAACCTAGTTGGTCTCTAAGGTGCTACTGGAAGGAATTTTTTTATTTTCTATTTTCTTTTAAGTCAGTACTGCCTGTGCTGGCTGGCAGTAGCTCTCCAAGGTTTCAGAAAAGAATCTTTCCCAGTGCTACTTGCAGGGGCTGAGGATGGAACCTGGGACTTTTTGTGTGCAAAGCATGTTATCTACTGCTGAGCTACGACTCTTTTCTTGGAAGATATGAGTGGCTGGGCTTGCCGAGAACGAGCTAGCTGCTTGTTTGGATGAAAACCACCCCATTACTACTCTGAGGTTCTTAGATGGATGGTGGAATACAACTGTGACATAGATTAAATGGGCACATCCTTTCAGGAGTGCTGGGACAACAAATGCAGTGAAGACTGTAAAGCACTTGGGAAAATGTAATGCTTCTAGAAGGATGCTGTCAGGGATCTGCCCACCCCTGCCAGTCCAGCTCTGAGTGTTTACAGGGAGCCGCAGCCTGTGTTAACAACAGATTCATCTTCGAGTGAATCTGGCAGCCCCTGTTCGGGGGAGGAGCAGTTAGTGGCTGGGAGCCAGGGAGTGCCAGGTGTCCAGGGAGTTGCTGAGAGACCTGGCACTACCCAGCAGACTCGCTTGGAGGGGGAGGCGTCAGATCCGGCGCATATCTCACGTAGGAGGAGAAGGCGGCAATTTAGGATGCCTAAGTTTTGGTGCTGGCGCCAAAACAGGAGGGAGGCACTTCCGGATTCTGCTAGTGATTGAGCAGACATGATATACTGAACTCTGCACTGTAAATAGCTTTGCACTGAAATAAAGAGACTTAAAGACAAGATGGTTTGGTGTTACTATTGAGCAACCGATAAGAGAACCTGACAGACGCAATAATTTTTTTTAGGAAAGTCCCCCTATTGCATGTAAATAATGCCGGCTGCTGAACTGAAAGTGTCGCTGGGCTTCACTTGCTATAGCTGGGAGACAGTCGCTGTTCTGCACACAATGTGTGCAATATTCCTCTTGGCATTTGCAGAAGATTTTATCCAAAAGGAATTTCGACAGTTGCTCAGAGGTTAAGCAAAGATGCTATAATGCTGTACAGTCTGTTATCTTTTAGAATGGGAGAGCAAAGTTTGTTTGTCCTCTCTCTGGGTTTTAAATTCAAGGGTTCTCCGCAGCAGGGATGAGAAATGGTTGCCCTTCAGATATTGCTGTAATTCTGATTCCCATCATCGCTCACCATTGGCTGGGTCTGATGAGAGTTGGACTCCAACAGAATTCAGAGGGCCACATGTTTCTCCTCGCTGCTGCAGACAGACTTAGCATATAGGTTCTCCATCCTTGGCTAATGCTCTCCCTTCCCTTTCGTAAAAACAACATTGAAAGCTTGAAGCTCTGCCAAGGACAGCTAAGATGATAATTGTTAATTGTTGATCATTAATTGTGGCAACACTTGGGAGGTGATTTATTTACTTAGCTCTGCATTCTGGCCAAACAACTAGAAAACACACCATACTGTGCAATTGGACCCTGCCACTTTCCCGGGATTCTGGCCCAATATCTTTGAGAGAGCTCCTGCATACTCTGCAGTTACTAAAGTTGCACCTTTTTAAGTGTACTGTAGCTTCCAGGGCACCTTGGGGAAACACATGATAGTTACATTGGCTTGAAACTGATTTAAATTCCTGGTACAGCTGCAGCCAAAATAGGATGGGAAATTGCAGTCCCTCTCAACTTTCCTTTTTAAAAACTGGCAGTGATCTACCCCCTTTGGGGGGTTCAGGTCGAGGTTGTTGAGCTTTTTTTAGGAAGGAAAGCCATCCATGTTTTGGAGGGTTCGGGTCAAAGTTGAGCTTTTTTTTAGGAAGGAAAGCCCTGTTTTGGGGGCTTCAGGGCAAAGATGTAGAGCTTTTTTTAGGGGAGCCAAAGTGGCTGAGCTTCTTTGGGGGGAACCAGTGATCTACCAGTGATCTACCACAGATGTCCAGTGATCTACCAGTAGATCACGATCTACCTGTTGGACATGCCTGATATAGATACAAATTCAAAAATACAATGAAACCCTACAAAACAGCAGCAATTTCCAATTAGGCTTCTTAGCATCTGCACTAAGCTACAGTTCCCAGATTTATATATATTTGGGGGGGGGAGAACTGATGCATCCTCTTTTCTTGCCCTCTTTCTGTTTCCTTGGGCACTGGTTCAGCTGGAATGTTAATTTATTGGGTCTCGATTAGGTGTGAAAGAATAAACAGCTGAGCTCTTGGAAGAAGGCTTCTGGCAAGGAAAATACTGTCTCAGTTTGGTGACTGAGGAGAATTGTGTCAGTGCTTAGCAGATCCATGATTATGATGCTAGACTCCTGCTGTTCATCACCTTTGAGCCATGCCAGGTTTCTCTCTCTCTCTCTCTCTCTCTCTCTCTCTCTCTGTGTGTGTGTGCGCGTGTGTGCGCGCGCACGGTTCCTAGTTACTGTGAGTAATTGAGGCTGTAATCCTAACCCCACAATTTTGAGTAAGCCCCATTGAATTCGGTAGGGATTATTTCTGAGTAGACATGGTTGGGATTGTGCTGTTAGTTACAGGTCAAGGATGAGACTGCTATATAAAACCTAAACAGGTCAAGAAGAGCTGCTCATGTTTTTAGGCTGCAGAGAATCTAGCACCAGGTTTCAGATTCTGGATCTTGGAAAATTGCAGCTTTCACTTCTGTTAAAACCTGTACCCCTTAAGCTTATATGGGTTGATTGGTGTGATTACTTTTATTTACATATGCAAATGATAGTGTACCTTATGCATTCTTGGCTTTTGATGGCACCAGGGAAGATTTCAGATGATTCCCGGCTCTGTGACGTATGTTTATTGAAACATTTCTACCCGGAAAGACTGGTTTTTCTGCAGGGCTTGCCTGGAAAACAAGTTGGTTTTCTTCTTCCTCTTTGCCCCCCCCCCTTGCTTCCTCCAGTTTTGCTCTCCATGAGTTGTCAGATTCAATCAATCTTGCCTTGAGCACTCCTGAAATGCATCTTTTGAGCCTGTGGGTTAAAGGAATGCTCAGAAATGCAGTCAGGTGGGTCTGCCTAAGGTAAGCAAGTGTTGCACCAGAGTGGCAGCTTTTGGAATGCAACTAGACAAAGCACATATTGTAACAGGTACAGCAGGCATCCGAATCAGCCACCAGAACCACACTGTTCCACCTTGTATTTCCTGGCTGTCTCCTGCCGTCGTTCTGCCTCCCCCCCCCCTTGTTCTTTTCACATTTGATGCCAGCAATGGGAAGAAAGGAGAGACATGTCTACCCCTCCAATACTCCCCTCCACCCCCAGAATGGGAAGCCCCAAAGAAGCTTTATTTAGATGCTGTCTTAATGATGTTGGGCGGAAACCTCCTTTAGGAATTCAGTGGCACAGTGCTACATTCCACTGCAGGCAGTGGTGCCATCAACATTGGGCTTTGGGGCAGGACCACCACTGGCATTAAATGCAGCAGGGCTGGTTTACCACATTGTAGTTAGTAAACACAGGTACGTAGGAGCTGTCTTATACTGAATCAGACCATTGGGCCATCTGTCAATGCCATCTGTCAAAGCCAGTGTGGTGTAGTGGTTAAGAGCGGTAGACTCGTAATCTGGTGAATCGGGTTCGTGTCTCCGCTCCTCCACATGCAGCTGCTGGGTGACCTTGGGCTAGTCACACTTCTTTGAAGTCTCTCAGCTTCTTTGAAGTCTCTCAGAGTGTTTGTTGTGGGGGAGGAAGGGAAAGGAGAATGGTAGCTGCTTTGAGACTCCTTTAGGTAGTGATAAAGTGGGATATCAAATCCAAACTCCTCTTCTTCTACTAACCATGATGGATGGCTGTGTTCTGCCTCCACTGCCAAAGGCATCAGCTGCTAGGAATAGCAGGTGAGCATTGCCCTGCTTGCAGGCTTCCCACAGGCATCTGGTCAGCCACTGTAAGAACAGGGTGCTGAACCAGATGAGCCTTTGGCCTAATCCAACAGGTTTGTCTTATGGTCATAGGTTATTATCTCAGAGGCTGGGATAGCTCAGCCTGTAAAGCATGAGACTCTTAATCTCAGGGTCGTGGGTTCGAGCCCCACATTGGGCAAAAGATTCTGGCATCGCAGGGGTTGAATTAGATAGCCCTTGTGCAGTGCTTTTGTTCTGGGGGGACTCAGGGGGACGCATACCCCTAAACATTTAGTGACTCTAAGTTTGGCCTCATTGAGGGGCAGTATTTCAATATGAGTAGGAAAATGAGAGTACCCTAAACATTTTTTTTAGGAAAAAAAGCACTGCCCTTGTCGCTTCCAACTCTACAATGATCTGATTCTATGCGGCACACTCTGAAACAGGCAGATACCGGCTGACGGTAAACAGACTGTCAGTGGCTCTTCAGGGACTCAGTTGGAGGTCTCTCTCAGCTCTACCTGAAGATGCCAGGGATTGTTCTGCATGTGACACAGGTGCTCCACCACTGAGCAGCAGCTACAGATAATGTAAAATAATATACATTCTCATTTAAATAGCCTCTCTTCCTTAAGCCCATGAAGCTGGACCATAAAGAAGGCTGATCGCCGAAGAATTGATGCTTTTGAATTATGGTGCTGGAGGAGACACTTGAGAGTCTCATGGACTGCAAGAAGATCAAACCTATCCATTCTGAAGGAAATCAGCCCTGAGTGCTCACTGGAAGGACAGATCCTGAAGCTGAGGCTCCAATACTTTGGCCACCTCATGAGAAGAGAAGACTCCCTGGAAAAGACCCTGATGTTGGGAAAGATGGAGGGCACAAGGAGAAGGGGACGACAGAGGACAAGATGGTTGGACAGTGTTCTCGAAGCTACCAACATGAGTCTGACCAAACTGGGGGAGGCAGTGGAAGACAGGAGTGCCTGGCGTGCTCTGGTCCATGGGGTCACGAAGAGTCGGACACGACTAAACGACTAAAGAACAACAACATAATTTGCCCTCCACCCAAAGGCTGCAGGGTGGAAGTATTCACACCCTAGACAAAAATGAAAGAATAAAATGAACACACTTTTAGGCCATCTGTCCAAGTTTTCGGCATTTCCTACATTTTAAGGCACCTCGTATTTTCCAGAAGACTGTTCATTCAACTGAGAGCTTAAGTGACGTAAGAAGTGAACTTCTAGTATGCTTTTTTAATTAGTATAATTGTCTTTTGTGCATGCCATCTTGCACATTTTGCTACAATTAAGCCTTCTAGCACATTACTAGTATTCTCTACCTAACCATGGACTACATTTTGGGATAGATGAGGATAATTTAATACAGTGCGTTTTCAGTATCCATAGGGCTTGGTGTAATTATCTCAATACTCTTAAGTTTCATTAAAATATTTATTATCCCACCTTTTTTTTAAAAAAAGAAAATATTTCCTGCTGGCACAGTAAAATAAAATAATAATAAATACACATAAATCTGCTTCTCAGATCTGAAACAGCATGTGACATAAGAGTGTAAGGATCAGCATAGAAGGTGAAACACTTAAGAGGTCTGGGGAAATAGAATTGCAGTTGGAAGGGATCCCAAGGGTCATCTAGTCCAACCCTCTGCAATTCAGGAATCTTAACATATGGTGTCCCCCACTCCAATCTGAAAGGTTAGCTTTGCGGGTGTGCTAGCAGTTTTACTGCTGCACCACTAGGAATCCTTCACCCGGCACTAACTTCACCAACAATCCTATAAGGTAGGCTTGTTTTATCGCACAATTAGGATGGTGGGAACGCAGAGGCTGAAAAGAACAGTTGCTTCCCTAAGGTCACCTAGTGAATGTGTAGCAAATGGGATATCACAGTTCATATCCTTAGCTGCCTTTGCTATGCCAACTTCTGGAATCGCCTCTACACCATACATTTAAAGCACTCTTCTTAGTATACCAATGCTTGCCCCCAAAGAGTCTTGGGAACTGTAGTCTGCTAAGGGTGCTGAGACCCTCCACAGAGCTATGATTCCCAGGCCCTTTAAACTGCAGTTCCCACAATCCTTTTGGGGGGGAAAGCCATGACTGTTAAAGTGTACTTGAAGCGTGTGGTGTGGGCATGAACTGGAAAATGAAAGTGTTTGCATCAGTGGTATGATACTGGTCTGCGGGAACAAGTATCTGTAAAGTTTTGAGCATGGACAGAGCCTCACAAAACTCCCTGGGTGGAATGGAAAAATCTTGTAGTGCCCCACCTCCGTCTCTCTCTTCATCCTTTCTCCAAGTCTTAAGACAGGTCAGGGAGTGGCTTGGAGAGAACACTTAAGTAAGGGCTTGGTCATTTACAGCCAGAGGGGAATTCACCTCTCCTCTTCCAAGTCTCACTCCTGCAAAGTAAAAGCCAGTGCAGCACCTGCAATAGGCACCAAAGTGAGTATTTAGCATTTTGCTTGACAGTCTTTTATCTGGAGGATTAATTGTAAATGTGATTAGTTTGGTGGCGGGGTGGTGGTGGTTGGTGGAGTTTATGAGCTGAGAATTCCTCACGCAAATGGGGGGTCTGCTCCATTTCTGTCTTCACATTTCAGTGTGTGAGTTTGAAAGTCTCCCTCTCCCCACATGAAACCTGTGGCCCATGCAAAGATTGTTCTACATCAGGGGTCGGCAACCTAAGGCCCATGGGCCGGAAGCGGCCTGTGGAGGTCATTTGACCGGCCCACGAGCCGCCCCCAAACCGAGCTGCCCGCTCACTAAATCGGCATAGGGCAGCGCGGGGACTTGCTTCCGCGGCGCCAGAAATCACATCTGCACAGATGCCAGAAATTGTGGGTGCGCACACCCACACACGTGCGCAATCCAGCCCACAGAAAGATCTCCGCGGGACTGATCTGGTCCAGACAAGATAAAGCTTGCTGACCTCTGTCCTACATCAAGGGAGAACCCTTCATGTAGGGGGAAAATATGCCCACTTCAGTACCCTGCAGGTTTAGCAAGTGTGATTAGCCAACTCCTTTTGAGATAGCACAACAACAACAACAACAACAACATCTAGATGTGTGATCCTCAAACTACTCTTAGATGCCCCCTCAATTTCTCCTGATCTGCAGACCCTTCCTCTTTTCCCACTTGTTTAACATCTGCACAGTGGGTTATATAGCATTTGGCATCTCAGCAGGGTCATACTTTCCAGCTGCTTTTGTCCATGGTGTAGGGGTAGAGAAGTGAAGGAGGGGTATTAATGGTTCTTGTTTACTCCAGCAGCTGCCTTCCATTGCCCTCCCTGCCCATCCATTTCCTGCCTACCTGCTTCGATTTCTGCCTCTTTGCTTTTAGTGGCTCCTTGACGAGACCTTGGTGGTCTCATGAGTGAAACCATTGTGTAAACATGCCTAAACAGATTTGGAGTCCTTGTGTCATTGATGGTGGACAGTAGCTGTTTGTATGAACTGTTCAGTTTCTTCTGTCATGCTGTTGACTCATATTTGGGGAGTAGTTTAGATAGATTGCCTGGATTTCAATTAACCCAGATTAATGGGTGCTTCAGCGATGAAACTTCTGTTGATGCAGTACAAATATTAAACCGTAGTGGTGATGTAGAAATACTGGTTACTGGTGTTACCAGTACGTTTCCGAGCACAATTCAAAGTGTTGGTGCTGACCTTTAAAGCCCTAAATGGCTTCGGTCCAGTATACCTGAAGGAGCGTCTCCACCCCCATCGTTCAGCCCGGACACTGAGGTCCAGCGCCGAGGGCCTTCTGGCGGTTCCCTCACTACGAGAAGCCAAGTTACAGGGAACCAGGCAGAGGGCCTTCTCGGTAGTGGCACCCGCCCTGTGGAACACCCTCCCTTCAGATGTCAAAGAGAACAACAACTACCAGACCTTTAGAAGACATCTGAAGGCAGCCCTGTTTAGGGAGGCTTTTAATGTTTTATAGATTATTGTATTTTAATGTTCTGTTGAAAGCCGCCCAGAGTGGCTGGGGAAACCCAGCCAGATGGGCGGGGTATAAATAATAAATTATTATTATTATTATTATTATTATTATTATTATTATTATTATTATTATTAAATGTTGAAAACATATACAGAAAATTCTACCTAGCGGTGGACGGATCTCCCACCTTCTCCATGGCCATCTCACAGTCAGGTGTTTGTGTGGTCAGCCTCTCTACATCCTTTGGTATGACCCTATCAAGGCTTACCCTTGTTTCTGTCCACAAACTCTGGAAGCAGTTTGTAGCTATGCAACTAATGCTTAAGCCTTAAGCTCTTGAACATGACACTTATTTGTTTTTTGTATATTTAGCATTGACAAGTGAACTATTGGATTATCGCTCTATATAAACTGATTTCTAAAAACGTAGTTGTCCAGCTGTCCCTGATGTTTGCAAATCACTTATTGCAGAGGCGTACAGCGTGACAGTTATCTCCCGCTGTTTACATAATCTTTAATGGATGTAGGCGTCTTCTCTGTGGATTTAAGCACATTAGTAAGATTATTATTTTTCTCCCCTCCATAGAAATAACCATGTGTTTAACCCTGGCTGAAAGCCAGTCTGGGTAATTGCTTTTAGTGCTATATAAGTGGTCCCCTGCTGTGTCAGTGGGGTTTAAGTGGGTGGGTGGGGAAGGGGAGGTTTTCTTTTTCCTCTTTCTTTCTTTCTTTCTTTCTTTTTTCCTTCCTATCTATCTATCTATCTATCTATCATCTTTCTTTCTTTCTTTCTTTCTTTCTTTCTTTCTTTCTTTCTTTCTTTCTTTCTTTCTTTCTTTCCAGGTTGTGACCTCCTTTTAAAGGTGGTTACATTCCAGAAGCTAGTTGGAGTATTGTATGTTTCTCAAACATCAAAGCAATAGCATTGTCTCTTTTTTAAGGACTCTCTTGTTGGTGCAAAACTTGAGCTATTGCAGTTCAAAAATTCTAACAGCCTAATTTAGATTTAGGAGAGCCTTTTTGTTGTTGCTGTTGCTAAACCATTGGAAGATAGAAAGCCTTTCAGAGCTACTAATAAATCATTCATCCCTTACCAGTAGATCCTGATCTGCCTCATGTCCTGCTCTGGGTATAATTGGGAAATTTGCCTGGGGTAATGGCCCCTTAGGCGTTCTTGGAAATCCAGGCCCTCCTTCTGTTTATCAGCTGCAAAATCACCCACAATGGCTTATCCTTTCCCCCCAATGGAAAAGCAGGTCCACTTCCTTTAATTTTATGTGAGGATACACCTCCACTTAATAAGCCCAAATGGGCTCTGGATGTACAACCATATTAAGGTTTTTCTTTTTAAAATCTTATTCAGGTTTTAAATATTCAGTTACTCAGAATATATAGGTCTCAAAGAAACAACTCTTGTTATATGGGAGGGGCAGCTAACCTGTAGCCCTCCAGATCATAGAATTGTAAAGTTGGGAGGGTCATCTAGTCCAACCCCCTGCAATGCAGGAATCTTTTTGCCTAACCTGGGGCTCGAACCCATAACCCTGAGATTGAAGAGTCTCATGTTCTATGGACTGAGCTATCCCTGGCTGCTGTACATGCCGACTGAGGCTAATGGGAGTTGTAGTACACTAACAATGGGGGGACAACGACACGGGTTTCTTGTGGAGACTGTAAACTTCCTTGTAGTGTCATGAAAATATTCTCCATCACACCTTGTTATCCTTGTTTTTCACTCTCCATTGGCTGTGCCCATCACCCACAACTTCAATTTCGATTGTAAGTTCCTTGGCAAAGCCTGGGACTCTCTCTTTTAAAAAAAACACGTTTTTGTTACATGGGCTATAGCTAACTCAGTTATACCCAGAATAAATTGGAATGAATAGACTGAACCTGAGTATGACTACAATTGAAGACAACCCTGTGTACATTGATGGCATTATATTATCAATAATACGGCTATAACTTTCCGTAACACTATGGCTTCAGAACGCAACATATGCCAGAAAAATATTCTGAATGCTACCAACACAATAAGTAGTGTACGTTAGAAAGATCTGCTCCAGAACTTGGTACAGGCCTGGTGCATGCTAGAAACTGAGTTACAAAGCAGGATACTTGTTAAATAGGGACGATTGTTGTGTGTGTTGGCAGCCTGTTCCTTCAGTCTTAGTCTAACCACTTTGATGGTTTTTTAAAAAAAATTTAAATTTATTTTATAATGTCTATGAAGCAGAAAGTGAGCAGGAATTAAAGAGCGTTTTAATGAGGGTGAAAGAGGAGAGCGCAAATTATGGTCTGAAGCTCAACATCAAAAAAACTAAGATCATGGCCACTGGTCCCATCACCTCCTGGCAAATAGAAGGGGAAGAAATGGAGGCAGTGAGAGATTTCGCTTTCTTGGGTTCCATGATCACTGCAGATGGTGACAGCAGTCACGAAATTAGAAGACGCCTGCTTCTTGGGAGAAAGGCAATGACAAACCTAGACAGCATCTTAAAAAGCAAAGACATCACCTTGCCGACAAAGGTCCGTATAGTTAAAGCTATGGTCTTCCCAGTAGTAATGTACGGAAGTGAGAGCTGGACCATAAAGAAGGCTGATCGCTGAAGAATTGATGCTTTTGAATTATGGGAGTCCCATGGACTGCAAGAAGATCAAACCTATCAATTCTTAAAGAAATCAGCCCGGAGTGCTCACTGGGAGGACAGATCCTGAAGCTGAGGCTCCAATACTTTGGCCACCTCATGAGAAGAGAAGACTCCCTGGAAAAGACCCTGATGTTGGGAAAGATGGAGGGCACAAGGAGAAGGGGACGACAGAGGACGAGATGGTTGGACAGTGTTCTCGAAGCTACTAACATGAGTCTGACCAAACTGTGAGAGGCAGTAGAAGACAGGAGTGCCTGGCGTGCTCTGGTCCATGGGGTCACGAAGAGTCGGACACAACTAAATGACTAAACAACAACAACAACATGAAGCAGAGAGAAAATGCACAACAACAGGTGGAGATGAAACCATTAAACCGTAAGATAAGTATGTTTACATATGGGAAAAGTAACAAAATCCAGATAATGAAAAACGGGGGGAAAGTGAGAATAAAAGTTGTCTTCACATCAGGAGTGGATATTAGTGCTATTTGATTGCAAAGTACAGTCCCAGATTTGCCAGGTTTGTGTTGATGGGTTTCTTGAAAATGGTGGTCCTGCTCTATAAGTAATAAAGGAATGCCAAATCTGGATGTTCTAGTCCTTTTTGGTGCTCAGTCTACTGCAGTCAAAACCAGGGCCACTCTCCAACAAGAACATATTTATAATAATATGACAAGCTGGATAGCTCAGCTGGTTAGAGCGTGGTGCTGATAACACCAAGGTTGCAGGTTCGATCCCCATATGGGACAGCTGCATATTCCTGCAACTCAACATTTTTATGATTGTGTTAAATAGCTACTACACTTACCGTGCAGCAAGGTCCATAGCTGTATTACTCTCCAGATCAATCTACCCCTCATCCAGTTCAGCAACTTAACTTCTATGGAAAGTGAAAAGAACCTTTGAAATGTGAGGCAAAGCCATTAAAAGCCCTATCTCTTTTCTCAAAAACCATTAATGCATTTGAAAAGATGCTTTATTTTCCGCCTCCCTTTCCCCCAGAAGGCTAAGAACAAAGGCTGCCTTTTGCATCAGGGGACCAGGCTGCACATCCCTGGGAGGAAATGTGACAAGCGTTCTCTGTTCAGCATTCTGAGACTTCTGCATTTTGCAGCCTGCCCTGAAAGCTCCAGAACTGCTAGTTTGGCCAGGCCTGTGTGGGGCAGGGTGATTCTGTGCACTGCCTAATGAGGAATGCCAGTTACGCTGTGCTTCCTTTACTGCTCATCCAAAGCTGGTGACCTGAATGGAGCCGGGGGGGGACACAATGGAGGATTCCTTTGGCTTCTCTCCCATCCTTTTCATGGCTGGGCTACTAAGTGAACTGATGGGCAAGAATTGGTTGGTGCCAACTCCCCTTGGTGGCTATACCATTATTAGAACCCCCTCCCCTCTCTCCTTTAACAATTAATAACAATAACGAACAAAACTGCTCCAGGGAAAAAAAATTCAGGTCATAATCCTCTGCAATAAAATATGACTTAACATAAAATCACAATATATCTGCTTTTTAAAAAACCCCACAATACCTGCTTGAAAATGCTTTTGTGGGAGGTAACTATTTTCTTGGAAAAAATGTATAAAGGGTAACCAGTTTTCTCAGAATTTATTTCCATATTCACTTGCAGTTCTCTTTCTTAGATAATATGTTATTTTTGCTATTACAGCCAAATCTCAAAGTTTATTAAGCCACACATTCCAAGCTATGTAACTTCCCAGTTTTGAGCAGTTAACATTCTTGCTGCTGTTAATAGACACAATGTAAGTTCCTTATGTTCTTTCCTTACGATATGCAACTTATAGATCAGCAATATCAACACTGTATCTAAGGGAACTTCACATTTCAATATTTTGTTATTTTTCTAATAATCATCTTCCAGTATTTTTGTACATAGCTACATGTCTACCACATAGGGTAACTTGCTCCATTCTTCTCTTTAACATAAACAAACCCTACAATGAATGGGAGGAACTGCTAGCCCTACTCAGAGTAGACCCATTTAAAGTAATAGGCATGGCTAACCTAGTTTCATTAATTTCTGTGGGTCTACCATGAGAATACAGTGGTGCCCCGCAAGACGAAATTAATTCGTTCTGCGAGTCTTGTCGTCTTGCGAGTTTTTTCGTCTTGCGAAGCACGGTCCTGCGAACCACTAGATGGCGCTGTTTCCCATAGAAATGCATTGAAGCGCGGTTTCCCATAGGAATGCATTGGGAACTCGCAAGACGTTTTCGTCTTGCGAAGCAAGCCCATAGGGAAATTCGTCATGCGGAGCGACTTCAAAAATGAAAAACTCTGTCGTCTAGCGAGTTTTTCGTCTTGAGAGGCATTCGTCTTGCGGGGTACCACTGTATGTGGGTTGGCTACAACTTGGCATCAATTTCCAGCTGTTCTGTAGGAAGGGTGCTTTAAGACGGCAAATCCTCAGTTATGAGTTCCTTCGGTTTTTTGTCCTAGTACAGTGGTACCTTGGTTCTCAAACTTAATCTGTTCCGGAAGTCCATTCGACTCCCGAAACCGTTCAAAAACCAAGGCGCTTCCAAAAAATGTTCGAAAACCAGAACACTTACTTCTGGGTTTGCTGTGTTCAGGAGCTGATTTGTTCATCAACTAAGCCATTTGAGAACCAAGGTTCCACTGTAAACTAGCATCCTTCTGTTGTAAGAATTTTAAGGTCTTATATATATATATAATAAATGTTCATAAGTGTTCCAAGCAAACAAGGCCACATGTCTGAAGACAGGCCACAGGCCTGTCTCCATTTTGACTTCCAGCTGACCAGTATTTCTCTGCAAGGAAGGAGGGGGTGATTGTCTCAGTGATAATTCCTGGCTATCTGATAGCTGAGTGCCAGACAAAAGGGTGTGTGGCTTCCTGATACCTGAGTGCCAGACAAAAGGGTGTGATTAACTTGGATGGGAAACAGGGAAATGTAAATATCTCTTTTATTTCACTTGATGGGTTTTTGGTGGAGGGCAAGAGGAGGCATGGGGAGAGTCAAGGATGCTCAGATTACTGCTACCAGACCTCCCCTTTCATGATGTAACTGTGATGTATCTGGAAGGGGGTCCTGGGTTACACCCCTTTTGGTGATGTATGTATGATGTATAGGGGGGTGGTCTTGAGCGGGAGGGGGGGAATTTCAAAAGCCTATATAGGATCTGGCACACCATTGTTCTGGGTTCCACCTCCCTCCTCCATTTTGGCAGTGAGGGCCCTGTTGCAACAGATATAATAAAGATTTTGCTTCTCAATTTTTCTCTGGTTGGCCTCTGTAATTTACTCCTACCGATGGAGAACCTGAAAAGGCTCTTGTGTACCCCATAAGGGAATAAGAGCAGATTTCTGTTTATTTCACTTCTAATACTCATTACATTTGGGAAAGCGTGCCACAATTCCGAAGTATAAGATTGTGCCATTCCCCACTCTAATGGAAAAAGCCAGTGTGGTGAAGTGATTTGAGGGTTAGACTAGAACTAGAGATCCAGTGTCAGAGGCGGTTTTCTCGGGTAGCACAACCGATGCGGTCGCACTGGGCACTACCCTGTAAGGGGTGCCAAAACAATGCTGTAGAATGGATTGTGAGCGCTGGATTTTAGTGTCGCACCATGCGCTGCTGAAATTTGAGAGCCCAAATTCCGCCACTGCCAGTGTCAAATACTGCTTGTCCACAAAGTTCAGTGTGGGGGCTTGAGTTCTGGTGTTAATGAGGGAGGGAGAAGAACTTTTCTCCGTCCACAGGTGGCAATAATGGAATCATTGCTTGACTATGGTAAAAGGTAATGTTAAAAGACCCCTGGATGGTTAGGTTCAGTTAAACTTGACTATAGGGTACGGCGCTCATCTCACTTCAGGCTGAGGGAGCCAGCATTTGTCTGCAGACAGCTTTCCAGGTCATGTAGCAGCATGACTAAACTGCTTCTGGCGCAACGGGACACTGTGACAAGTGCCAGAGCGCACGAAACACAGTTTACCCTCCCGCCACAGCGGTACCTATTTATCTACTACACCGGTATGCTTTCGAACTGCTAGGTTGGCAGAAGCTGGGACAGAGCAACAGGAGCTCACCCCACCGTGCAGATTCGAACTGCTGACTTTCTGATCGGCAATCCCAAGAGGCTCGATGGTTTAGACCACAGTGCCACCCGCTTCCTGCTGTTGCCTGAGTATAAACTGCAGGTAGCTGATGTGGTGCCCCCCAGGTGTCATTGCTGGACTACAGTTCCCATCATCTGACAGTTGGCCATGCTGCCTGGGACTCATGGGAACTGTAGTCCAGCAATGCCTGAGGGCACCGTGTTGGCAAGCCCTGCCCAGGACAATAGCAGTGCCCTGTCCCAGCCCCCTTGCACCTGTTTATATTTTACTCCATCCTTGTGAATAATACAGACGTCACAAGCTTATACCTGCATCAGGCAAGAGAGCCCAGAGGACAAGATTAATGGGTGTACCCAGGGGAGAACAATAGCCTTTATTATCCCAACAAAAAGCCATGGCCCTCTGTTTTCAAAGGGAGGAAACAAAACTGCCAGATCACATCTGAGGGGAAATCCTTTCTGGCTTCTGTTTGGGCTAATTCTGGAGCATTATATGAAGATCCCTTCATTAGCATTTGAATCTCAGTTTTAAAAACAAACCAGAGGCAGCCAAAGAAATCTGAAGTTTACTTGGGCTTTGAATTCCTTGCCTCAGAGATGTGGAACAGAGGTGGTCTGAGCAGAAGCAGGCTAGGTCTGTGGCTTTGGAGCAGCTTCGGACATTGGAAAGGCTTCTGGTGTTTGTTTATTTACTTAATTGGAGGAATTCTGGTAACCTCCAAGCTCTCTCTAATGCCAGGCAGAGAGGGTTAGATGCACGCATAGTTGTGACAGACAGCTCTAGCTTCCAATCAGGGAATGACATTCATCACAGCCTTTACTTCCAAGCACTATGTTTTGGGAAGGGGAAGTAGAAAGTCCTGTGACTCTTTGGTGCAAATTGAGTAGAAAACAAAATTTATTCGTAAGTCTTAAAGCTTCAGATACTTTTAAATGCATACATTGCCCGCACAACGTCTGGGGAGGACACCGACCGTTTTAGAAGGAAGGATCAACATTTAAAGGTGCCTAGCACAAAAACGGACACGGGTGGCGCTGTGGGTTAAACCACTGTGTCGCTTGGGCTTGCCTATCGAAAGGTCAGCGGTTCGAATCCCCACAACAGGGTGAGTGGGGGTGGGGGGTGGGCGAATAAAATCCCTCCAGCCTTCAGGGACAAGGCGGACTAACCGGCTCCCCAGGAGCCTCGCAGCAGCGCCGTCGCTTGGTAAGTTTCCAGCGCCGCCGTTCTGTGTGTGCTTACATAATAAAAATAAGACATCCCCTCAAAATAAGCCATAGTGCGTTTTCTTGAGGGAAAAAAATTATAAGATGGTGTCTTAAAATAGGGGAAACATGGGCTTTGTTTTCGTGTTGTTTGCTACCCTCCTTGCCTTTCTATTGGCAATCCAACCTCAGTTCACCTCCCTCCCATTCAACTCTTGTCAATAATACCTTCTTAATTTTTCTTGTAAACTTCCAATCTTTTTGTAGAATAATGCATGCAGAAGGGGGGGAATACAGACAAGTGTACTTCATTTGCATGCTTTGATTATAAGTGGGGATTGAGGGTACTTTGATCTAGAAGTGGGATTTGATTATTATTTGTCTGTTTGTTGATTGACTGGCCGTGCACGTTTGCAAGTTAACTGCAATGCGCTCTGGTCTTTGTTCAGATTGCTTTTCTGAAGGCTGTTGACAAACCTAAGACTATAAAGCAGCATATCACACACTGTGCAGCTTGCATAACTAATAAATAATAAAGGAATGATTGCAATAAACTGTTGCAGTTTTGTTTATGATTTTGAGATTACAGCCAGTGTCAGTGGTCATTTGAATTGCCCTCCCTTGTTCTTCTTAATAACCTCTCCTTCTGGGATTTAGCCACAAAGTCTTGTTGTGACATCCTTAAAGACTTACAGATTTATTGTGGAGGAAGTATGGACTAGAGCCAACTTCATCAGATGTTTGTTGTTTATTCTCAGTTGATAGATGCATATGTGTTCAGAGGAAATATGCATATCCTTCCCTAAAACCATCTTGGGTGCTAGATCAGCAGACAATGTCCTCTTGGTTGTTCTATCGCCTTCAGAAACTTGAGGGGGGTGGCTTGGGAGAGGGAATTTTCTGCGGCAGCCCCTGAATTGTGGCACTCTCTTCCCACAGAGGTGTGTCTGTATAAAGGTAAAGGTAAAGGGACCCCTGACCATTAGGTCCAGTCGCGGACGACTCTGGGGTTGCGGTGCTCATCTACCTTTACTGGCTGAGGGAGCCGGCGTACAGCTTCCGGGTCATGTGGCCAGCATGACTAAGCCGCTTCTGGAGAACCAGAGCAGCGCACAGAAACGCCGTTTACCTTCCTGCCAGAGCGGTACCTATTTATCTACTTGCACTTTGACGTGCTTTCAAACTGCTAGGTTGGCAGGAGCAGGGACCGAGCAACGGGAGCTCACCCCATCACGGGGATTCGAACTGCCGACCTTCTGATCGGCAAGCCCTAGGCTCTGTGGTTTAGACCACAGCGCCACCCGCGTCCCCGTGTGTCTGTATAGGGAAGCTTTTTAAGGTTTAGTGTTTTACTATGTTTTTATATACAGTACAAATAATAAATTATTAGTATTAGTATTTGAGATGTATATTTTAGGACACCCTCCCCTTATTTTGTAATTTTAAGTTGTTTTAAACTGTTTTTAATATTGTGTGATACTGTGTTTCAACATTTATGTTGTGTTTTAATTGTTGCAACCCACCATGGGACCTTAGGGTGAAGGGCAGGTAACAATCACCACCATCCCCACAACAATATCATCAATAAGTTTGAGTTCAGAGGACTGCGGTTCACAAAAGCTTACACTGCAATGAAATCCATCGTTAAGCTCCTACAAGACTCTGTTGGTTTTGCTGCAATGAACTAATGGAAATCTATGGAAATAGGTATATAACAGCAACAACAAACAAATAACAATTAGTAAAACTACATAACTACATATCCTAGTATTCTGCTCATGAAATTTGTGTACTGCATGAATTGGTCACATGCAGAGCCTGGTTTGAATTGCTTCCCCTATCTCTTGTTGTTGTTGTTGTTGTTGTTGTTGTTGTTGTTGTTGTTGTTGTTGTTGTTAAGGCATTTATACACTGATGAATTCATATATAATTTCCAAGCATTTGTAATAATTCCACCTGGTCACATTTTGGGGGGAAACTGTCTTTCTCAACAGTTTTGGAACACTTTCTCTGGTGTGTGTAGATACTTCCCCATAGATCTAACTGGCAATAAGCTTGAGAAGTATGCAGTTGTTTTTTAAAAAATGAGATGCAAAATACGCTGGGGAAAGAGAAAAAAACAACCACCACCAACCCACCCCTATCATGGATATCGTAATTTTGTTAGAAGGAACCACCCATTTAAGAAAAAAATCTAATCTTTAAAATGTAGCTTAAAATCTGTTTTCTAACATCATCTCAAGTAAAAGCACGATTAAGAAAGGGTAAAGAATTCCCAGTTCTCAATTAACACTTGCATTGTCCTTAAAATGCCTGACTGAGCTCAGTCCAGAGCATTTGCCTTGCTTGTGTTCATTCATGCAGCCATTGACATGAATGTTGTGTGTGACATGGCTCACATCCGTACATCACGTTGAGCAACTATCTGAACCCATGTGTTGAGCAGTGCACCTGTTCGCCTGCTTGGGGCACTCTGTGCAATTCCATAGGTAGATCTGTGCTGGTGGATGCTTGCAATGGGCGTTGGACTGGATGACAATCTTTTACTGTGTGTAGTCAGTGCAGGGCTGTCTTAAGCATATGGGGCGCCAGGATGCAAAGATCCGCCCGGCGCCCCCCCCCCCCGGTTGCCCAGTCCAAGGTGCGCAGGAGGGCGGAGCCCGCCGGCTGCCTCAGCATCTCGCTGGCTCAATTCCCCCCAAACTTGCGGCATAGAGCCGCCTGCAACAGAAGAGCCTGCTGTGGTGCTCTGACTGACGGGCGGGCTCTTCTCCAGACTCAACTCTCAGGCCCAGGACTCTCAGTCTGGCGCCCCTGAGAGCCCGGCGCCCGGGTGCCCTGCACCCCTAGCACCTATGGGTAAGACGGCCCTGAGTCAGTGGTCTGTGCAGCAGCCTTCCCCAACCTGGTGCTCCCCAGATGTTTTGGACAACAACAACAACAACAACAACAACAACAACAACAATTTATTATTTGTACCCCACCCATCTGGCAGGGTCCCCCCAGCCACTCTGGGCAGCCTCCAACAGACATTAAAATACATTAAAATATCACAGGTTAAAAACATCCCTAAACAGGGCTGCCTTGAGGTATTTTCTGAATGTCAGATAGTTGTTTATCTCTTTTACCTCTGCTGGGAGGGCGTTCCACAGGGCGGGCGCCACTACCGAGAAGGCCCTCTGCCTGGTTCCCTGTAGCTTTGCTTCTCGCAGTGAGGGAACCGCCAGAAGGCCCTCAGCGCTGGATCTCAGTGTCCGGGCTGAACGGTGGGGTGGAGACGCTCCTTCAGGTATACAGGACCAAGGCTGTTTAGGGCTTTAAAGGTCAGCACCAACACTTTGAATTGTGCTCGGAAACCTAACACCCATAATAACACCCATAATCTCTTTACCGTTGGCCAGGCTGGCTGTGGCTGATGGGATATGTAGCCCAAGCGTGTGGAGGGCACAAGCTTGGGGATGGCCGGCCTAGGAATTTAGACAGGATCCTCGTGTTATGTTAGGAGTCCTTGTTTTCTTCCCTGTTAGCCTTCTTAACTGCTTCTGACACTTTCCTCCCTGTGTGTGCTCCTGTTTCGTAAGGAAACTTGCTATCTTCCTCTAAGGGCAATCTGCCAGGCTTGCCAGAGTCTGACATTTCTCAAAAAGTTGTCAGAAAGTTGCTATAACAACTGAATTTTAAGTAAGCAGTTGCCTGATTGCTGGAAGTATATTGTATTCTGTGTGTTTGTGTATATGATTTGTAACTGGCAACACACCAGTCTTTGCTAAGACTTTGCAGAGTTAACAGTCATGCATTTTAAAGGTGCTTCCTTGTGATGATGTAATGCCGTTTGGTC
The DNA here is from genome assembly GCA_034641385.1 of Darevskia mixta. Taxonomy (NCBI): domain Eukaryota; kingdom Metazoa; phylum Chordata; class Lepidosauria; order Squamata; family Lacertidae; genus Darevskia; species Darevskia mixta. The sequence continues at coordinate 973,483 of JAWWNH010000085.1, forward strand.
CTAATGCACTTGAATTGCCTTTCGACACTCAGAATCAAGAGTAAAAGGACAGATTTCTCCATTTGTCTGATATTTATGTGAGGTGGCTCCCATAATCTGTGGTGATGTGTACAAAAACAGAAGGCAATACTTATTGTGTGTTACAATGTCTTAAGAGGCTCTTAACTTCGTTTTCTTCCCCTATGCTGCACTTGAGAAGCGATAGCTTTTAAAAAAACGTTTTTAAAAATTCATGCTAGCATAAGCAATACCTATAAATATGTTGGCTTTCCAGCAAGCCATTCATCTAAATATTCTGGTGTGTTGCAGGGTAAACAACCAGATATTCTAATTTTACTAAAATGCAAATAGTTCGAAATGTGTATGTTGTAGATTAGGTTTGTGTTTATGCAGAAGAAGCCACATGTTGGTGACTTTCCTTGCTGCTTTAGTTTTATATTAAGTTTTTAAAAATATAAAATGGTAGAAAATCTTTTTTTTTTTAATGTTATTTCTGTTCCCAGAATTTGGTACTAGGGAAGTTGAGCCAAAATTAGAAAAGGCTCTACAAAAAAACTAAGTGTTTTTCTTTGAATTGCCTATGCTGTTCTGTTTCTGTATTACTCAGAATATATTATGTTTATTGTGGAACTCAATGGCATGTTGCAGAATATAGTTGCAGAACACACACACACAACCCATTCCGTAGGGGCCCTTATATAATTCATCCTCCTTTAAGAGCCTGGTTTCTGAAAATAAGTGAGGGGTCTGTGCCTCATGTGAATTCTGTTGTCCTTTCCCCCCACCCTGCATCATTCTTGAGATGAAGCTGTCCTCAAAACGGACCTTTTCCTCTGAACTGCAACCCTGTCTGCAGGGTTTGCTCAAGCAGAGGAGAGCTGGAGTCATGTGCCTGCACGGGTTTCACTATGAATGCACACATTGCCTCCATGAAATGCCTCTTGTTCTGTTGAAAGCACCAGCATCCTATTGTGTCCTCACTCCAGAGAGAATTTTAGCCTCATTAAGGAATTCTATAATTCATGGTTTTTAAACAGCAACAATAAAGCTTCCTTTGTTGCCAGCGACTTTGATCTAACCAATCCTTGCATTTTTAGAGGATTATCTTGGCCACATCCTGGTTCCTTTCTGCTTTAGGGAATAACCTTATGCTCTTGCCTCTTGTTTACTGGACCAGCTGATGTGTTAAGTACCAAATGGCCCCATCTCTCTCTCCCCCCCCCCTCTTTCCCTCTTGGCCTTCTGCCTGGCTCAGTGCTACGGCCTTGTCTTGAACTCATAAGTAGAAATAGTTTGCCATTCTCTTTATGGGTTTATTTTATCCTTAATTGTGGCAATGAACGTGTCAGCTCCGCAGCTATAGACATTTTTCTTTTTAATGTGACTTATGTCATCTTGCTCTTCTGAGGCTCAGGGAAGGTTACTGTATGAAAAGCATACAGTAAAATATTAATTAAAAGTGAATCAAAACAAAACACGCAAGCTAATCAATGTGATGGATGGTGACTTTCCTGCACTTTTGAGCTCTTGGTTTCTGCATGTGCCTCTTAACGTTCTGACCGTTTACGCCACAGTGGCTTTTTCTGATGTCACAACAGGTCTCTACAAACAGGTTGTATCTTCCCTCGGTTTGCCATTGACTTTGCTTCATTGTTGTGGGCAGAGCAGCTTCTCTGCTTAGAACAAGTAGTAACGGGATTTGGAAAAGGTTAGAATTTCCTGAAGTCAGTGGCGTAGCGTGGGGGCGGTCACGGGCCAGTTGCCCTGGGCGCAAAATTGTTAGGGGGCACAAAAATTCAACAGCTGGCGATGTCTCAGTATAGCTACACGCTTCCATTGCTGGGCTCCATTGAAAGAGGCTTCTCCATGAGAACCAGGAAGTGACCTCTCCAGACAATGGAACGACTCTTCTTTTCTTATCTCTGCAGCTGCAATCTCCTGGGTGATGTGGACACTATTATGCAGTTGAATGTGCATGTGTACTCCATCCATTTCCCTCCCTCCAACTCCCCCTACTCTCAGCCCCGGGCACTGGCAACCCACGCTATGCCACTGCCTGAAGTCCTTGAATGCTACGCAAGTATTGCCCAGACTTTCGTATGACATCTTTTGGATTCTATAGGAACATAGGACTATAATGTTTGGGAGTTTTTCTATGTTTATGGTGTTCTTATTTTTTATCTGCAAGCCGCCTTGATTCTTTATCAAGGAAAAGGACAGGATATAAATAAATATATAAGATGACAATGACAAAGAAGCTGCCTTATACTGAATCAAACCTTTGGTCCATCTAGGTCACAGTTGTCTCAATGCTGACTAGAAGGAGTTCTCCAGGGTTTGGGGCAGGCAGGAGTCTCTTCCAACTCTGCCTGGAGATGTTGGGGGAAGATGCTCTGCAACAGAGTTATGGCCCTTCCCCATTGTAAGTAAGCAAGGAAGATAAGGAAATGTAACCAACTTGCTCGAGAGGAGCTTTGAGACATCTATGGAGCTTGAAAGTTGTATTCACTAAGTATAAGAGCTTATCCCATATTTCCAGGCACATCTTGTTTTTTTAATGTATATTTTAATGCTCTGTTGAAAGCCGCCCAGAGTGGCTGGGGAAACCCAGCCAGATGGGCGGGGTATAAATAAATTATTATTATTATTATTATTATTATTATTATTATTATTATTATTATTTTAATAAAGATTTCTTGGTTTACAAAAGTATTTGCAATGTCTCTTTTTTCAAGTTACGTTTTCTACAGATTTCTACAGTTTCATTTGTTGAGACATTAGTGGTACATATGGAAGAAAGGGCGGAAGAGGTGGAGGGGGCCATGGTGAGTGGGGGTGGAGTCGGATGGCGATGTTTCCATTTTACTTAATGTATGTGTGGGGTTTTGTGTCAGCGACGCTTGTGCGGGTTCTCTTTACTATTCGCTTGTGTTCCTTTGGTGGTGAGAGAGGTTGGGGTTGGCCTAGATTGTGGTTGTTCGTTAGTGATTGGCTGTGGTGAACTTTGTTTTCATGTGTGAGTGGGGTGGGTGGGTGTTTTCGAATCAGGTTAGCCATACTGATTTGTATGCTGTTGCTGGATTCTTGTCGTCGTCTTGTTGGGCTGTGTATGTGATAAAAGGGAGCCATACTGGGGTGAAGGTGCCTTCTTCCATTTGTCCCCGTGTCAGTTTCAGTTTATTGGTTAATTTTTCTAATAAGGCTGTTTCCCATACTATTTGGTATCATTGGTCCATGCTTACTCCACATCTTGTTAAAAAAAAGGAAAGGAAAAAAGAGCATTGCTCTTGATTCGTGAGGGCTAAAAACTTTAAGAAGATTTGAGGTCCACAGTAATTCTAACGTTGTGCCAGATTGTTGTGCCCATGACACCACAAGACAAAGCATTCTGGCAGTGGCCAGACGACCTTTTAGTATTCATACATGGACCTTTTACCTACCTTGTTATAATTTATTTCCTCTGCTGTTTATGCAAGTTGCTCCATAAAGGAGAAATGGGTTACTTTGAAGTTTTTGCTTGAGTAACTGCCCAGAAAATTAAAATGAATTATGTACAACCAACCACAGTATCATTTCGTGGAGGTAATTTGACAGGAGAAAGTTTCACACTGTTTAATAATAAGTAGCATCTGCACTGGATTTGGGAGTTTGTATTTTACTGACTGTAAGTAGCCACTGACGTCTGGGAAGTTATTTCCCAAGATACATAGCTGTAATTATGTTCATGCTGGGAGTACCATTATTTTTCATCAGCCCGTGGTTTTCAGCAGGTGGAATATACCCAAAACTTTTTCCTGGTTTTTATAGACATCAAAGGATCAGACAAATGCCAGGTCCCAGAACAAAGGTGCTGTGTATTACAGTACTCTCTGTCTTTCCATTGGTGCTGAGTGAGTCAGAGCCCTCTAATAAGGTAGCTCTTATTAGATACCTCTGGTAAGAAGGAAAGCTGAGGACGGGGACAAGACTAGAATTAGTTAACCCTGCCTGCTGTTGGCTTGGGCACTGCCTACTGTTTGGGCTCCCCATGTTCTGCTCCAAAAGTCTTGATGGGCACCACTGGCTTGAAAGAAGCATTTGCTGCTGCAGTCAGTAGGGTGTGGGGTGGTGTCCACGACAGTTTCTTCGGTTTGTGAATGTGCCACAGCGCTTAAGATAACTTTTGTAAGTGCATTAACTGATCTAGACGTTCTAGCCTTCAGTTCTTCCTCCACCACCACCTGGGATGTAATTCTGAAAAACTCAATAAAACAGAACGCTGGAGAACGGTGTGAGTGTACAGATGGTTGCACTGATCCTAAATGTATAGCGGAAGTGCATTCAAGGGACTGCCAAGTTTGAAGCCACAACGAAAACCATGTGGCTGAGAGCCACAATGATTCCCCCCCTTTTCACTCCCCACCAGCCTGCTTCTTTCCTCCAGTTCTTGCTGCTGCTTCGCTTCTCTCTCTCTCTCTCTCTCTCTCTCTCTCTCTCTCCCCCCCCCCCCATCCTCTTTCAACAAGGATTCACCACTCCTTTCCCATACTGGGCAGCTATCTGCCTAACTCTTATTTCACCTATCTCACCCATTTTAAGACCCACAACAGCTCTTCATCCCTGCACCTCTTCCTTAAAATGCAACTATGCTTAATGAGTGCATAGCGCTTTATCATGATCAAAGGAATTCACATGCATTTTCTAGTTGTAAACCTTACAGAAACCTCTGTGAGATAAACCAGTATTATTAGCCACTCTCCCCTTCATTGCAAGGAGGAAGGTGTTGTGCTCTGTGGCGCAGCAAGTCTCAAAGAGGGTGTAGGGCAAGGCGAGATTCACAAGGAAAGGTGAGAGAAGTTTCGTTGGGGGATAACAAGGCAAAGTGAAGCAAGGCAGAGTTCATGCTGAATGCAAGGCAAAGTTCAGGGTGGCAGCAAGGCAAGGATCAGGCTGTGTTCCAGGGGACACAGAGCTCTAAAGTTGCCCCAGCAAGGAACAAGCTAAAACTGATCCCTGCAAAGCAGATGCTCTGCCACTAAGCCTTATAGCCCTTCCTTAATTTGAGCTTGAGACTTTCAGATGTGTAGCTCAGTCTCTATGCCACTGCACTGTGCCCTCTGTTGGCTTTAGCTGGGTCTAAAGCATATCTTTAAAGCAATTTGCCCCTCAAAGATTCTTGGGAACTGTAGTTTACTCCTAACCTTGCTGCTAGTCCCATTGTGCAACCCATCCTTTACCAACCAGGTGCCCGCCAGATGTTTTGGACTGCAGCATTCATGACTTGTGGATGTTGACCTCCAAAACAGACCAGGAGGCATGTTATAACCCGTGAATTCAGAAGACTTAGATTTGCTTTGACTGCACTGGAACTAACTGGAGGTTGCAGTTTGGACTCAAGGTTGAGAAATTCTATAAACCGAGATATGCTTCCTTTGGTTTGCTTTGACTCGGCCTTGTAATTATATGGAATGTTTTTACAAAGCCCGTTCCAGGTTCCAGGTCTCACGGCTGCATTCCCTCCCTTTTAACATATCTAAATGAATCAGGCCTGTCCACCTTGGAAAACATGGATTGTAAATGTCAATGTCTCTCTTATCCTTGCACTGCTTCTCAGAAGATAGAACTTGGCAAGATGTCTGTCTATGAGCAGATCTTGGTGTTCCAACAGTTTAGATAATTCTATTGCAGATTGATAGGAGAGTTTATAGGTGGCTTTATGGACCATAAAGAAGGCTGATCGCCGAAGAATTGATGCTTTTGAATTATGGTGCTGGAGGAGACTCTTGAGAGTCCCACGGACTGCAAGAAGATCAAACCTATCCATTCTGAAGGAAATCAGCCCTGAGTGCTCACTGGAAGGACAGATCCTGAAGCTGAGGCTCCAATACCACCTCATGAGAAGAGAAGACTCCCTGGAAAAGACCCTGATGTTGGGAAAGATGAAGGGGACGACAGAGGACAAGATGGTTGGACAGTGTTCTCGAAGCTACCAACATGAGTTTGACCAAACTGCAGGAGGCAGTGGAAGACAGGAGTGCCTGGTGTGCTCTGGTCCATGGGGTCACGAAGAGTCGGACATGACTAAACAACAACAACAACAACAACATTCATTTTGGATGGCTTCTGGAGTGCGGAAGAAGTGACAACAGTAAATACCTCTGGAAAAAATACTTTCCAACACCTCAAGTGCCTTGAGGCTTTCTTTTGTCCCCTAAATACATTTGTGCTGCTGTTTGTGCTGACCAATGTAAAACTGTGTTGAATGCAAAGCTGAATTATCTCCCTATCCCTCAATATTTATATATCTAGAAATATCATCCATGGTTTTGCTCCCTCGGTTGTTTGCAGCTGGTCTGTTGCCGATCTCTGTCCTGCATCCCCAATGTTGTAAGGCTCGCGACATATTCAGAACTTGAGTTACCGTAATTCAGGTCCAGAGTTTCAATTTGCATCCTGCTGCACTGGACATGTATTGAATCTTCTCGTCCTTGACCTCCTCATCTCCCCATAGTTCTTTCCTCATACATCTCTCTCCAAGACCTACACTCTGAGAGTTAACTGTTCTATCGAAGTATCTGCCCTGCCACCATGGTCTGTATGCTGTCTCTGAAGCTGTCTCCCAGTGTGATGCTGTCTACCTGTGTGATGCAGACTCTCTTCCTCCTCAAAACTCACCTCTTCTGTGGTATAAACCTCCAGGTTTCCATGTCCAGCTGTAACTTGGCCCATAGCTAAACTTAAGCAGGTACAATGGAAACAGCCACCAATGGCTTCTTTGTTCACCCCTAGCTCCGCCTTTCTCCTCTCCTGGTGAAATTTGGATTGTAAACTCCTTGGGGCATGGACTTTTCCTCTAGTACATACTGAGGGCACTACACAAATTCTACCACTATTGCTACTACCAATAATTTTAGTTAATAATAATGATTAGTTCACAAGACCCTGTGTGTGTGTGTGTGTGTGTGTGTGTGTGTGGAGATTTGTTAGTGTCTTCTCCAACCCTGGTGCTCACAATCCCTGACCATTAGGCATGCTGGCTGGGGATGATGGGAGTTGTAGCCCAACAACATGTGGAGGACACTAGGTTGAGGAAGGTGGCAGTGGGACGCGAGAAGGACAACCGTGACTTTAAGGAAGAATGGGAATTTTTTACATACTATTTAAAAAGACAACAAAGAGACTTGGATTCATTGGCAGGATTTGAATAAACATACACAACTTTTATTAGTAGAATATGAATGGATATGGAAACGATATGTACAATTTTATAACATGCAGAAACAATATGAATAAATAAATCAGAGAAGGGAGCTGAGGGAAGTCCGAGGAGGGTGAGAGAGGGAGGGGAGGGGGGAAATGTAATTGGTTGTATTATTGACAAATTGTATTGACTTAAAATTTTTCTCAATAAAAAAATACTATAAAAAAGGAAGGTGGCAGTGGGGAGCCGTCCATTGGGTCACATTATTTAAAATTTTATTGAATGTGAGAAGAAAGATAATAATAACTATCCTGATCCCCCTTTCGTCCACCCTTTTCCGCGAACATAATGGTGTTGTCCGGGTAAATGTGGCAGCAAAGTTGGCATCTGGGTTTATTGCAGGCTCTGGTACCAGTCTCCATGTTAAGTCTGGTTGTTGTATTATTGTGGGTGAGGAGTTGTTTAAGATTGGGAGGCTGGCTGTAGGCAATGAAAGGTCTTCCTCCCATTACTGGCCCCAACAACATCAAACATACCATCTCAGGACTATTTAATTGCTCATCTTCTAACATTGTGTATGCCATCAAATGTCAACTGTGCCCTTCAGCTCTCTATATTGGACAAACAGGCCAAACCCTATGCTAAAGGATAAATGGACATAAATCTGACATCAGGAATCACAAGACAGAGAAACCAGTAAGAGAACACTTCAATCTCCCAGGACATTCTATACAAGATCTCAAAGTAGCTGTCTTATTATAAAAGAATTTCAGAAATAGACTGGAAAGAGAAGTTACTGAATTGCAACTTATTACCAAACTTAAAACCATGGAGAGACCTGGTCTGAATAGAGACATTGGATTCTTGTCTCATTATACATGATAAAGTTATTTTTAGCCATCTCACCCCTTGCTTTTTCCTGTAAGACCAATTGCAGTCGTTAACAGTTGTCAACAGGTTTATCACACCTATCAGCCAATCACCCATCTGAGTAATACCCCTCCCACCCTCTCACTATATATAAGGGTCTGGTGACTTCTGTTTCAGTGTATCTGAAGACGTGTGCATGCACACGAAAGCTTATACCAATAACAAACTTAGTTGGTCTCTAAGGTGCTACTGGAAGGAATTTTTTTATTATGACTATAATTTGCTTTCGTTAGCAGCAGTGCTGCTACTTAGCACAGTGTTTTCAGGAAGCGTAACTGTAATCTTGTCATTTGTGCGGACACGTTTTCCTTAAATTTTGTTATCTCTTTTCTTTCAGCTGGGCCTCAAAGGCTTGGTGTGGCCTTTCAGATATTTTCCAGGAAGGGAGGTGCATATTTCACGAGGTCTTGAACTTCTGGGAAATGAGCCTGGAGGAAAGGGGAATGGCCTGACGTCCGCCACCCCTGGTGTAAAGCATTTCCTGAGGGATACGGCAAAACTGGTAAGTCTGGAAATAAGGATTGCATCTGAGACTGGCACACTAAAGGGCTCACTTCTTAAGTGGAGTTTCCTGTTCAGGGGAAGGGGTGGCAGCCATGTTCCAGGAGCAGTGCTGGATTTACGTATAAGCTAAACAAGCTATAGCTTAGGGCCCCACTGTCTTGGGGCCCCCCAAAAAATTTAAAGGAAAAAAAACAGGATGTACATTTCCTTTTGAGGATATAAATTTAACATACAAAAAAAAAGCAGTTCCTTTTATCCTTGTTCCCCCAACTTCACATCAGCAGGGCTTTGTTACCTTTCTGTTTACCCTGTTCAGAAGTGTTCACACCTTGGCAAGAGATAAATTGGAAACAGCTTAAGGAGGCCAGTTAGTGTGAGGCTGGTTTGAGAAGCAACACCTCAAACAGTAGTATTTCATAACAAAGGGCATGATGTATTTGCATTTTTGTTATGTGGTTGTTGTAAGAATTTAAGAGAGTTATCTAGATAAAGGGTTCCATTCCGGGTGGAATCCTGAACCTCGGCAGGACATTATTTTGAAACCCCTGCCTGCGCAGAAAAGACAGAGACCAGACCAGAATTCTAATGGAAAGCAAGGCTGATCTTTATTAACAAATACTGTTGCAAATACTGTGAAAGAGGAGAGCGCAAAATATGGTCTGAAGCTCAACATAAAAAAAACTAAGATCATGGCCACTGGTCCCATCACCTCCTGGCAAATAGAAGGGGAAGAAATGGAGGCAGTGAGAGATTTCACTTTCTTGGGTTCCATGATCACTGCAGACGGTGACAGCAGTCACGAAATTAGAAGACGCCTGCTTCTTGGGAGAAAGGCAATGACAAACCTAGACAGCATCTTAAAAAGCAAAGACATCACCTTGCCAACAAAGGTCCGTATAGTTAAAGCTATGGTTTTCCCAGTAGTAATGTACGGAAGTGAGAGCTGGACCATAAAGAAGGCTGATCGCCGAAGAATTGATGCTTTTGAATTATGGTGCTGGAGGAGACTAGAGTCCCATGGACTGCAAGAAGATCAAACCTATCCATTCTTAAAGAAATCAGCCCTGAGTGCTCACTAGAAGGACAGATCCTGAGGTTAAGTCTCCAGTACTTTGGCCACCTCATGAGAAGAGAAGACTCCCTAGAAAAGACCCTGATGTTGGGAAAGATTGAGGGCACAAGGAGAAGGGGACGACAGAGGATGAGATGGTTGGACAGTGTTCTCGAAGCTACTAACATGAGTTTGGCCAAACTGCGAGAGGCAGTGAAGGATAGGTGTGCCTGGCGTGCTCTGGTCCATGGGGTCACGAAGAGTCGGACACGACTGAACGACTGAACAACAACAACTGTTGCAACAGGGTTCTCACTCACCACATGCTGGATGGAGGAGCAACCTAGAACAAAAGTGCGCCCGCCCCTATATAGACATTTTGAATCCCCCCCCCCGGAGCAAGACCACCCCCCCAGAAACACCATGCATACACCATAGGAGGGGGTAGCCCGAGACACCCCCCCCCCCGATACATCATGGTTACATCATGAAAGGGGAGGTCTGGTGGCAGCAATCTAAGCATCCTGGACCCTGCCCCCTCTTGTCCTCCACTAAACACCCACCAAGTGAAACAAAAGAGGCATTTACATTTCCCTGTTTCTCAGCCAAGTTAATCACACCCTTTTGTCTTCCATCTGGGTTTGTTATCTCTGGAATGGCTACCTGTCTGGCACTCAGGTATCAGGATGCCAGGAATTATCACTCAGGCAGAGGGAGGGCTGCTGAGTAGCTGGAGGGGCAACCCCCCTTTGTTCCTGAGACAAAGAAATACACACATGTGGCCTTGTTTGCTTGGCACACTTATGAACATTTAATATATATATAAAAGGCCTTGATTTCTTATTACATGATCATGGATTAAAAACCCAGCACTGGGAATCCAGTTAGTGTGTAGTACACAGGAGTGTGAGCACAGGCTAAGTGTTATTGCTGCCTTCTGTTATTTTACATTTATTCACACTTCGCACACTACGCAATTATTCCTCCCTCCTCCATCCCTGGAAATCTTCTGGCATGTATGAGAACTTTAAATCTCTATTACCCTGTTTCCCCTATTTTAAGACGTAGTCATAAAATAAGCCATAGCAGGATTTTTTCGCATTTGTGAAATATAAGCCGTACCCCGAAAATAAGCCATAGTTATAGGCGCAGTTCTGGAGGGCGCCACGGAAAACGCGGGGCTGGGCTTACGTAATAAAAATAAGACATCCCCTCAAAATAAGCCATAGTGCGTTTTCTTGAGGGGAAAAAAATTTAAGACGGTGTCTTAAAATAGGGGGAACACGGTATCCTTTTGCCTAGTACATTCTGGCGGGGGGGGGGGAGTAGGAGTTGAACTTGCCAACCACAACTTTAACCTTGGAGAATTCCTTTCTTTTTGCTCATCTTTTTGCTATTGTTTATATGTAAACGTTTAGCCTTGGTTAATGTGGAGTCGTGCCAATTTGTGGTGTTATATGCACAACATAAAAATAAAATAAAAAATTGGGTGGGGAGGGGGTGTTGAGGAGAAGCAGATGACGGCAACTTTGAACATGGTTATGAATCTTATTCCCTAGTAAGCCTTTGTTTTGAAATAGAGAGGCTTGGTAAATCTCTAGCTCCATGGAAGGAACAGGTGTCATAGTAGCTCTGTGGCAGAGTACCTATTTTGCATGCAGAAGGTATGGGGTCCAATCCTGGCAGCCCCAGTTAAGTGGATTAGGTAGAAGTTCTGAGAAATACCCCTGCCTCTGAGATAGAGATGGGCCTCCACAGGTCAGTGAAGGTGAAGGTACCCCTGACCGTTAGGTCCAGTCGCGGACGACTCTGGGGTTGCGGCGCTCATCTTGCTTTACTGGCCGAGGGAGCCAGCGTACAGCTTCCGGGTCATGTGGCCAGCATGACTAAGCAGCTTCTGGCGAACCAGAGCAGCGCATGGAAACGCCGTTTACCTTCCCACCAGAGCAGTACCTATTTATCTACTTGCACTTGACGTGCTTTTGAACTGCTAGGTTGGCAGGAGCAGGGACTGAGCAATGGGAGCTCACCCCGTCGTGGGGATTCGAACTGCCGACCTTCCGATCGGCAAGCCCTAGGCTCTGTGGTTTAGACCACAGCGCCACCCGCGTCCCACCACAGGTCAGTATTTGGGCTAAAAGACCAGTTACTTGTGTCATGGACAAAGAAGGAAGGAAGAAACTTTATTATTAAACATTAAAGGTAAAGGTAAAGGGACCCCTGACCATTAGGTCCAGTCATGTCCGACTCTGGGGTTGCGGCGCTCATCTCGCTTTATTTGCCGAGGGAGCCGGCATGCAGCTTCTGGGTCATGTGGCCAGCATGACTAAGCCGCTTCTGGCGAACCAGAGCAGCTCATGGAAACACCGTTTACCTTCCCAGCGGAGCGGTTCCTATTTATCTACTTGCACTTTGAAGTGCTTTCGAACTGCTAGGTGGGCAGGAGCTGGGACCGAGCAACAGGAGCTCACCCCGTCGCAGGGATTCGAACCACCGACCTTCTGATCAGCAAGCCCTAGGCTCTGTGGTTTAACCCACAGCGCCACCTGGTTCCCCTATTAAACATTACACACTTATTTATTTTCTCTCTCCTTTCCTTGGCTACAGGTGCATTCAGCTGTAGAATGTATAGTTTATGCATGCGCGCGCGTGTGTGTGATAATTATATTGCCCATGATGTTCTTGAGCAGCTGAACAAACGCAAGAAATTGCCAACAAACCTTCCTTGCTGGCTCAGCCAGGATTCTGTAATGCTCAATATTATAAAGCATGAGACAGATCCCACAAATCCCCCCCCCTTTTTAAACTAGCAACACAGCTGGTGCAAACCTCTTGGTAGCAAGGAGGAATTTTCACCTGCAGGACTGTTTATTTTGAATGCATGCAATCCATGTAAAATAGTAGTTGTCAGCCTACTCAGACCTTGGGGCCCCTGGATAGTTCAGGAGTTGCTGCCCTCTTCCTCCTCTTTTACCGTTTGTTTGTGGCCATGCTGTCAGGGCCTGATGGGAGTTGTTGTCCAAAACATCTGGAAGGCACCAGTAGTGAGTTCCACCCCAACTGGACAAGGGCCAACGATGAAGAATTAAGTTATATCTATTGTACAATTTGTAAAGGATAGATCTGGGATCACCCAACTTTTTGAGCCTGGGGGCACACTTGGAAATCTGAGACATGCAACACAAAACACCCCTTTCATTGAAGAAAACGGTTGATGTTCATCTCCTGCCCACAACAAACAAAGCAGAGACCAAAAGAAGTCAGCACACCCTCACCCTGAAAAAACAGGAAAACCCTGTTTGCAAAAAAACAAAACAAAAAAAGAAGAAAACCCCAACAACCTCATTAAAACTAAATAAATAATGGGAGGGACTGGGGACCTTGGAAAGCACCAAGGGAGATATATGAGAGCACCATGTTGCCATGCCAAGAAGCTCATAGTTGGATAGGGCTTAAGAGTACCGTACTCAAAGTGGTGTTCAGAGCCAGTTCATTCTGCCAATATCTAGTCAAACATTAAGCAACTTCTTTTGAAATAGGACTCTTTTGTTTGTGGATGTTCTTGTTTACTTTATTCCTTCATGCCTGTGGGTCTGTTTGGTTTGGGCCATGTGGGGCTATTGATAAGGGGCATTACTTTGTACCTTGGCCAATACAGTGCTTCCTTTGCACAAAACTGAGCAACTGGAGGACTAGTGCCATGTTTACAGTAGGTGTGTGCATGTGAACACCTTCACATTGTTGAAAGCCAAATAAATGCAAGGCATTACCTAACTAAACTTGAGGCAGCACAATCAAGACCTGTGCTAAAGTATATTTCAAGTAGCTTTAGCATAATTGCTGCACGATTCGGAGCCATGCTGCATAATGCCCATTAGTTTCCATAGCTTAGAGCAGGGCTCCCCAAACAGTGATCTGTCGGCCACCTGATCTTCAGGTGGTCCTTGGTGCCTTGTGCTTGGAGACGGGAGATGTCACATCCATCACGCTTAATAGTCATATTGATTTTAATTTCTTTTATATTTTGCTTACATTTCTCGATTCTATGGAGTACAATATGTAAGAAATAAAAGATGTAATAACAATGCAATTTTTAAAAAATAACAGTAACAGGAGGTTCTCAGGCAAAGAGAGTCCTTTCATGCAATTGGCAGCATAGCATTGGTTGCTGGTGCCTAGGGCGGGCACATGTGCACTGGGTGGGGGGGGGCATCAGCCCAGCCCTTGATGCTGTCAGAGAGACCCCATCCTTGCCTCCACTGGTGCAAAGTGGGGCTGTGCTGCTGTGGTGGGAGCCAAGTTAGCTGATGTGGTCCTTAGTGGGTGGAGAGGAGCACTGGGCTGGGATACGTTGTGCTGGGGGCACCTGCCTGGGGGGGCTTTTGGTTCATGCCCCCTCAAAAATTGTGTGCCCGGGGCCACTGCACCCTGGCACCCCCTCACACACACTACGCCCCTGTGTGCAGTACTTTTCTGTCCATGGAATAAGGCCAGCCACTTTATATGTGCTGATTGTGATGGAACATATACCGGTATATTTGCTTGTAGCCCAGGGCTGTTTGCTCCAGGTCCCAGGACATAGCGCGGCATCCAACTAAATCATTGTGCATGCGTAATGGCTTCTGTGAGCACAATGGAACTTCTCCTTCCCTCTCATATCCCTGTCTCCAAATCTGTGCCAGAGGGTTAGGGAAAAACCCTAGAGGGCATTTGGGTGGTGCGGGGGTGGGTGGGGGAGGGAGAGAGTGGGAGGGGATGTTATGTTGCGATTGCAAAAGCATTCAGCACGTGCGATGGTTTAGCTGAAAACAACCCATAGGCCACATTAACACCATGCATTTCTAGCAGTATCATGCTTTCTCCAAAGAATTCTGGGAGCTATAGTTTGTTAGGGGTGCTGAGAGTTGTTAGTAGACCCCTATTGCCCCCGTAATCTTATTACATAGTGGCTTAACAATCAGTCCCTTTTCACAGGGAACTCTGGTACGTACAGTAATTATAGTTCTGGGAGGAGAATAGGGGCCTCCTAACAATTCTCAGCACCATCATCAAACTACAGCTCCCAGAACTCTTTGGAGAAAGCCATGGCTGTTTAAAGTGGCATGATAGCACTTTAAATGTATGGTGTGAATGTGGTCATAGTCTGAAGGTATGCAATTATCTTGCTTCTGAATCAAAGGGCTTTACGCTGTGAGTAAAATGCCTTGCCTTCCATGGAGGAAAGGTAGGATGAAAATACAATAAATCATATCTGGTGCATTGTAACTCTTTGGCATTTTCTGCTTATTTCTCCTTGTCATCATTTGTAAGGATGCGTAATCCTTAATTCTCAAACCCCTTACGTTGATTCAAGGTGAATAATCTTAACTCCGGTTCTTGTCTGAAGCTGTCTTCTAGTCTAGTACACTAGTTATTTCTCAGTTTTTTGTTTTCTAAACCAGCCGTGTAACAAATAGAACGCATTTCACTGTTCAGTGAATTGACATCTGCAACAGGATGCTATTCCCCCCCTTGTCTTAATTTGTTGTTGTTTTTAATTGGTTCCCCCGCCCTTTGGTTTGAATTGCATTTTTAATTGGGTTACTTCATGCAGAGTTTTCTTTTTTGAAAGCAACAACAGCGATATTGCATTGTGTTTCCAATTTCTGCTCCTGGCAGATCAGCTTCCATCTCAGAGTCTTTCCTACTTAAAGCATTTGCAGAATTCTGTTGCACCTCTCCTTCGTACCAGCAGCTGGGCAGGTGGCCTGAGGATTTGGCAGTGTTGGCGACTGTGTGCAGAATTTTAAGTTTTGGAAACCAGTCTGTAGGAAAGACAAGGAAGGTCAAAATCTCTGGGTGCACTACCCATGCTGCTACCTCCCAGCCCCCCCAAAAGCAGGGGTGTTATGTACTGAACTGATTGGCCTACAGGAGCAGCCAATCAGGCTCCTGTATGAAGTGAAGCAGCAACCGGATTGGCCTACAGGAGCAGCCAATCAGGATTCCGGATGAAGTGAATCAGCAACCTGATTGGCCTGCAGAAGCAGCCAATCAGGCTCCTGGATGGAGTGAATCCGCAACCTAATTGGCCTACAGGAGCAGCCCGTAATTAACCAATCAGGCAGGGCCCATTGTGTACATATAGCAGACGTTTTGGGGGGAAGTTTTCAGTCTCTGTTCACTGTTTTACAAGCTGCAATAAAGATCATGAAGCCACTACAGGACTCCGAGTATATTTCAAGGGGGGAAAGGGGAGAAGAAAAGAGCAAATCAGCTTACCGGTAATCTGACTAGCCTGTTATCAGTTAGTTAGACAAAACAGACTGTGCTAAGTAGAATCTAGGGAGACCTGTATTTTAGATGAAGATGACTCTGGTATACACATGCTATTATATGCATTAGTGACCTCTACTGGAGAAGGACAGAGCAGAGTGTGCCTTAGCACAGTGTTTTTCACCCTCTTCTGGGCAACGGAACACCTGTCTTAGGAAAAAAATCTCGCGGCACAGCACCCACAGCGCGCGGCTTTTTCTCCATGGGGGGGGGCCGGCACAGTTTTTTTTCGGGCCTCCGAGGCCCAGCGCGGCTTTTTCCCGCGCTGGGGAGGCCCGGCGGGGCTTTTCCCCGCGTCGGAGAGGCCCGGCGGAGCTTCTGCTCACGCCGGGAGGACCCCGGCACAACTTTTTTTTCCGGGCCTCCGAGGCCCAGCGCGGCTTCTTCCCGCGCTGGGGAGGCCCGGCGGGGCTTTTCCCCGCGTCGGAGAGGCCCGGCGGAGCTTCTGCTCACGCCGGGAGGACCCCGGCACAACTTTTTTTTCCGGGCCTCCGAGGCCCAGCGCGGCTTCTTCCCGCGCTGGGGAGGCCCGGCGGGGCTTTTCCCTGCGTCGGAGAGGCCCGGCGGAGCTTCTGCTCACGCCGGGAGGACCCCGGCACAACTTTTTTTTCCGGGCCTCCGAGGCCCAGCGCGGCTTCTTCCCGCGCTGGGGAGGCCCGGCGGGGCTTTTCCCTGCGTCGGAGAGGCCCGGCGGAGCTTCTGCTCACGCCGGGAGGACCCCGGCACAACTTTTTTTTCCGGGCCTCCGAGGCCCAGCGCGGCTTCTTCCCGCGCTGGGGAGGCCCGGCGGGGCTTTTCCCCGTGTCGGAGAGGCCCGGCGGAGCTTCTGCTCACGCCAGGAGGACCCCGGCACAACTTTTTTTTCCGGGCCTCCGAGGCCCAGCGCGGCTTCTTCCCGCGCTGGGGAGGCCCGGCGGGGCTTTTCCCCGCGTCGGAGAGGCCCGGCGGAGCTTCTGCTCACGCCAGGAGGACCCCGGCACAACTTTTTTTTCCGGGCCTCCGAGGCCCAGCGCGGCTTCTTCCCGCGCTGGGGAGGCCCGGCGGGGCTTTTCCCCGCGTCGGAGAGGCCCGGCGGAGCTTCTGCTCACGCCGGGAGGACCCCGGCACAACTTTTTTTTCCGGGCCTCCGAGGCCCAGCGCGGCTTCTTCCCGCGCTGGGGAGGCCCGGCGGGGCTTTTCCCCGCGTCGGAGAGGCCCGGCGGAGCTTCGGCTTTCCCCCGCGGCACAGCAGCCGGTGTCTCGCGGCACACTACTGTGCCGCGGAACACCGGTTGGGAAACGCTGCCTTAGCAAGTGTGTTGTGTTTAGCTTGGTGATAGCTTTTGCTAGCACATGGCTGCCACCGCCTAATTGGACAGATTGAGCACTTCAGTGGTCTGGGCTGGAGAGGGAGATGGGACTGCCTACAATAGCTGCACAGCGGTTGGAGCAAATGTAAGATTCCTTCTAATCCCAGCACACTCCTATGCAACAAAATTAATGTAACAAGGATTTAGGAAGGAAATTCTATAGATGCAAGAAGTACAGGGCTGAACAGCTGGGAACAGCTCCTGAATGCCTTAGGTTGTCTCTTAACTGTGACCTTGTATAGGATTGGTCTAGACTAGGGGTAGCCAACATGGTGCCTCCCAGATGTTGCTGGACTCCCAACTTTACATGAGCTCCAGCCGGCATGGCCAATACAGTCGTACCTTGGTTTTTGAACAGCTTAGTTCTTGAATGTTTTGGCTCCCGAATGCCGCAAGCCCGGAGGTGATTGTTCCGGTTTGCGAACTATTTTTGGAAGCCGAACATCCGATGAGGTTTCCATGGCTTCCGATTGGCTGCAGGAGCTTCCTACAGCCAATCAGAAGCCGCGCTTTGGTTTCCAAACATTTTGGAAGTCAAACAGACTTCCGAAACGGATTCCGTTCGACTTCCAAGGTACGACTGTAGCAAGGGATGATGGCAGTTAATAGTCTGACTACATCTGGCTGGGGAAGCCTTTTAGACCACCCCCCTCCTCAAATACACAACAAAAAACTATAATACAGCACATTAGTGAGCAGTTTCAAGCTGTTGTGATGACCCTACATATAGAACATCATATAAAACTCTTTGAAAGCTATTCGTCCCTGCAGTCTTTTAACTATAGGGAAATAAATATTTAAGGATAAATATTATGGCACACCATAGCATTGCTAAGCGTGAACCTCTTGGGTCAGAGATTTTGTTGGATCATAACATTTATGTCTAGACATTTCAGCAATGTGACACCCTAGACAGCCCATAGTGGGAAAGCGGAGAAACCTCGTGACATCCCTCCAGTCTTCTTCCAACATGTAGTCCACACAAATATAAACTTCAATAGTGCTTTGGCACAGAATCACTTGTTTGCTCTTGGGAAAACAGATGTATGTGGGGACACCAACCCATAAAGTGCCGTTCAGAATTGGTAAACATCGTAAAAATATAAAACAGAAAATAAAAGTGGAAATCCTAGTTAAACATTATTTAAAGTATGGGTGCAGGGCATGAGATAGGAGATTCTGTTTTGCTGAGCAAGTTGTTCCTGTAAAGAAGGAATATATTTAGAAATAAACTCCTCTACATGGATTACGAGGCTTCATACTATAGAAGGCTTAACTACAAAGCATAATATATGTTTCTGTTAAGATAAGAGTATGAGTTTCCTTCGCAAACATGATAGTAATACGTTCCTTCACAATGGGGTCACCTTAGCAATTAGGGGTGCTGCATTTTTGGGGTACTTGTACTGCTTTTGATTACAGTGCAGCGGCTGTCAGTCAAGTCATAGCATGATAAATGTGAGATTTGTGGAGTGGTATGCGAGTTATAACAGAATACAAACTTACCAAATTATCAGCCTGTTATTTTGAAAAACTGGAACAAGGCCCTTTGAAGTTAGTTAGGGTTAGCTGTTTTAGGAAATAGCGGGTTATATTTATATCTGTGTATGAAACAAAATGTGAACCAATTTTTATTCTGCTTTGATATGCTGCATCAGAAAAATTTGTCATAAGCAGTTTTTATCAAGAAGCGCTACACAAGTTTTGAGTTTTATTGTACTGTGTGTGAATAAATACAGGGGAGATGAATCGGTGTTTATTTTTATATGCCTTTGAGGCTTATCTGATTCTCTGCAGTTTATTGCAATGTGTGTTGAATATTGCTTACACGTTGAGCATTTAAACAGTATATATTGTGAAAATTATGGTTCGAGACTGAAGTATTGGTTCCTGACAGCTTATTAGGTGTTACACACTTCCTAGAATTTGTGTAATTTTGTATGCTTTTACAACCCCCCCCCCCGATAAAGAGTTTCGTCAAATTGTGTTGGGACCACATCTAATTGCACAGTTATTTTTGTTTTGTCTTTAACTGTGTACCCATGTTTCAGTTACAGGTAGATAGCCGTGTTGGTCTGTCATAGTCAAAACAAAATTCTCCTTCCAGTAGCACCTTAGAGACCAACTAAGTTTGTTCTTGGTATGAGCTTTCGTGTGCATGCACACTTCTTCAGATACACTGAAACAGAAGTCACCAGACCCTTATATATAGTGAGAAGGTGGGGAGGGGTATTACTCAGAGGGGTGGTGGGAATGGGTAATAGGCTGATAGCTGTGGTAAACCTGTTGACGACTGTTAACGACTGCAATTAGTCTTACAGGAAAAAGCAAGGGGTGAGAAGGTTAAAAAACCCTGCCAGGTTTGCAGGGAGCTTACAAGTAGATAAAAATAAATGTAAAATATCCCCAGTAACTCAATAGACATATAGAAACAGCAAGCCCAGATAGAATGAATGTAAAATGAAGGGATATATTCCCTTTGTGCTGTTACACTACCTAAACGCTTTATTTGGGCTGGAGGTCACCAGCCAGCTGCCTCTCATTGTCACCTGACATTATGATTCGGTGACTTATTAGGGTGTCAGGATCCACCCGAGCCTGTTTTAAACTGAGTAGGACTTAGCACGCAGTTTGTAGAAAGCGAGAGTGCAGCTGGGGCAATGAGCCGTTCTGTGTCCTGCCATTCCACGCTGGAGCAGTCGAGCCCTGCTGTGCTCTTGAGATTGCTTTGGCAGACTGCCTTTGATGCAGCGAGCCTTAGCAGAACCTGCCAAAGGCATTTCTGCATGAAACCGTGCCACTTCTCCCCTTAGGTTTTGGAGAGAAAGTGCTTGTTTTCTTTGGTTGCAGCTCGGTGATTCACAGGGTGGTGAGGGAGTTACTTATCACACATCCTTGTTCTCCTGCTCTTAAGCCCAGGGACTTTCAGAATAGTTGACATTTTTATTGGTAAAGCCAAAGGGACCCCTGACCATTAGGTCCAGTCGTGGACGACTCTGGGGTTGCGGCGCTCATATCGCTTTACTGGCCGAGGGAGCCAGCGTACAGCTTCCGGGTCATGTGGCCAGCATGACTAAGTCACTTCTGGTGAACCAGAGCAGTGCACGGAAATGCCATTTACCTTCCTGCCGGAGTGGTACCTATTTATCTACTTGCACTTTGTGCTTTTGAACTGCTAGGTTGGCAGGAGCAGGGACCGAACAACGGGAGCTCACCCCGTCGCGGGGATTTGAACCGCCGACCTTCTGATCGGCAACCCCTAGGCTCTGTGGTTTAACCCACAGCGCCACCCGCGTCCCTTTTGACATTTTTATAAACATCAACTAATAGCAACAGCAGTGTGGCATAGTGTCAGAGCAAAATTGTAAGGAGAGCAAAAAGTTGGTCAGGCCTGGGTGGAAGAAGGAGGACTTCGCTGGCTGGCCCTGGAACAAAACTGGGGGTGGTACCTAGCAAGGCTCTTTGGGGGAAATGTTCCACAGCTGGCACACCACAGCAGAAAAAGGCCCTTTCTCCTGCCACCACCCACTTCAGAAAGTGTTGGGGAGAGCTTATAAAACTTCAGCAGGTTCTTGTGGGTAAACTTCAGCTGTCGACATGAGGGAGAGCAGGACTCCTCTTTCAGGTATCTGGAAACATTGTTGGTAGCCTTGTTTTTAAATCTATCCAGCTTTCTGCTTAAAAGCTTTTGAGGCAACTGACAACAACAAAAACAAATGAAATTGATACCTCCACCTTTAAAACAACATTTAAACCCAAAAAAACCATGCATGCCGCCTTGGTCTCCTTTGGCAGAATTAAAGCAGCATGAGCGTATAGTTTTAGTGTGTTTCTTATGCTGGTTCAGGTATGTTCCCTCTCTGGCATGGCTGCGAGGAGATCGGAGACCTTTGCCACCAATTTCAATTAACTACAGTTTAGTGTTATGCCTGGATCCTAAACTGTGGTTTATCATAACTATGGTTAGTTCAGACAAGCCATAATCAACTAGTCATAGTTAAGGCAAACCATTGCTTGTGTGAGTTTAGAAATAATGCTGAGCTATGTTTGAAGTTGTTTTAAGGCTTTGGTGTTGTTGTTAAATAAGGTTTTTTGAGGGGGGGCACTATTGGCACTCTCACTTTAAAATTCTTTAAATTGGCTGGCCCCCTGAAAATCTACAAATACCCCCCCCCCAAAAAAAATAGACAGAAGACACATGGTCCTGTGGAAGTGGACCTGTTCCTTTCCATTCCTTCTCCCACCTCCCTTTCCCATTTTTCTTTTCACAAGTTCAAACTAAACATTCTGTAGTTATTGAACATGCCCCTTCCTCATTGGACTTTAAAATAATAATAATTATGATTTAATCTTTTAAATTATTCTTTTGAACCTCAGGTGTGTTTTTCTAAACATTTTTTAACGCTTCTGCAAACCTTGGAGTTGCCTTTAGCATGTTGATATTCCCCTCTTGGTAGTCCTGTTTTGGCTACAATATTCGCAGGCTGCTATTGAAGGAACAGGATGGAGCAGGACCAATTGGAAAGGGTTGCAATCCTAGTTGGTGTGTCACTGTTATTAGTCTACGCCAACTCTCCCCCTCTTCACCTTATGACAGCTGATCTGTGCCCATGCGATAAGCAGATCTTACTTGCTTTCTGTTTAATGTACTACAAAGTATGCAGCAAAAGTAATAGTCATCCGAGTATGTGAAAATACGGCTTCCTCCTAATGAAGTTGGAAGCAACTACGTAATGAAGCCTTGCAGCATCTCTTTGAAGTACATAGCATTGTTATTGTTTTTCTTTTACAGATGGGGAACCTGAGGCACAGAGAGTCTAATAATCTTGTCCAAAGTTTCCCACTAGCTCAGCTGGAAGGAGAAATCAGGAGTCCTGCAGCTGCTCGACACCACTGCATTGCATAGTGTGCAAGGAGGGGTAAGCAGAGCATTGCTGGTAGTTACTGGAATGAATGGACTTCTTTCCTATGACAACTGCATTGATGCCATCTGGATATGCTTTATTAAATGTCTGCCTGCCTGCCTGCTGCATATGGATGATGTCTACTAGGGTGTTGGCAGGAAAACCTCACAGAGAGAAAGGTTTCACTATGGCTCTTTGAGTAGGAATTGGTAGGAATAGACAGGGAGACTCAATAGGCTACCTAGATATATGTAGACATTGACTGCTTACTATTTTCACCCCTTCCCTCAGTCAACCATGCAGGCCAAAGTATAAGAAAAGCTGCGATTCTCTGCTTAAAACCACCATATTAAAACCACCCTTGTTCCAGAGGCCAGGCCAAGTGATGACTGATAGGACCGCAGCTATGTAGAGTTTTAGAGCCTTATCAGGATGTAAACATTCCTGCTTACAATACAAAGAAATCCTTTATGCAGTCTTTGCAGCTAATTGCACGGTGGCCTCAGAGGGAATGGTTGAAGAAGAGGTTGTCATCATAGCTGATACTTTAAAATGTGCTACACAGACAGTGGTTATTGGGTAGCAGCCTATAGGCTATCAAGGGCTACTAGCCAGGATGGCTATTTTCCACGTCCACTGTCAGAGGCAGGATGCCCCAGAATCCTAACGCATAGAGAGCTGATGCTCTCAGGTACTGCTTTTGGGCTTCTCGTGAGCATCTGGTGAGCCACTGTGAGAACAGAATGCTGGATAAGATGGGTCATTGGCCTGATCCAGTGGGTTCTCCTCATGGTCTTACAACAATAATGGAATCTGGCATTTTGAGCTCTGCTCTGGTAAACTTATGCAGTGTGGCAGAACTTCTCAATCCAGGTCAGAATCTGGTAGGTGCAAATTCCATAAGCATCCCACTTTCCCCTTCTCTCATTTTTTTGTGGCACACTGAGAGCAGTTCCCACAAGCTTTTCAGCATGGCAGGATATGAGTTATCACAATGCAACTGGCTGTTTGGGCAAGCAGTTACCTATCCTTTTGTCTTTTATCCAGATTTGTGACTTAACCCATGCGAAACTGTTCTACCTGTGGCGAGATTCATGTTCTGTCTCCACTTCTGGAGCCTCTCCAGGAATGTTTTAAACAAAAGAAGAAACAGGAAACAGAGATTCATTTGTGATTCCTGTCCCTTCTGCCTCCCTCCCTCCCTCTTAAGCACATTTCTACAAAGGGGTGCTTCTCCTTGCGTCCAGATGCAACCCCCAAAAAGCCATCAAACGGCAAGACTTATTGAAAGGTTTATGTGAATTCAACCTCAGCTGGAATGTGTACGGTGCTAAGGGCCGGAGCTTAGTGGTAGAACATTTGACTTGCATGCAGAAGGTTGTAGGTTCAGTCCCTGGCATTTCCCAGTAGGACTGGGAGAATGACTCCTGCCTGAAACCCTGGAGAGCTGCTGCCAGTCAGTGTAGGAAATGCTGAGCTAGATTGACCAATGGTTCTGACTCAGTATAAGGCAGATTCCTAAAGCAACACTCAACTGCCCATTTCATTTATTTACTGTATTTTAGTGCCCGCCCAATTCATTTGCATTTTTCTTTGTTTATTTCTCCACAGACAAAAAAAATGGGATTGTAGATTCCCAGCCCATGGAGGTGATGCTGTCTTGGTTTGGGAAGGAGAGGACTGTAAGTAAGTAAAGTTTTAAAGTTGCATTATATGGTAGCTCGATGATGATTAGGAAGCATGGAGACGTGTGAAATGGACAGCAATATATTTTTCTCTCCCAATTTTATTTCTCTCTACAATGGGCCTGTGGTGTGCTTTGGAAGCAGATCACAACTCACCTCTGTGTCATATATTTCGCTGTACTGAGGGGATAACCAAGTGTCTCTCCATTGCAAATATAGCCAGGTTTCTTGAAGCCAGTTGGGACCCTGTTTGGAATTAACATGCACTAAGTGGGAACCGCAAGAAAAGTGTCCTACATTTATAGGACATGACTCCCCACCCCCTAAAGAATTCTGGGAACTGTAGTTTGTTAAGGGTGCTGGGATTTGTAAGTCTGTAAGTGGTAAACAACAGTTCCCAGGATTCTTTGGGGGAAGCAATCTGTTTTAAACATGCCCTATATGTATGGTGCATACTGTATATGGCTCCTGTTCAGGATTCCATTCAACTCCATTCCAATGCCCTCCCCAACAACCAGCCCTCATGGGGTTGTTTTGGGTCCCCCCCTTTAAGAGTCCCCCCCTGCAAGCCTTGGGGTTTTCACCAAGAGTGCTCATACCTTCCACTTGGTTGGTAGGTGGTGCTGTTTTCACTGCCTACATAGGCTGCCTACATAGAGGCTTCACATACTGTGGCAAATATTAGTGGGGATGGGGATTCCCACTGCCCACTCTTGGAAGCTGCTATTTGTCAAAATTAAAAGAGACCCAGGAGATCAAATCTCATATCTCAGCTGTCTTACAGAGTTTATCCCTTACTGTGCCCATTTTACAGATTGAAGGATTGAGGCTGGAAGAGGAAAGAGCAGCTTGTTTAAGGCTATGTAGTGAGTTCATAGCAGAAGTGATTTCTAAACCAGGAACTTCCTAACAGCTTGGTCTCTTCTCTTCTTTATTGTACCAGGTTTTTTTTAAGTAGTCAGTGATTATTCAGGTATCTTCACATCCCTAAGTTCACGTCATTGGATTTTCAAAACAGATTAAACTGCATTTTAGAGTACTTTTAAAAGTATATGTCTGATACTCCTGTTAAAGATTAGATAGGCACCATCTCAGTTGTTTTTTTCAGCACCTAATGAAAAAACCTCTTCCTCTTTCAACAAGCATTTTAAAGTAGAGATCATTCCCAGAATGTATTGGCATTGTTTTAAAATGTTTTGATTGTTTTATCACCTGTGTGTTTGCCACCCTGGGCTCGTTTGGGAGGAAGGGTGGGATATAAATAAATAAAACATTATTAGCATGTGTTGCAAGAAAAAAATGTTTGTGGAATGTCCTGGGTTTAAATGTAAGAATATTAGAACTTTATTCACAACTTACACTTGCAAACAAAGGTTTTGTGCTTAGAAATAGGAAGCCTTGAAGCTCTGACCTCTTGATGCAGACATAGCCATGGTCATGAGACTGGAAGCTTGTTGCAGACTCATGCAACAATGGTTAGGAAATAGGGAGCTTGCTGCTGGAGTTAGTGTATTTATGGTGATGCTACACTATCTACAGCAATACAGTGGTACCTTGGGTTATGAACTTAATTCGTTCTGGAGGTCCGTTCTTAACCCGAAACTGTTCTTAACCTGAGGCACGCTTTCGCTAATGGGGCCTCCTGCTTCTGCCGCGCTGCTAGCACGCGATTTCCGTTCTCATCCTGGGGCAAAGTTCTCAACCCGAGGTACTACTTCCAGGTTAGCGGAGTTTGTAACCCAAAGCGTTTGTAACCCTGTATTTAGGATTGTTGGCTTTTAAACCAGTGGTTGAAACCAGAGTTCAAAGCTGCTGGCTTGCACTAACCATGGCTAGTGCCCATTCAGGAAATTCCGCACCATAATTAACACTAACAAGAGAAGGGAAGGTGGAATTAGCATAGGTAAAAGAATGGATATCTGTGTGAGTCTGGTTTACGCTCCCAATCTCCTAACTCTGCTTGGGAGATTATTCGTGTTTACATCTGTACTAGCGTTGTATTTGGTCTCCAATAACAAGAGCTTCCAACATGTGATTGTTATCACTTCAGAGCTTTTACCACAGAATTAGCATTCCTAGAAAGTGTGTCGTAGCGATGTAGATCCTTGAAACATCCACCTATTCAATGTTGACTTGGAGTATGATAGCTATTGGTTTCTTTATTGCATGGTAATGCTGTTGGAACGATGACCCTTATTAACGATCACTTAATGATTATTTTGTTACCACTTAACACCTTTTAGTTAACATATTGGTAAAAAGTAAACACTCTTTTATTTCTTTGTTTGGTGCATGTTTATGGATGCATTGAAAACACAGAATTTTGTTAGTTATTAGTATTTTACCCCGCCCATGACCCATTTTTTGTCATGCTGTATTATTTATGTGTGTACAATTTTGTAACAAGAAAATAAAAAAAACTAACATTTTTTAATTTTAGTAATGTTATGAATCTTGAACTAGGTGCTGCTGCTTATCCCAAGTATTTTAAGATGCGATCCAAGAATAGGCATATTTAATTTTTCTTCTGCCACATACAAGTGGCACCAATGTAGTTCTTGTTTCCTCCCTGTCCTCTCCTAGTGACTCTTTGATGGCTCTGTGTGAAACATCTGAGCAACGCGGGTGGCCCTGTGGTCTAAACCACAGAGCCTAGGGCTTGCTGATCAGAAGGTCGGCGGTTCGAATCCCCACGACGGAGTGAGCTCCCGTTGCTCGGTCCCTGCTCCTGCCAACCTAGCAGTTCGAAAGCACGTCAAAGTGCAAGTAGATAAATAGGTAAACGGCGTTTCCGTGCGCTGTTCTGGTTTGCCAGAAGCGGCTTAGTCATGCTGGGCACATGACCCGGAAGCTGTACGCCGGCTCCCTCGGCCAATAAAGCAAGGTGAGCGCAGCAACCCCAGAGTCATTCACGACTGGACCTAATGGTCAGGGGTCCCTTTACCTTTAACCTCTGCTGAAGAACTCATATGTTGCATGAGACACGAGAGGGCATCAGAAGAGGGAGGGAAGCAAGCAAGGAAGGATGGAGACTGGTGCTGCCTGCCGCACACTTGACCATCATTCAAGGACCCCAGGGTGCCAAGGCACTGGTTGAAAACTATTGGTGTAGTAGGGCATTATTAGTTGTGGCATTAGCACCTAAACTTACATTTATTGCATAGTTTTAAAGACTTTTTTATTCTGACAGCCCTGTGCAGTTTTTTAATGCTGCTTTTATTGTGCTCAAATCAAATCAAATCAAATCTTTATTACGGTCATAGACCAGCATCTAAAATCTGAAAAGTGCTTTACAGAGCTAAAGGAGATTAAAACGCAGACTGAATATAGCAGTCTAAAAATTTAAAAGGGGCTAAAAATATCCAAGAGGAGGGTCCAGCTTGCATTTTCCCAGCTTCTGCTCGAGGTCTTCATTCCATTCCCGAACAGAAGAGCTGCTACCCACAGCCCAACACCAAGTTCAATACTCTGGGGAGGTCAGGGACTGAACAAGAGATCTTCTACATGCAAAGCCACTGAGCAGTGTCTCCTCCAAAGTAAATGGGGGTGGGGGTGGAGCCAGAACTGTTTGACCTCCACTGTGCTTCGGAGCGTTCTGCAATTATTGTGCTCTTATATTTCTGTACTCCACCCTGATATCAGAGGGAAGTATTTAAAAGCGTTTATAGCACTGCTAGATCAGATATTCTGGGTTTATTCAAGCCAAGCCATTTGCATATGAGAACATGCTCTTTTCTCGAGGGCGTTAGAGCCGGAGGACATTGGTACAGGTGTGGCAGAAGTTGGCTTCGCCATATGAAAAGGTGTTTACAGTGTGAATCAGCAGAATGGCTTTGCCTGGGCTCTTGAGGAGATTTAATTGCTCTGCATGCGTGCACCTTTCTTGGTAATTTGGCGGCAGAGCTTTTCTTGGTTCACATGCTCTGCAATGATACACTGCTTGAAAATCCACCCATTAAAGTAGACACAGCTGTCATCAAAAGCCGTTAGCAGGTATGTGCACACTCATTTTTAATACATTGGACACAGGACAGGAAGTAAAGAGTCTGTCAGCTTAAATAATGCTTCTTGAGAGTGAATAGCAAAGGTTCACACATGTGATAAGGAAACCCACCTACTCCCGCAGTCTCTATGGGCATCTTTTGTCTTGTTGGTTGATGTGGCTTTTCATTCCCCCTTCTATGCTACCTCCAGTCAAGTGGCGCAAGTAGCAAATAAAGATTAGATTAATTTCAGGAGGGCAGTGGGACTCTAGAACTCTCTTCCTAACTCAAGCTTGCTTGCAAATCTATGGAAATATCTTCTAAATTCAGTGCTTTTTGTTAAAGTTCTTAGATAACAGATGCTGTTTACTAGAAGGTGCTGAATACACCTTTGGGTTGTTGTTTTTTTTAAAAAAGAAGCTATTATTACAATTTGTAAGTGTCTCAAAAACTCAGTGAAATTACTATTCAAAAAACATAAAGAGCTGTTGCAAATGATTGAAGAAGCTGCACCTGTAGAATTTCTGCCTAGATGTCCCCCCTCCCCTTGTTGAGCTGAACAACCAAGATGTGAGGGTGCATGGAGTCTAATATGTAAGCGAGCGTAACGTTTAAGACTGTTGTCTTGGCTGTTTATGTGGCATGGGAGTTTGTTCTTTACTTTACCATTTCCATATTTACTGAAGCTCAGCTGGAAATTGTAACCTTCATCTTGAACCAAAGCTGCTGTTGTTTTTTTAAACACATATTTAAAATGACACAAATCCTTAAATGCCAACACTGCTAATGCATGAGCTTTAACAGGGGTTGGACCAGGAGCCAACTGTGTCATTCCAAACTCTCTGTCTTGTCCTTGGGACTTTTCCCCAGGCCCCAGCTCTGACTGACCCTGTTTTGCATCCTCCATAAGTGGGTTTTTGTTTCTGTTTTTGCCTGGCTGGAATGTGTCATTCCAGTCTGATAATGCCTGTTGCTTGCCTGGATGAAAGAAAGGCAGAGAGCACTGTGCGAGTGTAAGCAGAAACTAGCCTACTGTACAAAGATAGTATTTCCACTCATTTTTGCCTCTGCACCACCAGCCAAAGCGACCCGACACTCTGATGACAAAAGGTTCCTCACCCTTGAGTTAGAAGGAAAAACCATTTTAAAGGCCACCCGACTTGGTGTACAGGGGTGAGAGCTCACGGGTTCCTGTGGCTTGCAGTCTTTCAATGTCATGAATTTTTCCTTAAACCTTTGTGGCTTTTTGCTTATGGCCACCCCTGCTGCTGACAAATCGCAAGGGACAGGTTTCAGAGCTTCCTTTATTTAACCACACCAGTTAATCAGTTAAAGTTTTCAGCCTTTGGCTTACAACATCCCCAGATCCCTGGTCAGATAACTGCCTGTATTAGCATATCTTTGTAGCCATTGGTATCCGAAAGCAGCCTTTACAGTGCTGCTATGAGTGTGTTGTGTGTGTGCGTCCCTCGGCTGTGAAATTTTCCCCAGTTGCTGACTCCCTGTGGAAAGGCTGCAGCTGTAAACAAGGTAACGATGATAAACACAAGGAGGGGGTATCCAGCAAGCAGTCAGGCTGCAGGTGTAGCTGGACCGCTGAAAAGATCACCTGCACGCAGATTAGCACAGCTAAGACACCTCAGGTAAGGCAGAAGCCTACTTTTGTGCGATAGTGGCCTTTTGCAGTGTGTGGGAGGTGTCTTGTTAAGGTAGTGATTTGTGCAGAAAACTATGGCAAATACAATACATTTTAGTAGCTGCTTGGGAGTAGGGGAAACTTGTTCGTTTGAGATTACAGTGCTGGTAGTCACCAAGGGTGGCCAGCTTGTGGTGAGAGGAAGGTCACTTTTCTTGTGATGAAGGTCTGGAATCCATGGGAGTATCTTGCCACGCAAGTTGTAACCCTACCCATTGGCAAGCAGTCAGGCTCTGTAATAAAACTTGGTACAACCTGACAGTTGAGGAGTCAGAGTTACAGAGCATGTGTGTAGGGGGCACTGCATGCTAAGCAGTGTATCAGAACGTGTGGGATTTTTTGGTCTTCTTGACAAAACTTTTCTATTCCTTATCCTAAGCAATTTTTTCTCAACCATGCCTAAATTACCATTGGTTACAGTTTTCAGAGACCAAGTAAAAATGCACACGGGAGGGAGCAATGCAGCCCACAGACTACCCTTCTGAAGAGGAAAGTGAATAGAATAGAATATATTTATTGTCATTGTCCCCTTCGGGGACAACAAACTTACCTGCAAGCTGTTGAGATTCTGCTATAGTTTTGTTGATTAGAAGGATCTCACCTTTGGCACTGATCTGATCTGTCATCTTGACCATACAGCATTGCTCTCTTTGGCTGATCCTTCCTTTCTCAAAAATGGGGAATATCTATTTATTTAAAATATTTTAGAACTGCCCTTCATACAAATGGATTCCCTCAGGGTAGTGCACAAGGGGCAATAATAAAACGGCATAACATGCTGTTTAACATGTGTTGCTGGAAAAGTGGTTGCAATCTGCTCAACAGGAGCCTGCATGTTTGCACTAACATTGTGTGCAAACTGAGAAGGTGTGTATGTGTGTGCCTATGGGAACATTACTTAAATACCGGTACTCCCAGCCTTATTGTGGATTACATTTCAGATAAGCATAAAGGACGGAGGGATTACCACTTCACGCAATTCACAGTTAACCTGCAACATTAATAGCTTAAAGAGGCTATGGTAGCCAATCACTAGCATGAATTAGATATATTTGTGGAAGGTATATTTATCATTGTTTATAGCCATAATAGCTAGAAATGCAATATCCCTGTGTTCAGAGGGCAATAACCTGCATATTACCTGATTATATTATAATATTACCTTATTAATAGGACCCTGATGCATGTGTCAAAATTTGCTACATGCTATATCTGAAGCACATTTTAAACCAGCTCACCTCTTTCATGGATTCTCCCATGTAATTATCATCAACTGTAGTTTTGTAGGAGTGCTTAGACACTTTTTGGGAGTCACAGAATAATTACCTACAGTATTTTAGTTTTGTAGAATATTTGTACTTTACATTGATTACGGTACCATACAGATTTATTATTATTCACAGGGTATTACAACATTTAGGGCTAAACTAGATATGAAGCCATTTATACAATTAGCAATTTATTATTATTATTTTTTATTTTTTAAGTGAATAGCAAGCACAAAGGACCTGGGCTTGCTGGGGAGTTTAACCCTTTTCCCCAGTTGTAGCCTGGATCAGGCCAGTCACAACTGCTATTTCCTTTTTTTCTTTTAAATTAGCCATTGTCTTCTGTTATATTCAGTTGGAAGCCGCCCAGAGTGGCTGAGACAGCCCAGTCAGATGGGTGGGGGAGAAGTCATAAATAATAATAATTACTATTATTAAATCACTATTATTATTGGGAGCTGCCATAGGGAACTGACGGGTTCTGAGGGGATTCTGAGGAGACTGGACAGAGAACAGACTGGGGAGATTGCAGGACAGGGGGGAGAAGGAGCTGTCCAGAGAATATCATGGTGGGGAGGGTATCATCATCATCATTTTATTTGTATGCCACCTTTCCATAGTTGAAACTATGTTGAAAGCGGCTTACAACACGACAAGATTTACATAACTACAAACATAACAGACGTCAAACAATAAATAAAACACATCAAAAAGTACACAACCAGATGGAAACAATTTCCACGTAAATCATAAGCTCTAAAACTAAAGATACAACAACAATAATAACAACAAGCCGTAAACAGTACTCCAGCCCAAGAATCTGTTCAACAGCCTCAGCTTTTGTAGCTGGAGTCAGTCAGCACTCCACTCTCCCAGGCCAGATGGGAAAAGGCCAGCAAGGCAGGGTGCAGGTCTTCCAGGGCTCACAGCCAACACAGATAAAAAATCAAAACAACACAGGTAAAAACTGAAAACAATTTAAAAGAGGAGCCCTCTCTGCTGAGCAGCAGCCGCAGTCCTTGTGAAGCCTGTCAGGCCCTGCCCCAAGCCAGGTGGAGAGAGGCAAGGGCAGGGCCCTTCAGGCCCTCAGCAGGCAGCCCTCCATGGGCGGCTTCCCTCACACAGCTGTGCCCATTCAGTACCCTGCCAGGGTATATGGCTGAGCCGAAGCTCACACCAGCATGTATCCCAGGACTGTGTAGCCCAGTGGTGGCCAAACTTGGCCCTCCAGCTGTTTTGGGACTACAACTCCCATCATCCCTGTCTAACAGGACCAGTGGTCAGGGATGATGGGAATTGTAGTCCCAAAACAGCTGGAGGGCCACGTTTGGCCACCACTGGTGTAGCCGGAGACAGGTCTGACAGACTCTGAATGTTCCCTTGTGTCTAACTTGGCTATTAGATTGCATTTCCTGTTTGCTTGGGGTTGTTGTTGTTCAGTCGTTCAGTCGTGTCTGACTCTTCATGACCCCACGGACCAGAGCACGCCAGGCACGCCTCTCCTTCACTGCCTCTCGCAGTTTGGCCAAACTCATGTTAGTAGCTTCGAGAACACTGTCCAACCATCTCATCCTCTGCCGTCCCCTTCTCCTTGTGCCCTCAACCTTTCCCAACATCAGGGTCTTTTCTAGGGAGTCTTCTCTTCTCATGAGGTGGCCAAAGTACTGGAGCCTCAACTTCAGGATCTGTCCTTCTAATGCTTGGGGTTAGTCCATATTTTAATTTGTTTGTTTGTTTTTTTAATTTCTATACCGCTTTATATTTTTAATAAAAACCTCAAAGCGGTTTACAGCATATTAAAATCAATAAAACATTAGCCAGGCGATGTTCCTCCGGCCTCATGAGGAGCCTCCTCAGTGGGGCTGGGTGAGTGTGTGTGGGCCCTGCCCCCTAGGCCAGGCGGAAAGGGCCTTGCGGGGAGCGGCCTCCACGCCTCACAGCCATTAATTGTGCCTTTAATTCCATTGTTCTCATATTAAGTATAGTTTCACACACGCAAACACGAATGGCCAGTGGTGTGCCTGGGGGGGGGGGAATCCATATTGGGACGCTAGTGCTAGGGTAGGGTGGGGCTTTATTTAAATGCCCCTCCCCATATAGTGGTTGAAACAGATTGAACCTTTTTATTTTTTTGCAATGCAGATTGCAGTAATGGGCCCCCAACCCCTGTATAGAAGGGGCCTGATATGGACTGAGGACTTCATGCTGGCAGCTTGTAAAAAGACCCAGTTACGTTCATTGCATAGCTTGAAAAGGACTTTAAATTATATACCTACCTGAGTTGTTCCTCTTGCTTTGTCTCCTCTTTTCTCCTAACTGTTAAATGAGTCCTAGATTTGTTCCCCCACTTCTCTGTAAAGCCGTCCATTAGTCTCTCTCTCTCCCCTCCCCCCCCCCCGCACCTCCTTTCTGGAATCATGGAGGCTGATGGGCCAGGAGGCACTGTGTATTCTTTGGGAGAAGAGGTGCTGGCATTCTCCCTCCACTCCATCTCACTGTAGTTTGAATTCAGATCCCATGGTTCCCTCCACCCAAAAAAAAACCCCAAGGAGAGCAACAAATAAATGTCACCACGTCTCATTCTGCCCTCGCTTGCACCCTTAAGGAAGCAAGATGGCAATATAGAATTAAAGTGTCCGCCACTTTATGTTTGTTTTCATTTGTTAAAAGTTAATAAAAAATTTGGGGGGCGGAATAAAAAAATTAAGTGTCCGCTACTTCATAAAAAAATGCAAAGATGTTAATTTTTTTGTTCTTTGAATTTGGCTCGTCTTGACATTGTAGGAAGGGATGGTGACTTCATCCAAACAAACTTGCCTAATGGAGGTCTGGTTCTGACTTGCAGCTTAAATGGTGGTGTTGGTGAAGTGTGTGTGTGTGTGTGTGTGTGTTTTAAATAAACAGATAAATTAAAAAAAGCCTAATTAATCAAACAGGAGCTGCCACCTTGACATTCCGCTGTTATAATTTAGAATCCGAGGGATAACATTTGAAAGAATGGAAGAGACAGAAGAAAATCACAGTGCTCTAGAGGTAAGAAGTTGCACATTTTTCCAGGAGGTAATTTGTGTTCAAGATAGGTGGTTCAGCACAATTTTGCACATGGGTGTGGCTTATATGTGTCATTAAAAACTGGCCCAGATTTCTAACCCCAGGAGCTGCACACATGTAATCAAATCCTTATGGACAAATGATATACAGTAGTGACATTGGGCAGTTTGGTGCAGAAAGTTTGAGGAGTGTGCTTGCTCCCCATAATCAACCATTATACAATACCCCTGTGTTGACTGTGCTTGACATATTTCTGAGAGCAAACCTTGCAGCCCTATTTTTTCCCATTAAATCTATGCCAGTTTCCTGCTAAATGAACATTTCCCTTTGAAACCCATCTTTCAGTGTCATTTAGACAACAGATGAATTGGTATTTGCCAGCAAGAGGTTTGTTCTGTTTATCTTCAGAAGTTTTTTCCTCTTTACAACAGTGCTTCCTAGCACTTAAGTAACATGCCTTTTCCTGTTCTTTCAGTGCATGCAATGAATCAGTCAAACTCACCGGGCTGTAAAAATGAACTGCGGTCATGAGTTGATTGATATCTCTCTAGATATTTATAATTATTATGAAGTAAACATGTTCTGTGAAAGGGTTTTAGATATATTTTCTGCCACTCCTAGCTACGACTCAGTCTCATGGAAAATGCTATTTGCAAAGCCTATTTGCTTGATTACACAAATCTCTTTCCCCGAAATCATGTGCTGATGTGACCACAGGTTCAAATAAAGGGAATAATATCCAGTGTATTGTAATGTCTGCTGTTGAAATTACTGCATGACACTCATCCTGACATCTTGCTACTAGAGTTTTGTATTTTTAGAGTGCCCTTTAACAGCTCTCCCACACTTTGTCAGCACGAACCAGTGAGCTTTTTAAATCAGCTGTTTGTAAGCTGTTCGGGAAACAATGTAGGCTGCAGGAACCATGAGATGATATGCATAGGCACACATTTCTTATGCCAGTTTCAGGACCTGCTTGGGATATTTTAAGACATCACAGGATTTTGTTAACCAGCACTCAAGCCGCATGAAGGGTGTTTGCAGTGGTGTGCAACGTTGCGAATTGTCTGACACCTCAGTCACTGTGGACAGAGAAATAAATGTTACCAAGAACTCTGGCCACAAGTTTTAACAAAGCAATAAGTTTACTCGTGAGTAAATTCAAATGGCATATCAATCCTGTTAGGAATTACAGTCTTAAACGAAAATAATAGTTTCACAAAGAAAAGTCTTTTGGAGATTGAAGTTAGGGCTTCTGAGATGTGATGCGAAAACTGGAAACCAGGACAGGGCCTGGTTTTTTGAAAAGAATGTGAATAATATATAATTTCTGTTTCTTTTGAATCTTTGGTGAATGTGGCGTCTTAGATAAGTGGATCAATGTATATTCAAGTTTATATATTATTCACATTCTTTTCAAAAAACGAGCTGAAGAAGGCATCTGCGCCGAAACAGGGCCCTGTCCTAACTTCAATCTCCAAAAGACTTTTCTTTGTGAAACTATTATTTACTCACAAGTAAACTTATTGTTTTGTTAAAACTTGTGACCAGAGTTCTTGGTAACGATTTATTTCACTGTGGACAGAGAATCATGGACAGAAGCAGAAAGTGGACTCCACATCTTCATTGTGTTTCTGGCTTTTAAAAAACCGGCTGCATATTTTGAATGCCAAGTTCCAGCTTCATGATGTTGAACATCCAGTTTACTAGGTTTCATTGGCCTTATCCAGGCATCATTCTTCTTGTACAATGGGGGGGTAGCAGGGGTGTACTTCATGGCCCCACTGCTGACCCTGCTGCCCTCTACTCATTAGAAGGCCAGATACCTGCAGCATGGAAACTTCTGTACCTTGCAGAGTTCCCTGGGTGATTCAGAACCCATATGTTCAAGGTTCAAAACTGGATGGGGATTCTCCAGAAGTGCTGCATTTCCCCCCGTTGCAGACGTTTGCTCTCCAACCAGTGCAGGAAACCTGGGACAGTGCCAGGGATGTGATGGAAGGAACTGAGTGAGCCAGCACGTCCCCTTTCTCCCCTCCTACAATTCTAGTTCAACAAGAGGAAAGGACACTTGCCATAGAGCTGAACTCTCCCATCAAAGTCAACTTCTGCAATGCTGTAGCTGAGTTTGCTAACTTGCAGTCATTAAAATACATGCTAAAAGGTTTTTAAAAAAATTGGGCATGTATAAGAATGAGAATATAATGGCAAAAGGCCCTTTCCCATGCATCTCTGATGGTATGGTAAGTGTTTGCTGATGTGCTCTGTAATCTGTATGCTTGCTCATGTAGCTGTGGTAAGCATGAATGTACTAGAACTGTGGGGAGCAGGGCAAGGACAGCCCCATAGGCTTGTTTAATTTAATAGGCAATCAGATCTGATTTCTTAAGGGAGTGCAATCGAATGAGAATCAACACGTGGTAAGATTTTCACTTGCATCCACACACTGCAATATTTATCCACCCATATGCTGAGATTTACATTTGGGGCTCCTCTCTGGGCACCCCCACAACTGGAAGCAAGGCAGGTGGCAACCAAGGAGAGAGAGTTTTGTTGGTGGTGGCACCAAAGTCTGTGCTTTATCATGTGCCTTGTTGTCTCTGTTGCTGTTTATTAGGTATAATATTTGTATTTTTAAAGACGCTTTTGCAAGCTGCCCTAAGAGTGCTAAGTGGTTGTTGAAGGGTGGGATGTAAATATTGGAAATAAATAAGGGTCCTCTTCATTAGCTGATAATACTACACTTGCGGGACTGTAACAATGAAGTATATGCAGAGGGGCAGGGGAAGAATGCTGTCTTCCTACTCTTTGACAGGCTCTTGCATCTTGGTGATGGGTAGATAACTTAGGTTAGGCTAAAAGCTGGTATCGCTAAATTGTGGAGTTATCACTCAAGGAATTAGTTACTCCCTGCAAAAAAACAAACAAACCTTGCTGTGAAGGTAGTGCCATTAATTTGGAGATGTAAGTGCTCAGAAGTTGGGATAGTTCAAGAAATGTTTTCCTACTCAGTGAATTTGGCTCGTGTGTGTTTCAGATGACACTGCACCCATGCTGAAAGAATGCGTAAGGATGGTGTTTGGGGCCAAAGTGCCTAGCTCTGCATGTTCAGAGCACATTGGAAGGAGCTGTTCATGTTTAACTGTAGTGCTGTGTGGGATGGGGGGACATGACTCTGATTGAGCCAGGATCTGTCCTCAGGTAGAGGAACTCCATGCACTCATACATAGGTATGTGCATAGAGTCTCTTCTAATGCACTTGGAAGCCATGTAGTGGGGGCTGCAACTAGCCAGCATGTTCCCCTCACACAAGTGTTGTGGGGAGGTCACATAACAGCCCCCACAACATTAGTCAGTAATGGATCCCTGTTGGATAATGGATTCCAAATGTGCTGTTAAGAATGAGCTCAGGTTCAGGAGAACAGTTTACTGGAGGAGCAGCCAAACCACATTGGTAAGTATGACGTATTATTATTTGTCATCAGTGAAATTAAGTTTGCTCATTACTGGGCAGTACAGCCCTATAGAATTATTATTTTTAAATGAAACAGGATGTCAGGATGACTTACAGTAAGAGAGAGAGAGAGAGTCCGTAACAAATGTCAAGCTTTAAAATAATTTGAGTCATATAATTATTAGACCAAATGCCGTTTGTGTTGGCTGCTGCCCTGGGTAAATCCACAAGTGACCTAATGACGCACGTTTTATTGCAACATAGTAAAATGTCACAATGCTTGGAACCTTTCCAAGTGCTGGTGAGTAAATCAGAAATGTGAAGTCAGAATGCTCTTCGCAGAGTTCATCATAATTATTTTATCATTGTAACAGGACATAGTTCGATCCCTTAACGGAGCTGGAATAGTTGTTGTTTTTTTGATAGTTTGTCTATTTGCATGTGTTGTACATACTCCTCACCCCACCCCACCCCACCCTGGCACATTTCCAAAAACAAATCTTTCCCTAAGAGATCTTTTTGGGAAGGCTTCCATTCATTTTAAACCTTGAAATGCCTTCTTTCTCAACAATGATAAGAAACATCTGGTTTCATTTGATGTTACTTTTTCAGTCTCGGGGGAGCTGTCTTAGAGACACTGTGGCTTTCAAAATCTTGCGTTGGCTGAGAAAAAACAATCTGTAATCCTACACTTTTTTAGTAGGCAGGTGTAGGTACATCAAACCTGCAATGTAATATGGCCAGGAAAGTAACGCGCCCTTTGTAGATATCAACCTCCACAAGGTAAGGACCTTGCCAGTCAGGCCTGTGGATCAGCAGAGCTTTTCTTGCTGCTGTTACCTTGTTTCTCAGGCTGGGGTGAATCTTTCAGTTCTGAATGTCAAGGATGGAGGTGGTATTAATGTGCGTCAGCTGAGGAAAAGGTGAATTCAGTGCCTGGGATCGTTAGGAAAGGAACTGAAAATAAAACTACCAGTAGAATCATAGAACTGTAGAGTTGGAAAGGACCATGAGGGTCATCTAGTCCAACCCCCTGCAATGCAGGGATCTTTTGCCCAGTCTCGAACCCATGGCCTTGAGATAAGAGTCTCGTGCTTTACCAAGTGAGCTATCCCAGCTGTTACACAAATTTATGGTCTGACCAAAATTGGAATAAAGTGCACGGTTCCTATCACTTCACCTCGAAAAAGGTTATTGTAGAGCTGGAAGTTCCAAAAAAAGGCAACCAAAGTGATCAAGCATGTGGAACAACTCCCCTTTGAGGAAAGATGACAACATTTGGGGCTTTTCAATTTAGAGAGGCAACATGATAAAAGTGCATGGAATTATACATGGTATGGGGGAAATGGATAGAGCAAAAAATGTTCTCACTTGCTCATAGCCTGACATCATGGACATCCAGCGAAGGTGAATGTTGTAAGGTTAAGGACAGGAAAAAGAGTGTAGTGTATTATTCAACTATGGAATTTGTTTCCTCCTATCAGCCCTAGACAGCATGCCCAGAGGTTGAGGATGATGGAAGCTGTAGTTTCCTCAAGAGACAGTGATGGATGGCCACCAACTTTGATGGCCTTAAAAAAGGATTTGGCAAATTCATGGAGGATAATGCTAAGTTCTGCCTCTACTGGTTTTGGGTGTGAGGAATCCAAATCTGCTATTATTTTTGGAATTGGACAACATTTAGCTTGGTAAGCCTACATTTGATGAAGAAGGAAATAAACTTTTTGGGAAACCAGATAATTTTAATTTTACATTTTGAAAATGTCAGGTAATGCTAAATAATAATAATAATAATAATAATAATAATAATAATAATAATAATATAATATATAGTTGCAAGTACCTGGCAGTCATTTTTAGTCACTTCTATGAAATTGTACACACATTTTATTCACCAAGCAAAACTAAATTATATTAATATAGCCAAAATATTTTTTTGAATTCCCAAGTCATGTTACAACTTTTTAAGGGTCCCTCATTTTTGGAATTTGAAAGGTGAAAAATCCAACATGCCCTATTGGGTCATGATGATGATGAAGAAGAAGAAGAAGAAGAAGAGTAAGCTCAATCGGTAGAGCATGAGACGCACTCTCAGGGTTGTGGGTTTGAGCCCCATGTTGGTCAAAAGATTCTTGCATTGCAGGGGGGTTGGACTCTTGTGGTCCTTTACAGTTCTCTGATTATATGCTTGCTGGGGCTGATGGGATTTGTAGTTCAGCAACACCTGGAGGGCCAAAGGTTCCCCACACCTGCTTTATGTATTAAAGGAATGCCTCTGGGCAAGGGGAGCTTCCATTAACTGCCTGAGTCAAAGAAGCATGCAAAGCTGTCCCATCACTGGTCTATCTAGTCCCGTGTATTATCTATTCTGGCTATTAGTGCCTTTCCAGAGCTTGAGGTAGCAAGGCACTTTTCCCATCATCTGCTGCTTTTAATTTAAGGTACCAGGGACTGAACCTGAGATCATTTGCATTCCAGATCTATAGCACTTTCCCACAGCTCCCATGTAACTTGAGAGACTGATCTCTCCATTCCAGCAAAATTTATTTACTTAGCAGTATAACTTCTGAAAGGAAAAGGTAAGCTACCTACATACCTGACACACCCACAGGGCATTATATTTGCATAATTGTAAAATTATATATATATATATATATATATATATATATATATATATATATATATATATATATAAACTGTTTCCTTATTGGATTGAATGGTAAACCTAGTAAAGTGAAGGAAAGAACATGTATTTGCATACAAGTCAAAGGGCAAAATATCTGCTTTTATTGCTTAACCATATCGTTTAAATATTTAACCTGGTACAAGACAATAAAAATATGTTTATTCAGCCCTCGTTGGGTGAGATTGTATGTCTTCATGATGCACTGTGAAAGAGCTTTCGATGGCTTTCAAAATATGTGCTACATATCTTCTCACTTTCTAAAGCTACACCTGCAGAATCCTGTGCCTCTGCTGTTCTGCTATAGTAATTTCCTGTTAAGGCCAGTGGCTTGCGAGTAGACTTTTGAACTGTGGGAGCTAAATGCAGTCAAGTTGCCTTGCCCTTTGCCTACAGATCTAAGTAAATGTGATGCAAAACTAGGGTTGAGCCAGGATTCCCAAAAGCTGTGTCTTGCAAAATACGCTTCCACGAACCTGGGAACTGGGGCTGATGGGAGTGGCAGTCCAACAACTTCTGGAAATACAGAGTTTCACCAACCCTGGTCTGCAGCAACTTTCAAGGGTTTCAGACAGGAGTGTTTTCCAGCGCTACCATGGAGATGCAGGGGGTACAAATCTGGGACCTTCTATATGCAATGTATTTATTATACTATTGAGCTTTGGCCCTTACCCATAAAAGGTGTTGGAAAATAGTTGCATTAATCCACCCACAGTGAAGTGCAAATAGCACTAAGTATAAAGACGTGTTGATGGAGAAATTAGCAGGGAGCAAGGTGGCGCTGTGGGTTAAACCACAGAGCCTAGGGCTTGCTGATCAGGAGGTCAGTGGTTCGAATCCCTGCGACGGGGTGAGCTCCCGTTGCTCGGTCCCAGCTCCTGCCCACCTAGCAGTTCGAAAGCATGTCAAAGTGCAAGTAGATAAATAGGAACCGCTCTGGCGGGAAGGTAAACGGCATTTCCGTGCGCTGCTCTGGTTCGCCAGAAGCGGCTTAGTCCTGCTGGCCACATGACCCAGAAGCTGTACGCCGGCTCTCGGCCAATAAAGTGATATTAGCGCCGCAACCCCAGAGTCAGACACGACTGGACCTAATGGTCAGGGGTGCCTTTACCTTTTTTAAGGACAGTGATGCAATTTTACCAGAGGCCCTCTGAATGATTGAAATAGAGAGAGATGACCAGCCCTGGATTCTATAAAGGCTGTTGTTCTGGAATGTTGGAGAACTATCGAGGCTTGAAGGGAAAATGTCTAGGCACTGAAAAAAGCCAGTCCTTTGGAAATAAGCTATTCAAGAGCTCACGACTCTACCATGTCACTGTTCTTTTTAAATTTCCCTCTTCCAAATTCCCTTATCCTATAGTCTTTTAACTGGGTCTCTAATTTGTTTTTGATACAGGCATTTCACCATTTTGCTTTCAGCAGTCAGAATGCACCAATGCGATTAGGCAACTATCTCTGTCCCTCTCTCATCCCATTGATGTTTCTTGCTGTCAGGACACCTACCGGTTCCTTCATTTCAGCCTGAAATTTTCCTCTACTCTTATTTCATCTCCACGGTTCCTGAGTTCACCCTTGTGTACTGCATGGTGTTTCTTCTCCAATCACTCCTTCATTGAGAGATTAGGGAACTCAAAAAGATTGTCTTGCTCAAACTGGCTTGCCAGTATCTCTTTGATCAGAGGAATGTAATCAAAGCAAAACATGTAGACTGGTGGATTGGTAAGAAAGGCTCATGCTGATTTTGAGGACAGGCTGTAGTTAAACCATTCAGTGGTTTGGATGAGAGAATATGAAATGAGACAGAGAGCAAGAAGAGAGACTATTGCACCTAAATAGTTATTCATACCTGTGTTTTCTCTCTCTACACCTACTGTGTCTCAGCCTTGTGCACAGAAAACTTGTGTTGCAGTGGTTTTTGACAGCTGGAGGCTATAACTAATGCTCTGCTCTCCCCTTTATCTATCTTATTTCTAGCAACATCTATTCCCCTCTGCTGTTTCTTCAAAACTCTGTTTAAAAATGAAGTCCTAGATATTGTACAGATTCACAGTAAACACTGACATATGTTCTCCTGTCCCCACTTGCA
Organism: Darevskia mixta; assembly: GCA_034641385.1. Lineage (NCBI taxonomy): Eukaryota > Metazoa > Chordata > Lepidosauria > Squamata > Lacertidae > Darevskia > Darevskia mixta. Next base: position 1,015,622 of record JAWWNH010000085.1, read on the forward strand.
AATGCAGAGTTCTTTGATTATCAAAATGTAGCCCTCAAAGACATGATGAGCTTCTCTTTGGCTGTTCCCGTCAACCAATTTTGTATGCGTGTGTTGACCTCTATGCATGTTTTATTGGCCAAGTGAAGTGAGACTTTTGGTTTAATCTGCAGATTTGATATCTTTTTCATATATAAAAAATATCTTTATTGAAAATTTATTGCAACATAAAATACAATAGAAGTTAAAGTAATCTAAAGAAAATAAATTTTACAAAAACCAAAATAAAAAGGGAGAAAGATCAAGAGATAGAAAGAAAAACCAAGAAGAAAGAGGAACTTCCAATTATATATATAATAATCATTCAAATTATCCAAAGCATTCACTAGTAGGATACCATCTAGCTATATCATATCATATATAGGTGCTTTGATAAGAGCACCTTTGATAAGATCTGCCAGAAATAATTCTTCTCAGGCACCACAAATTAATATTTTTTCACTCAAAAAGTCCAAAAGTAGTTCTTGATTTTTTTAAAATTTTCATTATTTCCATTTACAGTCCAGCTCAATAAATTCTTTCCAAGGTTTCCATCAGATCTTAATATTATAATCCTATCATTTGTTTTGTAACACTATCTACCTTGAAGACTGAGATTTCAGAATGGTGTACCCGGGCCACAACCACAGGAACAGAATTCTGTATATTATGCATATGTATACTGTACATTGGGATTTCTGTTAAGGGGCAGTGCTACTTAAAAACACCACCACCACCACCACCACCACCACCACCACCACCACAACAACAACAACAACAAAGCAATTTTAAAAAGAAGAAATGGCAAGAATCTTCCAGTAAAGTGTTATCCTTGAAGCTGCTGGTATGCCGCTTCTGTTTGTTTTTCTCATTCTCTGATTTTCTCTGTGCTAATCTGTTAGAAACATTTTTAAAGCCACATTATCAGGTTGTCGGGAGTACTCTGGCAGATAACATAATTGATCCTGCTCTGGAAAGAGTCTGAGAGCTGTGTTCCCTGTCTACTGCAGCATCACCCCGATGGTGTGGGTGTTCAGCATCTCAGAACTGTGATAATGCACTAAATGGCTATTGGGTTGCTTTTTAGGCCCTAACAAGACATTACAAAGGACATGTGGTTGTTGGTGGCCCATGTCACTCATTAATATATGTGTGCATCTCTATATGCATTTATGAATGATGCGATCATTCACCATTTCTCCACCTGCTCTATGCAATGGACAGTGAATTTGAGAACAGATAGAGAAACGGTGAAAGCCATTTTGGGTAATGTATTTTGCTAGGCATTACCCAAGAGATGCATAACCTACATGTGATCAGCCGCTGCCATGCATTTCTACAACATAGTTTGATCCTAATTGTCAAAGATTTTTCCAGATTTCTAAACTCTCATTGCCGTGCATAGAACGTGGGTTGCGGTTTGGCTTCTTTTGCTGAGTGCATTTGAAGTCATGTGGTTTTAATGCTAATAGTGAGAAACCTCCAGCCAAGCTGGCTTGCGTGAATTACAAATAAAATTGATTTTATTGCATTGCAGTACATTGATCACATTATGTTTCTGCACTACTGAAGAGATCATGGCAGCAGTTAAGCTTTTGCAAGTATGACTGACACATCCTCGATTGGCAAAATTCCAAGGGAACCCTAACTAATAATACAGACTTGCCTTGTAGGATTGCTGTAAACTCTGCATTTGAATAAGCAGGGGTCACATAACTGTTAAGGTGTATGGGCATATTTCAAAATTTGAGATACTGTCATGGCCAATTTCTCCTTCAACCTCTTCAAACACATCCAGGCATCATTTTAATACACACACAGGCAATTCATTTGCCTCCGCCCCAAAGCACAAAATCGCCCTCCCACAAAATTAAAATAGGCCACAATCCCCCGGTCCCTCCCAGGCATTCCAGCACTCCTTTTCTCCTCAGACCCTTAAGAGGTAACCATGTTCCATATTTCTCTTTTTATTTAGTTCAGTGCATACATAAATAGATACATGCAGGCTCCTTGGCTGAGCACAAGCAAGGCACTAGCTTGGTCTGTCCGGGGAGGAGTTCAGATGCATTCTGGGGATAAGAAAGCAAGATGGCTGAGTTGGCTGCAAGCTAGAGTTTGTCTCCTAAAGGCGAAAAGGCTAAGCAAAACCACCTCCCTCCAAACTTCCAAAAATTAGAAGAGCCCTGGGAGGGTGCCAGGGGAGACTTTGGAGGCACTGGTGAGCATGCAGACAGCCACCATGTTGGCAGCTATAGCGCTATTATTATCTGCAGCTAAGGTTCTCTAGTTTCTCCCTACCTTTGGAAGTTAGACTCCTCTGTCAGTGCAAATTGACTTTAGGATGCTGTCCATGAGTATATCTGCTTAGGGCCAGACGAAAGCTGTTTACGTAAAAGCAAGCTTTGGGTAGAATTTAACTGCATGTAGTTTTATAATAATGTTGCCAATTCTGCTGATTTCTGTTGGGAGGGGGATTTTAGTTAGACTGATTTATTTTGTGTGTGGGTTGTTTTTTTATAGAAATCTTAAAAAAAAAAAAGTCTTGAATTTCAATCAGTAGGAAAGGAAGGTATTTTAAGCAGCTGAATGTTCCTGCAAAAAAGCTCTAGAAGTGGTGCTCAGGGGGTGATTATCAAGCAGAACCAGTGGCTATTTCTACCGGTATAGCACTCCTGTCTGCAGTTTGCTGTAGAGCCTCCAATGCTAATCATTGCCTTCCTTCCTTTTATTGTTATTCCAAAGACTCACAACTCACTTTTTCTATTTTAATTTAAATGTTCCAAAGTGGCGTGGAATAACATGCAGTTAAAACATCCAATTAAAAAAAAATCAGCATCCCAAAGCAGACTGTAAAAGTAATAAAATGCCAGGTAAAACAATGAGTTTTACAGCAGGCAACATCAAATAAAAAAGGTCTTGTCCCGGCATCTGAAACATAACAGGGCAATCCCTGGGTGGGCCTTGCTAGGAGTGAAGTTGCATAATTGGAGTGGCACCATTAAAGTCCCTCTGATAGCAGATGGATTCTTAAAAGGGACTCTGAAGAAGATCTTAGTGTCTGAAGATTCCTAGGAGCAGTCCTTTGGGCTGTGTGGAAAGGAAGAGCACCTCATCATAACTCACCCTTTACTACTACCGGTAGGTCTCAGTTAATTAATTTAAAGCTTTAATTCATTGCATAAAGCAACACACCTAAAGCAAAGCCGGTTCGTATTGATAGGCCGTAAACGTAACAGCAGTCAAGTACCTGAGTTCATAACCAGTTCTTGACATGCAGCCTGAAACAAATTCAGAGCTGGTGCCAGGTGGGCTCAGAGGTGAGAGGGTTCCATAGCTGGAGAGCCACCATGAAGGAGGCCTTGTCTTGTGTCTCCACATAACATTTAGCTCTTAAAGAAAGGGTGCGGAGGAGAACTTTCCTGAATGAACTTAATATTCATTCAGGACAATTGTGAGTGTTGGAGGGGGGTGGGGTGGAGGAGATAGAGATTTCTTCAGGTCCCTAGATCGAAAGTATGCTCGAGAACACACACAAATTGCAACACTGCCTTATTGGTACCACTTAAAATATCACCGTGTGCGTTTTCTGCAGAGTATATTACGCTACCATCTTTCAAGAGGAATGCAGCTTGATGGGAGCCATCTTGCACCTGTCCCCATGGTCAGGCTGGTATTAAGACCCAAGGGTGTGGCATTGCTTCAGAAGTTTATACAGATATGTTCCTTAGAGGTCACCTGGCATCATTTCCCATCCACGCCCTGTACAATTGCCTAAAGAAGCGAGCAGTGCCCTAACAACCCAAGTGAAAGGATTTGTTGATTTATGCCTCAAGTTATATCACACGGGACATGTTTGAAAACCAGCCTGCCATGGTAAAACTTAATCATTCCCCCCCACCCCTTTCTTTCTCGCAAGATGGGCTTTTTCTTTTCTTTTTAACTAAAGGCTCTGCCACGGGTAACTAAAAATAACCACTGCACTCCTCCCTAGCTCTGATTCTCAGGTCTACCTATTCCCAGCATGCACTTTTCAGGGATACATAAATGAGACTCCCATGTTCCTGTGAATTAAGATGCATTCGGAAGATAACTTCGAGAAGGATGATGGATTTTCAACAGTGCTTCCGTGCAAGATTTTGCTACCAGGTAATGATAGGGATGGTTTTCCTTTTTTTAAATGGAGAGGTCAAAACTGAAGGAGTCTTGAGATTGATTTTTTTTTAAAAAATCCAGAGAACATTTTGCAGGCGCCTGGTGACACACCAAAACCTATGCATTCTATCACGCCTGCATTTGAATACACACTGTACATTGAAAGCCCGCCCCCCCTCGATCTTGGAAACTGGTTTGTTAAGGTTGCTGGGAACTGTAGCTCTGTGGTGGGTATATTACAGCTCCTATGATTCTTTGTGCTTTACATGTATGGTGTGTACACATACTTTAGCACTTGTGCCTAGATCTAAAAGGCTGCTGAAGACACATTCGTGTCTTTCACATGTGTGGTGTTTCTTTTTAAATGGACTTTTTAAAGCAAACGGGAGATTTATTATACTGTAATGACACCGAGGGTCTCCTGAGTAAGCATGCATAGGATTCCACAGTTAACCCCCCCGGGTTTCCTTCTCTGTCTTTTGTTAGCCATCTTTTCTCTAAACTCCCAAATCAGATTTATAAGAAGACAGTATCATATAGGTTGCACATTGTCTTGGTATTTATTATTCCAAACCATAAGCAACACAGTCCATTTTCCCGTAAACATTTCCCCCTTATTTATGCGTATTTTCTTAATAGTAAGTTAATTTTATCATTGTTACAGTGGATCGTATTTTCTCAATCCAATCGATTAAGGATGGTGCATTACTGTTTACCCAATTCTTTGCTATACTTATTTTTACAGCTGTTAATGAATTGATTACTACCTTCAAATAATCGTTATCCACCTTGAGTCTTTGGGGGTACAGTTGGACAGAAATGCATATCAAGCAGAAAGTGTGAACAGATCTGTATGGGTTTCTGTCTTTCCATGCATTCAGCATACAGTATTTCTGAAGGAATGCCTATGATTTTACCCAATCTCTAAGATCTGCTTCTGTTACTATCCTGTGGTTGGAATGACATCTGGCAGTGCCTTCAGGACAGATGTTTCCATCATGGGGCTGAGATTGTGGAACATTTTTTCCAGAGAGAGAATCTATCAGACTCTTGTCACTGCTTACTTTTTAAAAAGTATGGGTGCATTGTGTCTTCCTTCCTTCCTTCCTTCCTTCCTTCCTTCCTTCCTTCCTTCCTACCTACCTACCTACAATATTTCTCATCCCTGTGTTTTTAATAGCAACTTGATTTTTTAGAATTACTTATTGATACCCACTGTTATTACTCACAATATTTTGTATGCTGTAGTCGGGTTTTTGTTTCAACACAAATAGCGTTTGGAAGTGCTGTACTCACAAAGAGTGCATTGGTGTTGATTGTGGCTTGCTGTGGTTTCACTTTGCTGAAGTCTGGGATTGGTGTATATTGGCTTGGAAGATCGGATCCTGTTTTTAAAAAGTCCAAAGTTATTTTGAGTGAGGCTTCAGCTTCTGTATCTCTTGCCCCACTGGTCTCTTCACCCAGTTTCTCCTTCCACCTGTTGTGAGACAAAAGGCTAAAGTCTGGCAGGAGGGGAGACTGAATAAAAGCACCTTTGTGATGGGCGTTGCAGCAACTATCAATGCTCTATCTTTGCGCTATGCTGCACAAGGCTGTGATCTTTAATGTGCATTTGTTCTTTAGGTTTGCCTGGCGATGTTTCAGGTCATAGCCTTTCTGTATACTGTAGTTCTCAGAGTGAGCAGGTAAAATTGTGGGATCTACCACAATTTAGTCTACAGCTCTTGCGCTGGTATTCTTCTCTGAAAAGCAAATTCTGTCTGAAGGTGATCAGCAAAACCAGGTAAAGGTTATGCTCATTTTCTCTCCTGAGTATGCTAGTTCACAACATGCAGGAATCTGTTTTATTTTACTGTGTTGGGGACCATTAAATAAACACAGTTCTCCATCTGTTTTGTACAGATCCCAGAATTGTTATAGCATCTCACTCCTCATTTGCCACGAAGTGTTAACTGCCCATTAATTCTCAGCTTAGTCTCCCACCACACTTTTTCTTCTTCTTTTCTCTTCCCACCAGTTATTTGAGTTCAGTTATTTGACATAAATCTGCAGGCACCTGTAAAACTTCTTCGCAAACTCAGAATTGGGGGAGGCTGTATTCCTCCTTCAAGGTTAGTGGCAATCCCTTTGTCTTTGGCCTTGAATCCAAACTGCCTTGGCATGTGAGAAACTAAACTTTGTGAATCCTGAATGGAGGAAAGAACCACAAAAGAAAATGGTTTACTCTGAATCAATTTGCTCAGATAAATACAGCTTAATTGTTTCCCTCATGGTGACTTTGTGCTGAGTTTCCCTTTGAATTTTGCCAGATTGGTTCTGGTTTTATCCAAACCAGATGGCATACTGTTTACATAAACTCAATTTCTCTTGTCTTTTTCTCCCTGCCACCCCAAAGCCATGTCCATTTTATTTGGGTCCTGCAGCTTCAGCAGCCACGAGATTTTCCAGCCCCACCATTATTTGTGGCTATTTGAAAATCAATTAATTACTCTCTGTTATTTACATAGTTGTTGTTTTTTTTAATACAGCCTGAATTCTAGCCAGTCTTAGCCTTACAGTGTTGTAAAGAAAGCCACTATTATAGCTGTTGGACATTGGTGACTTGAGTAATCATGACTTGTCTGAGGCCATATAATGTCTTGCAAACTGATTTTATTATGGTCAAGTGGCATGCATATTTTGTTAAATAATTTTGTTAAATAACCATATGTTAAATATGCATATGGAAAAGAATATGAAACCTATATGTCAAACTGCAGTGAACTTGCATGCATGGTTTTTCTCCATTGTAGGTGTGTTAAGTGGAAAGCAGTTTCCTGGTGTATGTTTATCCCTGGTTTGGTTCAGAGAAAACCTTCAATCCTGGTTTATTTTCGATTAACCCAGTGGAACGTCGCTTTCCCATTGATACTAATTTTTTTATCCATAAGCATTGTTTGGAGCCCAGGTTGTAAGTGGATCTTTCAGTGGTGTCTTAAATATATTTTAACTTTTTTTATTTTTTGCTGGATCATACTTAAATATTTTAACTTGTTTGCGATCTTCTTGCATAGGCTGAAACCTCTACCTGTAGCATCACACAAGCTGTTAAAAAGTCAGGCCAAGGAAGTCTTATATTGCTACTAGGAGACACCTGGGTTTGAGTTTTAATGAATCTCCAAATAAAGGGACATAATCTGGCTGGGAAGCAGCCACCTTGAACCTCTCTCAACTTGGCAGTATACAGCCAAAAATCTCATACCACCACTTGATTGCTGGACTGGGAGTCAAGTCCCATCTTAAGCTTAATCCATTTTAAGCTTTTTTTACAGGTCTAAAGAAAAACAGTTTGCCTCTAATATTATGAGCTGTGAAGTTCCCTTGTTCAAAACTCTACTCCCCCATTGCCCTCATTTTAATAGGCAAATAAGCCACTAACTTCAAGCCACAGCCTTCATCTGAAAATGGGGTATAATCATGTTGACTTGATTTACAAGAATTACTGAGGTAGTGCATGCAAAGTGCTCTTAAGAATGGTAATGTTCGGATCAGCCGTTTGCAACCTGGTGCCCTCCAGATGTTTTGGACTACAACTCCTATCATACCTGGCAATTGGCTGGCTGGGATTAATGGAATCTGGAGTCCAGCAACATCTGGATGGCACCAGGTTGGGAAAGACTGGATTAGATGCTTATTATTATTAGAGATGGCTGAATGTGTAATACTGAGTGCCTCTGGCAAGTGGGTGCTGCAGTGCTTTTGAATTTCCAGAAAAGTTGGCTGCATTATATCTTACTCATCTTTCCCCCTGCCCAAGGTCCACCCTGGAGTGGTAAATCTTCATGATTAAAGGTGACAGCTGGCATTCATCCTTTTGGAAGGGGAGGGTGTGGTAGACAAAGTGATTGAATTCAGGTGTTGAGGGTGGAGTAATGTTTAGATTTGTGGGGCGCGGGTGGCTAAACCACAGAGCCTAGGGCTTGCTAATCAGAAGGTCGGAGGTTCAAATCCCCGCGACGGGGTGAGCTCCTGTTGCTCGGTCCTGCTCCTGCCAACCTAGCAGTTCGAAAGCACGTCAAAGTGCAAGTAGATAAATAGGTACCACTCCGGCGGGAAGGTAAACGGCGTTTCCGTGCGCTGCTCTGGTTCGCCAGGAGCGGCTTAGTCATGCTGGCCACATGACCCGGAAGCTGTACGCTGGCTCCCTCGGCCAATAATGTGAGATGAGCACCGCAACCCCAGAGTCGGTCACAACTGGACTAGTGGTCAGGGGTCCCTTTACCTTTACCTTTAATGTTTAGATTGAGACTACCGTAGAGCCGGAAAGTTTCAATTTGCTAAAGAAACTCTGACATATGTCACTGCTGTGGAAGCTAGGCAGGTTTCCCTGTTTCATTGGTATATACAGAGAGTAGGTGGGAGGGAGAGAAAAAAATAATGCTGGTAGATTGGTTTTCATTCGTTTTTAAAACAAATAGCAAGCAACACAAATAATCCATCTCATTTGTTTTCATTATGAAAATGAAGGGGGTTCGAATGAATAAATGCTGATTTTTATTTTAAATTGATTTCTCTTCTTTTTGATTTATTTTTCAATCATTTCTATTTTTTGGGAATTTGGGAATTAGCAATGCCTCTGGAGACCACAGAAAGGCTGCAGAGGTGGATGTGAAGAGGAAACACAATGATATCAACCAATATAAAACGGGCTCTTTAAAATGAGAATCATTTGTTCGATCTATATTTGGCAGGTGGCGTGATGCCTGGTTTGTGAGGCTGGAGTTCTCGTAGAATGTCTGAAACGTCATGCTATTTAGATGCAAGGCGTGGAAGTTACAGGTAGCAGAAGATTAGTGGGGAGCTCCTGCTGAAATAAATGGGGAAAAGCAATGAATGCAATTCCTATTAATGGAAAACGAAATGAACGAGGCTTTCCCAGTGAACATGCCCCCACTCTTAAAGTTAAAGGGACCCCTGACCGTTAAGTCCAGTTGCGGACGACTCTGGGGTTGTGGCGCTCATCTTGCTTTACTGTCCGAGGGGGCCGGCGTTTGTCCGCAGACAGCTTCCAGGTCATGTGGCCAGCATAACTAAGCCGCTTCTGACGAACCAGAGCAGCGCATGGAAACGCCGCTTACCTTCCCGCCGGAGCGGTACCTATTTATCTACTTGCACTTTGACATGCTTTCGAAATGCTAGGTGGGCAGGAGCAGGGACCGAGCAATGGGAGCTCACCCCGTCGCGGGGATTCGAACTGCTGACCTTCTGATCGGCAAGCCCTAGACTCTGTGGTTTAGACCACAGCGCCACCCGCTCTTAGGTTTGTATAAATGTAAAACCTGTCTCAGCTGCAGCAGTTTGTGCAAGTTTACATCCAGACAGAGGTGCCAAGGTGGTGCCACACGTGATGTGGCGTGGCTGTTAAGAAGTGAGGGAAATGAACTGTTGTATCTATCGCGCACCCTCCCCAAAGTCAGCTCAGCACAAGTCTCTTCTTTGCCTAATAACAGCAATGTAAAAAACACCCAGCACTGCATAATTTAAACTGCTGTGTTATCATTACTGTTATTTGGTATTCTTTTATCCCTGTTCTTTTCTAAGGAATTTGGTGTTGTGTTGGCCTCATAAATCTGCAATGAAGGCCAGGTGGAGAGATAGTTACACTTTCCACCAAGTGTGGGCAAAGGCTTGTTTACAATATGAGTGTCCTTATGAGAGTGACCATCCACTGCTTTTATATCTGGGTTGACTCGTGCTTCAGTGGCAAAGAGGTCATCTGATATTTCATCACAGGTACGATAAAGCTTGCCACGGCAAGCGACCTCAAAGTGGGTTGGCTGCTGGTTTGCTGGAGCTTATGCTTATAACAGGGCTCTCTGGCATACTCCGCATCCCAGGTGCAAATTAATGAACCACACAAAAGATGCATGAATCAACCCTGATTTTGCCAACCTGCATGGTGGCTGTTAAACCTGGTGGTAGTTATTCTGTTTCAGGATTCTCCCCTTTGCAGGGGAGCAAGTGACCCTTGTTAACACATAACAAGGTCATAGCAATTGCACTGTGGTCCAGTTTGTCTGTCCTTGCATCACATACTGCCTTATGTTGCTTTCCGCTATTCTGCTTGGTACAGAATATTATCATACACCCAGATGAACCAGTTTTCTTCCATTTTCATGGAATAGTTGTAGCACAGCTTTCTGCAAACTCACTTCTGATAGTGTGATAGGAGTGCATAACTAAATATATCTGAGAGGCTTTTGAAAATTAAGAACAGAGGTGGCAGAACAGTAGTGGCTACGAGAATGCCGTTGGGCAAACTACGTTGATGAACCCTGAAAGCAGCCATTTTGGGAGAGGATAACCCACATAGGATTCACTCCTGATTTAGCAGCAGTCAAAGGAATGGAAGGTGAGGCAGTGCTGCTTAAGCATAAGCCATCAAAGTAGGCAGGCCTTTGTGCTTAAGGAATAATTGAAATGGAAGTGCTTGATGGGACCTGGGCAAAGCTTTGTCAGGTGGTTGATGGATGGGGCTTCTGGGGATGATCTTACTCACCCAGTGTTTGGATTTGTTATATCTTTGAGGCTTAGGGTAATTCAGACATGCATGAATTCAGACCTTTGGGCTTATACTGGGCATAGATTAATTTTTGTCTGTTTGTTTAGTGCTTTGTATTTTTAAATTTTAACAAGGGAGTGATGCAGTGGAAAAAGGAAGTGTGGTTGCTAACATACTTACCTGCATCCACAGCTGCTGCTCATTAAACTGATCAACATCTTTCTGTTTGTTAATATTCAGTCGTCGTGCACAAGCTATTACTGTATGCAGAACTTGTACATTCTTTATAAATGATGCACGTCTGTAGTGTCTGTGCATGAACAATTAGTTTGCTTTTCAGGTCTTTGATCCATGTTGACTGTTCCTGTGTTTCCAAAACCCTATTGGCTACCATCCTCTAAATCTTGAGCTGCTAAACTCTTTTTTAAAATGTCAGTCTTCCTCCTGATGTTGCTCTGCATGTTTCTCACTTAGCCCGGGGGAATGGAAACCTACCATTTTGCCCTATGATGTACTTTGCTTATCTAGCTGAGTTCAGCTCAGGTTGCCTTATTCCCCTCCCCATGCCTGCTTTCACAAGAGATATTTCACCATTCCTCTTCTCCTCATCTGATCAACCCCTCACCAGGCTGCATTTCTTTTTCAACTACCATATATTTGATGATGTTTTAAAAATGTTTTAGGGGTTGCCAACACTCTCCACTGTTTCCCATGAAGCCTGTGTATAAATATCCCCTCAAAACCCCACAATATCCCACTTCCTGCTCAGTACTTGGTTTGTACTGGCTTGTCCTCTCCTAACATTAGAACCATAGAATCTTAGAGTTGGAAGGGACCCAAGGGTCATCTAGTCCAACCCCCTGCAATGCAGGAATCGCAGCTAAAGCATCCATGACATATGGTCATCCAACACTGAACTTGCCCTCTTACGCATGCCCACTTGCCATTGGATGCCAGGATTAGACACACTTCCCCTTTCATTCTGAGTAGAGGGTAGTTACAAGAGTGATAGTGGCTGATGTAGATGTCTTTTTTTCTCCATTGATGGGGAGGCATGCCTGCAAAATTTTATGTTACAGCACCTTTTATGTTGTTTCGGATGTGGCAGCCATTTACCGGTAGCTTTATGCCACGTCCTCCATAGCCCTTGTGGTCAGCTTTCTGGAAAGCACTGTATGGGTAAAGGAGGTCAAGGAGCAAGCCTGGATAAAGGGGAGCTTTCCTCTGAGAAAATGACTTGGTCCAGGGAGGAGGTCCAGCCTGAGTTGTCTGGCTTAATCCAGGGTTGTGGAACCTGTGGCTTTTCAGATGTTGTTGGCAATGCAGGCTGATGGAGATGGAGCCCCGTAGCAACTGGAGGACCACAGATTCCCCGACATTGGCTTAAGCCTTCAGCCAGGCTAGGAGGGAGATGTGAAGTGAATTCCAGTGAAGTGACTGGGCTTTCATTCAATGTCCTTTCCTTACATGTACATCCATCTGCTTGTTTGTTAAGATCAATATTCAAGGCTGGAATCTATGTGCCCTTGCCTTCTGAAGTGGTTGGTGTTATCAGAGAAAGGACCTTTTTGGTTGTTTTGCCCCATATCTTGGCACCAGATTTGCTGTTTTAGGAACCAAGTTTAAATTATGTATTTTTAAATACATTTTTTAGATTTAAGATTTTAAGGTTTTAAGATTGACTTCCAGCTCCACTTGAAGCGAAAGCTCCTATTAACAATAATGGTTGCTTTCACTGGTTTCCATTTCATTCAGTGTGAGGTTTTGCCTTTTTTTTTTAGGTGGACTTCATAATGTGATTGTCTCAGCCAAAGATAACAGTATGAGTAGAAGAAAAGTTGTTTTCTGTGGCTTAAATCCTCAATGGTGAAGAGCAGTTTTGTATATAAATGTTATCATTTGAAATAATATGCTTCGGTTCATTGAAATATGTCAAAGGAGGCACATGCTTCCTCTCTAAGCTATACACCCACTTTGGCAAAAACCAGAAGCAGAATTGAAACTGAGGTTTTTGGCTCACGTGGGAGACCCAAGTAAGCCAGAATGAAACTCTTAAGCAGGAAGAGACCCAACCACAACAAAACTAATGAGGTCTGATCTCTCCTCTCCCTGTCTCAGCTTCCTTGCTTGGTAGAATCCTGTGTATCTAAACTGCTTTAAGTATCAAATACATAGCCTCTAGTTCTGCCTGTAGTACACTTTCATATTGCTGTGGACTGGATCCAACACAACAAGCCATATGGTGTCTCCCAACTCCTTTGAATATTCAGCTATTCACTGTTTTTGAAGTCTTTGTTAAGACATGAATGCCTTAAATAGCAGATAACGGGCATCCAGCTTCTATGTGTTTTGCTTAGGGCAATATGGTAGTACAGCAAAATGTGATCTTTTATTTACCAGCAGGCGTACGATTGGATCTTGCATGCTTTCTGAACCATGCTATATTCTGTATTTAGATTTCTGTAATTTTTTTAAGCAGATACAGCTCCAAATCACTTGCCTTCCAAACCCCTCCCACAGGACAAAAACCCTGCCATTCTCTACTTGCCGTTCCTTTTAAAGGTAGATAGCCGTGTTGGTCTGTCATAGTCAAAACAAAATAAAATAAAAAAATTCCTTCCAGTAGCACCTTAGAGACCAACTAAGTTTGTTCTTGGTATGAGCTTTCGTGTGCATGCACACTTCTTCAGATACACTGAAACAGAAGTCACCAGGACACTCTATACAAGATCTCAAAGTAGCTGTCTTATTGCAAAGGAATTTCAGAAATAGACTGGAAAGAGAAGTTGCTGAACTGCAACTCATTACCAAGCTTAAAACCATGGAGAGACCTGGTCTGAACAAAGACATTGGATTCTTATCTCATTATACATGACAAAGCTTTTTTAACCTTCTCACCCCTTGCTTTTTCCTGTAAGACTAATTGCAGCCGTTAACAGTCGTCAACAGGTTTACCACAGCTATCAACCTTTCACCCATTTCCACCACCCCTCTGAGTAATACCCCTCCCCACCCTCTCACTATATATAAGGGTCTGGTGACTTCTGTTTCAGTGTATCTGAAGAAGTGTGCATGCACACGAAAGCTCATACCAAGAACAAACTTAGTTGGTCTCTAAGGTGCTACTGGAAGGAATTTTTTTATTTTATTTTGTTTTGCCGTTCCTTTATTCGTCTATTTTTGTTGCCAGCTAATTGCATATCCCATGCTTTATATGCTTCTATACTTGGACTTGTAACTTAAATAGAAGATGGCAGCCATTGGGAAGATCAGTCTTTGGACATGTGTGTGATAGAATGCCATGGATTGTTTTGGGGACAATAATAATATAATAATAATAAATTTTTATTTGTACCCCGCCCTCCCCAGCCGAAACCGGGCTCAGGGCGGCTAACAACAGCAAAAATCACAGTAGAATAAAAACCAATTAGTTAAAATACAAGTTAAAAACCAGTTTAAAATGCCAATTCATTTTGCACCCATTACCAAACCAAGGGGAGGAAACCATCAGACTTTAAGTGTCCGACCCGAAGGCCAGGTGGAACAACTCTGTCTTGCAGGCCCTGCGGAAAGATGTCAAATCCCGCAGGGCCCTAGTCTCTTGCGACAGAGTGTTCTACCAGGTTGGGGCCAGAACTGAAAAAGTCCTGGCCCTGGTTGACACCAGTCTGGCAGCCTTGTGGCTCGGGATCTCCAGAAGGTTATTATTAGTAGACCTTAAGGTCCTTTGCGGGGCATAATGGGAGAGGCGGTCCTGTAGGTACGAGGGTCCTAGGCCGCATAAGGCTTTAAAGGTCAAAACCAGCACCTTGAACCTGATCCTGTATTCCACCGGGAGCCAGTGAAGCTGGTAAAGCACTGGATGAATGTGGTCCCGCGGCAAGGACCCCGTAAGGAGCCTCGCCGCGGCATTCTGCACCCGCTGGAGTTTCTGGATCAACTTCAAGGGCAGCCCCGCGTAGAGCGAGTTACAATAATCAAGCCTGGAGGTGACCGTCGCATGGATCACTGTGGAGAACCTCTTAGGTTGCTGAAAAAAACATATTTTTTTACAGGATCATTGTGATTTCAAACAAACACTTTTATTCAAGGCAAAAATAATAGTTCCTAAGGTTTAGGTGTATTCCAATCCCTGATAACTCCCAAGTTCTCAGGATATTTATTTATTTATTAATTATTATTATTTTTTTATTATTATTATTTGCTAGTTTGACGGTGCTCCCCTTTTTCTTTTTCCACCCCCACTTGATGGTACTGTATGTATTTTTGAAATCACAAATACAACATTTCTCTAGTTTTTACGGACTTGATAGTGGAAGAAGGTGTTAGATTCTGTAATTGAAATGGGCTGAGGATCTGGAAGTCTTTTCATAATCGTATCCTCTTGAATTGGATTATAATACTCTGAGCCATGTGATCAGCATGACATCTGGGTTCTGCTTCTATCTGTGTGGGAAGGTTTTGAGCCTCTTCCAGACTCCCATTAACTTCGGTCGTCTATTAGCTCCGATAGCCAATCTGTCCTTAATTAGTCCAAGTTCCAAGAATTGCGCTTCTAACGTAAAGCAGACAATAGATGGTGACGTGGAATATTCCGAACTTGCAGGATATCAGAATTTCAGCAGATGCTGAGGAAATCAGCTGTCAGGCCAGTTTTGCTATGATGGAAGACCAAGGTTAGACTGAGCCCTGGTATGTTTCCTTGAGCTGCAGTTATTATGAGGGGAGATAGAAAAACAGAAGGGGAATTACAGAACATTGTGGAAGGAGGTATAATAATAATAATAATAAATAATTTATTATTTGTACCCCGCCCATCTGACCGGGTCCCCCCAGCCACTCTGGGTGGCCTCCAACAAACACTAAAATACATTAAAATATTACAGATTAAAAACTTCCCTAAACAGGGCTGCCTTCAGGTGTTTTCTAAAGGTCATGTAGTTGTTGATCGTTTAGGTAGGGAACAGGAGCCAAGGAGTAGAGCAATCTAGCCTAGGAGAAGACAGAATACAGAGGACTTAGAGGGAAAACGTCTATAGATTTGGTCTCCATTAGCTTGAACAGGGAGCAAGCAAACTCTGCACTGGTGGAATCAGAGAGGGGTCCCAGGTTTCCCCATTGCAGCCTTCTGTCTGTTGGCCCATGCTGGCTTTGCACAGTATTCAGCCATACTAGCTGACTAATTTTGTCCAGTCCATGCTGCTGCTTGGATTGATTTCACCGCACTGCTGAGGATGTTCTGGTGGATTAAGAGGAAGCACAAACGGTTGCTGCCCAGGCCATATGGAGAAGGAAGTGGGGTCTCGTGGTCAGTAACACAACCACTGCACTCTCGTTCTTGCTCTCGCTGTGCCACATGGATTTAGTGATGAAATTTGACCTTTCATCCTCAGGCTCCTTATTTTGCGTGCGCACAGAACTATAAACTGTGGAGGCTTGCAAACTGTTAGGAATCCAAAAAGACAAACCTCGCTCTTATTTTAAACCCTTCACATCACCCTGCCTCCAGCCAGTGTGGTTCTTCTTCCATGATTTTACAGTAAATGCCTGGTGCAGCTGTTGTGCTTGCCTTGCCCTGGTATCAAAGAGAGCTGCGAGCACATCAGCATGGGAAGGGAGCGGCTTGTCTATTGGCTAACTGTGCAGATCTGAGCTGAGAACTGACTTTCGTCTTTTCCATATATTTGCTATCTGCATTTCTTTTTCATGCAGAACGTCCCAGTTTCAGTCCCCTAGTATCTCCAGGTAATGCTGCGAAGGTTCCCTGTCTGAAACTCTGGAAAGCCGCTGCCAGCCAGTGTAGACAATACTGACCTTGATGGACCGATGGCATGACTTTCCCATTAAACTTAATTTTATGACTTAAAAACTTTTGAACGTTCTATTCAGTTTCCTTTTATGCCTTTTTGTTGTTGTTGCTATATTATGTCTTTATTCTGTTCTTTTCCATTTTCACTCTGGAATAAGGTGAGTTAGATGCATTATCTTTCAAGTCCATTGTGTCATCATACGGCATGTTAAGATTGCATCCCCCAAATCAAAAGTAGTTCCCTTCACTTTCCCAATACTACCTTGGAGGAGGTAAATGACTCAAGGATTGCAGCTAGCATTTGCACTTGACTTCCAAGTAGTTCTTAATAGACTTGGTGTGAACAGCAGTTTTGGTGCGAACAGCAAAAGTTGCTTCTGTTTACCCCACTCCCTGCCGAAGTTGCAACATAAAGAGGGACAGAAACTGGTGGGAAAATCCTGCCTGCAAGCCACGTCCACCCTAAGCACCTTTTTGACTGATTGTATATCAAAGGGGAGCTTCTGAGGTCAGAGTGTAGTTTTTAAAGGTTGATTGATTCACTCTTAAGAGCTTGGAAAAACTAATTCTTAAGTAAATAATGCAACACTCTCTTGAACTGTGGTATAATTCAGAAACACTATAGTTGTTGCCATATATAAATAAAGCAAAAACAGGAAAATACCACGTCTTATCTCAGCCTTCTCCAACCTGATGTCTTCCAGATGTTTTGAACTATAGTACCCATTAGTTGTAGCCAGTGTGGTTGATGGTCAGCTATGATGGGAGATGTTCAGAACATCTGGAGGGCACGAGGTTGGGAAAAGACTGTCTTTGGTTATAATCCTAGCCCCACTTACTTCTGAGTAGATATGGGTCAGATAGTGCTGTTACAGGTACGTAGCCGTGTTGGTCTGTCATAGTCAAAACAAAATAAAAAATAAAAATATCTGAAGAAGTGTGCATGCACACGAAAGCTCATACCAAGAACAAACTAAGTTGGTCTCTAAGGTGCTACTGGAAGGATATTTTTTATTATTATTATTTTGTTTTGATAGTGCTGTTTGTTTTTCACCCCCTGGCTAATCTCTTTTGATGTCATAGTGGAGCTTTGGGGGAACAGATGCCATATATGGTATTTAGCAACTTCACTGTTACAGAAGAGCTAGGGAGCTTGTGACTGTTAGGAGACCTTGAAGATGATGCTTTTGAGCCACTCTGGTTAGATTTAACAACTCCCTTCAATACTTAGATGCCATGGGTGGTTTTGGAGCCTTTTGATCAAAGACCCAGGTTGTACTCGCTGTTTATGGTATGTGTTAAGCACTTTTGAAAAATTTAGGTAAGTCTATGTAAATGTTCGAATAACAGAACACGACTTAAATCTAATATGTAGAATCTCATATTCAAGTCCACGAGATTATTTTACATCTTTACAAATACTAGAAAATCTTAGGTGGCATTTAACATTATAAGATTTATAAAACAAGGTTTTAATGCATCTTTGGAAGGAATATTGCAGTTCGCTTTGTTTCTGGAATTTCAGTTGCATGCTGAGAAGAGAGGGCGCCAGGTTATTGAGATAAATGGGGAAGGATTTTCTTCCTGGGCAGCCAGATTTGGAACCCAGCCCACACACTCACACTTTCATTCTCAGTCATTGTTTGGCTTACCAGGTTCTGCAAACCAGGCCAAATTAAGTTAATATCTTGGGTGGTGTCAGCTGATTATAGTCCAAAACATTTGGAGGGCACCATGTGGATAAAGGCTTCTCTGCACTCAGTGGTAGCGGGCTTCCAGGACTTCAGGCAGGTGTCTTCTTCAGTCCAAGGTGCAGATGTGGGGAATTAAAACTGAGACCTTCCTCACGCGCAGTATGTGCTCTGTTTTAGCCAGTTTCTCCAGACCTGGCTACAAATACTTCTAGATCAGGAATGCATCTCACCATGCATAACTGCCAGGTTCTTATCTTGTGTGCTTTGCTATCTTAGTGCCTTTTAAAATACATGCAGCACTCCCCCTCCGGCTTTCCTTCCTCAGTCAGTAGAGTATGAGACTCTTTAACCTGAAGGTTGTGGGTTCGAGCCCCACATTGGGCAAAAAGATTCATGCATTGCAGAGGTTGGGACTAGATGACCCTCATGGCCCCTTACAAGTCTATATGATTCCTCAATTTCTCCGGCTGCTTTTCCCCAACGTGTCTCTAGGCTTTCTCAAAAGTCCTGTTCTAAACTTGAGTCATCTGCTGGGGCTGATACCTCCCAGCACCTGAACTCCTGGCTGCTCTAGTATTTGGTGGTTGGCGCATAGAAAAGAGTTGACACAATTTGTTCCAGAAAATGATTGATCTGATCTAGGCATGGGGATGCCTTCCATTAAAGCAACCCCACAATGGTTTACTTAGCAACACTAACAATCTGTTTCTGTTTATCCGCAGCCACTGTTCCGTGTGCTCTTAGTGGTTAGACATACTGCTTTGTTTAGGATGGGTGTATACAGTGTGGTGTACTGGTTAAGAGCGGTAGTCTCGTAATCTGGGGAACCGGGTTCGCGTCTCCGCTCCTCCACATGCAGCTGCTGGGTGACCTTGGGCTAGTCACACTTCTCTGAAGTCTCTCAGCCCCATTCACCTCACAGAGTGTTTGTTGTGGGGGAGGAAGGGAAAGGAGAATGTTAGCCGCTTTGAGACTCCTTCAGGTAGTGATAAAGCGGGATATCAAATCCAACATAGCGAAAAAAGCAATAATTAAAAACCAATTGAACATTAATGGAATTAAAACTATATGCATATATAAAATGTACTTAAAACTACAATTACAGGTAGGTAGCCGTGTTGGTCTGTCATAGTCAAAACAAAATAAAAAAAATTCCTTCCAGTAACACCTTAGAGACCAACTAAGTTTGTTCTTAGTATGAGCTTTCGTGTGCATACACACTTCTACAAAACACCCTTGTTCCCCTGGATTGAGGTAGAGAGCAGAGTGTCCTTTTAGTCTGGCTTCTGCAGTCTTGGGGCAGTTGGAATTAGAGTATGCTTTCTGACAGAGATGAGAGAAGGGATGATTTCTGCAGCTTTCCCTTCTCTTGCTGGTGGATAGGGCAAGACTGGATAAGGTGCCTTATGTGTTGGCATAAGAGTGACAGAGAGGTTCTATCAATGAATGAAACTAAAAAGAGAAAGAAAGGACTCTCTGTGACAGGGAAATAAAAACCGTCAGAGTTTATTGCACTCTGTCAACGGACGTTTAGTAACTGTTTGGTATTGGCTAGTGTTCTTTGTTGGCCCAACGACTTTTGATCCTGTATTTGTCTACCCTGTGTCCCTGCTGCTGTTTAAGTAGACCAAATTATTATGTTGACGGCAGCTGGCTTGGGGAGCTAGCAAGATGGCGTAAGTAACCATGAACTGTGGTTTAACACTATGTCATCTCTCACCCTCCTCATGTGCAGCTGGTAGGAGGACCTCTGCTCAGTTAGTTTCACCTTTAAATAATCTCCCTTTGCCTTGGTATAAACCATGAGTCCCGATTTAAATAAAATTCTAGTCAGCTTCAGGACTAGTTTTCTTGCACTTGCAAAGTTCATGTTAGTTGCATTTCAGGTCCCTCTTTATTACAGTATTGATTTATTATTGCTATTATTTTTATAAATGCTTACTAAGCATATATACACAAGAACCACCTTGTTAAACATACATATGAAATACTTAATGAACTGTATTCATTTAAATAAATATGCACACAGTGCTGCTTCATGACAAGTGGATTAGATGTTTACCTTCCAGCAATAACGTTTGCTGGCCATTAATCAGTTTGATTTCTTGCCCTGAATCTGAATCGAATGTCAAAGTTTATTTTATTTACTTATTTTTATCTGGTGGAACTGAAGGTGGGGTTTAGTAGGGCTCCCGGGTGACTTTCCGCCTAGGCACCAACCAAAGCCAGTCCCTGCTTAGCTTCAGCCCATGCCTGGGGATTAGAATAAATTGCATGACTGTGTCTTGGCAGTTTATCTGCCAACTCTGCAATTTGTACATCTTATCAGAATAGCCCCCATAGAATTAGACCTTCCATTACCGGTAGCATCTCATTCCAGTTGTTCCGAGTACTGGGGCAGTATCATAGTGACAGACTCTGGGTTGTATCCATCTTAGTTATTTTCAGAGTAGACCCATTGGAATTAATGAACCTAAGTTAGTCAAGTCCATTAACTTCAGTGGGTAGAGTAGAATTAGCAATAGATGCAACCCTCTGTTTCTACTCTATATCCATATTCATCATATGGAAGGAGCTCTCTATGTACAACTGTGGGTACTGTGTCTTGCTATGCCCTTTCTAATGAATGTGCATAGGTTGGAAGCAGACACCATTATCGTTGTACGCACCTAGAATTAGGGATGGGGGAGAAATGCAGTTTTGTTTGCATTTTAATGAAAGACTACCTAATGCACTCTGCTCGAACCAATACGTACGTGAACTGAAGCACAGCTGTCCTTTGAAATTTGCAGTTTTCTGAACTTTGCAATGCTTTTCCCCAGCCCATGTTTGCAACAATGCATATATTGGAGGACACTGCATAAAATGTTCACAAGAGTGAAGGTAATGTTCTAAAGAGCATCAGAGTAGGGGAAATGGGTTTTTTTTTGGGGGGGGGAATGTGACTGTTTGTCAAAACTGCATACAAAAACGTGTATATTGAGAGAAAATTGCACTAAGATGCAATTTGCTGTGGAAATGTGGGGAACTGGATATATGAGAAACTGAAATTGACATATTTGCCGATCCCTACTTAGAACAATTGAAAAGGGCAGTGGATCCTGTTGATCTAGTGAGTTCTGAAACTGGGTGAGTTTCCTATTACACTGTACATATTCTTTGTCAAAAAGATGTCAGATGACAGGTAAAGCTTTCTATTGTGTGCAGGTTTCTGAATGTCAAGCAGCTTTTAGAAATGTCTAAAGGTTTTGCAGTTTCGTATGGTTTGCAGTGGGTGTTAAAAGCTTCTGCCAAACAAATAAGCCTTCTACCCGTAAGTCGGCACTACAGTTTCCCCCCTTGTTTTGGTTTCGACTGCACTAATAAACCTGCCCTTCCAAGGGAAAGATACTTGCCTCTGCTCTTCTAGTTGTCTGAAGTAATACTCCTCAATGAGAAAGAATGACCTTCTGGATTTTATTGATGTGTTTATAGGCTGCATCAAAACCGAAGGACTATAAAAAGTCGAGAGAGAGAAGTAGTTGCTAAAGGGGTTATTTGAACATGCTGAAAGTCTATTGATTGCCCATGAATCTATTGACAGCTAGCCTCTATGGGAAAATGAATTCAAAGGCTGATTTCTAGTTAAACAAGAAAAAGAATTGTGATCTGTAATGATTTTTTAAAGCATTTTATAGTTAATAACAGTTTGGTTTATAGCTGTACTTTTAAAGTGACATATTCAGATTATGATTGTTGGTTATTCCCCCCACCTCCTCCACACACATTGAAGTGATTTACCGTATATACGTGAGTATAAGCCGACCCGAATATAAGCCGAGGCACCCAATTTTACCACAAAAAACCTGGGAAAGCTTCATAGGAGCCACTGCCTGCCTCACTTGAGTATAAGCCAAGGGCGGCTTTTTCAGCACAAAAAATGTGCTGAAAAACTAGGCTTATACTCGAGTATATAGGGTATTCTTGTGCATCTCACTTCATTATATTATTGTATGAGCTTTTATAAGTGCTATTTTGGTGAATGGCTATGGAATCCTTACTTATTTTGCAAAGCTATAAACGTTGATATGTTTATTAGGTACCGAGCTTGTTGTCTTTTCAATGCGGGTCAAACAACTTTTCTTTTTCCCAGGCCTTTTAGATTATTGTTTTTAACTTGGATTTGAACTGGTCAGGCAGTTATTGCTTCTTTGTCATAGGGCACCAGTTTTCAAATGAAAAGCTCTGCTGAAACGGAGTCTTGTATTGCAACGTAGACACGGGCAACTTAGTGTTCCCCTTAGGCACTTGGAAACGAAGAACAAAATTGTGGTTTATAATTTGCAAAGACAAATGTCTTGTCCCTGTCTTCTTTGGAGCATTTCTCTTGAGTCTTAATGGTTGATAGCTGCTGCATAGGAACCCCTGCTTGTTCCTGTCTCCATGTTCATGCATTTCAGATGGTGTGTTTATACAAAATTGGATGTGAGGGGACCCCAACAGCACTTTAGATGCATCGTTTAGATGTGACTAACTACATTAACATTTCACCAAAACAGACAATATACCACACCGTTTATGAATGTACAGTATATCCAGCCATAAATAAAGCACAATTTCTGTCAACCCCAAGGGAGCACAGTAACTGCATACATTATCCCTCATGACTAGGCCACTGGAAATATGTGGGTCCCTAAGGCTTTTCTGGACCCAGGTGGCGCTGTGGGTTAAACCACAGAGTCTAGGGCTTGCTGATCAGAAGGTTGGCGGTTCGAATCCCTGAGACAGAGTGAGCTCCCGTTGCTCGGTCCCAGCTCCTGCCCATCTAGCAGTTCGAGAGCACGTCAAAGTGCAAGTAGATAAATAGGAACCGCTCTGGCGGGAAGGTAAATGGCGTTTCCATGCGCTGCTCTGGTTCGCCAGAAGCGGCTTTGTCATGTTGGCCACATGACCTGGAAGCTGTATGCCGGCTCTCGGCCAATAAAGCGAGATGAGCGCCGCAACCCCAGAGTCAGACACGACTGGACCTAATGGTCAGGGCTCCCTTTACCTTTAAGGCTTTTCTGAAGGCCTAAAAGGGTGGTAATTTTGTGAAGTTCTACTGGCAATGAGTTCCAGAGTTTTGAGGAGAAGCCACTTTTGATGGTGGCAGTGAAAGGAAGAGAGCTGAAGAAGGGTGCATGAAGCCTTTTGCTGAGCTGCTATTTCACCCCTCCCAATCACACCCCTACCAACCTGTTCTTCATTCTCCCCCAGTTTTAAGTCCACTTTTTCCTGCATTAAAAAATCTTAGCATAGCAAAAATGGCCAGCAGAGAAAGGTTTAAGTGCCCAGTTCTTACTACTTCTCTATTCCCCATGCCTCACCCCCCAAAAAACTTTTAACAAGTCTTGTATTGATGGCAGGGGATAACACACAGGTAAGGAAGGAGACTGAGTATCTTGGTGGTTTGGGGTGAGCTTTGTCCAAATTTGGAGGAAGTAACCTGTCTTGTTAGTCAGCCAAGCCCAGCTAAGCTAAGCATAATGAACCCACCAATCACTAACCAAAGCCAGTGTTTTGCTTTAACCAAAAAGACCCATGGTCTCCTTTTGGGCGTGCATTTGGGTGCAATGTGTAGTTTAGGCTTAAGATGTGCTGGGCATCACTCGAGAGTCATCATAGGTGTGTTTGAAAGTAAACACTGAATGTAGGCAGGGAAACTTCCTTGTACATTTTCTGAGCCACATGGCAGTGCAGTGTTGAAAACCCTTAGTGGGAGACTGGGCATCCAAGAGGCAAGTTCCGCTTTTGCTCAGTGGTGTTGGGTGCACCCACTAAGGAAGGAAAGCAGCAAACATAAACCCAGGGGCCCTTTTGAGAGACTGACTTCTTCGCTCTGATCCAGATGACCTAGCTGGAGCAAATTGATTCTTTCCAAGTATGTTGAGTGTCACCTTTTATCCCTGCTTCTTTGTCTGCTTTATGAGGGATCCTGTCTGAGGTGTTCAGCGGCTACAAAGCGTACAGTACTGAGCTTCTTGTTTGGTGTTGGACGAGGGCATTTGGGGTTGTGTCAAAACAGAATGTTTTTGAATATGAACAGTAATGAATATGTGGATGTCTCTCCTTTAATTGCCCTTGCAAGCTTTACATTTGGAAAACGAAACACTGGGCTCTGTCTTTTGTAATGTGTTTGCTTATCGGTTGCCAGCCAAATCCTTCCAGTGAGAAGACTCCAGCAGATGTGGGCAACAGGTCTCCAATATTTTTTGTCCCTGGCACCTCTGAAGCAAGATGTTGGCAGGGATGAACTCTTGGACTGATGTAGGGGCAGCCAACATGGTACCCTCCAGATACTGTTGAACTCCCATTCCCATCAGCCCATGCCAATTTAACCAGTGGCCGGGGATGATGGAGGCTCTGTACCCCAACAGCATCCAGAGGGCACACTATGTGTGTAATTACAAGCATTCGCATATTAACCTAAGATGAGATATGTAAACTTTATAAAATTGCCGAAATAGTTGCAGAAGAAAGCAAGTTACAAATTGAAACCAGAACAGGAACAAACAATGCTTTTAAAAATATAACTTAAATGTGGCTTTCTTAAGTATTTGATTAGGGTTTTTCTTTTTCTTTTTTGAGAAGTTATATTCTGAGTTCAGCCTACATGAATTTAAATGATCTTGCATTAACATCTGTTTAGATTTTAAATGAACGTTTATGATTATGCATATTTAGAAAATAAAACACAATTCAGAAACGTTTTCACATATTCAAGATTCATTGAAATCAAAGGAGCTCAAGAGCTTTCTTTTTTTAAAAAAACAAACAAACCTATCCGGTATGTAAACCTGTTATTTTTAATTCTGTGCCAGAGACAACAAGAGTTTCTCCAACCTTAGAATAAAATACAAAACGATGAAATCTCAGGAAACAATTGCTTGGGTTAAGCTTGCATTTTCTGCCTGGTTTGGGTATAATACTAACCAGTTTATTAAACTGTGATTTTTATATTCTGAACCTAGCCACCAGCTTAACTATGGTTGGTTTGTTGTCTTACAAATCCTGGTTTGCTGTATTCATGGTTTGGTATTCTAAATGAAAGCATCACTCTTATTTAACCATGGTTTGTTTGCCCCCCACTCATCCCACGAGACAAGAGAAGCTGGAACTAAACTTTGGAGAAAGAATAATCGGTTGTTTGATTGTCTGTGGGGCAAACCATGGCTTATTAAACAAGCCATGGCTTAACATTTTGTGCGAGACAGGCCTTGGTTGGAAAAACAGCCTTTTGGGGGGGCAACAACTTGTATAACAATGTATACTCCTTTGAATATAGTACATTTTATATATGTATTAAAGTCATTCCCTTGTAAACAGTGATATTTGAATAGTGAACTGCTGCTGTCCGTCTCCTTGTTTGTTCATGAAACTTCCTGTGTCGGGAGGGAAAATGCAGTCACAACATCTCACAGCTATTTGGGCTACATTCTGCAACCTGAGATTCTTAACATTCTTATCAGGAGAGTCTATGAAAGCTCTAGATACGGTGTCTGAATGCCGTGGTGGAGTGGATGAGGGCCAATAAACCGCTTAAATCCTGAAAATACAGGGACTTTTTCAGTGGGTGGCAGGGTGGATTTGATTTAAATCAAATTGATTTAAATCACTAGTCAGTAAGGCTTGATTTAAATCACTAGTCAGTAAGACTGGATTTAAATATTTTTTTTACAGAAAGACTCATTCTTGCTGGTATAATCTTAATATTTACAACCATATGAAGGTTTCATTTTTGGAATAATAAATTTTCAGAGTAGTTTTTACAGTTATATCAAAAATTACTGATTTGGTTATACTACTAGAAATACATAGACAGATAATTATGAAATTATGGTGAGGTTTAATAAGTTAACTGTTTATATTTGGACAACTTTTCTGCTGTACTTTATTGGAAGGAGAAAAATAATCATTTAAACAATTTATTTAACTAAAACAATAACATGATAGCATATGTATCCATGTTTGTTAACTGATGTGGTTAAACATTAAAAAAAAAAAAAAAAACTTAGACTGAGTTTTAGCACACTTGATAAACTTAAAACAAATCCTTATTTCCTGATGAATAGCCTTTGGACTACAATGTAACTTAAATAGAAGACAATATTTAGAAAGATTTTTCCTCCAAAAGCATTTTATTTTAAAAATCCGATTTAAATCAAAAAAATCTGATTTTTTTATTTTTTTTAAAAAAACCATTGATTTTTATCCACCCTGGTGGGTGGTTCCCATATCCAGGAAAATGGCAAGTTACCTGTTCTGGATGGGGTTGCTCTCCCTCTAAAGGAATAGGTGTGTAGCTTTGGAGGTACTCCTGGATATATATTTGTCACTAGAGGCCCACAAATGTCCTCTGTGGCTCAGAGTACCTTTTACCAGCTTCGTCTGGTTTGCCAGCTACGGCCATTCCTAGACAGGGATATCCTCACCATTATAGTCCATGTGTTGGTAGCTTCAAGGCTGGATTGCTGTAATGTGCTCCATGTGGGGCTGCCCTTGGGTCTGGTTTGGAAGCTCCGGTTTGTGCAGAATGCGACGGCTAGATAGAACATGTGAAGTCATTGTTAACACAGCTGCACTGGCTGCCCATCTGTTACTGAGCCAGCTTCAAGATCCTTGTATTAATTTACAAAGCCCTTAACAACTTAAGTCTAGGGTAGTTCAGGGATTGCCTGAACCCTTAGATCTCAGCTTGATCACTGAGATCATCTGCAGAAGCATCGCTGGTTGTTCCCTGAGTTGGCGAGGTTCACTTGATAACAACAAGAAATGGGAGTCTTTATTGTCATTGGTCCAGTATTGTGGAATACTGCGGTACCTCATGTTACGTACTGCCCCCTTTATGAATGCTTTGGGTTACGCGCTTTGCTAACCCAGAAGTAGATTCCCCTTGTTGCGAACTTTGCCCAGGGATGCGAGCAGAAGTCACACTCTGGCAGCGCGGCAGCAGCGGGAGGCGCCATTAGCGAAAGTGCGCCTCATGTTACGAGCAGTTTCCGGTTATGAACGGACCTCCGGAACGGATTAAGTTTGTAACTGGAGGTACCACTGTACTCTGCCAATGGAGACTCAGTGGGCACTTTCTGTTTCAATTCTTAAATGCCTGCTGGAAACTTTTCTATTCCACCAGGCCTATGCCGGCAACTAAGAATATATCTTTTTGCAATGGTTAGTTGAGGTCTGTTTCTAACTTTTGTGTGTGTGGTTTTATGCATTTTGTGACAAACTGCTTTGATATTTTTAATCAAGTAGCTGTGTGTGCATATCTTTATTAATAAATAACTTAAATAAGCATGTCTTCTTTGTTTTGCAGGTGGCTGATAGCAGTTGCAATGAGAGCAAAAGCCACAAGACGATTCTTCATCTGCTGATAAAAATGATCAACAAGTCTCGTAAGTCCAAGTGTTGTGCCATTCCCCTTTCTTATGCTAAACATATCTGGAAGCAAGTGTACTTGTGATCTGGACAAGTAAGGGTGGGGTATGTGATAGTGGTGTAGAAAATTATGTATTAAAAATGGTGGGTATAAGATTGGCTAAGGACCGTGGCTTGTTAGGAAACAAGAAAACACGATCCCTGGTCAGATGTGACACAAAACCAATAAAGGGTTCCTAGTTTGTTTATCCCACCTGTTTCAGGGGATGAACAAAGTGGGAACTATCAGTAATCATATCAGTGTGTTGCTCTTTCCTGAACCATTCTAAATCTTAGCTTATCATTATATGAGAATGTGGCTAATAAGTAACAGA
The DNA here is from genome assembly GCA_034641385.1 of Darevskia mixta. Classification (NCBI taxonomy): domain Eukaryota; kingdom Metazoa; phylum Chordata; class Lepidosauria; order Squamata; family Lacertidae; genus Darevskia; species Darevskia mixta. The sequence continues at coordinate 1,043,606 of JAWWNH010000085.1, forward strand.
TGTCACCACCAAGGTTTACAGTCATAAGAAATACCCACCATGCAGGATTGGGAATGTTAAAGAAGAAGAAAAAGTCAACCTTGACTTTAGCAAAAGTGATTGTGGGCAATGGGCCTTGGAAGCTTCTTTCACAAATGGATGCCCAGAAAATGATTTATCGGCATTGGATGATTCTGCATTGGATAATGATGTGGATTCAACTGAAAAGCATCCTGTCTGAGGTCATATGGAAAGGCTTGTTGTGGGTTGAAAGAAGGAAGTGCCTTTAGAAAATGAAGATATGGATTCCAAAGAGAGAAAGGAAGATATGGGTTCCTCAATGTACTGTTATCCAAGGACCCATGAAAACCTATAGCCTCCCTGATGAGACTGCAGTCTCAGCAAAGCAAATTATTCCACCCCCACCCCAGACACCTATAACCTGGCCTCTGCCACTGCTTGAGATCCCATCCACACTAAACATGGCTTCCCCCGAAGAATCCTGGGAACTGCAGTTTAAGGGTGCTGGGAATTGTAGCTCTGTTGATGGTTAATGACAGTTCCTGGGAGGGTGAAATCATGTGCTTTAAATGAATGGCGTGGGTGGAAAGGTTTGTAAATGCTTTTAGGTTTGTAAATGCTTTTAGGTTGTTTATTACAACTTTTTGCTCTTAGACCTCTATCTTCAAAATCCATTGATTTAGTCTGTATAGGATTGCTGTTTCACTTTGCTTTGCCCCTGTACTCTTATTCAGGTCTTCACCTGAAAAACTGTTGAGGGAGAAGCAGGGTTGCACACATTAACCCCGCTTCCAACATCCCCGTTGGCTGTAACTTCAGAACTTTGTGGATTGGGTTGAAGGTCTGATTCTCTTGATTGTTCAGCTGAATGCACACTGAATTCTCTCTGCAAGGACATTGGGAATGTGGGCTAGAGCAGTGCATCTGTACCCCTTTCATACATTATTATGCCCACATGTTCTTCGAACGCCCCAGATACGACCAAAAATATGTCACGCCTTCCTTTGTATAAGATGGTGACATCTCCGTACTTGACCATCTTAGCCTTAGGACAGGTGGCTGGGGCTGATGGAAGCTGGAGTACAGCAACACCTGGAGATTCCCCTACCCATGATGTACAGGTGCCTGCCTTCTTGTTACATCCCAGGTCCTAAGTTTGCAGGTTGGCTTTAAAAGAGGCCCCAGAGCTGATCCCTAGTGAATCCAGGCTCAAGTTAAACCTCCCCCTCTGCACCCTGGCATTGCATCTTATGTGTTTTAGGTGTTGTGTGGCTACACTTGACTGGCTCAGTGTTAACAGTATTCTATCTTTTTTTTGTTCAGGATGGAAGATACTTGGAGTATTGGCTATATTTCTGGTGATGGTGTGGTATACAAAATCCTGGGAAGAAAGTTACAGGTAGGTAGCCGTGTTGGTCTGTCATAGTCAAAACAAAATAAAAAATAAAAAAAATAAAAAAATTCCTTCCAGTAGCACCTTAGAGACCAACTAAGTTTGTTCTTGGTATGAGCTTTTGTGTGCATGCACACTTCTTCAGATACACTGAAACAGAAGTCACCAGACTCTTATATATAGTGAGAGGGTGGGAGGGGTATTACTCAGAAGGGTGGTGGGAATGGGTGATAGGCTGATAGCTGTGGTAAACTTGTTGACTACTGTTAACGACTGCAATTAGTCTTACAGGAAAAAGCAAGGGGTGAGAAGGTTAAAAATAGCTTTGTCATGTATAATGAGATAAGAATCCAATGTCTTTGTTCAGACCAGGTCTCTTCATGGTTTTAAGCTTGGTAATGAGTTGCAATTAAGCAACTTCTGAAATTCCTTTGCAATAAGACAGCTACTTTGAGATCTTGTATAGAGTGTCCTGGGAGATTGAAGTGTCCTACTGGTTTCTCTGTCTTGTGATTCCTGATGTCAGATTTATGTCCATTTAAACCCTACGCCAAAGGATAAATGGACCTCCAGTTATTGCTGGACTTCCAACTCCTGTCATCCCAGTATAGCCAGTGGCCAGGGATAATGGGAGCTGGAATCCAACAGCGTATGGAGGGCTACAAGTTCCTTGTCCCCGATTTAAAGCCTTGCATGGCTTGGGAGAAGAGTGTGTCAAGCAGTGCCTTATCTTACATCTACCAAAGAAACCAAGTGGGCTGCCAGAGGAGGGAACCCCACCCCCCTTACCCAGTGTAGAAAAGCAGCAGGATCCCAGAGTAAAGATTGAGGTCTCGGTCCATCCTTTGCAGACTAGCAGACTAGTAAAAACTTCCACAGGCTATTTACTTTTGTGGGCGTCTTTAACCTAGCCGAGTTAAACTGTGACATTTCATGGCCACTAGTTATTTACTATCATGTTTTCTGCTTTTAAATTTTTGCTCTTATCTTCTTAAAGTCAAAGTCTCTCTGTCTCTGTCTCTGTCTCTGTCTCTCTCTCTCTCTCTCTCTCTCTCTCTCTCTCTCTCTCTCTGGGTGTGTGTAAGCCATCCATATAATATTTATTTTGGCTCTGGCGCAGACATTTTAGAAATAAATAAAGCAAGCGAGATACAGGTTCAATAACTCTGTTTGGTAATGCTGCGCTTTGATTTAGGGATCCTTTCTCCTAATCTCGAATTTATGTGCACGTGTTGTAGTATGAATCAGTGGGCAGAGAAGTGCACTCTGCACCTGCTCATGGGCTCGCCCATCTTTTCATAGGTTCCAGGAAGGAGTCCTGGTGTTGAAAATACATCCTATGGGTACAAATGAAGCCAGGAAACTGGGAATGAAAAGTTTGCTTGAAGGGGGAAACCAAATTATAGATAGTGGTGTTCAGGACAAATGAACTGAGCATGCTTTCAAATCCATATCTCTGGAGTGAGGAATATTTGTCAATTTGTTTCTTGGGACTGTTTTTATCCTGGCAGCTCAACCAGAAGCCATTGTGAGCTTTGGGGCAAACCAGGGCTGGGCGGTATCTGGTTTTCAAAATTGCAATATATCACCAGCTAAACATCACGATATACTGATATATCACAATGTCTGAAACAAGGATGGAACTATGTAGAGGCATTGGCTGGCTTCACAGATTTTCCAGCATCGTGATTTTTGCATAGCGCGAACAAATGCGCACACCCCATGATTCGCAATATATTGCCAGGTCAAAAATTATGAAACGGATATAATGATATGGACTTCAAACTGGTTTTGGATGATGCATCGATATATCCCCCAGACTGCATATTAAATTAGTCCTACTTTTTAAAAAGCTTGCTTAAACTGACTCATTTCAAGAGGAGTCCAGATTGGGGCTAGTGCCTGTTTCTCACTCAAAATCCCTCCTCCTATTTCCCACCAATGGTTTTGATACCACATTTGGGGACAAATAAGAGGAGTTGGTGGTGTTGATGTTTGCTAGTAAAGCAACACGGGGCTTCGATCCCTGTAGAAAGCATGTTCCCTGTATGATCAGGGTCCCCAGCATGGTTGCTTTCCTTTCGAAATAAAAGCAGCCAGCTTAAAAATATTTTCTTTTAAAGTGTAAGTAATGTGGCATGAGGTTTGGCATTTTCAACCCAATAAACATAGATTCCTGCTTTTCCTTGGCCGTGAGCTTCCCATGTCTTGGGGCGCCAGATAACAAGCCATGCACTGTAAGCAATTAACAAAGACCAACCACAAAAAGTGGTTGTGCAGGTGACTGAGAGCTGATTCACCCCTTTCCACCCTGTGGCAGCTGAAAGGTCATCATCCTTTACCATTGGCAATGCTGCCTGGGTCTGAGTTGGACCCAGAGACCGTAGATCCTCTCTCTCTGGTTTGCAACAGTAAAGAAGATATAGCAATAAAAACAAAAGCCATACAAAAACACACTTATCAATAAAACTTACGAGCCCTGCTCACTTCTGCCCTGCTTGCAGCCATTTGAGGAAGGGTGCTTGCCTATGTAAGCGCACCTTCTTGAATGCTTAAGACACTTTTATCTCCCACTACCTTCCAAATGCTTGGAGCATCACTTTTCATGCTCTGTTAGTGCACAGGCTGGTCCACCACTCTTGGAAGTGTAATCCTGGGCTTGGAAGGTGCCTTTTACTGAGGCTGTGTATGCAGCACACATGTAAAGCACATTACCTCTCCCAAGAATCCTGGGAACTGTAGCTTACTTCTCCCAGACCAGCATTTCCTAGGGCCCTTAACAAACTACAGTTCCCAGGATTTTTCAGGGCAAGCTGTCCTTTCAGTGTATGTTGTTGTTGTTGTGTCGTGTCTGACTCTTTGTGACCCCATGGACCAGAGCACGCCAGGCACTCCTGTCTTCTACTGCCTCCCGCAGTTTGGTCAGACTCATGTTGGTAGCTTCAAGAACACTGTCCAACCATCTCGTCCTCTGTCGTCCCCTTCTCCTTGTGCCCTCCATCTTTCCCAACATCAGGATCTTTTCCAGGGAGTCTTCTCTTCTCATGAGGTGGCCAAAGTATTGGAGCCTCAGCTTCAGGATCTGTCCTTCCAGTGAGCACTCAGGGCTGATTTCCTTAAGAATGGATAGGTTTGATCTTCTAGCAGTCCATGGGACTCTCAAGAGTCTCCTCCAGCACCATAATTCAAAAGCATCCATTCTTCGGCGATCTGCCTTCTTTATGGTCCAGCTCTCACTTCCGTACATTACTACTAGGAAAACCATAGCTTTAACTATACGGATCAGTGTATGGCGTGTATGAATATTGAGGCCACCTATCTCAGTAATGTCTGCACATTTATGTTGACAGGCTGTGACTCTCCAGGGATTTAGGCAGGGGTCTTTCCCATCCCTCCCTAACTGGAAATGCTAGGGATTGAACATGCAACTGTCTGTATAAAGCTCATGTTGACCACTGCTGAGCTGCAGCCCTTTCCAACAATGTGGGTCTTAGGAGAAGCTGTCATTTCTGCACAGCCTCGCCGATCCATGCTGAAGACTTGTGCCCCACACATCAGCCAAAATGCTGTTCAGTGTGGCTTACATACAGTCAGTTAAGACAAAGCATTCTTGGTTCTTAAGTAGTAGTCCTTACAATGACTATCTGGCATAGAAACAGTTCACAGGCAGGACATGCCTGATGCACTCAACCTTTGGCAAATCTGATGGAATGAGCCCTGCTTCTCATCTGTCCCATGGAGGCACCCTAATGGAGTGGTGGTTTGTTTCACTTGCGGCTAGCAGGTGATGTCTCAAACCAAACCTCTTTCTTGCAAGTCCCTAGAGCGTGGGCGGACTATGGACTTCCAAATTTCAGCAGTGCCCTGTGCGAGGCCAAAATTTGGCGCACCTCCTCCTCTTGCCTTCTGTTCTGCTCAGATCACTATGTCATAGTTGCAATGCCCTGCGGCATCCCCTAGGCTCAGTGCCCAGGGCAGCTGAACCGGTCTTAGTGCCCTAAATTTGCCCTTGCCCTAGAGCAGTGATGGCTAACCTTGACACACCAGATGTTTTGGAACTACAACTCCCATCATCCCTAGCTAACAGGATCAGTGGTCAGGGATGATGGGAGTTGTAGTCCCAAAACATCTGGAGTGTCAAGGTTAGCCATCACTGCCCTAGAGGCTTGGGATTGCACAAGCATCCACTTTTAAATTGTACATCACTGAGACAACTTGGGGGGGGGGGTAAGGAAACAACAGCAACAACACTTAACTCCCCCACCCTACCCCATTTCCCTTTGTTAAAGTTTGTCTTACAGTTTTGATTTCCCAGAGGAAAAGATGACTTGCACTCGGGGAGAGGTGGAGAAGAAAGCTGCACGGCTCATCGCAAAGTAAGTTACAGGGCTAGTTGTATACTGTGAGATATCATTTACCTGCTTCTCCTAAGCTTGGGGGGCGGGATAGGAGGAATGGGGTGGGATCAGATAGAGTGAGTCTAACAGGAGAGGGAGGCTCTGAATATATAAAACGCCAGATTTGCATGATCTTCTCCTCTGCATTCATTGCAGTTACACACGGAAACATCCACTATTTTTACAGCTAAAGGATTACTTCTGGGTAAGGACCACCTCACCCTACGAGCTGCCATATGGTACTAAAGGAAGCGGTAAGCAAACCAGCTGTCTCTTTTCTTCTAGCAAGCATCTTCTGTATTTGTCTCTGTATTCCACGCTTTCCCTCTCATTTTTCTTGTGGAAAGTTTGCTCTGATTTAGTAGCCATCTGTTGGACTATTTTTCTAAGATCATACTGTATATTCCGGCATATAAGACGACCCCCAACTTTTCCAGTTAAAATATAGAGTTTGGGATATACTCGCCGTATAAGAAATATGACCCGGAGTATAAGACGACCCCCGACTTTTGAGAAGATTTTCCTGGGTTAAAAAGTAGACTTATACGCAGGAATATACAGTATATATCGTTCTTCACACAAAGGTAAGTCAGGTGTTTCCACTCTTTCTCCAAGGAGCTCTGAGCATCTTAAGTTCCCAGGTGGTCTCCCATCGGGACAGCATAGAGGGCCCTTTCACCGCAAAAGTGCACCCAATAGCATACCTTATCTTTGCAGTGTGCTCAGTTACTGAAGGCGACATTCACCAGATCACCTAGTTTGGGTTCCTTATCCACACAGCATACTTTCTAGCCCAGGGTGGTGCCCTCCCATTACAGCTCCCATCATCCATAACTATTGGCTATGCAGCCTGGGGCTGATGGGAGTTGTAGTTGAAGAACATCTGGAAGTTACTACTATCCCTGCTGTAGCCACATGTTTGTTCGGCCAGTTGTGATTGCTAAGGGCCAATATCAGCAAAGTTGTGGTTTCCTTAGCCTCTTATTCACAGTATAAACTACAGTATAAGGAAGTGGCAACTGTGGAAACACACAAGAGCCACAGGCAGTAAAATAGCAGAATTCATAGCTGTAGCCACTGATTCCCTTCTTCCTTATCCGTAAACCATCAAGGAAAAATATAAAATTAGTACATAGAAAACAGTAATAAGGAGCTCTCTTTGCGGCTGTCCTGGAGGAAGAGAGGGGAGCATGTGAACCTGAGTCTTGCCACATCTCAGTCTCGTCACACTAAACTTTGATTTAGCGTGGTGCTAAAACTGAGCCAGAGATAAGGAAAGACATCTGTGATAGGTCCAGCAGAATGTGTTCATCAAACACACTTTTTAATCTGTAGTTCAGCAGATAAATAGGTTGGTTTATGAGAATTGCATCATATCAGGTAACCTTGGCATTATTTTGAAACAGTGGGCTTCATTCCAAGAGGCAAAAGTATAAATTGGCAGGTATCCACTGGACAGGTGTTCATCATTCTAATGGCTCTCTCATAACTGTTGCTGTTGGTTGAAAGTTTACTAACTTTAATAATACAAAGGACTGCATTCTCCTTCTGTTGAGTGACTGACTGTACCATTGCATTTGTTAACAATTGGCCGTCAGATTCTTTTTAATGCCTCTCATTTTCCCAGGGAGTTCAGCAAGGTGGAAGTTCCCAAAATAAGCACAGTTCAATGACTTTATGTACAAACCTGGAACTCTTCCTTCCCCCTCCTTTCCTTGTTCCAGACAGAACCACTATTGTGTGCAAGGTGCAGTCAAAGGGCCTGTTGTGCTGCAAGATGTGTTGGGTTCTGCTTATGAACTGATAACATCTTGTCTACTTCCATCCATAGATTGATCTGACTGTTGTCTTTCCTAATCCACTAGTACATGACGGGGAGAAAAACACACCTTGCACATGCAATGCGAGTTGAGTTGTGTTGCCTCATGTTATGGCTGAACAGTTAAAAAAAATATTGGTAAAGTATAGTAGGCTGAGCCCTTTTAAAAATATTTTTAAATTTCTGCACACCTACAGCAGACGTTCGGGAGGAGATAGAGCACTTCATTCCTTTTTGGTGTGAACTAGGCCTGTGGTGCGGGACGCGGGTGGCGCTGTGGGTTAAACCACAGAGCCTAGGGCTTCCCGATCAGAAGGCCGGCGGTTCGAATCCCTGCGACGGGGTGAGGTCCCGTTGCTTGGTCCCTGCTCCTGCCCACCTAGCAGTTCGAAAGCACGGCAAAGTGCAAGTAGATAAATAGGAACCGCTCTGGCGGGAAGGTAAACGGCGTTTCCGTGCGCTGCTCTGGTTCAACAGAAGTGGCTTAGTCATTCTGGCCACGTGACCTGGAAGCTGTACGCCGGCTCCCTCGGCCAATAAAGCGAGATGAGTGCCGCAACCCCAGAGTCGGTCACGACTGCACCTAATGGTCAGGGGTCCCTTTACCTTTACCTTTTAGGCCTGTGGTGCAGCAACCCAACCAAGGGCAGGACTTAGTCTGTACTCTGGAGAATGCTGACATTGCTCCAATAAGGGCAAGCTGAAATTGAGCATTTATATAGTAGTAGCAGCAGCAGCAGCAGCAGGTGCAGCCTAATTGTTAGCACCACCTGTGCTGCAAGATGCTGCTCTGTTAAAGGGCCCAGCCTTCTCTTCTTATCTCCAACCGCAAAGGAGCAGGGAGCCTCAAGTCTTTTGGGGGTCTTCTGCAGCTGAGTCCTCCAAGTCAGAGGATGGCAGCACTGCATCCTCAGGCCAGACGGTAGCATTAGTCCTGCAGGTCCATCTAAGAGCACTTTGGGACCACCCCTGCATATCCTTCTCCTTCTGCTTCAGAGTCCCCTCCCTCATCCCCTGAAGATGAGAAATCCAACTCCAGGGTTGTGACACGAGTCTTGTCAAGACCCTGGTCAACAATGGACTTTCAAGATACACCTAGATTTATGTAATTTTAGCAGAGAGCCTGCTGTGGAAACACACTTGTTGCACTGTGCATGCTGCTTTCTCTCCCACATTGAGTTTAGCAGGCACCATTTTATTTACTTCCCCCCCAGAATTTGTATGGTGCCCTTCATAGTTAAAGCTTTCCCAAGGCTAATCTTCATATTTGTGGCTTTGCTGAGTGGATCTTCCCCCTTCCTTCCCAGAGCAATTTTTCTACATCAAAAAAACTACTCATTTTTTAATAGGGTGGGAGACTGTACCTACGGTACTTAAGAATGTAAAAAGAAAAAAAAAAGGATGGTCTTCTTGAAGCATGATGGGTCTGCCACAGTGATTTAACTTTTGATTCGATGTTCACTCTGTCTGTCAAATGCAGTTAAAAACTTTCCTCGTTTGGGTGTTGTCAATATTATTTGCAAGAGGGAGGGCTGGGACACCCCAAGACATTTTGCTGCCTGAAGTGGATAAGATGAGGTGAGCAAAATATGTAAGCTGCTTCCCTGCTGTTAGGTGTCAAACTACCAAATATTTTTTTTGAGAAACTCATTTGGAAACAAATATTTAAAAAACAGGGTTGTTGGGTTTTTTTAAATCTCATCTTTCCACACAGAGCTTTCCAAGGCAGTTAACAAGAATAAAGAACAAATATAAAACAGCAAAAGAAAGATTGTAAAGATTACAATATAAACTAAACACTATACAGCATAAAAAACCAAACAATCAAGCTATAAAGCAGCAAAAAAAAAACCCTACAAAAAACCACAAACCAATAAAATTGTAAAAGCAGAAGACAATATAATAAACGAGCCCACAAATGCATTCTCTAGGTTGCAAGTGGTGACTGTAGCTATTATTCAACTAAGCTTTATTCAGAGTAGACTGACTAAAACTAATGAATATAACCAAGTTAGGCCAATTCATTTCAGTGGGTCTACCCCGAGTAAAACTCGGTTGAATACCGTGCTGTATCTTTCCATCTGGTGACCACTCGCTCCAGTGCTGAGTGGAATACAGAAGAAGACTTGTCCAGTCCTAATGCCAGTTGGATGCACTTGGATGCTGCGAGAGCTCTGATAAGCCCATGCCCTTCTCCTGTGTCTGGAACAAAGGAGAAAAGTGGGACCTTCAAAACCAAAGAGTCCTCTCTTCTGAGTTCCTCTGGAGTTAGCATGGCGTCAGGCAAGAGGCAGGTTATATAGTAATGCTGCCTGCACCATTTTGCTCTTCTTGGCTCTCCACTCACCCTAAGTAAGTTGTATGAATTGCTTTGCTACATCAGAACAAGATTCCATCTAGTCCATCATTCTGTTTCCAGCAGTTTCGTCCTTTGGGCTGATCCGTCGGGGTAGCTCTTACGTTCTTAATGTCTTAACCGAGGCAGCATGGACTAAGCTGGTTAACTGCCTACATTTGTTCCTTTGCAGAGGAAAGTCTCTTGCGAGCTCTGGCGATCATAAGTTATACTCTTCCTGAAAGCTTACAAAGGTAATGCCACTTCATTCAGAAAACGGGTGGGTTCAGTTCTTTGGGCTCTTCTCTCCTATTTATGGAATTGGTAGCTGCAGAGCGTGGAGTATCCCTTTTCTCCACCATAGTTACTCAGGGCAAGTTTATACATGTGTGTTACAGAATGAATTTTTTTTACAGGAAATATGTGTATCTATGTATTTTGGAAAGTTGATTGTTTGCTGTATATATCAACAGCTCTTAAGATATTGTAACCAAATCTTGCATGATGGTTCCTGAGATCAAGGAGCAGGTATTCGTCTATGTTGGCATACAGTTGGACACAGTTTTGAATCAAGTTGGCAGACTAAACTGTTGGTGTTAACCACTGATTTCAAAACTGTACCGATATTTTGGTTTGCTATAGTTCCCAAGCAATGCCAGGAACAAGAATGTCTCTCTGTGTGTAAAGTCACAAAGAGGTCAATTCAGCGGTAAAAGAATTCAGAGAACCCAGAGGCCTGACCCTGCAATCAGAGTCAGGGGAGGATACTCAGAAACTTGCCATTTTTACAGAGATGTGATGGCATGAGCGTGGGTGGAGCTTGCAGTTTGTGTGGAAGGCCCCTCTTTCAGTCCACAGCATCTCCAGTTAAAAAAACACACACCAAAACTCTTAAGGTGACAGTGCTAGGAATTATCTCTGTCAAAGGCATTTGAGAGCACCACTGTTTGGAAGGTTTCATTCCCCTTGGAACAATTTCCCCCTACTTCAGCCTGTGCTGCAGGTATAGTTTTTAAACTTAAAACCTGCTTACCAGAGGTGAAACTGAGTGTGAACTGTACAGTCACATCAACACCACTCTGCATCTAAAGCAGGGGGCGGCAAAGTTTTTGTGGCTTGGACCGGTTCGTGATCCCGCAGACGCCACGGTGGGCTGGAGTACACACGCAAACGCTATTTCTGGCACTCCTTCCGGCGCGGAGGAGGCGTGCGCAGCTTCCCATTGGCTGCAGGAGCTTTCTGCAGCCAATGGGAAGCTGGCCAGCGTCGCAGAAGGCAGTCCCCGCTCTGCTCTGCGCCGGTTTAGCACGGTGCACGGGAGCTGACCGAGCGGGCGGCGGGGGTCCATGGGCCGGTTAAATGACCCCTATGGGCCGCTTGTGGCCCATGGGTCTTAGGTTGCCGACCCCTGATCTAAAGCATATTTACAGCATATATAAAGCACATGGCTTCCCCCAAAGAATCCTGGGAGCAGTAGTTGGTTATGGGTGCTGGCAATTGCAGCTGTGTGAGAGGTAAACTCAGCATTTTTTGTGGGAAGCCATGTTTGTTAAATGTGCCTTAGATGTATGGTATAGATGTGACCTAAGAGTGGCAATCCCTCTTTCAAATCTTAACGTGGGGAACCTAGAAAGTTGCTTTAATCCATGTCAGGCTATTAGTCCATCTAGCTCATTTACAGGCAGTGTGACTCTCCAGTATTTCAGAGTGCCAATCTTGATCAAGTCTCTGACGTGTGGTTCCATCCCTTGCTTCGGGACATGAACTCGTGGCACTGGGTCACAGCCAGAAGTCTTGACACGTGCCTGGAAATGAAGTCAGTGCTCTGGAAGTCAGTCTAGGTATTTAAAGTGAAAAGTAAGAAATCCACAGGAGAGTAAAGGAAGTGTTGGTTTTGGCAGAGGTGTGAGAAGCTGAACTGCCAATCAGCCAAAGCTAGGATGAAATAGCTAATTTAGGTGTGTGCAATTTTTGTGGCTTAATCTACCAAGCCGCTGGCCTAGTGGATTAGCATGAGGGTAAACCAGGTAGATCTGTGCCTTAAATCCCCAAGATAGAAAATAATTGTATTGGCCTAGCACCTGGCTTCCCATCTACAAAATAGTATTGAAGTTGCATATAATAACTGGATACAAGCACCATATAAATCTCTGTCAGCAACCATTAGGGAATGTTCACTAAAAATTGTGCATGGGTGGTGTATAACACTGAGGTGCCTATCTTCTATAAAGCCCAGTAGTTTCCCGTTATGTTGCAGAGGATGCCAAATTATGGGTACTTACAACCATTTGTGGTGGGAATGTCCACAAATTAACCTCTGGTATAATATAGTCTGGCAAACAGCCATAATGGAAATGTCACAGAAATTGAAGGTGGCAAGGGGAGAGAGAAAAAACAAGGTAATTTATACACTGTATGGTATAATTTTATTAAATATACAAATGAAACAACAAGAAATGCCTACAACATATATTGTGATATGGTGTAGATAAGCAGGTAATAATACTCTTAGTATTCTGTGTTTTTCCAAGTTAATTTACTGAAGTTGGTTTACTGCAACCAGCTCATTAGGATGTACTGTAAAATGAAGTGTTGTATTTTACCCTCCTAGTGACCCATTTTTCCCCTCAGCCGTATCGTGTTTTATTATGCGTGTATGATGTTGTAACAAAAATTTAAAAAATAACACCAGAACATGCAAAAACATGGGTGTGTTACCAAAAAGCAGGTATTAAGGACGCTATGGGAATATTTGAAATGGGTAACTTAACAACACTTAGAACAGGCTTCCTCAAACTCGGCCCTCCAGATGTTTTTGGCCTACAACTCCCATGATCCCTAGCTAGCAGGACCAGTGGTCAGGGATGATGGAAATTGTAGTCCAAAAACAGCTGGAGGGCCGAGTTTGAGGAAGCCTGACTTAGAAGGTATTTATAGAAATATAGCCCAATGATGAAAGCTAATTAAAAGGAGAGTGCTGTTGTTGCACCCATGTCTTGCTTGTAGGCTTCCCCTGGGCACCTGGTTGGTTTCTGTGAGAATAAGGTGCTGGATTAGATGGGCATGGGCTTTTGGCCCGACCTAGCAAGGCTTCTCTTATGTTCTTAAATTCATAAGGGATTATTGAAATCTGGATGTTAATGGAAAAATGCAAACAAATTTAAGCAAATCAGTACTGTAAAAGACTGAGACAGAAGAATACTTTGTGTGAAAATATAGTTTCTTACAAATGGTTAGTATACTCTGCCATTGTGCTCTGGTTCCCCCCACCCTTTAGTGTACAACTAGTCTACCCCTGCAAACCCCACCCTACTGGCAGTTCATATATTGTCAGGTGGAGTGCTTAAAATAGCGTGCGTCCCCGCTTTCCAGTAAGTGGTCATAGCATTTAGGGAAGGGCTGTAGATTGGAAGAACCTCTGTTTTATATATGGACAGTTCTATCCCCAGCATTTCCAGGTAGAGCTAGGACAGACTCCCTGTCCGAAGCCCTGAATAGCTGCTGCCAGTCAGTGTAGGCAACATTGATCTATGTGGACCAAGGCAGCTTCCTATGTTCTTCTCTGATTAGCCAACCTTCTGAGACGTCTCTTCCCTGTCTAGGAGTGTATAACGGAGTCTTCCTTTTCTCTTTCGCAGTTTGAGGTGCCGGAGATGTGCAGTAGTAGGAAATGGACACCGGCTCAGAAACAGCTCTATGGGAGAAGCTATTAACAAATACGATGTTGTGATCAGGTACTTAGATGCATCGGGGTCTGTGATCTTTCACGGCAATGCAGCCAGTTTCTCTGAACGTAGCATGGTCCTGTTTTGCCATGTGGAATTGAATGGGGCTGTTTGCAACAGCGGCATCCTCCCAGTGGATCCTTCCCCTCTGCAAGTCGTACTTACCTCATCTACTGACACCACCACCTTCCACTTTTCCACCTTGCTACCACCCCCATCAGCGGCAGCAAATAATGTGAAGGAGGAGATGGAGAAATGCACAGCATGATAACATCAGAGCACTAAGCACATACACACCCTACTGTATTACAGAGCAGGAAGAGTATGACTAAGCGATGTTGTTTTCACTCGCAGCCCAGTGTTTTTCCGTAACATATACCTGTTCTTGGGAAGAGACCCATAAATGTCTTCCAGGTTTGGTTGTGCATTATGGTTTCCCTCTGAATTGATGGATCCGCAGATAAAGTAAATACTGTGTTGCACTCTACCTGAGAGGTGTTCTTGGACTCCAGCTCCCTTCCTCCTTGAGCTTTGGCCACTCTCACTGGAGCTGATAGAAGGTGTAGTTCAGCAACACTTGGAGCAGTGATGGCTAACTTTGACACTCCAGATGTTTTGGAACTACAACTCAGGGATGATGGGAGTTGTAGTCCCAAAACATCTGGAGTGTCAAGGTTAGCCATCACTGACTTGGAGGATACCCCTCTTGACTGCTTCTGCTCTAGGTCAAAGCAGCGGCTAGGCATAAGAGAAGAGGGTAACTGCAGCCACCCTGTAGTATATCACGTGGACGTGTGGCAGATACCCTTCGGTCGAGCTCCTGCGCATGCGTTCGTTCTCATAAAACAACGAAATAATAATAATAATAATATTAATTTATTATTTCTACCCCACCCATCTGGCTGGGTTTCCCCAGCCACTCTGGGCGGCTTCCAACAGAACATTAAAATGCAATAATCTATTAAACATTAAAGGCCTCCCTAAACAGGGCTGCCTTCAGATGTCTTCTAAAGGTCTGGTAGTTGTTTTTTTCATTGACATCTGGTGGGAGGGCGTTCCACAGGGCGGGTGCCACCACCGAGAAGGCCCTGCCTATGTTCTGCCAAGGGTGCAAACTCCCTTTCCTCCTCTCTGCCCCACTGCAGATTGAACAATGCACCAGTTTATGGTTATGAGAGCGACGTGGGCTCCAAGACCACTATGCGGCTCTTCTACCCGGAGTCAGCACATTTCAACCCCCAAAGAGAAAACAACCCAGACACATTGCTGGTGCTGGTGCCATTCAAACCCATGGATTTCCAGTGGATGGAAACAACATTGCACGACAAGAAAAGGGTAAGTTATTGGGAGATGAAGACTAGTGCATCTCCTTATCCCCTTCCTCTGATCCAGAAGCCCTTTCTTCTACCCCCAGGGACACAGGAAGCTGCTTTATATTGAGCCAGGCCATTGGTCCGTCTAGTTCTCAGCATTTTCTGGACTGAGCGACAGCAGCTCTTTAGGGTTTCACGCTGGAGCTTTTCCCAACCCCAGCTGGGGACACCAGGGATTGAACCTAGGACCTTCTACAAGTGAGGCAGATGTGGTGTAGTGGTTAAGAGCAGTAGACTCGTAATCTGGTGAACTGGGTTTGCGTCTCCGCTCCTCCACATGCAGCTGCTGGGTGACCTTGGGCTAGTCACACTTCTTTGAAGTCTCTCAGCCCCACTCACCTCACAGAGTGTTTGTTGTGGGGGAGGAAGGGAAAGGAGAATGTGAGCCGCTTTGAGACTCCTTCGGGTAGTGATAAAGCGGGATATCAAATCCAAACTCTTCTTCTTTTACCACTGAGTTTCATTCCTCCCCCTGAGCATGTTCTTCAGAAGCATGGCAGCTTGTTTTGCTTGTCCATGCAACCCTGCAAGTAGTGTATTGGACTCAACTCTGGAAGACCTGCCTTTGCCGTGGTCTTCTATGGTAGACATGGACAAACGCTAAATTCTCAGCTTATAAAAATGGGAATAGCAACCTACCTCCCAGGTGAACATGAGAACCAAGGCAATTGAAGTAGGTATGGAAGAGCGTTCTGGTCTTGCTCAGAGATACTGTGATCTCCGGGCGGCCTAAAGATACAGAGAGAGCGTCCCATCTGAAGCACAGAGATCAGATCCTAGGGTATAACACCAGAAAGCCACCAATGGGAAATGGCTCTGCTTTCGCTGCCCCACTTTTTCCTCCTGCTTAAACCCAGCTCAGCTCTCTTGCTTTGATTCTGCTCTTGAGAGTAAAGAGCACCTGTCTAACCTATCTTAATCCTCTTTTCCAGGTTCGGAAGGGCTTTTGGAAACAGCCTCCCTTAATTTGGGATGCAAATCCTGCGCAAGTGCGAATCTTGAACCCGTATTTTATGGAAGTAACCGCTGCCAAATTGCTTAAGCTTCCAATGAAGCAGCTGAAGAAGTTAAAACAGGTAAGAGTGGCAAGCATGAGAGAGAGAGGGAAGGGAAGTTGAGTTGAGGTTTATTCCTAAAACGAGCAACGCGCTCTTTCTCTTGAAATTCCCAAGATGAGATTGTGCTTGGTCGTCTCCATGTGGGTGGTCTGTGAGTGGATCTCCAGGCGTCTGTCTTTAAAGCTTAAAATCAGTGGTGAGAGTAGAGTGTAAATGGGCTCAGAACAGTGGTACCAGGTGTGTGTCTCTGTGTTAAGCCTCCCCCGTGTTATATTTCCTTTAACATATTTTCCCCTGCCCCAAATCTGTTAGACCAGTGGGACAAGGGGGTGGGGAGAGTGATACAATATGGATGCCTGTATCTCTTTCCCCTGCCTTCTAGCAGAATTTTGATTTTGATTGGGGAAAACAGCACAGGAGACGAAGTGTTAATTGTGGCCCTTTCCCAGCGCTGGTGTCCTGAGACATTTCACTTCTCAACTTGTGTCTGCCACTTATTTTAAGCATTTAAACACACTGTGTTTGTGTGTGTGTGTGTGTGTGTGCGTGTGTGTGTGTGTGTCTCTGTCTCTCTCACCTTCCCCCTACCTCTCCAATCACAGATCATCTGTATCCCATGCTGCTAGGAGCATCTTTTAGTCTGGAAAGTAGCAGATGTGAATGTTGTCCATGCAGGGCAGAAAGCTAATTTTTGAATCAGAAGTATGTTCAATTAAATACATCTGCACCTGAAATGTCAGTTATTTTTTTAGTCACTTGGGTAGGGAAAGCACCTCAGCTCAGCCTGCACTGCTTTTCCAAATCAGGGTGAGACGACTTGTAAGATCTTTCAGCCTAGTTCTCACTATGCCTGTGCCTTATCACCTCAGGCTGCAGGAAGGGGCTTGCATGACGAAATGCTTCTTTGTGCTAAATTTACTTAAATACACCCCTGCACATAGAAGATGAGTGTGTTAAGGCTAGGATAGAACCCTTCCCCCCAGATGTGCTAGTTGTCCCTCAAATGAGCTTTTGTGTGTGTGTGTGTGTGTGGAGGAGCATTTACTCATAGGAGTCCCAACCTGTAGTCTGAAGTGGTACAGCCCAGGAAGATGTTTACCACTTCAAAGACACCTGGGCCTTAGTTCATGTCATCTCAGGACACACTGCTTTTTACGTTCAGTGTTGTTTGCTATCCTGTTGGCAACTTCTAGATCGGACAGGCTGTACGTCTGCCAGTGTTTGCCCAGGTGGGGTGTCTTGCTTTTTACCACTGCCTTGACAACTTTAGAACTACTTGTTTTATGTGTGTGGCAGTTACCAGGAAGCATTTCTATGGCTGAAGTTTCAAAGCCGATGAGAAACTCTTCTACCAAGGTTTCGAAGCTACACTTTATCTAAGATGCTGTCACCACACCTGTGCAAACACAGACATTGTTTTGGGACAATAAAGCTGAGCGCGCTGATATTCTTTGTTTTATTGTTTTAAGAAAGTCTGCAGTCTAGGGATGGGGAAAGCCTCTGGAATGACTTCCCCCTCGATACCAGTTACAGGCAAAAGGTGTGTGGGTGTGAAAATGTATAGATTAAGGGCATAAGGAGAACCTGCTGGCCCATCTAGTCCAGCATCCTGTTCACACAGTGGCCTGCCGGATTCCCATGGGAAACCCACAAGCAGGATTCAAGCACAAGAGCACTCTCTCCTCCTGTGGTTTCCAGCAACTGATATTCAGGAGCATTGCTGCCTCCCTGCTGTGGAGACAGAGCGTAGTCACAGCAGCCCTGTAAAGCAGGTCAGGGGTCATAGGCATGGACCGGCCAAAGGTCACTCAGTAAACTTTGTAGTTGGGAGGGGATTTGAACCTGGGTGTCCCCCCTGACCAGGGTCAAGCCTTCCTCAATCTGGTGCCCTCCAGATGTTTTGGACTGTAACTCCCATCAGTCGAAAGCTGCTGCAACCACTAAACCAAGCTCTGTAATGGACAAAAAAGCTTTACAGAGAATAATTAAAATTGCCCAGAATGTCATTGGGCTCCAACTACCAACCCTGGATGAGATCTTCATGTCTCGCTGCTTGAAGAAGTCACACAATATCCTGAGAGATCCCACCCACCCTGCTCACAACCTCTTTGCACTGTTGCCTTCGGGCAGAAGATACAGGACGATGAAAACTCGAACCACACGCCTTCTGAATAGTTTCTATTCAAGAGCTTTGATTGCACTAAATAATGATCTCAGGGCCAGTAGTAAGAAATAGCAAGTAGTGAGTAGTAAGGAATGAGATAGGTTTTAGGTTATGTTATGCTTTTAATAGGTTATGTTACATTCTGGATTATGTTATGTTCCAATAGATATGTCTTAATAGGATGAGAGTGTTGGAGATATGTGTAAATGTGTACGGTAAATCCGGTCTTTGGGTGTTTGATTTTCGTTGTTGTGTATACTGTGTATATACAGACAATGACAATAAATTTATCTAATCTAATCCTGGCTTCTCAAGGTAAGCTTTGTGCCAAGAGAAACTGAACCCAGCATCATGTTCCTCTGTCTTCCCCTAGAAACCAACCACAGGATTAGTGGCTATCACCTTAGCATTGCACTTCTGTGACATAGTTCATATCGCGGGCTTTGGATACCCTGACTCCAGGAAGCAGACCATTCACTACTACGAGCAAGTGACATTGAAGTCGATGACTGTGAGTAACCATTGCCTCTCTTGTCAGATGAATATAATATAAGAAGCTGCTTGTATAGGGAAAGTCCATACAATCGTCCCTCGACTTAATAAACTGAGATGTGAACAAGACTTTAGCCACTTCATACGATCCAACAAACAAATCAGAAAGTCTGCAGTTAACTGTAGTTTCACGTTTTGTCTGGACTGGGAAAATATAGCCTCAGAACAAGCCAGGATGTCAAACCAGGTTTGAACCTAGTTTAATATTCTGGCTTGTTAAAAAACTATTAATCATTCACAGATGAAACAAACAAACAAACAAACAGTTCATTAAAAACCCCCAACATTGTGACTAATCAGTTTTCTTAGAGCATTAACCTTTCATAGACTAGCTTTAATCAGCTTTATGAGTGGCATATACAGATGAGCGTAAATTAGGGGCAGGGAATCTGGGCCTCCAGATGTTGTTGGACTCCATCAGCTCCAGCCACTTTGGCCAGTAAATGATGGCAATGGGAGTTGTAGTCTGACAGTGCCTGGAGGGCCACAGGTTGCCCATCCCTGGTGCAAAAGAAAAACAGGTTGGAAGTAAATAGCAAGTATGCAAGATGACCCTTCATAGCAGGAGTAGCGAACCCTTTTTCAACCTGAGGCTAAACTAATGATTAGCCACATGCCATCAGTAGGTGTGGTTATTCTATACTTCTGTGTGAGGGCGTGCATGCATGCACACTCACTGCACATCCAGAGAACACATACAGCACACAAACCACATGTACAGTGGTACCCCGGGTTACATACGCTTCAGGTTGCAGACTCTGCTAACCCAGAAATATTACCTCGGGTTAAGAACTTTGCTTCAGGATGAGAACAGAAATTGGGCAGCGGTGGCGCAGCGGCAGCGGGAGGCCCCATTAGCTAAAGTGGTGCTTCAGGTTAAGAACGTTTTCAGGTTAAGAACGGACCTCCGGAACAAATTAAGTACGTAACCAGAGGTACCACTGTACAAGGACACTGTACAAGGCATTGGAGTGTGATGTGGGTGTGAAATGTTTGCCTTTTATACTTCACAGACAGATTTTATCTCCCCATCTCAGTGCTGATCACCACAGTGCTGAGATGGAAGAGGGTTCTTTTTTTTTTTTGCTCTTTAAAGAGCAGGCAGAGTGCTTTATCTCCCGATCTCAGTGCTGAGAACCAGGAAGCAAGGGTTGGCAGTCTCCATCCTCTTGGCTTGGCAGGCTGTCTCCATCCTTCACGGCATACATTTGAGCTCCGATTCCGAGTTGTCACAGATTGTACTTTTTATGCATATCACTGACGTTTCACTCCAACCTTTAATTCCTCTCCCCCCGCCTCCCTTTACACCTAAGCTGGGAGTATATTTCTCAGTTATCAGGTTTGCACCGCATGATAAGCCAGCTATGGCTTAGTGAGAACATGCGGGCTTCCAGAAAGATGACTGGACAGCTTGAAAAGAGGTTTAGAGATAGGACTGGGAAAGAGGGAGAGAAGGGAGAGATGATGGTATGCCTCTGAATACCAGTTGCAGGGGAACATGTGTGTGGAAGCATGCTTGTGGGCTTCCCTTAGGCATGTGGTTGGTCACTGTGAGAACAGAATGCTGGACTGAATGGGTCCCTCTTGGTCTGATCCCAGCAGCCGGGCTCTTGTTTTCATTCTGCTTGCTCCTCTCCCGAGTTGGCAAAGGAGCCCTAGGCAGGGAGTGGCAGGTGGGTGAAGAGCAGAGATTAAAACCAGCTTTGTGCACATTTGTGGCAGTGTGGTTTCCATTGCCTCTTAAGGATGTAAGAAGAGGCCAGCTGGATAAAACCAAAGTTCCAGTCTGGTTCAGCCTCTTATTTCCTACCACAGCTAGGCTTCCGGTCGACGTGCCGGAGGAGAAGGTCGGGGGGACATGTCGCTCCATGACATTCCCCCGTCCGACTGGGAAAAGGGGACATCGCGCCAGCGCCGCGACCCCCAAAACCCCCGGGAAGGGCGTCCCGGGGTCTAATGGACCCGCACCGGCTCGGACGCCGAACCTGCTCCCCGGGAGACCGCAGCAAGGGCTCCCGAGCGTGAGCGGGCGGCGGAGCCTCAGGGTCCGCAAACTCCCCGTCGGGCGAAGCTGCGAGACCGACTCTTCTGAGCGCGCCGATTTCTCCAAGACCTGTAATTTGGAATCGTGAGTAAAATGTATTTGGATTGAATTCGGACTGGATTTGGACTGGATTGGAACGAAAACACGGAGGTCCGTTCCTTTCCATTGTTACAGTGAAGCAGGAAATAGATACAGTTGCATTGAAAAGGAATGAATTGACTTTTTTGTTATACGGCTTTAAATTAACCCTTGAGCCTCCCCTGGTCCTGAGGGAAGCAGAAGGAACTGTGATAGATCTGTGGATTTTTTAAGCTGAAAAAGTTTGTGAAGTGTTATAAGAACAAAAAGTTGGAAAAAGTTTTAAAAGTTTTAAAAGTATAAAGACTGTGATCAAAGAAAATGGCGATGAAACCGGATATTACTTGGCAAACTGTGCTGGAGAAGATGCAGGAATACATTGCGGAACTGAGAGAGAGGAATGCGATGGGAAAGACTACGGATGAGATAAGGCCAAACCCAAACACTGTGCCTGCTGAACCAGATGAACAAATAACTAAGGAAGTGACAGGATCCGTCAAGGCTAGACAACGAAAGATTATTTTGCCAAACATCAGCTGCAGGAAAAGATTCTACAACCGGAAGAGAAAATGTGCTGCCACTCCAAGAAGCAAGAGAAGAATCATAAGAAAAAACAGCACATTGACATCTACTGACAAGCAGCCGAAGGGAAGCCGAGACGAACTGAACATGAATTGGGAAGGCAGGACACAGTTTTTGGAAAAGGCCTGTTTGGAGGATGCAATGCAGGACTCATGTTGGTTTTGGGCCTCTCCACCAGCAGGAATAGGATAAGAACTGTCAAAGTAGGGCCTGACTTGTGGATTTATGGTTTTTGACTTATGGACACGCCAGAGACTGTTTAAAGATTATGATATATAAGTGAATGATAAGTACTTTTATGTTTAAGATGATAAGTATGACAAGTAGTGAATAATGCAAATAATAGCTGCTTGTCCGGGGACCGGGGGAGGCAAGAGGGATGTAGATGAAGATATATAAGTGATTTAAGATATGGGAAGTTTAAAGATTGAAGATTGATTTCAGGAAAATAATTATTTGATTATGAAATTAGAAACCTGTTAAAACTTGTTAAATGCTATCAGATGGAAAATAATGGAGTGGGCGAGAGGAAGCCTGACAATGATTGTAATACAAGTGAGCTGGCCTGAATCGGGGCCAGACAACATTGAAAAATCAATAAAAATTATTTAAAAAAAAAAAAAAAAAAATTATTTCCTACCACAGCTAACCAGATGCCTCTGGGACACCCACAGGCAAGGCAGCGGCAGGCGCCCTCTGAGGCTGTCCATATGCCATTCTGAGTCGAGTCTGTATAATTCGTACCACTTTCTTGGTTCTTCCTCTCGACTCTCATGCAAGCATAGCTGCATCCTGCATTGTAGGTCCCGTATTAAGCAGGTGGTTGGACTGGATGAGCTCAAGGGTACTTCTCAATTGTTTAATTTGTCTTAGAATACAAACTTTCTCTCTTGAAAAGCTGAAAACCAGCAAATTGCATGGTAGGGCTGGCTGATAACCGGTTTTCAATATCACGATATATCACCAGCTAAACATCACGATATATCAATATACCACGATATCTGAAATAAGGAAGGAACTACGCAGAGGCAAACAGGACAGGCAACTGCTACTACCCAAGGGTCTAAAACTGATAAATGATGATATTATCAATCACCTCACTTGCAGCAGCAGGGAAGCCCAAATGCATCCAAATGAGACTTTTGGTTTTGGGCTTGGCTACCAAATGGTGGTATTCTGGACAATCCAAAGTACGGTGATGAGTCATAGTGAATACAAATAATCTGGGACTACCAGATTGCCAGCAGGCCTTCTAAGCAGTAGCATCTTGGTTGTGGCACGAACAGTGATGGTCTGCAAGGACCTGCAGCGGTGATAAGAGTGACGGCAGTAGCAGCAGCTGCCTCTGTATAGTTCCATCCTTATTTCAGACATTGTGGTAGATTGCAATGTTTAGCTCATGAGTTGTGATATTGATAAGCAGGTATCGCCTAGCCCTTACACACATTGTGATTTGGGATATATTGCTAGCTCAACTATTTATTATGAAACAATTATCACGATGTGAACTTCAAACCAGTTTTGGACGATATATCAAAATATCGCCCAGCCCTACTGCATGGCCTAATGTGTTTCTCATTGCCTTCTCTTACAGGGTTCAGAACACAATATCTCACATGAGGCATTAGCAATAAAAAAGATGCTCGAACTGGGTGTCATCAAGAACCTCACCTACTTCTGATGGAAAATGGACTGCCGTTTTGAGGGTTTTTTTTCTGAGCCAGCTGCTGGTCCAACACAGCTGCCCATGGCTAGCTGTTCCTTGCCCCCCCTCAACATTGACTGGTGTGGAGACCCTGCAGCTTCACTCGAAACACTGGGGGGGTGTGACTCTTAGATGTATTGGCAGCTAGGGATGGAGATGGTCTGGGAAGTGGTTGGTTGATGGCAGCAGCTGGAAGCAGGGTGGATGCTGCCTTCTACAGAGTCCTCTTTGCATGGACTGTTGCAGGATTTTCTCTGCATCAAGTTGAGACTTTTAGAAACAGAAGTTCCCGAAATCTTCACTCGTGGCAGAGAAGAGCCTTTGGGAGGCCAATGACTGAGCTGCCTGTGGGCCTCAAGGGTGGCACAAGTGACATTCCCATGGGGGGTCAAATTATCACCCCCGTGGAACCTCAAGATCTTAATCACTTTTGCCTTCTGACTCCAGGAAGTGCAGTGGTAGCTGCTTACTCTTGCTGTTTCTGTTGAAACTATGTTAGGTGTCACCGGATGGAGCAGGGTGGCAATTGAATGAAGGATTGTTAGCTGCCTGCCATATTTAATGTTTCTGTTTGAATGAGACAAAAGTGTACTGGTTCAAGTCCTCCGTGTAGTGAAGGAGTTTGGAATACCCAGGAGAAAGCTGTTAGGGATGGTGGGAGTTGATAATGTTGATTTCTCTCTCTCATTCAGTTCTTATTTTTTGGAGTCTGTGACATAAGGGGAGGATACCCTACAGTATTTGATAAATGATTTTTTTTACTTAAAAAAATGTGCCGAGCTGAACATGGGTGTTTCTGGGCACTTCGCTGGAAGTAAATCCTCCTTCTGTGAAGGGTGTGTGTGTGTGTGTGTGTGTGTGTGTGTGTGTGTGTAAGAATGAGAGTATGTCCGTCCAGTATACGAAGTCTGTTCTTAAATATAAGCTGTAGGCTTTCCCCCCTCTAGCATTTGGGAGTTACTTCCCATCAGACATAAGACTCCAGTACAAAGGAAATGGGATAACCAAAGCTGAATGTTGAAGGAGAGGGAGAGGGGGGAGATAGTTGGGAATTGTGTGTCCGTTTTTTGTTGGGGGGGGGAGGAAAAATGTTTTATTATTCCTCGCTCACAAAACCTAAATTCTGCACTGCGCCTTTGTCTTTTCTAGTAGCAGGATAAGTGTTCTGGTCATTTAGGACAAAGGCTCTTCTCATGCGCCTAAAAGGGGGGGGCAAATTTTGAAGTAAGCTGCCAGTTTAAGTAGGCAGAGAATTAGGGGGAGGGGGGAGTGGTCCAGACATTTCAGAAATGGGCCTCGGGTCAGATGTTCTAGTCTTGCCTGAGGCACAGACAAGTGCTTGGAAGAGACTCTCCTCCAAATATTGTTTGGGGCTAGTTGTGCAAGAATCAATACTTTAACCCCCCTTCTTTTAATTTCAGCTTTGAGATCAAAGTATATATCTTAAATTTGCTTACTGTTGGTTAAAGGGTCTGAATTGACTGCTGCACAGTTTGGAACCTGGTATTTCATCCATGAGGGGAAGAAGACAAAGGGAGGAAGGTGACGATATAATTTCCCTGTCCACCACCCGCCACACCTTGTGTGCACAACCACCGTGCCTTAGCTGTGATTGCAAGTGCCCAACTTTGAAGGGCCTGCTGGGAATGTAACCTCCTTATGGCTTAGGCCATCACACCTATTGCCAAGAAGGCAACTGACTGAATTGAGTTGCTCATGTTATGTCCCTTTGAGAATGCACAGAGAGCTTCAACTTGGGAACTGGTTTGTTGCAGAAATCCAGACGGATCCCCGGAAGAAAAAGAGTTCTTAAATGTTGTTATTTCAAAGGAGTTTGAATCCTACAGAGAATGTTGGAAGTATCTTTCCTGGTTAAGCAATTACTGCAGTTCAGTGTTAAGTAATTTAATAAATTAAATTTTAAAATACCCTTTGCAAATCATGCATCTTTTGTAGAATAAGCTTGATATTTATTACCAATGAAATTTTCTTGCAGTTTAGGACAATCAAGAGCAATTTCATTCAGTGTGGTGGTGATTTGGGAACATCTCTTAGAGGTGGCAGAGGGTTTTTCGCCTGCAGCTGGTTTCTAGCCCCATAAAGGGTGACAACAATGATGGATTGTTCCATGTCACATCCATAACAAAGCAGGAATGAAATTATGGAACAAAGCACAAGTTCATTGCATTGTTGGAACTATCAATACAGTTGTACCTCGGAAGTCAAACGGAATCCATTCCGGAAGTCCGTTCGACTTCCAAAACGTTTGGAAACCAAAGCATGGCTTCTGATTGGCTGCAGGAAGCTCCTGCAGCCAATTGGAAGCCGTGGAAGCCCTGTTGGACGTTTGGGTTCCAAAGAACGTTTGCAAACCAGAACACTCACTTCCGGGTTTGTTGCGTTCAGCAGCCAAAACGTCAGAGTACCAAGGATCCAAGGTACGGCTGGGTTTTTTTTTTAAAAAATTGTTAGTTGTCTTGAGGGTCCTTTTTGGTCTGAAAGGCGACTCCTAAATTCTTTTAGAAATAAATTCCCTGGGGATTGAGGGGAATTAGTACTTTTTGCTAGAGTGGCAAGTAGGGACAGACTTCAACCTGTGGCAAGAGTGCCACTGGATGGGAACCAAAGGATCAGCTGAAAGAATCACTTCTCTGTTGGTGCATACGCCAACAGAGCTGCATACGCCATGGGGTACGGCTTATGACTGGATGTCTTAGGATTTGACTCTTGAGGGCTCATAAGTTGGAACAGTCTTACGGGCCTATTGGAATTGTCAGCACTGCAGTCTCCCCGGCCATTACATCTTGAAAGTTTTAAGTGCTTTGCTATTTATTTAAGTTATAGTCTGCTATTTCTCCTGAAGGAGCCCAGGGTGGCCAACTCACACTTTTCTCTGCAATCATGATGTGCACTGATTGGTTTTCATCAGAAAAAAGCCATAAGTTCTGAAGGGGAGACACATTTCTCTATACACTTGGAAAGATGAGTGGGTTTAATTCCTAGTTTATGCTGCAAACACAACTTGGCCTTGGGGCTGGTGGCTTCAAGAGCCCTTTCTCGAAACATATCTGACACAAACAACTGGAGGATCAGCTTTGAGGAACTTTTTCAGTTGTGTATATCAATCTTCCTGCCCAACCAGTCTGTCAGTTTGGAGACCTATGGAATTGGATTGGGTCTGAAATACCATAGCCTCCCCACCCTTTATGTATGTATTTATTTGCAAACATACGTCTGATGACAAAAGGTTTCAAAAAGGTATACAGCATATTAAAAACAACATGAACTAACTAATATTAAGAAATCTCTACCATATAGAACTACAAAAGCAAACAAGGCAGCGTTGCTACTCCGAGAAGGCTTGAAAGCAGCCAACTGTTGACGGAAGAAGTGTGTGCCATCATGCTAAATGCTCTTTTCTGGGTGGCTGCCAAATGAACCTCGGTTGTACGTGGCACCACCAGAGGACCTCCGTGACCAAGTCCTGAATAGTTTAGGGCCTTGTAACCTTTCTCTCTAGTAGGTATAAAGCCAAAAGGAAACAGGACTGGCAGGTTTCTGCAGGTAGGTAATTACGTAGCAGAGAATAAAAAAGGGGTATTCCTCAGCCCTCCAGATGTTGCTGGTCTCCAACTCAGACCATCCATAACGGATGGGAGTCTCAACACCTGGAAGGCACCAAATTGGTGAAGTCTGATTAAAATGTTTTCAGACTAGCCAATTGCCAAGCTGTTAAAATTCAGGGCTTTTGTTTTTTATGTTGTTCACCAACCATAGAGTGCTATATTGGAAATTCAGGTTTTCATATATCCTCCATGTATGAAGACAGTGTCTTCAAACACAGCAGATGTGTTGAAAATTTTTGATATTTGGGTAAATTTTCACTACTTTTGACTAATTGAAACACTATCGCTTGTCCTAGAGATGTATATTATTTATTTCTTTAGAGCAATTTTAACTCGCTGTTTATCCAAAACACCGCTCAGAACAGCTTACAGGCAATCAATTAAAACAAGACAGGTTGTGCCAATAGGGTTACACTGTAAAATGCACAACACTCAAGGAGAAAGGGATATGGAAGAAAGAGGGAGGGTAAAGGAATTCAAGCACCAATCATTAAAAGTTAAACATTCTTATAATGACCAACTGCTAGGGAAAGAACAATGGAGCTGTTTTTTAAGCAGAGCGGATTGAAATGGGCTCTGTTCACCACCTCTCCCACAGAGACGGCCTGCTGGAATGGCTGCTACCAGGTGACAGTTGAAGAAGAAAAGGCCCAGGGATGCTACTTGTTGTCTCACATATATCATTCCACCCCATTTAGTCCTGTCACTGTAATGGACTTCTGTAGGAAAGTAAATATTGATGGCCATTTCCACTTGGATGACATAGAAGGCAGTGTGGAACTAAAAGAAGGGTAGACTTCACGTGCAGGTTGACTCAAGTCTGCAGTTTCCAAAATCCTGCATGTGCAATGGGCCAAAACTGCTTATGGGGTACGCCCCCGTTACTCCTTATTCTCATTTTTTTAAAAAATAGGATAATAGCCTGGACTCACATTCTTGGCAGTATCCTGTGTTCAAACAAAACATTGGGTTTGCTAAGAGTGTTGAATCTAGAGCAGGCATGTCCAAAGTCTGTTTCGGGGGCCTAATCCGGCCTGCCGGTCAGTTTAATCTGGCCCCTGTGGCAGTTTATTTTCTGGGGTAAAATCCTAAAAAAAACCCCAACAACTTCAATCCTAAAAAAAAGCTCAACAACTTTGGTCGGCCCTCACGGCCCTTCACTTCATCAAATCTGGCCCTCTTTGAAAAAAGTTTGGACACCACTGCTAAGGATTAAAGTCAAAGAGTTCAAGAGAAGCAGAGAAAGGGGTGCTGGATACTGACCCCCCCATGCTGCTTCCGTTGGAAAAGGGGTGTGGTTTAAGCAGCCCGGTCACCCCGCAGCTTCTCATTGTGCCCTGCCCCTTTCCCTGCAAGGGTTCAGGTGAGTGGAAAACGCCTTAGGGCGCAGCAAGCTGGGGGGAGGATGCAATGCCAGTGGGATGATGGAGGGGGAGATAGGCAGGGAAGCTGCTGGGCAGGTGGGGGAGGGAGACCCCTCCCCCCAAAATGAAGGGAGGTGGGTATACAGATGAGGTCCCTCCCCCCCCCCCATTTCAAGTATTCCAAATAGCAATATGGATACTATAAACACATGCAGAAATACAAACGTTTCCTAAATTTCAGCTGAGTTTCCTGCATTCCAGGGGGTTGGACAACCTATTTCTTAATAGGCTTAATTGGGTTTGGTGCTTTCTCTCTGCATGTCATTCCTTGAACAGCTTCCTGTGCAAAGATAAGGCTTGCTTTCACTGCTCTGTTCATTTGTACATTTGACTAGTGTTGTGTGGAGGGAAATGGCAGCCCCTGGGCTGAAAAATGTCCCCCTCCTGTGTTTGAAATTCTAGAATAAGAAACTGCCTTTCCCCTCAGTTGCTGTGTCTTTGTGACATCACAGGAGACCATACATAGACAGAGCTGGGGAAACTAAGCCTCAAAGGGGGGGGCACTTGTTAATAAAGAAATGACTGAGGAGCCCCACCCCTTGTGGCATGTAGACTCCATGGCACCCTCAAAAACCCTTCTTAGCACCCACCAAGACTCCCTGACCCTCCCATTTTTAAAAAGTTTCCCCTAAATCTGTTAGTTTTTATATTGCTGCAAGACTGTTTGTTTGGGCAGTTGAGGGATTGGTATTATTTATTTTGCCCTTTGTGAGAGCTAAATAAACTGGTTCCTTTGAATTAAGGTCTCTGGATCCTTTTAAATAGTAATCTGGACAAAATGGGTGAATTAGGAAACCTTTTTATTATACACACTTGCAATCGGGGTAACGCAAAACCAGGCACATCTTCATCAGGAAAAACACATATACAGAAGACCAGCATGGCTACCTACCTGTAACATCTTATAAAGTCGCTTGTCCGGCCGCAAGTCCCTCCTTCCATGCCCACAAGAAGGGGTTCGCCAGTTTACAGAAGTATCGCGCCCGCCTTATTAACATTTTACCATTCCACTTCCCATGTTAATCATAATACAGTACAATTAGCTTTATTGGCATTTCAAGATAAGACATTTCAAAATGGCATGAGATACAAAGTCTTTCTTCCTGTTTCCGAGAGATATGAATGGGGAAAATCCTTTTGATTCCTCAATAATAAGAGGCAGTGGGGTGAGGGAGGACAGGGCCACATCCACACCATTTAAAGCGCTATGAAGCCGCTTTAAACACTCATGGCTTCTTTCCCCAAAGAATCTGGGAAGTATATGTAGTTTGAAAAGGGTGCTGAGAGTTGTTAGGAGACCCCCCTGTTCCCCTCCCAGAGCTACAATTCTCAGAGTTCCCTGACAAGAAAGGAACCGGAACCCTACCCCTACCCCACCCAAATTCTACCCCTAACCAGGGTGGATAAAAATCAATGTTTTTTTAAAAAAATCGGATTTTTTTGATTTAAATCGGATTTTTTTGATTTAAATTGGATTTTTAAAATAAAATGCTTTTGGAGGAAAAATCTTTCTAAATATAGTCTTCTATTTAAGTTACATTGTAGTCCAAAGGCTATTCATCAGGAAATAAGGCTTTGTTTTAAGTTTATCAAGTGTGCTAAAATTCAGTCTAAGTTTTTTTTTTTAGAAAAAGTTTAACCACATCAGTTAACAACATGGATACATATGCTATCATGTTATTGTATTAGTTAAATAAATTGTTTAAATGGTTATTAAGGAAATTATTATTTTTCTCCTTCCAATAAAGTACAGCAGAAAAGTTGTCCAAATATAAACAGTTAACTTATTAAACCTCACCATAATTTCATAATTATCTGTCTACCGGTATGTATTTCTAGTAGTATAACCAAATCAGTAATTTTAGATATAACTGTAAAAACTACTCTGAAAATTTATTATTCCAGAAATGAAACCTTCATATGGTTGTAAATATTAAGATTATACCAGCAGGAATGAGGCTTTCTGTAAAAAAACTATTTAAATCAAGTCTTACTGACTAGTGATTTAAATAAGCCTTACTGACTAGTGATTTAAATTGTGATTTAAATCGTGATTTAAATCAATTTGATTTAAATCAAATCCACCCTGCCCCTAACCCAACCCCAACCCTAAATCACCCTAACAACTCTCCGTCCCCTTAACCACCTACAGTTCCCAGAATC
The DNA here is from genome assembly GCA_034641385.1 of Darevskia mixta. NCBI lineage: Eukaryota > Metazoa > Chordata > Lepidosauria > Squamata > Lacertidae > Darevskia > Darevskia mixta. The sequence continues at coordinate 1,074,044 of JAWWNH010000085.1, forward strand.
CCTGAGGGGAAGCCATTCCTGTTCAAAGTGTCTTCATAGCACCTCCAATAGCCTAATGTGGCCTAATGTTTCCTCCCTCGTTTTCCTCTCTCCCACTTGCCCCATCACTTGCAAAACAAGCTCCTTCTCTCAGGTATGGCCAAAGGCATAGGCAAACAGGTGAGTGGGATGGCCCCCATCTGACAGAGTCCCCCCAGACTCCTCTGTTCGGCTGCCTGATAACAAACAAGGCTTCCAAACCAGTTTGCATCCATCTCAGCCAGCATAGCCTCGCGGCATCCACTAACCTGAATGCAAACTCTTCCGACAACCATCCACCAGCTGTAGCCTCGCCAGGTCCATTGCCAGACATCAACCAGCTTCAGAGCCGAGTATCAATCGCCTTCAAATAGCGATCCCACCAGCAAGTAAACTTTGTACTTGCCTTCTCCTTGCTCCACAGCATCCCAGCACCGGGCGATTGCCTCCTTCCACTTGCCAGCTTGCCGCCACGAGGCAGATGACCACCAGGGCTGAGTGCCACCGAGCTGCCCATTTCTCTCTGGGGAGGGCAACTGCCAAGACTTGCGCCTTGGCCCACATTTATACCAGCTTTTGTGACATCACAGTCAGCCCACAGACAATGGCAGCAGCTGGGGAGGCATCACCATCACTCCCTCAGCCCTCACAATGGTGAGCGCAGCTCAGCAGCCCCCCCCCCAAAGTTGTGCCAATATCTCTGAAGGCCACATTGGAAACCCAAGGGGGCAGGAAGGGGACATTTTTCAGCCCAGATGTTGCATTTCCCTCCAGTAGCTGGGGATAAGTAATAAAATATTTTTATTTAACTAAGAGAAAAGTTATGAACTAAGCGCACGAACAAGATGTAGCGTGTGCGCCATTTCATGTTTTACTGGAAAACCTTAGGTCACTGTTAACTTGAATCTGACTTAAGACTTCAGCACTGCCACTACAGAGTGACTGTCATCATAATTTCACCATGGCAACCAGCTGCTTCATTTCCACTTATTTGAAAGGCAGGTCATTGAGTATTTTATTTATTTTTGTATATAATATTTTTTAATTTTTCCATTTTAATAATCCAAAAAGAACCACATTAAAAAATTCCAAATTACAATACAATAAAAAAAGCCAAATATAAATGCCAAATTATGTATCTTCGGGTGGCTTCCCAAGCTCTGAATTTCGCATTTCTTAATTAGTCAATAAACCATTCCGATGTTAATCCTTCACTTAATTTTCATTTATGTTTACAACCACTGGTCTGTTCAAACTTTCGTCTTCATAGTTCTGTGTGAAATATTTCCCCCCCTGTTGTCCGCATTCCAGCAATTCCATTTTCAATTTCTGCCAACAGGAGCCATAATACGCCATAGTCCCAGCATCCAGAATTCCCCTCCGTAGTCTTGCACTATCTCCTAACATGCTGGTACCTCTGCAAAAACAAAGCAGCTCCATTAATCCAGTTGCCGTCTTTTGGACAAGTTGAAGTGTATGGCTGTAGGTGCTGCAAGGCATATGAGGGGGGTTTTGAAGGAGGATGGTTGGTGGCTATTTTGGAAAATGGCTTCCTCAAACTTACTCAAACCTGCACATATCTACCCAATCTCTTCAGCCCAGGTTGAAGCACAACCATACTTTAAGGAGACCACCACTCCTTTAAGACGATTATAGGCTGTGTAAAAATGTTGAATTTCAGTTTCTCTAGGATGTGTTTCGGTTGCTCATAAAATGTGTGATTCAATAGAGCTGCAAAGGGTGTCGTTATTGGAGCTAGGCAGATGCAGCAACTATTTTAATTACTTTCGTGATATCGCAACACTATTAAAAGAAACAAAAGAACATTCACATTAGCTCTTTTATAGGACAGTGATGAGGCTACATTCTCTAATTAAAGACCTGGCCGCCTTATGCTAGCTGATAAATAAAGCAGACAGCATAAATGAATGCCAACAACCCCACAGACAATCTAAACTTGTTTCTCAAAGGCCCAGTTTAGCACCCCCCCCCCCCCCCGGAGCACTGACGATCTCAGACACACAATGCTCCTTCTAGTCATTTCCCCTTCCTGTTCCTGCAGTAGAAAGATATTAATAAGTTTGTTATGATTACAGGAAGACTATATGTGCCACAATCCGCTAAAGCACAATATGACTGCTAAGAACTGATTAAAGAAAATGCTTTTAATATCTAAACATACATCACGATGCTTTGGATCCTGTGTTTGAAGACTGGTGTGTTCCTTAAAACGCAGGAGTGGGAAACCTTTCTTCAGCCCAACCAAGGACCGCATTCCCTTCTGTGCAATCTTGTGGGGGCCACATGTCAGTGGTGGGCAGGGCCAGAAGCCAAAGTGGGCCCACTTTTTATACTTTTTTTTCCTTTTACAGTAAGCTGGTTTCTAGAAACATCCATAAACCCTCTGTATCGTCAGTCCAGGAAAGCAAGAAGCATGACTAAGTGTTCAAGATAGGCTTATTCCAGCCTGGCAAAAAACACCCAAGAAGGCTGCGAAGTCGGGACACTGAGGGGGTGTGGCCTGGAGAGATGGGGCGTGGATTGGGGAGAGTCCCAAGGGCCACATCGAGAGGCCTGGGGAGCCGCATTCTGCCGCTGGGCCTCAGGTTCCCCACCCCTGCAGGGTAGCCATGGCAACCGTGGTGGCTGGTGCCCACAGAGAGAGGCAGGCCAAGAGGAAGTGGAGCCAGAACCAAGGACAGGCAGAGTCAACTTATTTCAGTTTTGCTCCCACACTGTTCCTCCGCCCGGTTGAGTTTATAATGGCACCACTGAGATGGAGGAAGATGACTGCCATGCCCCCTCACCCACCGCCCTCAACTGGCTGTAAAAAAAGAAGACAGGCAGGTGGGGGGCGGGCGGGGCAAGCTGGGCCCCATTCACACTAATGGACCACTCTTCCAATGAATGGCAAACATGGCTGCTGTATCGGGAATGAGTGACCCTTCAGATGGTGGCTGCTGAAGGGTGGAGAGACTGGGGAGGAAGAATGGCTGCTCCCTGGACTGGTTGTTAAGTAAGAAGGCATGTGGGGGGGGGCTAGCTGGGGTGGACCGAGGTTTTTTGGGGGGTGGTGCCCCATTTGCCCTAATGGAGTAGCCACCAATTGATTTCAATGGCTTCAAGTTGCAAGAAAGGAGATTGTGGAGGAAAAAACTTTCTGACAGGAAGAACTGTTTGGCTGTGGAACAGTCTCCCATGAGGTGGTGGTGGACTCTCCTTCCTTGGAGGTGTTTAAGCAAAAGTTGGATAGCCATCTGTCATGGATGCTTTAGCTGAGATGCCTGCATTTGCAGGGGGTTGGACTAGATGACCCTTGGTTCCCTTCGAACTCTAAAGATTCTATGATTCCTGCACCCTATAAGCTCTGTGGGCTGTTTTAGTCCTCACTTTGCCTGAGGCTCCAGACACATGAAAAACAACACATTATATATATTTAAAAACAACAACAACATGTAATTTTATGTCTGTATTTTATTATTTAAAATATCCCACAATTTCATGAGTCCTCCATTTAGCATAATCAGAAGAAGTCTTTGAGAATGGGTTGACAGTGACTGGATCCAGATCTCCCTCTGGGCTAACTGTCATTGAGTTGAGATTTAAACCTGGATCTCCGCTCCCCCCCCCCCGGCCTTTTCATATTCTAACTGCTAAACCTCATTGGCCTCATTTTCCACAAAGTAATACCAAAAACTACATTGTTTCTGCGGAGTGTGCAAAAAATATTTTGGTATTCGTACTTGACGTTGCTTTATAAGCAATAAGCTTCCATTTAGTTTTCATAACATGTTTTATATTTTATGGGATTTTTGTGTCTTTTGGTGGCAAAATTCCCAATATTATCAGACCTAATAAACCACACTGATGTGTTGTTAAAAATAAATAAATAAAATGAATAATAATAATAATAATAAATATTCAGAAGCAAGGTTAATTTGCCCTCATTCTGACCAAGGAAAGCTGCCTGCTTGTCTTACACTTCTCACACAGGTAGAATTGCAGTGGAAAATTTACTCAAATAGCTATGTTTATTTATTTGTTATGAGGGCAAACTTATTAATGTCTCTCTCACGCGAAGGAAAGTCTCTTCAATTTTAGCAAATCCTGTGTAGCGCCACCCTGTGGCTGGATAGAATATGGAATGATGGCTTCCAAAAGGAAAGTTATCAGGCAACAGCTGCCTTTTCATGCATAAATTGTGAAGGACCAAACTTTTGTTCTCTGAATCGTAACAGAAAGAAATCTCCACAACTCAATATAACTGATAGAGGTTTCTGGCTTACTTGGCTGTATGTCAAGTCCAAAGTTCAAAGTCTGAGGCTCGATCCACACAAGGGAAGTCCCAAGTCCTAAACCCAAAGGTCAGGAAACGAGGTTCAAGGTCAACCCAAGTAGCCAAGTCCAGCAGTCAGGAAACAGTCCAGAGTCAAACCCAAAGTGCAGTCCAGGCACATCCATTTCAAGGTCCATCAACATGGATAGCTAAGCAGACACAGCTCCTCAGCTCTGCTGCCCTTTTATACTTTGCCTGCCCCATGCAGCATCTGAGCTTGATGAGGCAGCTGACCCTCACCTGTCTCCTCCAGCTGAGGAATCACGCACCTCCTCCCAGAGCTAGCGAGCTCCACCTGGCCAGCTAGGGAGCTGGGCTGTGGGCCCTTGCCTGCCTCAGCCTCCTGGAGCACCCTTCCTGCTGCTCCCTACATCTCAGAGCCCACCATGTTCATGGAGACAGGGGCTCCCTGGCTCTGGTGATGGGTCCTGATGATGCTCTGGTTCCTGTGCACTGACCTCCACCCCCTCATCATCTTCCGTCACCCCGTGAGTACTTCCTACACTAACCTTTCCTTCCCCATCCGCAGCTTGCCCCGATGTGACCCAGTCCTGGCTACACCCCTTGACACCTTGCTTCAGAACCCCACAGTTTATGTGGTGTCTCCTGCAAGCAGGACAAACAATTGAACTGAGTACAATGAATTTATGTTACATCTTTCTCCCTCTCTTGAGTGGGCGGTGAGGCTAGGCCCTGGTTTGGACCCTAGAATGTTGAATTTAACCCTGAACCAAATTTCATGCCAGTAGCTCAGGATTTAAGGGATTATATTGTGTTGCAAAGAAGACGACAATTTCAAACAGCTGTGTATAGGTAAACCAAGGCTTTGCTTCATTTACGTAGGTGCCAAAGCTCTATAGAGAAAGATACCCAAATCCTTAAAGCAGCTCCATTTTGCTGAGGAAATGTCCATAATTCTCTCTGAGCTGGAGCTGGCTGTGGCTCCCTAAGGAATGCACACTCAATGACAAATCTGGCTTGCTAAGGTGCAATGTGTCAATGATCCTCAACCAGTCATAGCTCCCTGTAGTATTCATGCTTAGGCCTATACTCAAAATGTGTATTTGGGGGGGGGGGGCGGGACAGAATAACTGTAGAAGAATCTGGACATAATAAATACATGTAGCACAATATGTTTAGTTTTGTAATTGCGTTACTACTTGGTGAACAATTGGATTGATTTACCTGCACATTTTTTTCTTAATTTCCCCCTCCAATGTAAAAAGGGTTATACAGTGGAGTGGGGGAGGCACATATGGCTCTCCATAACTTGTTGGACTTTGACTTCCAACTGTCCCAGCCAGCATGGCCAATTTTACCTGTTATGACGCCTATGCGCTGCCTCCATGGTTATGGGAAATATACCTCTCAAAACCACTTGGTGGGAATCGCAGGTGAGGAGGCCATTGTGAGAACAGGATGCTGGACTAGACATCTCTTTGGCCTGATTCACCAGGGCTTTTCCTTTGTTGTTATGTTAGGGATTTTTAGAGTTACTCCAACAACATCTGGAGGGCCACAGGTTCCCCATTCTTGGGGAAGAGAAAGCAGTAGGGCAAGAGGAATTGTGGATTAGCCCTAAATGCTCCCGAGTGAAGCAGCCCTTATCTGCAGCCATGCTGACTCGTCACTCAAGCTGCAGCGTTTGCTATTCTCTCCAGGACTGCCGGAAATAATCCAAGCTGATCGAGTATGGTCAACGTGTGCTGTGCAGGGTGGTCACAATGATGGTTGGGTGGTGATCTGCCTGCAGCACCCATCACTTCTCTGGACGCTTCAGCTACCCTTGAAGTTGCAGTCGTTGCAAAGAGAGTGTGTTATTTTAGGAACTAAGTGGGGTTTTGTTATGCTAGAACCTGTGCGAGGTTTGGTGAGGATGTTACTCAAAACGTGGTGAAAAGATAAAAGCAAAACACACGTGTGCCGCTAGCTTTTAATTAAAAGGTTCGTTCCAGAACTGCTATGGTACTGTGTTGGATCTGGATGTAGAAACCCCAAACTGGAAACTCCAAATAGGCTGTGAAGCTCTCTGGGTGGCCTTCAGTACTCTGTTAGCCAGGGCTAGGTCTACTGTTAGGTAGAGTGAGGTGGTTTCGTCCGACAATTGTCATGAATAGTCAGCAAAGTTGTTATTTATTACCGTATTTTTTCTTCTGAGGGAGGAGGACTTGTGGGATTTTCTGCCTCAGGTGCTAGAACAACTTCAAATAGCCTTGGGTGCCAGGCACCTTGCTCTGTGTGTGTGTGTGTGTGTGTGTGTGTGTGTGTGTGAGAGAGAGAGAGAGAGAGAGAGAGAGAGAGAGAGAGTGATTTGCAGTTCTGCCTCAAGAATCTTGTCTTGTGCTGACTGCTCTCTGTCTGATAAACCTTTACAAGTGAGTAGGGAACTTGTGCTCACCTAGTTGCTGTTGAATTCCAGCTCCCACCAGTCACTGCTAGCATGGCCAATGGTCAAGGATGATGGGAGCTGTGATCCACTACCATCTGAAGAAGAGAAGAGTTTGGATTTGATATCCCGCTTTATCACTACCCGAAGGAGTCTCAAAGCAGCTAACATTCTCCTTTCCCTTCTTCACCCACAACAAACACTCTGTGAGGTGAGTGAGGCTGAGAGACTTCAAAGAAGTGTGACTAGCCTAAGGTCACCCAGCAGCTGCATGTGGAGGAGTGGAGACACGAACCGGGTTCACCAGATTACGAGTCTCCCGCTCTTAACCACTACACCACACTGGCATCTGAAGAACCACAGGTGCCTCCTCCTCCTTTTGAGCATTGCGATGCGGACAAAAAGGAATAAACTCATGTCATGCCATCTCTCTAGGTCTGTCAAAGAACCACAGGAAACGGATATGGAATGCTCAGTGCCAAGCAAGACAGCAGAGTTGGATCATGGGCATAGCCAGGATTTATGTTAGGAGGGCAGGCTTCATGATGGGGGGGGGGCAGAACCGCAGTCAGTTAAGTTTTTTAAAAAATGATTTACTTGATTTAGCCCCGCCCTTGGCTATGCCCCTGAGTTGGATCCTTGCTGGAATGAGGAGGTTGGGGGAAATGGGACAAAGCGAGGATAAGTGACTAGCAGGGGAAAATAAGGGGTTCCGAACACAGCTGAGCTGGGCTGGACCGATCCCACATGAGGTCTGAGGTTGATGCCTAGCTACACTTGGTAGATTCCCACCCCCAGCACCAAGAGACTGCTATTGTGACCAGCACCCAAGGTCAGGAGGTAACAGAATTGGAGGCACCCTCCAGGCAACTGGGGGGCGCTAGCCTACCATGACTTTTAGGCTGGAAAGAAAGAAAGTCTCATGTGCGGCTTGCATATCTGGGCTGAATGGACATTACTGCATTTTTGCTTACGGGAAGGGATCGTCCCCTCCCTACTTCCGAGAAAGAAGCTGCAGCCTGGCTCTGAACGTGGCTCACGGCATTCCGTTCTTTTGGATTCCTGATGAATTTAAGGTTTAATGAAACAAACAAGCGCTCAAAAGGCTGCTCCCCAAGCAAATTGGTTAATTTGCAGCCAGTTTAATTGCTTATCACTGTTGCTTGTTACATATTAATGAACAGATGGTTGGAGAAGCTCCTGCCGTAGACAGTAAACTAAAGAAATATATATACTGGCAGGCAGCTGGGTCCCTGAACAAATCATTAACTGCTCGCGAGGGGTGATCAGCTGCCAAGTATTTGCATATTAATCAAGCTTCATGAATTATGTGTGAGGTAGAATAGCGAGGGCCCTACACCGTGGTCTCAGCCAGGGGACTTTGGGTGCTGTATGGATAGCAAGGATGCAAGGCAATTAGGAGTTTGCGATTCTTGCACATGACCAGAAGGTGGCAGCAATAGTATGTTTTCAGAAAAAGAGGGTTAGAGGAAGAAAATACACCCCTCCCTTTCCCTTCCTCCCTTTTACAATAAATAATAGAATTAAAATTAAAAATCTCCTGTTCTGTATTGTTGAGTCCAAGCCTAATAATGTTTGGTTAGTGCAAATATACAATGTAAGCACCTGTCAAGTTTCTTTTGCCAAGGAGGACTTGTCTTGTTTCCATGTTCAGTTTGCAAAACCAGAAGCAACGCTGGCATGACAAATAATTAAAAATGCAACCTGTTATCCAGGGATTTTGAGTACTGTCGACCTAAATAGCTCACCCAGTGCCTGGTAAGCAACAGGAAAGCTGGTGTAAGATTGATGCACAGCCTGCTGGCTTAGTGAAGTGGAAGGTTCTTCAACATGAAGCATTTTACGAGCTGTTTAATTGTCTGCATTGTTAGCTGCCTGTTGGCCCTGTGCTGTGGAGGCTAGCCATTTTCACCTCTGACACTGCTAATGGCCCAGGGTTCACAGAATCATAGAACCATTGCCCCCCCCCCCAACTGGAGAGGCTTGCTGACCTTCCAGATGAGCCTAAACTAAATGCCCTCCTCTTAGGCAAAGATCAAAAGATATCCTGGCTGGTTGCCAGATTCTGCGCGCATATTTGCAGGCGCAGTCTATCCTCCCGGAACAAATTAGTCAGCGGGAAAAATAGTCAAAGTGAGCCTCCCGGGTGATAGGGTCAATCTCTATGGTATCTCAAATTTTAAACTTTTAGGTTCTCATGTGTCTGTTTAATTTAATTTTAAGTATTAAGCTGTTTGCTGTATATTGTTTTAAATGCATATTTTACTTTTGTGAAAGCCCGTCCTAGATGTGCCTTTTGAGCTGGTTTATAACCGTAATAAACAAACGAAAGAATGAATTGTAGAGTTGGAAGTGAACCTGAGGGTCATCTAGTCCAACCCTCTGCAATGCAAGAATCTCAGCTAAAGCATCCATAACAGGTCGCCATCCAGTCTCTGCTCCAATGAAGGAGAGTCCATAACTTCCCAAGGGAGACCGTTCCACTGTCAAACAGCTCTTACTTTCAGAAAGCTCTTCCAGATGTTTACATGGAATTTCCTCTCTTGAAACCATTGGTTCAGTCCTACCCTCCAGAGCAGGAGAAAACAAGCCTTCTCCATCTTCCATGTAACAGCCCTTTAGAGATTTGAAGATGGCTATCATATCTCCTCTCACTCTCCTCTTTTCCAGACTAAACATACCAAACTCCCTCAACCGTTCCTCATAAGGCTTGGTTTCCAGACCCTTGATAACCCTGGCCCCCCTCCTCTGCACACATTCCAGCCTGTCAATATCCTTTATAGACTGTGGTGCCCAGAACTGGACACAGTACTCCAGATGTGGTCTGACCAAGACAGAATAGATTGGGACTGTTACTTCCCTTGATCAAAATACTGCACTTCTATTGGCAGGGACACGGGTGGTGCTGTGGTCTAAACCACTGAGCCTCTTGGGCTTGCCGATCGGAAGGTTGGCAGTTTGAGCTCCCGTTGCTCTGTCCCAGCTTCTGCCAACCTAGCAGTTTGAAAGCATACCAGTGCGAGTAGATAAATAGGTACCACTGCGGCGGGAAGGTAAACAGCGTTTCCGTGTGCTCTGGTTTCCATCATGGTGTTCCATTGCACCAGAAGCAGTTTAGTCATGCTGGCCACATGACCCGGAAAGCTGTCTGTGGACAAACGCTGGCTCCGTCGGCCAGAAGTGAGATGAGCGCCACACCCTATAGTCGTCTTTGACTGGACCTAACCACCCAGGGGTCATTTACTTCTGTTGATGTAGCCTAAATAGCATTTGCTTTTTATTGCTGCCGCAGAACACATTTTTCATTTTCAGCTCGTGGTCTGCTAAGACCCCTAGATTCTTTTCACATGTACTTATGGCAAGCCAGGTGTCCCCCATCTTATATTTGTGCAGCTGGTTATTCCAGCCTAAGTGCAGAACCTTACACTTGTTTTTATTGCGCTCTTGAATTTGATCTAGAATCCTCGTTGTACTTTTCTCATGGCAGTGTGCATTAGGTAAGGGTGGGCTTGCAGTTTGATGGTAGAGCACAGCTCACATGCAAAACATTATACTTCTGCATACCTTGCATACCAAAAATTGGTTCCAGTGTGGACCAACAGTAATCCACATGGTGCTCTTCAGATGTTGTGGACTGTGGTTCCCATCAACATCTGGAGGGCACTCCACTGCAGCCCCTGCCATATTCAAAGAGCAGCAAGATCTCTGTTGAGTCCTACACTGCTGGAGTGGGTGTGTGGACCAAGCCTGTGGCTGGGGCCAGGCCTGGTGAGTCCCTTTGGGCTGTGTCAGAGTCCTTTCCAACAGAGAATGAAACTGGAATCTGCAGCTCAGCCCCAAGGAGTGGAGAGCAATATGGAACAAGGCAGCCTGGCTTTCTGCCTTGGTCAACTCAACAGGGCCGTCCTTTCTGTTTACATCCCTTCAGGTTTCTTCTCCCACTGATCCAGCAGTGCTGTCAGGGCAGGACTTTGGGGCAGAAGTCCAGGCCTGACCCCTTTTCACAGAAAGAGCAGGCAGGCCTTGAAACACAGCAGATGGGGGCTGGTTTATCGCATTTTGAAGTGAAGTAAATTGCCCTCTATGTCTCACCTACCTCACAGGGTTGATGTGAGGGTGAAATTAGGAGGGGGACACCACTTTGTGCACCACTCTCTGAGCTGCACGGTTGATGTCCCTGCCCTCCGTAAGACCAGTAAGTCGAAAGAGTAAAGTTGCATCACTCACTGCCCCACTGCTCTGGCCACGGGGTCCCCAACGTTTAGGGGTTGCCATGCATCGGTACAGTTTTGCCCTGACAGGCTGTGAGGGTATGCATCTACTGCAAAAAGTGAACATGCATCTTCCTGGTCCCTAATTTCAAAAAAATTATTTATGCAAGCCCGCACTTTTTCTCTTTCTTTCTTTCTTTCTTTCTTTCTTTCTTTCTTTCTTTCTTTCTCTGAGACCCCCCCCCCCAAAAAAACCTCCTCAACAGTTTCCCAAGTTATCTGTGTAAGCAGTAAAAGGTGACTGTGTCCTATGTTGAAAAGGCTGTCAGAGGACAGTCCCATTTGAAGGGCTGTCCGGCTCAAGTCTGGATTAAGGCTAATGAAGGGGGTTCAGATTTGCCCTCAATCAAAATAGGCTGAGAAGGCACACAGGTCACCTATTTAAAGTCTTGTTCCCTGCTATGGTGGGATGTATTACATTTCTATTTACATTATAGTAACCATTTCTAAACTTGCGTCTATATGTATAAATTAGCATATGCAAATGTCATGCAAATCTGTGCTGTTTGTGGCAGTCCAAAAGCGGCCTCTAAAGAAGGAGCACAGCATACTGGGCAACAGGGAAGAAAATAGTATTTCATAATACACATGGTGCTAATTAGAGAAATGTGATGTGCTAGATCAGGCCACTGTCCTCATCCCTTCTCGCTCTATATGCTGTTCTTCCAGACGTTAGCAAATATATTATCCCATGCTCACACCCTGCACCCTTCCATCAAGAGGAAGTCATCCATCAGTCACTCCAGTTTGGATCATAGCTGTCAACTTTCGGATTTGAAAATAAGGGATTTTTTCGAACTTTCGGATTTGAAAATAAGGGATGCCGTGAGGGCGGTGCAATGGCACCAAGTAGCCTCGCCACCCTGCGCTCCAGAGGCTGCGCGTGAACGGGTGAGCGAAAGAGCGAGTGCGTAGATGGCAGGCTGTCTGTCTGTCTGGTTGGGCGTGAGGGTCTGGCTGCACAAGGCATGCAAGCTCCGCCCCCAGTTGGTCTCAGACTCCTTATTGGCAGCCGAGCAACGCAGCTGAGGAGCCTCCCTGGCTGGCAGGGAGGGAGAGGAGCTGCTTCCTTTGAAATCCGGGAAATTTAAGGGATATCAACAATCCGGGATAGCAGCGGGAAACGGCATTGGAATAAGGGAGTTTCCCGCAAAAAAAGGGAGGGTTGACAGCTATGGTTTGGATGTTTGTGGACGTCCATGTCTTGTGAACAGTCCATCTGAAGATACGCAGTTCATGGACCAATCTGTTTTTCAAAGTGATGATTATTATTATTAAGCTTTCCTGTACCAGACAGGGGTCTCATAAAACCAGGACACACCTCCTTGTCTGCTGCACATTATGTGGAAATGTAAACTTGTGCACAAATAAATTTTTAAAAGGCTAAAACCCTCAGTTAACAGCTGCTAGGAAGGAGGTCAGAGATGTATTATGTATCATAGTCACCCACCTGGGTGAAAGAATGCAGGAGAGGGGACAATCATGGCACAGGTGTGACTCTTTTACCCCATCTGGGCCCTGTTCTGTGTTTGCTGATGCATTGCCATTGAGGAGAATCCCAGCAGGAAGACCTGCTGTTTGATTGTCACCTGCTGGCCTGAGAAGGCCAGAACCTCCCAGAAGCCAGGTGGGTATTTTTCTGGGTTGGGTTGGGGGAGCCCCTACAGGGAGTGCCAGAAGTACATCTTTGCTAGTATTATTAGTAATGTTGGGTTGCTGATTTTTATTTTTGGCTGCTACAGTGTAGATTATTAAAGCAGATTTATAGGCCTTGTTTTGCAGGTCTTTGGGTGGCCTTTTCTCATCTCCCAGTTGGTTCTGAGTGAATATTGTCATGCTTACTGCAGTTTCAATGATAGATATTTGGGTATCATTGTTTTGCTACTATACCCGATGGTCATTTTATAACTGTGTGTGTAAGTCGTCTAGAAACATTTTGTATTAGGCAACAGTTGGTGGTGCTGATAATGCCAAGGTTGCAGGTTCAATCCCTGTATGGGACAACTGCAATTGCAAGGGGTTGAACTAGATGATCCTCACGGTCCCTTCTGACTCTACAATTCCATGAAATTAATTTAATAATAATACTTCTGGTACATTTTGATCACCTAGCCACTACTTGGCATTGAATGGAGGGCACTTCCAGACTTGCCATTTTTGGGGGTGGGATACAATCACATATTGGTAAATTCAGGTTGTACAATTATGGTTGGTTGGGAGTCCTTGTGCAGCAAACCAACTTCCCCCAAATATTGGACTTTTTGCATTGAGGCGAGTGATGGTGAAATGTATAGGAAAGTGTGGGACAACACTTGCTTTGATGCAATGTCACCTTAACCCCTGTGCAAACAAATCAAACGAGTGTTCAGTGAATAGGGTATCTGGAAGAGCCCTGAGATCGTGGGGCATTCTGTAGGTACCCTTCACCCGAAAAGGTGTATGTGATTTCTCTTTCACAATGGAGACCTTCTGTTTGACAAGCTTTCAAATGAATTCACTGCAAAGGCACTTGTAACAACTCTTGTATTAATTTTCCAGTTGTGCTATTGGGGGGAGGGGGTAAGAGAATAGGGCGGGGGGAGGAAAATACACAAGCAGCAGTAAGAAAATGCTCTATGTTCACTCGCAGTAGCCCCCACGGGAAGGGCCTTCTCTGTGATTGTCACACGTCACTCAGATTATGAGCTCAGTCCTCCATCCACCAACAGTTCCTCTGCAGCTGATCCAGACCAGAGCATTCCTGTTGTGCGTGTCTGTCTGTGTGTCTGTCTGTCTGTCTGTTCTGCTGAAAATCGACACTTTAAAAGTTTTCAACTCCAGGTTTTGTTTTGCTTTTAGTCCAAAGACACACAGTAATATTATGAACACTCAACACCAAACAAAAAGAAAGTTAAAAAAAAGAAGACGACCAGAATTAAGCAGTCAGTGCACACTAAGTTACACTAATGACTGTTCCTCTCCCCCCTCTACGGAACTTCCTTAAAAGTAAGCCAAACTCCTTGAGGTTGCTTGAAGACAATATTTTTTTTGTGATTGCAGTTTGCAAATGGGGCTAAGCAGTAGGAAGGGCAGTAGGCTGGCAAACTTGACAGCTTTGAAGGTGTGCCATCTCCAAAATGTCCAGTCAGGAAGTGATGTCATGGAGGAAGAGGAAGCGGAGGGGAAAGACACCAGGAGCATTGGTCACCCTCTCTTTGTGAAGTGACCAAGAACAGAGGACTTGACAGGTAGCATGTATGTCTCTCCCCATCAAGTGAAAATGGGAGAGGTAATCTTCAGAGGAATCAGGAAATACAAAATTGCTGGTCAACAGGAAGACCATGTGTTGTCTCAAAACATCCTGCAACCAGACAGCTCATATTTTATGGAATGAAAGAGGGTTCTCCTGTGGTTCTCCTGTGGTGTTGAGTCTAGAACCCCAACCCTTTCCCTGAAAGAAGATGCCGTTGTTACACATATGGAAAAGCAACCAACGAAGCTTATGGGTTTTGTTCCAACCTACAGTTACTCAAACGAGTTGCCTGTCTTTGGGCCTTCTGTCGCTCTCATGGCCCCCTAAGCCCAGTCTGCTGCAGGAAGAAAACAGACTTAGTTGTGCTTAAAATTAGTTTGGGTTCAGCTGCCGTAGGTTCTCCCCACCTGCTCAGTGGGGTCAACAGATCCAGGAGGGGAAGGTACGTGTCTCTTTGTATGGACTATTTTACCTGCAACAGAGACTCCTAGTCCTAGCTCCCCGTCACCTTGTGTGGGGCTGCAGTTTTTCCTCTAAGTGAGGAAGAGGGGAGAAAGTGCCTTGAGGCATTATAAAGAAAAAGTCACTAGAATGCAAATAAAACCACACAACAACCTCCACCCACCCAGAACCTGCCGACACCAAGAGGCCCCTCCACCCCGGCTGGTGGCAGGGCTGGGTTTTAGGCTGGGAGGGGACCTTGCCTTCTTCCAACGTCCCAGCCTGCTGCTCCTCTTCCTCCTCCTCCCCACCACCGCTTCCATGTCCCAGTCCCATCCTTCTCACACATGGGTCTGCATTCTCCTCTGCAGGGGCCGGGAGGGGTCTGAGTTTTGAGAGGAGGACTGGGAGTGGTGGGAGGAGGAGGCCGAGGCCTTGCTGGCCTTGTCGAACTGTACGTAGCCGTCCTGCTTGCCGCTGCTGCTGACGCTGCTGTCGCACTGCGTGTCCAGGAAGGAGCTGCTGTCGCTCATGGAGCCCCGCTGGAATTCCCGCTCGCACAGCTCAATGGAGCTGCTTCCCATGCCCAAGACGAAGCGCTGGCTGTAGTCGTAGAGGCGGTTCTGCCCACTCAGGGTCGTGTAGATGTTGGTGAAGGACATGCCCGTGGGCACACGCTGCTTGTTGGCTGGTCTCATGTCTGGCTGGCAGCCTGAGAGGGAGATGGTGGGAGTGGAGTGGTGGTCCTTGAAGGTGTTCACACTGTAATAACCATTAGTGGGATCCTGGAAGAAATGGGGGGGGGAGAGGGTTATTTCTTGGCTCAGGGTGCATGTTTTGTGTTTTAGACTTCTTGGTTTATACTGTTGGCTGCGCCTTTATTTAAGAGTACAGTCATACCTTGGAAGTTGAATGGAATCCATTCCGGGAAGTCTGTTCGACTTCCAAAACGTTTGGAAACCAAAGCGCGGCTTCTGATTGGCTGCAGGAAGTTCCTGCACTCAATTGGAAGCCACGGAAGCCCTGTCGGATGTTTGGCTTCCAAAAGAACATTCGCAAACCGGAACACTCACTTCCAGGTTTCGATCGTTTGAGATCCAAGGTACAACTGTATTTTTTTACCCCAACATTCAGCCAGAGTGGCTTACACACAATAAATTTAAACAAGGCAGTTCCTTGCCTGCAGACTTGCAATCTAAAAAACACAACATACAAGGGGAAAGCGACAATAAGGGAAGGGGGAGGGGAGGGAATTCAGGTGCAAATTCTTAAATAGCAGTACAGGTGGTAACCATTTTAAAGGTAAAGGTAAAGGTATCCCTGACTATTAGGTCCAGTCGCGAACGACTCTGGGGTTGCGGCACTCATCTCACTCTATAGGCTGAGGGAGCTGGCGTTTGTCCACAGACAGCTTCCGGGTCATGTGGCCAGCATGACTAAGCCGCTTCTGGTGAACCAGAGCAGCGCACGGAAACGCCGTTTACTTTCCCGCTGGAGTGGTACCTATTTATCTACTTGCACTTTGATGTACTTTTGAACTGCTAGGTGGGCAGAAGCAGGGACAGAACAACGGGAGCTCACCCCGTCGCAGGGATTCGAACTGCCAACCTTCTGATCGGCAAGCCCTAGCCTCTGTAGTTTAGACCACAGTGCCACCCGCATCCTGGTAACCATTTTAGGCACATCCAAATGACATGTGATCACCCACATGCGGGTACTTTTGGACCCGGAAGAGGGAAGGGAATCCCCGTGCGAAATGGCTGTCGCCTGTATTTCAAATCATGTGGGCAGGAAAGAAAGGACATCAGATATCATTGTGGCATCAGGTGACTGACAAGCAAGTGGCCCCACCCACCTGTCACACTTGGCCTGCAGGGATGGTGGTGGCAGACAATAATAAGTTCCCTGCCTCTGCTTTAGTTTATCTTATCTACAATGAGTTTTGTATTACATGGTTTTAGCAGATCTACATTGAGTTTGGCACATTGCTCCCCAAGCTGCCGCTGGAGGCATTTGAGCGCTCCAGTGATTTGGATTTGATTTTGATCTGGGCTGCACTCTCACCCATGTTCTCAATATGATTGAGTCTGGCTTTGTGAATTGTCCCAAATTTCACTTTAATTGCTTTGTAAAAGGTGGCAGTGGCTGGTGGTTACCAGCCTCTCATAATGAATGAAGAAACATGGCTACCTGCTGTGATAAGTACTTGTGCTTATTGTATTGATGTTGATTCTAGTGGCGCTTCATTGGCTTAAACCAGACTTGACTTGTTTTCCTTACCACTTGTCAGATACAGGTGACTAAGGAATCCCTGGATGTGTTAACCTCAAGGTACCATTGTTGTTTGCATGAGTAAAGTAGTAAGTATCCTGTTGCCCAGGAAATGAGCCCCTGTGGCCTTACAGATGTTGTCTGGACTACAACTCCCATCAACTCTGGGCACTGTGTCCACACTGATGGGAACTGGAGTCCAGCACCATTTCCAGGGCCACATGTTCCCCACCCCTGCTGTAGTCAATTACCTTCAAATTCTGAAACTCCTTCTCTTCCTCCTTGAGCACTTCCAGCTGCTTGAGGACCGAATCCTGCTGGAACTCACTCCTGTCCATCTGCAAACAGGAGAGGCAGATTAGCAAATACTGTTGAAACACCCATCCGTGGAATTAATCTGGGTTCGTCTTTCAGCCTGTGGCAGCAGGAACGTTGTCAGATACCTCAATGGCACTGCTGGTTGTGAAAAGTCTTCTTTCCTCTCACCCTCATAGCCAGCAGTTTCGGCAGTTTGGACAGGGAGCAGGGGAGAAAGGAGGATGAAATCACCCAGCTGCTGCCAGCAAATCTCCTCCTCCTCCTCTTAGATCTGGGTTGCAGCAGAAGCTCAGTAGCTCCTCTGCTGAAAACCACCCCTTCCTAATTGAAGCAAGGGTTGAGTTTTATATGCACATATTTGCAGGTCAGGTATGGTTTGGCTCTGAGCTTCTGCAGGGGGTCACCGATTCTCACCTGCACCAGTTGAGGGGTCTGAAGTCTTTAGCACCCAACTATTCAGAGAGCTTTTGTCTCGTTTCCCTCCTCTCCTGCCCCAAAT
The DNA here is from genome assembly GCA_034641385.1 of Darevskia mixta. Taxonomy (NCBI): domain Eukaryota; kingdom Metazoa; phylum Chordata; class Lepidosauria; order Squamata; family Lacertidae; genus Darevskia; species Darevskia mixta. The sequence goes on from JAWWNH010000085.1 coordinate 1,091,837, forward strand.
TAAAGATTGCTTTCTATTTTACTTAGACAGACGGATCCACAAGGAAGAACCCATTCTCCCAGCCTCATTAGTTTTTCTGCAAAGGATGCTTCTGATTGGGGGCAAAGTACAAGTTAATTAGAATATGGCTTTAATTACCCTTCTTTCAGGAAGGTGGGATGCACGAGATCTGAATAGTTATCAGCCAATTTCTCTGTTGCCTTTTATCTCCTCTAGATATTGATCTCTTCTCTTCAGCATTCCCATTTTTCTCTTTGCCACTGAAGTCTGGGGCTTCTGGTGGAATTACCGCTTCTGAATGCAGAGGCTAATCACAATTCTAAATCTACAATACAGTCCTGATTGTTGCTTGGCATCTAGCTTTTCTTTACCTTTCTTTTTTTAAAAAAGCTTGGCAAATAGTGGCAGAAATCCTTCCCCTACAGCAGTTTCTCTTGATCTGTCAGAAAGTCTTTGATACAGCTATTTAATGCAATCAATTAAGGCACCTGTTTTTTTGTTTTGCTCGGAGGTAAAAAAAAATGCTGGTAGCATCAATTGATTCAATAGAATAAATACATGTGTCAAAAGTATTAAATCTGGGGCAGGAAGGAGGGGGGAAGAAAAGAGAACACACCAGCCAAAATGGGTAATGTGGCCTCTCAGTGGGCTGAATGTCAAGTTGCAATGCAGTCATGGCGTCTCAGTTTAAAGGGATAGGGGTAAGGAAATTTAGAACCTGCACTGTGTGTACGTATGCAGAGAGATCTCTCTAGGCTGCTAATTTTGAGGGTCAAGAAAGGGCTGTAAATTGTTAGATATTTAATTTGACACTAATCTATCTTACTGTCAGGGAGTAGGGAGAGGTGCTTGTGGAATTTTCTGCACCAGCTGTGGTTGGCCCTGGATATACTATAACCTGGTTTGGGATTAGGGATGGATGGATCTGTCAATTTTGGTTCTCTCAGTTTCCCATTTCCCTCCCATTTTAAATTCAGTTCTCCACATTTCTGCAGCAATTTGTGGATTTTTAAAAAAAATAAGATTTGACAGCGTTTTAGTGTGAATTTTCTCCAATAAACCTATTTTTGTATGCAATTTGACTCAATGTACACATTTTTTTGTTGCTATTTTCATTAATATGTGTGTTTTGATGCACACTAACCATTGTACAGTAGTACTTTGGTTCTCGAACATAATCCGTTCCAGAAGTCTGTTCGACTTCTCATACATTCGAAAACCAAGGCGCAGCTTCCGATTGGTGCAGACGCCCCGGAAACAATAGCCGACAACCACATCGGACGTTTGGCTTCCAAAAAAACGTTTGAAAACCGGAACACTTACTTCTGGGTTTTCTGCGTTTGGGAGCCGAAATGTTTGAGTACCAAGGCATTCGAGAACCAAGGTATATGCATTTTATGCACATTACTTGTTGGGTAACTGCATTGAAAAATGAGGAGATGAGCAGATTTTGAAGGAAGCTGTTTTTTTTGGGGGGGGGAGGGATTGCTTTATAAAGTGTGAATTTGATAGATTTGTGTTTAAATTTAAATTTCATTGAATTTCTCCCCCATCCCCCCAGCCCAGCCCAGCCCAGCCCAGCCCAGCCTGTGTGTGTGTGTGTGTGTGTGTGTTGGCCTTGGCCATTTGATGCTGTCTCAGGCAGTACCCAGGTGAGTACAATCTAAAGGGTTGTATCTGATGCTAGTCCTACTCAGAGTAGAGCCACTGAAGTTAATGAACATTATTAACTTAGGTTCCTTAATTTCAGTGGGACTATTCTGAGTAGAATTTTGTTGGATACTACCCTGTGCCTTTAAATAGCTTGTGGTTTCCTTGTTGATCCTGAAAGGTGTCATTTTGGTTCCTTCCTAAAGGGGCTGATGATAGTCAATCCCCTGCTGTCTTTGCAGTTCAGATCCCAAAGCAGGCAAGGGGAATCTTTTTGTGTTGTTGAGGGGACCACATTCTGGCAGTGGGCTATCTCTCCTTTCAGCCAGCCTAGTGATGCTCAGGACTGAATCTGAGATCTTTGTGTCTATGAGCTGCGGTCCCGTCTTAAAACTTAATTGTGTTGAAGTCAGCAGCTCTGCGTGCTAACGTTTAAGCCTACAGTTGATCTTGGGTTGATCACTTGAGGAATGAGAAGCAGAGATTTAACCCTTGTGCCACCACCATCCAACACTAGGAGGCGCTGTAGTGTGGGCTAGGAAGTCCACTTGGTGGTGGCTGTTGCTCAATGGAACTGATGGGGGTGTAAGGCAGGGAGACCAACAGTAGGTGGAACCAGAACCTATGAGATACAGAGCCATCTCCTGACTGGTTGTAAGAAGGCAGGCTGGTGGGGATTGGCTTAGCGTAGATTGAGGTGGCCGGGGCAGTGCCTGATTTGCCTGACTGGATCAGCCTCCATGGACTCCACTGCTTCAGAGCTCATCCCAGCCTAGGCGGTCTTCGGCAAGGACTTATCTTTGTGGCTCCAGACACAAGCTTCTCTTCCTTTTGGAAGCTGAAGTGAACAAACATGTATGCAATTTTCACACAAGGCAGTGTACTTGGGCACACTCCCCACTCCCTTCACTTTCAGTAAGCTCTCTGCACATCCATCTCTGGAGCAGTTCTGAGATGTAAATAGCGGCATTAATCAGTAGGTGGCAGTATAACCATATCAGCTCAACCCACTGTGTATGTTAGAGAGCTGGCTAGCTCCAGAAAAGCACAGTTGTTCACAAAGGAAAAGCCACATGAATTAATTTATAATTCTAGAATTAAGCCATTCATTAGTGTGACCTTTAATAAAGTTTACACTGTGGTTTAGTTCAATATGATCTCACTCCAGCAACTAACAGCTGGAGGCTCATTCCTCACCCTTTCCTTTATACTCTCCTCCATTTCCACCTACTCCCCAGACCTGCCCCTTAAATTCAGTGGATTGATATATGTATATATATATTTAAAGCCCTGCTGGGTGCAAAGGAGGGTCTTCCTCTCTGCCTTAGCAACCTGATACACCTTGAGGGTTTGGGCACTGCAATTAGAAGACTGATTTTAGTACGGACAGAGGAGACTGGATAAATCAAAGACAACGGAATTGTGATTTCCCCCTTCACCTATTAACTATGGAGCACATGGCTTATGGAATATTATCTTGCATACTAGTAGCAAACCCATTCTCTGAGTGTCAGTACTTGACTCAGCCAAACCAGCACCATCCACAGACTAAAGGGAGGTATCAACAGGCTCAGAAGATGGGCAGCTGGAGCAACCAGGAGCCCACTTTGAGCTCCCAACGGTCCCTTGGAAGCCTTTCCCCACCCACCCCTGATGTTGTTTGGTGTGGTTTTCTAGCATTGTGCAAAGCTCTATAAGTGTATATTCTGAAAAGGATTGCAATGGGAAAGCTCTGAATTTAAGCAGGTGGATGCAAGTGTTTAATTTGGAGAGCGGGGACAAAAGCTAATGTTGTTATTAATAATAATAGGACTTCTGGATGCACAGAGAAGGAGGAAAATGTGCTCAGGTTTAGTTACTATCTGCAGTAGTGCTCAAATAGGGGGAAGGAAAGCTGGCGTGTGTGTATCTCCCTTAACATTACTGATGATCCTTACCCTGATTCTCCACAATTTTGGTCAAATCGTCACACACACACACACACACACACACACACACACACACAACACAAAACAGAGCTGCTTTGAGAGGAAGAGCACAATGTATATTTACTAAGTAAAAACAATAAATTAATAGTGAAAGGAGTTGTAAAAAGTACCCTATTCTACACAGGGTAAGGGAAGGAACGAAATAAAAATTCTGGGCCATGGATACAGTGTAGTATCTTGATGAAACCATAGAAAAGAACAGCAGCAGAGAGGTCATCTTCCTGTTCTACACAGATGCATTATGGGAGAAATGAGGGAATCCATTTCAAGTCTCTGAAACTTAGTCCAGTGATAACTAAGCATGTGACCAGTTAAGTTAAGAATGTGACTGACAACTCAGCTGCCTTCCAGCCACCTGGCCTGCAGCTTTGGGACGATGGATCATGTGAGGAAGGATCCACTGCAGCCTCAGATCACAGCTTGGTGTGCCATAACAAAGCACACTCTTGGGAAACCATCCATCTCATGGTCACTGAAATCAGTAAGTTGAGCTGGAGAACTTGAAGTGCAGCAAGCACTAGCCCATTTTAGCTGGCAAAGGCAGAAGGCCTGACTCACTGCTATGATCATGCTATTTATACCATGCCTTGCCAATCCAGATGCTCCATGTTGTTATTTAGTCGTGTCCGACTCTTCGTGACCCCATGGACCAGAGCACCCCAGGCACTCCTGTCTTTCACTGCCTCCCGCAGTTTGGTCAAACTCATGTTAGTAGCTTCAAGAACACTGTCCAACCATCTTGTCCTCTGTCGTCCCCTTCTCCTTGTGCCCTCCATCTTTCCCAACATCAGGGTCTTTTCCAGGGAGTCTTCTCTTCTCATGAGGTGGCCAAAGTATTGGAGCCTCAGCTTCAGGATCTGTCCTTCCAGTGAGCACTCAGGGCTAATTTCCTTAAGAATGGATAGGTTTGATCTTCTTGCAGTCCATGGGACTCTCAAGAGTCTCCTCCAGCACCATAATTCAAAAGCATCAATTCTTTGGAGATCAGCCTTCCTTATGGTCCAGCTCTCACTTTCATACATTGCCCAATTTCAGAGGGCAATGTTGGCCACCCCTATAATCCCTCTGTGCCCGAGTGTACTGTGTGCATGCAGCTCATAGTACCTTGCTAGGTTTCCTTCCCATCTCAGAGTTCAAGCCCAGAGACATGGTCCCCCAGGAGTTCAAATTTGGCCCACAAGGCTCTTCCCCCCAAACTATGTCTGCCTATCCTGATATCATATGTGACATCAAGTGTGCAGCAGGTAGAGTCATGTCTGCCAGTGTGCACAGCCAGGAGCCTGAAAGCGTAGCTCCCAACTGTGCATTGGCAAAAGATGGGCAGTTAAACCAAAGTCTGCTGGATCAGGGGCCTCCCTCACCCACAGGGAACTCCCTCACCCACCTGATAACTTCAAATGCCTTTTCCTCATTGTGATTGTGATGGACCTGCAAAATCCTATGAGCTGAATTGCTGCCCGTGCTGCCTTCTCATGAGGAAACTAACCAGGTGGTTTGTGGGTGAGTGGGGCAGGGAAGCAAGACCAGGAAGAGGAATCTTATTGCTGCATGTCACACTGCTGACAAAAGCATCGATTTTGCTATTTAGATGTTGGTGAGATTTAATGAAAAGCATAAAATGGAAAGTGCTCGGCTAGATTATCCCCGTGAACAGAATACTCATCAGGAAGCACTCAAAGCACATGCTTGGAAGAAGGGTGTCGAAAAGAATGGGAGAGCTTTGGCCCAGCAGTCAACATGGAACTGGTCTACTGGCCAGGATGGTAAAAGGGACAAAGAAGTAAGCCGCTTGTAGCATCAAGGGAAGGGGAAGGTGTTGAGACTGTTTTGCGGAATGGGGTGAGGAACAGGTTAGAGAGATTTCTTGACTGTTTTTTTTTAAAAAAAGGCCTTCTCTAGTGCTTTAACCTCTAAGCACATTACAGTAACACATCGCAATAAAAAAAAATGCTGCAGTCATAATAAAACACCTAAAATCAGCATTAAATGGTTTTTAGCTTTGTATAAGTTATCACTGGTGGTTTCCTCGCTGCAAGAAGCCAAGTTACAGGGAACCAGGCAGAGGGCCTTCTCGGTAGTGGCACCCGCCCTGTGGAACGTCCTCCCACCAGATGTCAAAGAGAAGAACAACTACCAGACTTTTAGAAGACATCTGAAGGCAGCCCTGTTTAGGGAAGCTTTTAATGTTTGACGGACTATTTGTATTTTAATATTTTGTTGGAAGCCGCCCAGAGTGGCTGGGGAAACCCAGGCATATGGCCGGGGTATTGATAATAATAATAATAATAATATAATAATAATAATAAATACTTATAGCTGACAGCCTTCATGTTTCTTCATGTTTCTAAAAGGAGATGGTAGCAAAGTCTGGATTGGCAAAGTGGTATGCCCTTAATAGAGATGGCCTTGTGTTAATGACCCAGCTGGGAGTCCTGCTTTGAGATTCCTGCATTGCAGGGGGTTGGACTGGGTGGTCCTCAGATTCCCTTCTGACTCTGCAGTTGTATGATTCCATGGAAACATGGCTCTCTTGTTGTGTATGGACCCCAAGGACAACTTTTTCCTGTTAGCTGTCAGGTAAGGGATGTGCCTCCCTCTCTGAGCACCTGCTTTTGTATATAATGCAAACTCTTCTCCTGGACTCATTGGCTCTCCCTTCCTGGCCGCCATATGGCCAAAGATTCCAATATGCTTTTGAGCTTTGGTTACACTGCTGTCAACACAGATGGCTGGCGATAAAGCTACCCACAGACCTGTTAAAGTTGAGTAGCTGCCATTAACTTATTGCCAGGACTGTTGAATTCAAGGGCATGTCCAGATTTTGTGGGGAAGTGGAGGTGGAGGGAAAACAAGACAAATGGCTCCTAATTCCTTCTGGCACCGTCGCTCGCCAGCAAACAATGTCAGACTGGGAAGCGAGTGGTGGCCGAGTTGGGGATTAAGCCAGAGAGCCACTCTGTGGCTCAAACTCAGCAACCAAGTAGGGATTGTTTTGTTTTGAAAACTGCCGCTGCCCCCCCTGCCCCCGGTTCCTGGAGCAAACAAGGTCTTTGCTAATCAATTTAGCCAGTGTCCTCGAGTTACACCATGGCACAAGCTGGTGTTGTGAAGCCTGATGATCATACAAACTTCCACCATTGGAAGACAGCAGTTGGCTGTTTTTAGAGAGGTTGACTGCTGCTGGCTGGCTGTTTTGTAGTAACAACAACACTCAGTGTGTGCTCCAAGTGCCTTGCCTTGCATTTATTAGCTCAGTAAACATTAAAAATAACTCTGTAAGAGAGGGGACTATCATCCTTACAGTCTCTCTCTCTCTCTCTCTCTCTCTCTCTCTCTCTCTCTCTCTCTCACACACACACACACACACACACACCCTATGCAAGGCATATGGGCAGGGCACAACCCAAATATGCAGGATGTAACCAAAATGTGCAGGGAGAAAAGTGCATCACAAGCGATACCTGCAATAAAATGTTGTAACGCCAAGTGCTCCTGTTCCCTCTACCAGCCAGCCTCCACCATACTCTGATAGATGCAAGCTCCCTGCTCCCTCTTCCTTGTGTGGGTTGAAATGTTTGAGATAGGGGGGAAGGAGCACCATTTATCCTTGCGCGAGAGTACTGGGTGGGAGACAGCAACCTGGGCGTGACTGACAGGTGGCAATCTGCATTATTTTATACAGTTCTGTCACTGGATGGTTTCATTGTTGTCTTGGTGTTTTTGTCGTATATTTCAAGTTGAGTAGAAAGATTGATTGGTGATGGAGTGGGAGATAACTGGAATTACTAGGTGGGGTGGGGTGTTTGTGTGTACTGATGAATGCATGTGAGGTGTGGGAGTAGAATGGGTTGAGTGATATGGAACAAGCAGTTCGTACTGTATGGTTTTGTGTAACTGTAAGGCAGAATTTGGGTGTGATGTCTTTGCGTTAGTGGGATGAGTGTTGTATAGTGAGGGTCAGGATGTCCCTTGCAAGAGGCGGGGTCAAGAGGGAAGGGATCTCTGACGCTAAAAGATGTTTCAAAATGTGCTGCTATGTTTTCATTTGGGTTTCTAAAAGTTGTTTTTATGCATTATGTTGTAGTTTTCTTTTATACTGCATTGTATTTTATTACACAATAGTTTCTCTGTTGGAGATTATGCATACTGGCTGGAGAATGAACAAAATACAGTCAATATAAGCACATTACTTATGTATATTGCCCGGGAGATGTGGCTGGATCTATTATGCTAGTTCTGACCTGCAAGGATGGAAGGCTTCCTATCAGCGAAGTGACATGTAGAGGTAGCCTGTTCAATAAAGAAGCAGCAGCAGCTCATTTCATCATAATAGAGTGAGAGGCTTCTTAAGCTAAAACAGGTGTGGAACTTCAGGTCCAGAGGCCAGATGTGCCTCTAACTGGCCCTTGGGACTCCCTTCAGGGGCAACCACACCCTTTCTATCCAGACCACACGTCTCACCAGATTTGCTCCATTCTCTCTGAGGCTTTTTGTCTACCTGGAAGGTATCATGGATTTGTGATAATGACTTGTTGCCTGGATGGAGGATAGGGTGTGAGTGTGCATAGGAACTAGCCTACTGTACAAAGGTACAAGTTGCACTTGTGGCACTACATACTGATGCTCATGGTACTAGGCTCACATTGATCATAGCTCCCCACACAAATACCAACCAGCTTTCTATTGCACAGCCTGCCCCATTCTCTGCAGTTGGTTTAAACATGAAATACGTTGTGCAACAGTCACTGATCCTTCTCATATCCTCTCCCTTTTTCCTCTCTCCCCACAAATTTGCAATAACTGTGGGAAAGCTTCTTAGAATGCTTCCCACAGCTCCAAATGAGCAGTGTTTTGATCTAGAACACAGTTGATGGCTATCCAGGGGCGCTTTGGGTCATGTGAGATGATAAGGTTTCTGAAAAGATCCAGGCTATTGATGTGATTACTAGCATCTGCTGGGAAGATCCAGCTTTCCCAAAGAGCTTTCTCAATGGGTGACTGCCTGCTCCAAAGTAATTTCAGGACCTGGCACCTGAGGCTTGTAAAGGATGGCAAGATATCCAGTGTCAAAAGGGGGGGGGGGAGTTGGAGTCAATCCACTTTAACTGCACAAGAGTATGAGGCAGAGAGGCAGAGAATTCATTGACAAAGGCGCAGAAAGGATGAAATTAATTACAGCTCTAAAATCAATAAAGACTTGAACTCTCTCTCTGTTTTTTTTTTAAGTTCTTGACAATGAAAGTGAAAGAAAAACAGTGGGGTGAAAAGGACATAACACAGACTTGGGGTGTGTGTTGTGTGCAGGCATGGGTGGTATTGCATGCGTGTTATGTGCATGTACACACACATGTATGGCACACAACAGGGTCTTTCAAAATGGGGGGGGAAATAGCAAAGATCAAGCTCTGACTTCCACAGTCTGTTAGTAAAAAAAGAAAAGAAGGAAAGAGAGGAGGCATATGAGAAGAGGAGAGAGAAATTATCATCCCATCCTAAAGATGAGAGTAGTTCTATTGATGTGGAACAGCTCACACTACTGTAACAGCAGCTTGATGTATTTCATCTGGCTTTAAGGCCCACATGCTTTCAAGCTCTGCTCCACAACAATAAGGGCTAGAATAAGGGCTGTTGTTTTTTAAAGTACAAAGGCTGAGATTTTCTGGAATCTGCTCCTCAGCAGTCAATGGCATGGTGCTCACCTGACCTCCCAACAACTGAGTCACTGCTCCTTACCAGGAAGGAGAGGGATGAAGCAGCAGGGAGGTCAGTGCAGTACAAATGCACTGGCAGAGCCAGCTCCTGCCTCTGCCTCTGCCCCACACAAACCTCCCTACTGGCTCCCCACTTCTTCCTAGTAAGCAGCACCAATTCAGCTGCTGGGAGGTCAGGTGAGCAGTGCTGCCCACTACTGCTGCTCCTAAAGTCACATTCTGCACTTTTATAAATTACAAAATATGCACAGAACCCAGATAGTAGAGGTTTGGCGAGTGTTCATTTCTGATTTAGCTGGTGTTCTGTCTGCCATACTTCATTTGCGACTTATGCTACACCTAGGGATTTGAGATAAATTTGATTTCGTTTGCATTTAAAAGCAAGCCTACCAAATTTGCGCTTTCTGAAACAATGTGTGGAAAAACACACACCCTGGAAAGTGTGTGTTTGTTTATGCATTTTTAACCCAGCTGTCCTCTGAGGAGCACAAGGTGGCATGCATGTTTCTTCTCCCTCTTTCCATTTTATTCTTACAATGACCCTGTGCATGGTAGGGTTAGGCCAAGAGACAGTGACTGGTCCATGTCACCTGGCAAGCTTCAAGGCTAAGTAGGAACTTGAACCCTCGTCTCCCAAGTTCAATACTGTAACCACTACACTACACTAGCTGTCTTGGTGTTCCTGCAAGATCCACTGCTTTGCCACCACATAACTACACCACCCTGGGACTGCTTCTTGCATTTTCAGCCCTCCCTGCAGCTCCAGTTCCTTATCAGCATGCCACACCTGGAGTTTGCTGAGGTTGTGATACCTCTGAATCTGCTTGGCCAGACCACTCAGACTCTGACCTTTGTCTGCAGATCACTGCCACTTTCCCAGCTTACTTGTCCATGGACCCTGGAAACTGGACCTCTTGACCCCAGCTTTTGCTGGTCATGCTGTGACTGACTCCTCCTAATGTAGAGATGAGGTACTGGATCCATCCAGTGAGGCAGGTCCTTACCTACTCCACCTCCTGCAGGCCAAGTTTGACAGGTGGGTGGGGACTCCCAACTGTCAATCACCAGATGACACAGTAATGTCACATGACTTGATTTTGCCCACACAGATTCGGCTGATCATTTGGGCTTTCAAAGCACTGTGCAAAGCTCTGATGGCCAGCTGGATCCCCACCCATAGTGGGCAGAACATTGTAAGCTGCCTTACTCCAGGTTAGATGGCTGTCCATTGATTCCAGTATAGTCTACTCTAACTGGCAGCAGATCTCCAAGGTCTCAAGGTCTTCCCTCCTCCTTATTTGGCACGGGATCATTTGAACTGGCAATACCAGGGATCTTTTGCATGCTCCTAGCATGTCCTTTCCCACAGAGCGATGAACTTCCCCAGGAACCTCTAAGTACCTCCTTATACATTTGAAGTGCAATTAAATACTTTTGGTAAAATATATATAAATATAATAAGGGAGGGAGACTGACTTGAACAAATATGACTTGCATTTCAAGCAGGCAGCCTGAGCAGCAAGACTGCATCTAGGTGTGCTAACTATTAATTAGGAAAAGGGTTTGAGAAGCGTTGTGCTGATTGCAAAAGCAGTGGAGAGGAATGAGCATGTGATACTGTTTTTTTAAAAAAAGAAGAAGAAAAAGAGATCCTGGCAGTGTTTATCCAATAGGACCCCAATAGTGGAAAACATTAAGAGAAGTTTCCTAGGGGACAAAGAAAACATTAGCAACGGGCGACCCATCGTGTTGGGAAGGAGCAAATTACACAGCTCAAACCTGATTGCTTTTCTGATGGAATTACAATATTAGCAGTTGAAGGGAGGTGCGGTTGCTATATGTAATACCTTTAGATTTTCAGCAAAGTTGTTTGGATGGTGTCTCGCCAAGCCTCCTGTAGGTAATTCAGGCTGGTTTGGAAGCGAGCCCTGTCGCGTGGATTGAGAAACGCGTGAAGGACAAGCAAAAAGGGTAATGGTGTTCTGTAATGCATCGAGTGCCGGGGAGGTGTCATCTAATGGAGCGCTGTGGTGGCTGATGTTCTGTCTGCTCCTATTTAACATCTGCATTATATGATCTCTATGTGAGAGGACTCGGCATGCTAATCATACTCACAGCTGATATTAAATGGCGAGGTGTTGTGAACATTGGAGAGGGCAGAGAGATAATTCAAAGGGACACAGAGAGGTTAGAAATGTGACCAGGAAATACAGGGAGTAATGAGATTTGGCTTGAAGGCAGCCAGCTAAGAATGGAGGCAGAGCTTTTGGGTGCACGATTTCCCTTTCTCTCTCTCTTGGGTGGAAAAGAAGTATGAGAAGCAGTAGCAGCCCATGTGGTAGGGCAGAGCCACCCTGCAGAGGTCATTGTCATTGCAGCTTACCTGGAGAAGGATCATCACACTGGGCTCTGCTTTGGGCAGCAGCGGAATATCTTGGTCCAGCGTGGCTTTGGGAGGGACCTTCCTAGCCATTTCAAACAAGCCCTGGTGGTTTGCCTGAACAGTTTGGGTCCAGAAAGTATCTTGCATTGGGGAGTTGCACAGGCAACATCCATGTCTTCAACTTCTGTAAATTTGCTATGCAAGATAGTTTTTGAGATATTGTGAGCAAGTCCTGCCAGCCCGGCATGGAAGTGATCATGAAGGTGGCGGCGGGAGCTTGCTTGCAACACCCAGAGATGCTAACTATGACAGGCAGCCGATGGGTGCAGATGACAGATCTCCAAGAAAGAAGGATTGGCGTGTGGTTGTCGAGTCAGAGTCATGATTGGAGTCATCGCCTCCCCACGCTGTCATTTCCCCAGAACCCCTGGCTCAGTCTACCCACTCCAGTTTGTTCTGCTACCTTTGTGCCATCAGAGTACAGCTTGCTCCCCTGCCAGGAATTCATCATAGCTGCTCATTAATGAGGCTTGATTCTTTAACTTGATCTGTCAGCTCATTGACAAATTTTGGAGACTCTTATTAGGCTCTTATTGAGGATGCACTGGATGGACGTTTTATTGCTGAAGGCAGCAGCTTGTGCGTGGCGTAGGGAGCAATGAGAAGGAAATGCACAGAGGCTTTTTAATGATCTGGAAGGAAATCTTCATTAGCACTGAGATCCTGCTATCAAAAGGGGTAGTATCCCAAAGAGAGAGAGAACTTCAGGGCATCAAACCTTGCATAGAGGATGGACTCGTCATTCTCTTTAAGAGCAGAGTTCCAGCCAAACTCTTGCAGTGGAAGAAAGTCTATTCTTGGAGAGAGTGTCTACTATTTAGGGATGGATGGATCTGTCAGTTTTGGTTCTCAGTCTTCCGATCTTAAATTTTGTACAGTACTCCACATTACTGCAGATTTTTGTGACTTAAAAAAAAAATCCTTCATGAACATGTTTTTTTGCAAGGAAATTTCCCTAATAGAATGGCTTTTTGTCTGCCATTTTGTATGCCCGTCTAAGTCCAGCATCCTGCTCTCACAGTGGCTGACCAAATGCCTACTGGAAACCTGCAAGCTGGACATGAGTGCAACAGCACTCTGCCACCTGCAGTTCCCAGCCTCTCCCATATCGCCTGGCTCCGCTTGCCTCACTGCCACGAGCCCAACAGGGTCGGGATGGTAGGTGCTGGGAAAGGGGGTCCTGCTCAGTGCTCATGGGGTTTTCCTTTCCTTCCACTCCATGGCCAAGGGGACAGGGAGGAGGCCAAGAGCGTTGCTGGAGGGTGGAGGTTTCTGGGGGAGCCAGTGCTGGGGTATGCGCCAGGCTGAGGAGAGAGGCTCCTCCTGGTCCTTTCGGTGGCTCCTCTTGCTGGGGGGGGGGGGCATCCACGCCGGCGGGGTAAGGAAGCAGCAGCAGCTCAGCCTTCGAAGCTTCCTCCAGTTTCTTACCCTCTCCAGCTCCTGGCTCAGAGCTCAGTGAGATGGGGCTGAAAGTTGGATCGTCTCCAACTTTGAATAACCAAACAAAACCCTGCATACCATTGCGTACTACCGGGGGGGGGGGAAGCACTGGGGATCAGTAAATCTGTCCATTTTGCTTTCTCTCTGTTTCTCATTCTTCCCATCTTGCGTTTATTTTGCCACTTCAGTTTGTGATTTTTTAAATTGATTAATTAATTTCTTAGGCATCTACTACTAAAATTAGTCTCAAGGGGACTTGCAACATAAGTGTGTGTGTGTGTGTGTGTGTGTATTTATGAGAAAGTGGTTAAGAGTCCATAACCCTTTTAAATACCTGAATATCTGAGGGTCAGTCAATGGTCTTTATCAGGAAGGCTGAACATGAGTAGGGGGAGGTTTGTCTCTTCTCTCCCCTGGCTGGAACACAGGTAGTAGGTAGCAGCTACATACCTAGCAATTGTCTAGTTCAGCCCAAAAAAACATTGCAATTGGAATGATTTTTTTTATTATAAAAAATCTTGTAACTTGTAACTGCATGCTAGAAAACTATTCATTATTTTATTATTTGAATGTTGTCATGAAAATTCATCAGCAATTTAATGTGAATGTTGCCTAATATACACCTTTTTAAAAATGCAATTTTAAAAATACCTAGATCTGCAAAGCAATGTCCCCTAATATAGTTCACGCTTGCGCGTTATTTTCACTAATATTTGCATCTTTGTACACACATTACCTTAGTACATGCCTTTCTATACCCAGTACTTGGCTGAAGAACTGCATTGTGAAATTCAGAAAAGTGAGAAACTTGAACGACGGCTGTGTTTTGGTTTATGTATCATTTCAGGAATTGCAGATTAGAAAAGTTTGCCTCTAAATGCAAACTGAACCACAGCCCTTCAACCGTGATGCAGCAATAAAACATCTACTTTGCTTCTTTATTTATTTTTATCCTGGCCTTTTGCTCCATGCCGAAACAATCTGGGTGTTTCTATTTACCAACTTCCATTTGGGTGTGGGGCAAACAACAGAAGGAGAAGGAGAAACGAGCATGTTGGTCTCTATCTTACGGGGACCTTTGAACTGAAACAAAACAGCAATTTCAGAAGCAGCACCAGCAGAATAACAAAGCAACGTGACGCCTCTGCCGTTTATCCTCCTTTCAAACTGATTTCAAGGGCTCCACTCTGTACATGTGTACCATCTAAAATCGATTCTGCCCACCCCACAAAAGCATCCCCTCTCAAACCAGGGATTCCATTGATCGTTCACAGAGCACCCTTCCCCAGCCCAGACGAATGAATGCTGACGAAGGGTGGCTGTAAGCCTGCGGTAGTAATGGTTGGAGGTGTGCTTAAAATCAGTCTGCTTGCTTCCTCCCTCCCGTCTTTTTTCTTCTTCTTTTTTTGCATCTGTTCTCTGCTTTTATGGCTGGATGGGTTTATTTTTTACGGTTCAGTGTTCTTTCCATTTGTTTTGCTTGTATTAGTCATTTATAACGTGACATCGGCAGGCGGAAAGCAAAGCTGCCATTTGGATGCAGAACACAGCAGTCGCAGGGAGCTGGTGAAACAACAGTCTACAGCTTCATGTATTAGCAACAGTAGAGATCAGAGAAATCCTCAGGGCCCAATTCTTCAGCCAGCTTTATGAGCTTTTCTCCCCAACTCTTGTCAACTCTTGGAAGCTTGCATGTGCAAGTTTCATTTGCAGGCAGTAGCTCAGTGGTAGAGCACCTGCCTTGCAAGACGAAGGCCCCAGGTTTATTCACCGGCATCTCAGGTAGGGCTAGGAATGCCTCCCGTCCCAAACAGTGGAGAGCTTCTGCTAGCCAGAGCAGACATAAGAAGAGCCTTCAAGATCAGCCCAATGGCCAATCTAGTCCAACATCCTCCTCTCACAGTAGCCAACCAAATGGCTGTGGGAAGCCCAAACGCAGGACATGGGCACAACAGCTCTCCCGCCTCTTGTGGTTACCAGCAACTGGTACTGTATTCAGAAGAAGGCTGCCTCCAACGGTGGAATACAATAATGAACTAGATGCATCAGTGGTCTGACCTCAGTATAAGGCGGCTAAGAAGAATTCACAGGAATCTACCTAAACATATCCTGGGATATAGCTGTGCCTGAAACCGAGTGCCTCAAAATGGGACTCCCAGCGGTCAGGCCCTGGTGCCTAATACTGGGCTCTGTGCTTTGAAGGGGCAGTACCAGACTGCCTGAGTACTCTGTCAGCTGACTCCCAGGACCAATCCTGGTCCACCAGGCCCTATAAAAAGAGAGCAGGGCTGCCTTACCCCCAGGTATGGTGAAGAAGCCCACACCAGGGAGCAGACTTTGAAGCACAGAATTGGGGTGGGGTGGGGAGCAGAATTTGTCAACTTCTTAAATTTATTATATAATTTTTAACACCATGGGATTAAAATGTTCAGATTCCTTAGCATCAGGAACCAAACTGCCTTGGGCTATCTCTGAGAGAAAGGAGAGGGTGAGGTCATTGGGACTGCAGGCATCATCTCAATCTCCAAGAGGATTAGACAGCTTTGTGGAGGATAAGGTTATCAGTGCATATTTTAGGATAAAATGCATTTAGAAATGCATACACTGAGAGAAAATACATATTTATATTTTTTGAGGGGTGATATTACTTATTAATATATTAAAATATGAATTTTGGCCTGGGTTTTTAAAAATACAGATCAATTTGCATGGCAATGCAGCCAAACAGATTTATGAAGGGCCAAACAGAAAATGACACATATTGGTGGTAGGGTGATCTGCCCACCCCTAAAAAAATCACAAATCTGCCAGAAAGGCATTACGTTGGGGCAAACTTTGCTACTGGCTGGCTACTGTCATTGACTGATAGCCCTAATGGCTTTGATTTGGCCCCATTGCTGGAGGCAACACACATCTGAATACCAGTGGCTGGGAACTATGAGTGGAGAAAGTGCTGTGGGACTCAAGCTCTGCTTGTTTGGAGCAGAGGGCTGCACTACAGTAAATGAGCCTTTGGTAAGATCCAATGAGGCTGTTCTTAAGTTCATCAAAAATATCACTTTGTCAGCTGTGGTGATTTGACAGTAACGAGGCCAGCGATATATCCCATGAAAGGCTCGCCATCTATCTATCTTGCACAGGAGGCCCTTTCAGTCTGGCTAAGCTATTAGTGCCTAATTAGTTAATAATAATAATAATAATAATAATAATAATAATAATAATAATACTTTGCTTAGCTTCCGCTTCTCTGTCCATTTGCAGCCACATCAGTTTCCCTATTGAGGGCTCGGATAGGCCTTTCTGTTTATCAGAGACTGAAGGCTGTGGTGCTCTGTAGCAAACCTCTCCTGTCTTCTTGTCTTCATTAGCAAAGTTGCACTCTGGGAGTTTCCAACAGCGGTGCAACTTTAACAGCTCTGAGCGATGTGTGAGATTTCAGAAGAGCATACTTTGCCTTTGGTGGGCTTTTACGCACTGAACCGCATTGCGCCCGTGCTCATTACTGTCAAAGGTTAGACAGAGCAACAGATTAAGGAAAGAGAGAACAAATCCTCACCATCAGCTGCTTGATCGTCGGGTGCTCCTCTGTTTCTCTGCCTGAGGCGGACTCCTTGTGAACAATCTCAACGCGGATATCGTTCTTGGCAGAAACCACACCTTTCAGATCTAAACAAAAGAGCAAGAGAGTAAAAGTTATTTCCCCCACAAAGCTGCTCCATAACATTACACGGATCCTAGCAGAATAGCAGTGGTGTCTACCTCTGCCCGCATAGGTTCACACATTAAACTTTAACAAAAACTTCTTCATTCAGCTAAAATGCAACCTTGACCTTTTGATTAGAAATGCAAACCACCTTGCAGAGAAATGCTGCTGTTTAAACTATTAGCCTGACGTAGGGACCCTATAAAGAAAAAGAAAAGCATGGAAGTACCCAGCCTCTGATTATTTCCAAACATTATCCGGTTCCCTCTATGTTAGTTTATCACAAACAAAAGCCTAACTTCCACCTCATTCACTTGCCAGAGCATGGAGGCTCCATCAGTTATCCTGGTGCTCTGGCAATGAGATTATTGCTCCTGAAAAACAACAACCCAGTACTGCACTCCTCCAAGTTCTCCCTCTAACGCACCCCTGCATGGCATGCCTTTCTCTGGAGCTTTGACTTAGTGCAACTTTCATCTTCTAGGAAAACTTTTTCTCACCTGCCACTGTACCCCAGTGTATTGGAGAGAATTCTGGGAGGCATTGTAGGGCAGGGCTGGGGAAACTCAGAGTCGGGGGCCAAATGTGGCCCTCCAGGCATCTCTAACTGGTTCTCAGGACTCTCCCCACACAACACCCCAGCACACCCCATGACTCCCAGGCCAGCCCTTGCTTTGCCTGGCTGAATTGTGTCATTGAGCTCTGATAATGCCTCTTGCCTGCCTGGATGGAGAGCACAGAGGTAAAATTTACATGTGTTGCTCCATACATTTTTTATTCTGGCCCGGCCCATTCATGGCATGTGGCTCCCAGAACTGGGGGAGAAAAAGTTCCCCATCCCTGTTCTATGGCACAGATGTGATTTATGTAAGGACTCTAGAAAACAGCACAGTATTGCTGCCCGACTGGCAGTGGCTCTCCAGGGTTTCAGACAGGATTTGAATCTCACGCCACCTGCGTGCAAAGCATGATTTGCTTAAGCTATTAAACCTCTTGAACTAAAAATACAACCAAGACCACACAGTCTATGAGACCCACAAAGACAGATGAATCCCCATTCAACAATCTGCATTAAAAAAAAAAGCATTTTCACTACAATATAACGAACATTGCAATAATAACACAACAATCATAAACAAGTTTAAAGTCCCATGACTCTATGTTTTAATTGTTTTCATTATGAATTTTTAGTTGTTGTAACTTGTTCTGGGACTTGCTGATGAAGGGCAGGTAATAAATATAACAACAACAACAACACACCAGCACATTCCAGGATTGCATGGGCATCTGATATCTGGGTGAATTATATGGGAATTTGTTAATCATGAAAATATTTCACTTTGCTATAGTTGTTAGTTTATTTCTTTATGCCTGTTTTCCCCCTTAGGTAATACAAATGTGCTGGGGTGTACGGGGTGTTAGGGGAGAGGGAAACTGCTCCTTCTGGGGTAGTTTGTCCACCTTTGGTCCCCAACCTGCACTCAGGTCTCGTTAGTGGCTCCTTGAAGCTGTCAGCATGTGAGAGTGGCCACACCCTGGGAAAGGGCTTAGACTGGCTGGCTAACCCAGGTGAAGGTAGCCGATGGGTCTTAAATCCTTGGTGAGTTAGAAACTTCTTTTTTTTAATAATTTTTATTGGGTTTTACACACAACTTATCACATAACAATACAAAATAAAAAAACCCACAAACAACAAAAAATACACATACACAAAATATACACTATCCTCTTAATTTCCCATCCTTCTGTCCTTAACATTTTGGTTTGACTTCCTCCTGTCTTTCCCTCTGTGTTTCATTGTATCTCATCTTTAGCAATTTCTTCTCATCATCTATTATTATGTTGTTATTACTTATGTTTCTTATAATACCTTATCTCCTATTTCTTATTACATCTTCTATATTACTACCTTAAACAGATCTTATATCTTATCTAATTCTTAACTTCTCAAACCTTATCACTTATATCTCCTTTACTTAAATTCTATCTTAACTTCCTAATCATACATCATAACTTCACTTATTTAATCTATCTACAATTCTGTAAATTACACTTTCTTCCAGCATTATCTTATCTCTAATTGGTGAGTTAGAGACTTCCCCTGCATGTGAAGACAAGCTCTGGTGGACTGAGAAGATAAGGCCAATAGTGGGTCCAATGGTCAATAAGGCGGTTTCTGCATGCGTTGTAGAGGGAAATGGTGCGCAGATGAGGCTCATCAACCTGGGAAGGTAGCCTATCTAGGAGAAGGAAAACTCTGCCTTGCGGGATATCTTTGGGAGAAGAAAAGGCTAAAGAGTGAACCCTACACAAATCTGGAGTGGAGCCCCTCAGAAGCTTAGATAGCTTCTTGTATGCCTCTTTCTGGCAACTCCTACAGCCAAGCTAGTGACAAACATATTGCTCTGCTTTCCTTTGGACCATATCAGCAAGGCCAAGAGGGGAATCTTGTTATCTGGGCAGCCCAGGACCTCCATACACACTACCCAGGCTTGCATCCTGGGGGGGGGGGGTCACTTTGGTCTTGCTAACACAGCAGTTTGACTTCACCCCTGAAGGCACACTTGATTGTCTCTCAAGACAGACAGATGCCAACAAGGTTGGGGCCGATCAGAACTCTAGTCCAAACATCTGGAGGCTGCCAGGTTGGAGAAGGGTGTAATAGAACCTTTCCAAAATGAGGAGGTGAGTGGCAGGGGGACAAAAGTTTAAAAGCCCTTTGCTTATTTATTTAAGTAAAAAATGGATGCTTTTTATGCCCATCTTTGCAGTTCCTGCACATCCTGTTTTGAGCCAGACGGCCAAACTGGAAGCACAGAGTGCCCATATGTGCAATGTGCTCCTTGTTTGCTCAGCTACTGCATCTTAGTGAATCAGAGACATTATCTAATTAGTTAGCTGCCCAGCAAAGTAGGTATGCTGGGTATTCTCAAGGAGAACACTGCACAGTCAGCGGCAGATGCTGAGCTGGAAGGGGATGGCCTGCTTTCATGCAGCAGCTGAGAGAAAAGAAGGGCAGTGGGATTTAGCGACTTGCGTTCCAGCCCCAACATCTCCCGCCAGTTTCCCAGGAGGAGAATGATGCTCTTTGAAGAGACTGTTTTTGAAAAATTAAACCAAAGATACCAAACAGCAGGCCTGAAAGGAAAGAAAATGCTTCTCTCTGTGTGCGCCTAAGATTAAAGGCAGCAGAGGAGGTAAACCTAAACAGCTCCAGGCTTTGAAGAAACAGATTGAGAAATGGGTCTGCAATTCATAGCTGGCCTTTGTCCTTCTTAGGATCCCCCAAGCTAAACTCCAGAGCAGGGATGGGGAACCTGCGGCCCTCCAGAACATTGTTGGACCAACTACCACCATCCCTGACTACCGGCCGTACTGGCTGGGGCTGATAGGAGTTGGAGCCCAACAACATCTGGAAGGATATAAGAAGGCATCCTTTTCCATTCCTTTCTGTATTTGTCTCATGCAGCACTGTTTTCGTTCCCCTGCAGTCCACCTTCCGCCCAAACCCACCTTATTTGTCTTGCTGTCCACTGTGGTGAAATCACGTACCAGTAACATACAGACTTGAGAATTGTAGCCATGCAGAAAGAAGCAGCTCTCACTTCAGGCAGAGACTGTGGGTTGTATTAATGGGAGATGGAACTGGACACTGGTCCAAACAGAGGACTCTGCCTCACCAACCTCAGCTTGCAATCAGGCAGCCCCTCACCACCTGCCTGCCTTCTGCCACCCCCAGTCCTGGGGGTGGCACTAGCTGTCAGCTTCCCCCTCCGTAGTCTCAATTTTGTCCTTGTAGAACTCAGCAGGGAGGAGGATGGGGCAAAAATAGAATGAGTTGGCTCTGCCTGTCATTTGCTCCATCTTTATCTGTCATTGATTCTTGCTCCATGTACCAAGTCTCAGTGGGTACCAGCCAGCACTGGAAAGTCTCAACCACGACTTTCAGCAACTTCTTCTGTTCAAGCCTCCCCCCCCCAAGATATTTTATTAAAGTTTTATTGGTTTACAAAGGTATGCACAATGTCTCTTTTTTCAAGTTACATTTTCCATAGGTCAGTTTCATTTGTTGAGACATTAGGGTTACACTAGGAAGAAAAAACGGGGAAAAGGTGGAGGGGGCCCTGGTGGGTGGAGGTGGGGTCGGGAGGTGATATTTCTATTTTGCTTAATGTATATGTGGGTTTTTGTGTCAGCGTCGTTTGTACAGGTTCTCTTTGCTATTCGCTTGTGTTCCTTTGGTGGTGAGAGAAATTGTGGTTGGCCTAGGGTGAGGTTATTCATTTGTGATTGGCTGTGTTGAACTTTGTTTTCGTGTGTGAGTGGGGTGTGTGTGTGTGTTTTTGAATCAGGTTAGCCATATTGATTCATATGCTGTTGGTGGATTCTTGTCGTTGTCTTGTTGGGCTGTGTATGTGATGAAGGGGAGCCATACCGGGGTGAAGGTATCTTCTTCTATTTGTCCCCGTGTCAGTTTCAGTTTATCGGTTAATTTTTCTAGTAGGGCTGTTTCCCATACTATTTGGTACCATTGGTCCATGCTTACTCCTGACAGGTCTCTCCAGTGTCTGACTATGATGTTTCTGGTTGCTGAGAGTAGGTGGGTTATGAGTTCTTTGTGATATGAGTGGGCATTATTGTCTTGGACTATGTTTAGTAGCGCCAGTTCTGGGATGATTTCTAATCCTTGCTTAGTTATTTTACATATTTCTTGTATGGCTGTTGTCCAGAATAGTTGGATTTTGGGGCACTCCCACCACATGTGGAGGTATGTGCCTGTGGAGGTGCATCCTCTCCAGCATTTTGGTGAGGTTCCTGGGTGTATTAGGTGAGTTTCAGAGTGAGTTCTCTCCTTCTCGTTGATATGATTTAAAGAGGGGTTTAGACCACATTCTGGTCCACTGAGTGGGGTTAATCTCATAGCCTATGTCATCCTCCCATTGTTTTTTGATTACATTTAGGGGGTTCGTGGGGTTTTGGAGTAGTATTTTGTATATTGCGGATACCATCCCTTTGCCGTGTCCCTTTGTTGTTAGGAGGAGGTTTTCGAAGATTGTCAGGGGCCTAGTTGCTGCTGATTTTACTACTGGGTTGTTTAAGAGGGTGTATAATTGGTGGTGTGTTAACCAGGGCAATTGGGTGTCCTCAAGTTTGTCTTGTATTTCTTGTGTTGACAAGGGTTTGTTATTTTTCTGGAAGTCTGTTAGGTGATATAGGCCTTTGGTTTGCCAGGTTTTTATCTGGATGTTCAAGCCTTGTTGAAATGAATGGGAACTGTGGGGCTGGCACAGGAGAAGGCCTCCATGGGCTGTGCTCCATGCTAGTTTGTGGGAGGGGAAGCCATTTGTGTCTGTCCTCTCAGGCAGTGAAATATATTGAGCCATTTCTGAATGCCCCCAGTCTGTTTGCTTAAAGGTGCATGCATAGCTCTCTGGCTTTTGCAAACTGGCATCCTATTAAGCATGTATGGAATTGGGCTGAATTTAGTCATTTGTGTTGGTGTCCTTGATTTCCTGTTTGATTGCAAAAAATAATAATCATCCTTAAAAAATGGGGTCAGGGGGAAAGAGAGACCTGAAAAGTCTTCAGCATTTTTCTCATCACATCCTGCAGATTGCAGCTGGGGGACTTAACAACTTGAGCGACTCGGCAAAAGGGGGCACTTTACAACCTAATCTGGAGACACATTGGAATGGGAGTTGTTTTGAAATCCCTATAAATAATGCATGCTTTCAAGTGACAGGCTATGAATCATCTCTTTGGCTGGTTTTTTGAAAGATGGAATACTTTATAGGAGGCACTAACTCAAGTGTACATGTGTCTGCTGTTCAGTCTATCATCCAAACAAGAGGAGGCTTGTGGCTTCCAAGAGGCAGAGAGATAGCAGAGATGTTGAAAGAGAGGGAAGGGTATGGAGCAGGACCCTGGTGCCAACTTGCACTTTCCATCTCATTATTGCTCCAAGAAGTCCCACACTCGAGACCTCCACAATGCTGCTTCCATTCATAAGCATGTAGGAAGAATTAGAATCATAGAATCATAGAAGAGTTGGAAGAGACCACAAGGGCCATCCAGTCCAACCCCCTGCCAAGCAGGAAACACCATCAAAGCATCCTTGACAGATGGCTGTCAAGCCTCTGCTTAAAGACCTCCAAAGAAGGAGACTCCACCACACTCCTTGGCAGCAAATTCCACTGTCGAACAGCTCTTACTGTCAGGAAGTTCTTTCTAATGTTTAGGTGGAATCTTCTTTCTTGTAGTTTGAATCCATTGCTCCGTGTCCGCTTTTCTGGAGCAGCAGAAAACAACCTTTCTCCCTCCTCTATATGACATCCTTTTATATATTTGAACATGGCTATCATATCACCCCTTAACCTTCTCTTCTCCAGGCTAAACATACCCAGCTCCCTAAGCCGTTCCTCATAAGGCATCGTTTCCAGGCCTTTGACCATTTTGGTTGCCCTCCTCTGGACACGTTCCAGCTTGTCAGTATCCTTCTTGATACTGGACACAGTATTCCAGGTGAGGTCTGACCAGAGCGGAATACAGTGGTACTATTACTTCCCTTGATCTAGATGCTATACTCCTATTGATGCAGCCCAGAATTGCATTGGCTTTTTTAGCTGCTGCATCACACTGTTGACGCATGTCAAGTTTGTGGTCTACCAAGACTCGGAGATCCTTTTCACATGTACTGCTCTGAAGCCAGGTGTCACCCATCTTGTATTTGTGCCTTTCATTTTTTTTGCCCAAGTGTAGTACTTTACATTTCTCCCTGTTAAAATTCATCTTGTTTGCTTTGGCCCAATTCTCTAATCTGTTAAGGTCATTTTGAAGTGTGATCCTGTCCTCTGGGGTATTAGCCACTCCTCCCAATTTGGTGAAATTACTTGCAGCGAAGGAGGATTTAACACAGGTGGCAACAGTTGTGCGCAGGGCAGCCTGCACAAAAGAATCTTCAGCAGATGGCCATACAATACGGCTACCACCTCCAAGCTGGTGCACTCCAGATGTTTTGAACTACAACTCCCACCATTCCTGACCATTGGCCATGTTGTTTAGGGCTGATGGGAGTTGGAGTCCAACAGCATCAAGATGCTGCCAGGTTGGGGAAGGTTGCAACGAGGTGTTTAGCATTTATAGTGCCTGAGGTGCCAGCACATAATGGCTGCCATGGGCAGCAGAAAAAGAGGTGCCCGTGCTCTGTACCAGTGAGTTTCATCACAATAAAAGCACTGCAGCCAACCATTTTGTTTTCATCCCAAAGGTGAAGAAAGGCATGCAAATGCTTGTCCAGCAACGAAATGCAGAGGGGGAAAATATAGGTCCCTTAGTTGTCACAAGGTAAAAATAAAAGTCAAGGTTACTAGTACCTGGAGTGTGTCTGAATTAGCATCCCTTCCTCCAGGGCAAAGGCTCCTTAATTGATAACCTGGTGCCACCAGCCAAATCAATACTTAATTTACTGATTTTCTTATACCTTTTTCTTGATAATGTGTTCTAAGACCACTGTTGGCCTATCCTCCAGGCATCTACTAGTAATGGGTTTATGAACACATCAAGATGGAATTTTCCAAGCTTCATGATGCAAGAAAAGCATTTATCCCTTCTGGTTTTGTCCCCTTTTTCTTTCTTGTAGTTTATTGCTTCTTCCTGTTCTCTGTCCAAGAGTAGAAATAATGTCCTGAGCGCCAAAAGCCTCAGCATTTAATCACAATGAAAAGCCAATTACGGCCTCATAGAGTCCTCTCTTAGGGACGTTACTCCTTAAATAACTTGTGGCTTGTAATGTCATCCAGGAAACAACAACAGATGTGTATTAAGCCCGTTAAAATATGTCCCCCGAGGAATCTCTCTGCTTACTGTACACATAATTTGCTTGTGATGCCTTTTGCTTCCTCTCATTAAAGCGGGAGTGAGAATCGCCTTCTGTGATACCTGCTCTACCGCCCGTGACCCGTCATTAGCTTAGTCAGGCTTTTCCTGATTCCTAGCCAAGAAATTGGAGGCTGTGAGCAAGCAGATTTCAAGAGTGTTTTTGCTTCAAGATGGAGGAGCCCCCAACCACTGACTGCTGAGTCACCTAGTAGGGACCCTGGTAAACCTTTGTTGAGGTGGTTCCCCATGGTACCTGCTAATGTATGGTTACCAGATTTTTTTCAATGAATCCGGGGACACTTTTTTTTTTTTTTTTGAAGCTGAGTAGCAACAGGGAGTCAGTAGTGGGGATGGTGAGGCAAAAGACCCTGGGCCCAAACACACATGCATATTGTAAAGCCCTTCTTTCGCACCCTGTGAAACATAAATGCGCAGAGTTTTTAAAAAACTGGGCAATGGCGCGCTGCCCGCCCATGTCTCCCGAGCCTTCCCTGATCTCCTGCCCCCTTCCCCCTTTGTTTTGACAGATGGGGGGAGGCTCGGGAGTCGCGGGTGGGTGGCCACTGCCCAGGAGGGGCGCAAGGCACATGGTTTCTCTGCCAGGCAAGGTGCAAAGCCCTTCTTTCGCACCATGTGAAACATAAATGTGCAGAGTTTTTTTTAAAAACTGGGCAACGGCCACCCGCCCGCGACTCCTGAGCCTCCCCCGATCAGTCAAAACAAAGGGGGAAGGGGGAAGGAGATCTGTACCGCCGGACGTCCCCAGTTCCCCTTCGGCAGTGGCAGCGGCAGTGGCAGTCAGCAGCCCGGAGCCAGCCTGGTAGCGCAGTTGGCTCTGGCTGGCTTCAGGAGCTGCTCGCTGCCATGGCATCTGCCATTTTTCCTCTCTGGAAGTCCCCATATGATGTGTTGCACACAAGACACCAGACTGGCTCCAGGCTGCTGAGCTGCCACTGCCACATTTCCCAGGGACAGGTTTGCAAATCTGGGGAGTGTCCCCGGGAACCCTATGCTAATGCATTTGCAGGGTCACCTAGTGGGACCCCTGGGAAATCAATGCGCAATGCATTTGACCATAAAGAAGCTAGGCTGTGATTTGGAGCAGTTAAAAAATAACATTAAAAAAACTGTCTCCCTTGGGAGACAAATCAACACACTCTCCAGAGCAGTTAATTCATTAATTTTTTTAAAGTACATTAAGATTTCTAAAAGAATACACAATCCATAAAAGAGAGAGGAGGAGGGAAATCATACTATTCACTACCACAACACATTATCCCAAAAGTAGTTAAACTAGAAATAAATGGTTTTCTACATTATAATTGGCTAGGTGCTTCATGCAGAAAGCAGATGATCTAAATTTCCATTAGTGCCAAAATAGCTATTTCAGAAAGTTACAAGCTTTGCCTATGTTAACTGAAACGTATCTGATCCCTCTCAGTTTTCCCAGGTCCTAACAAAATTTGTTAATTTAATTAATGCTGGAGTTTCTCCTCATCTATTGATCAGATTGCTGAGGCTTTCCATGACTTCACTAACTTCCATGACTGCACAGTTTTAACAGGTGTCAGTCAAAGAACTACTCTGGATTCTAAGGCTTGTTTGTCTGTCCAAGGCATCCTCCAACCTGGAGCCAACAGCAAAAAGGTATATGTATGATGGAAATGGAGATCAAGAGAGCTCATTGGGGATTGCATTTGGCGGCGTTGCTGAAAAAAATTAGTTTTTTTTTTTTATAAAAAAAACCTTGGAATCCGCAGCAGCAATATACATTATATGAGTTGAGTGCTTGCTCTACGTATCCTTCCAATTTTGAATCAGAAATATTGTGCACCTCTTTGAGAAATGCCACCCCAAGGTGTATTTACAAGTACAGCTCTATGGAAAAACTGTTGTGCTGGAATTGGCCAATAGACAATAGACTGATGTTTTTGTTTACAAGTATATCCAGATTACTCTACCCATCATTTTTTCTACACAACATCTCTGGCTGCTTGAAAGCCAGAATTCTTTCATGCAGAACAAAGACTGCTGCACGGGGCGATTTCCAGCCCCAAACGCATCTTGTGTGCTGTTTGTAGAATGGCAAATGCTTGTGTAGCTCTTCTCTGGAGATGGGATAGCATCTGCTGCCCAGGCAGGTGTCCCCCAGAAAGCCTCTTCTACAAACTGGACGGACTCTTTCCCTCCCTACTCTCACCCAGAGAAGGGAGCAGATAATGTTTGAGCAGGTTGCCAGGAAGAAGACGTTATGAGTGACAGATGGCCATATGGTGGCAAATGTGCCATGCTGAGCATTGGTATTCTATGTGTTTTCCTCATCTGAGCAGCATATTTTGCAAGCAGTGAGGGATGTAAGACAAAACACTTCTCTGAGGATATCCTCTGTGGGTTATGGAAGCATGGCTGCACACTCCTCTTTTAGAGAAAAAGTCATTACACTGCAGAGGGATGGTGGCTGTCTCACACAACTCAAAAAGTTGTCTCAAAAAACTGCAAAGTTCAAAAGTCTACTAAGGCCAAGCCTGGAACCTATAGGAGGTTTGAATGGGTGATGTGAGGTATCAGGCAATGACATCAACTGTGTCTTCCCCATAAGAGAGATTGGCTGGGAATGAGGATCACTTCCCAAGGAAGAATCTCTCCACCAATGAGGTTGCTTCCTCTGAGCTTGGCCCATGGATCTTTGAGGACAAGTCTCTGACAGCACTGAAGATGACACAGCTCTCCTGAGACTGGGGTTCACTTTGCATCATCTCTGCTTTGACACATCCCACTGCTATTAAACCAATGAGTTGGTGCTCCAGGGAGATCCCTGCCAGCCTCAAGTCTTAGTGGTACTTGCTGGGCTTGTGGCACAAATCCCACTGTGGAGTCAGCTGGCCCACCAATGGATGCCATTTTCTTCAGCAATGTGCACACCTTCAATTTTCAACTACTTTTAAATCGTAAACACATTTACTGGAAATGTGTGGGCTCAGTAAAACTCAGACCTTTTAAATCTAAGCTTGTTCATGTTTGTTTGTGAAATTCTTTCCCAAGGGAAAACTACCTGATTGGTTGAATTGGCTCTTTTTTTTTTGGAAAGCAGCAAAAACATGGGTTTTGTGGGGTATTTTTTTTTGCTACGCTTTGGGGGCTCATTACTCATTTTTAGGAATTATCTCTTGCTTTTAGGATGGTCTTGTTTTTATTGGTGGCGTTTACACATATTTTAGTCAACCTTTTATCCCCTGCCTCAACATATTGTTGTTGCTACAGAGAGCTGATGCTAGAAATATACGTAGTCTGTTCCTGATCCGTTCCTCAACCCTGCAGCAAATGTGTGGTCCAGAAAAGCGTTGTCCTCTGCATTTTGCACTGTGATTCTCAACTGCCTGACACTTTCACAAGGACCACTGCCACATAACTGGAAAACTGGACCAAAACTAACAAAATGAATTTCAAGAGGGACAAATGTTAGGTTCCGCACTTAGGCAGGAACAACCAGCTGCACAAATATAAGATGGAGGACACCTGGCTTGGCAGTAGTACATGTGGAAAGGGTCTATGGGTCTGAGTAGATCGCAAGCTTAAAACTGAAAAAATGTGTTATGCAGCAGCAACAAAACAAGCAAACGAAAAGCTAATGCTATTCTAGGCTGCATCAACAGAAGTATAGTGTCCAGATCAAAGGAAGTAATAGTGCCACTCTATTCTGCCTCGTAAGACCACACCAGGAATATTGTGTCCCATTCTGGGCGCCACAATTTAAGAAGGGTATTGACAAGCTGGAACGTGCGCAGAGGAGAGTGACCAAGATGATCAAGGGTCTGGAAACCAAGCCAGTTGAGAAAGTTGGGTATGTTTAGCGTGGAAAAGAGGAGGGTGAGGGGAGATGTGATAGCCATCTTCAAATATCTAAAGATGGAAGATGGAGTAAGCTTGTTTTCTCCTGCTCTGGAGGGTAGAACCCAAGCCAATGGATTCAAGTTACAAGAAATGAGATTCTGACTAAACAGGAAGGACTTTGACCGTAAGAGCTGTTCAACAGTGGAACAGACTCCCTTGGGAGGTGGTGGATTATCCTTCATTTGGGTTTATAAGCAGAGGTTGGATGGATGCTTTAGTTGAGATTCCTGCATTGCAGGGGGTTGGACTAGATGATTCTATCATAATGTTCATTCCACAATTGCAAGAAATTGGGATTTTAGGCCACACCTGCACTATAAATTTAAAGTAGTATTGTATCACTTTAAACAGTCCCCCAAGTATCCTATAATTTGTTAAAGTGCTGGTAGTTGTTAGGAGACCCCACAGAGCTCCTTGGGAAAAAGGTTTTATAGTTAAACCAGTCTAAGAATTGAAGCCCTGTGGGGAATAGGGGTAGCCTAACAACTCTCAGAACCCTTACAGTTCCAAGGACTTATTGTGGGGAAGCCTTTACTGCTTAAAGTGGAATGATATTACTTTAACTGTCTAGTGCCGATGGGGCACTAGTGTGGCAGCACTTATGCTCTGAAATTCCCTGACTATGTATTGATATTAGGCAGGCACCTTTATGGCACAATTTTCACCACCTACTTATTTTATTTTGTTTTGTTTTGTTTAAGCATGCTTACTCAGATATGTCATTATATTACATACATTTGCTTTTAAAAACTGTTAATTATCCTGTATTTTGGCAATTTCATTATTTTTTTACTGTTTTAACACTTGTTTTGAATGCATTTTTTATTGAACATTTTACATCATTTTATGTACACCACTTAGAGATTTCTTTTGATTAAGTGGTATAGATGCCTTGTTAAATAAAATAAAATATATATTAGGATAAAATACATTTAGAATTGTGCATTTTATATCTTAAAAGTATGTATTTAAATAAGAATTTCCATGCAAATTAGATTAATGTAGAACTTATGAATGAACACTTGCAAAAGTGATATAGCCTAGATTGAAATACACTGATCCACTCATGATACACACACGCATTTCATGAAGCAGATTCTCCTTTAACAAGGGCTCTTTTGCTGCATGGGAGACCATGGAACTTGGCACTGCAGTTGTTAATATATCTAGAGGGAGTGAGAAAATACCTGTCAGCAAGGACTAAATCCAACCTGTATTGAATTCCAATGAAAACAGAAATGGGAGTAGAAATTGCCAATTTTTGCTTATTGATGCCATGTCCGTAGCAGAAATCTACCCAGCAAATGGGTGAATCAGTATTCACTGTTGTTGTTTTCAGTCCACAAATGATACATAACTGGCTACACTTCTCTCAAATTAATGTATTTAATTATTTATGTAAATTACATAATTTTGCCACAGCAGCTAGCAAGAGGAATAGCGTAGTTTTTGGCGAAAGACCAAACTGCAGCAGAACGGAGACAACACTGCATGGGATGAACAAGAGGGCAGAACAGAAAACGATGCTTTCTTACATCCATGTCAGTTAGCTCAGTTTGTTTTTGAGTTCAGCATGCAGATCTGAGGGTGGGCAAGGGACTGCTGAAGGAGATCAGCATGCAAATCAGCACCAACACCACCTCATGCACACTGTTCATGGATGTTTGTAGCTTGTGAATCAAGACAGAGTAGACCCAAAGGTTTCATGAAGAGCCTTGGGAATGCCACTAGCTTGGCTCCAGCCTCCAAACATCCGGTGCTTTGAAACTCTGGCTTTGCTTCCTAATCCAAGCCTTGGCACCACTGCTGCACGTCTGATCTGTCATCATCACAAATATACCAATGTTAGCTGTTGTGTGCCCTGCAAATAATCCAGAGCCATCTGGTTACATCAAATAAGGAGTAGGTAATGAGCCACATGTTCTCCCTCTGTCCCAGGATCAGAGGAATGATACAGTGCGCTCACATCTATCTTAAAAGAAAAGAAAAGAAAGATGAGGGGAATGTGCAGACGAGACTGATTATGTCTGACCATTGACACCGCAACGACGAGTTGGCCCATTTTCTATTGAGCAAGCTTGAATGGTGCCATCATCACTGAATGATTCCACTGAAATTGAATTGGCCTCTTCTCAGGTCTTAGCTGCGCTCCTGCCCATCAAAAAATACTTACCAAAATGCAAGATTAATGACTGCCAGATATTTAATTTGCTAATACCTGAAAGAGCCGCTTAATGGGGTTTGGGAGAGTCATAAAAGGGGGTGGGGGAAGAGGGGGGAAGCAGACACAATTATTGCTGTTAAGAGCAAACTAGTATGCAGGCCCAGCCATTCATTAAGCAAGTCCAGGGGGAGCTTCTGGCTCTTTGATTTCTTTGCAAACAATCCAGAAAGAACCAACTGGGTTTTTTTTATATATATATTGGCACCGCAACACAGGGATTTAGCATAGTGTTTGGCTTATTTGTATTGCACTATCCCTACAGTTAGAGGCATGGTTGAGGACTGCTTGTTCTCTCTTGCTGTCTCAGAAGCTCAGAACAATCACTCTTCCTTCCCCGGATGGTTTGATCCCTGTTCGCTCAGCCAACAATCATTCTTTAACTTCTATGCTTTTTTTCCTAATGAGCTGCTCCTGTTTACCTCCACGATCCTTTTCTTGCATTTGTGATGTTTATTTTAACATCTGCTTTGTCGACTCGGCAGCAAAGCCAACAGCATTACGGGCTCAGCAAGGGATTCGAGTATAGATTTCATTTCAAATGTATAGCCTTCCTGATCCCTGCAGGCTCAGAACGGGGAGCAATGTTCACAAAACCAAGACATCTTTTAGTGTAAGATAAAAGCAACACGTTAATATGATGCTAATGCATATTTCTGCTGTATTCTCCATA
This sequence comes from Darevskia mixta, assembly GCA_034641385.1. NCBI lineage: Eukaryota > Metazoa > Chordata > Lepidosauria > Squamata > Lacertidae > Darevskia > Darevskia mixta. The sequence goes on from JAWWNH010000085.1 coordinate 1,123,435, forward strand.
CATTTGGTCAAATGCAAAAGAAGAAGCCTGATGTCACCTCCAGGTGGGGTTGGTGCTACAACTAGGGAGGAGCCGGCTGCCCACCCCAGGGCAGATATATGGGTCCAATGAGAAAAGCAGTAAATGGCATCATCAGAAGCACTGTCTCCATGTCTGAGAGCCACATTTTAAGAAGGAGATTGACCTGGCTGATGAGGGGGCCTGGAGAAGCCAAGTCTGTGGAAGAATGGTTGAAAGAGCTGTGTACTTTTGGTTTGGAGAAGAGAAGTTTAAGAGGAGGCATGGTCAATGTCTTCAAACATCTGAAGAGTAACAGCAATGCTTGGTGGCTGGTGCAAATATCAATCTTATCTATCTATCTGGCTGTCAAAGAGAAGGAACAAACTAATCATTTCTCCAGATGGCAAGATTAGCACCAATTGGGTGGAAATTCTAGGAAAGCAGATGACAGCTAAGATAAGAATAAATCTCCAAATGGCAAGAGCTGCTCAATGGTGGAGATGGAAGTAGGGATGTCAGAGAATTCAGACAGAAACAGGAGCAGAAACGGCCAATGTCTGCTTATTTGTCCCATGTCCAGAACAGAAATCAATCTAGCAATTATAATCAGTGTTCACTGTTGTTGTTGCTCTTAGTCTGCAAATGATATGGAATAGTCTCTCCCCCACTCCCTTTTTTGCCTTGTGGTTCCTTTGCATTGAAATGAATGGAGTTGGGATAATGCAATGAAAATATAATTACATAATTTCACCACAGTAGACAGTGAGATGAATAGCACAACTTTTGGTGGAAGACAAACTGCAGCACAATGGAAACAGTGCTGCATGTGGCAAATACAGTACATGGCAGAATAGAAAGTTCTTTCGCAAGTGTATTCTGCAACATGCCATTGACACAATAATAGTGTGTTAGTGGTGGATTTATACTGGACCATGCACACATCAATCTGCTTTATTAGTTGTTCTGTGATTTCCCAATGTTGCTGTTTTATTTTCATCTGGAAGGGCACTCATGTGCTATAGCACAACAAAAGTGGCACAAATAAACCAACAACCTAGAACATTTGCAGTATGAAAAGTTTCAGGATTTCAGCAGGGAGCTACAGGACATGAACTGACTGCAAACAAAGAGTACATTTGCCCCAAAACTGCTGCAGGTGCAAATGGTGCTGAAAATGGGGTCATGCACAACTGTCCCAATACCATCATGAGCACAAATAATCATGAATGCACAATGAAAAGGACATCTGGAGAGGCCCTGAAATGCAGTGCTGCAACAGCATGCTGAAATTTACATGGGATAGCTCTACAATGTACTTCCTTCACATTACTCCCCACATTTATGGCATGGTTTAATGGTGGGTTGAAGAAGTCACAAGGACAACTTAAGCATGTGTACAAAACAAGTTGGATTTAGTCAACCAATAATATGGTGCATCCATATCATGTTCACCCTTGACGCATGTGCAGTGAGAGCTCAGAGCTATTCTACACACTGCACTTAGGAACACAGCTTCCTGTCTCCTAAGTGTTATGGGTAAAATAGCTGACACTTGGTGGTCTGCCTTAACACTGAGTCAGACCACTGGCCTATCTATCAGCAGCAGATCTCCAGAGTTTTAGGCACGGTATTTCCCAGCACTACCTGGAGATGTCAGGAACTGAACTTGGGCCCCTCTGCATGCAACACATGTGCTCTACCATTGGGTTACATTCCCTTCTCTTAATTACAGATAGAGCCATCAACCTAATCTAATGAAAGTTCCCTTCACTATAGACCTGCCAAATGATTTTACCTAGCCAAAGTTGACTCCTCCCAAGCTGTCTCCATCCCAGCGTCATGATTGGAGGGATAAAATGTTTATCATAATCAGGGAATCAAGGCCAGATGGGTCTTTGAGGACGTCACAAGAAGAGGCAGCTTTGGATAAACTTACATTACCTCTCCATGTGGTTTTCCTAGGCAGAGAAGAAGGGCTTCCAGACTTCCAGCATGATATGGTCAGAGAGTCAATTGAATAAAAAGAAAGTGACTTACTTCTCTGTGAGCGAGCACAGCAGAAGGCCACAATGGTGGCCATCAACACCAAAAACGCCACACCAGCTCCAACTGCCACGCCTATGATGACTGCCATTGGCACTGACTCTGGAAAAAACAAGAAAGCAAATGAAGTGGAGATGGGCTCTGGGTATCATCACATTTTGTCCTTTCTCATTGTCCCCATTCACTACCAGAACCCTGGTTGTCTATTATCAGATCCTCCTACAGTCAAACATTAAGGCCACATCTGCACTATACATTTAAAGCAGCACAATACCACTTTAAACAGTCATGACTGCCCCCAAAGAATTACGGAAACTGTAGTTTCTTAGGGTGCTGAGAGATATTAGGAAACCCACTATTCTCCTGACAGAGTTATAGTTCCCAAAATGTATTGGGAAGAGGGGTTGAGAAACCACTCTATGAACCACAGCTCTGTGAGGGGGTTTCCTAACAGCTCTCAGCACCCTTAAGAAACAACAGTTCCCAAGATTATCAGGTGATGAAAGTAGTATGAAATTGCTTCAAATGTATGATGCAGATGGGGCCCAAGATTAGTGCCGAACCAATAAAATGCAAGGGTAGCTTGGTGTATGACACATGGTATACTCAAATGAGTTGGTTGGGGACTTGTTTGTTCAGAGGGAAGACAAATGGAGATGTGTGGCTCATGTCACTGACCCCTGGATCTCTCACATTTGGCAAAACAAATGCAAACATTGCTGGTAGAGGCCAGGGTAGGGTGAATGTGGGTGATTTATTCAGTTTAGTGCAGGTGAACTATTTGAAATATTAAGTCTTTTGCAGAGGAGACAGGCTCGATGGGAAAGAATAATAATAATAATAATAAATCCAGGCAGCATGCATTCTGGGCATGTGTAAATTTGCTGCACAGGTATGTATTTTTGATGTGGTACACTGGAAACCTCAGCTTTTGTTTCAACATCATAAGGAAAGAAAGTTTATGGTTCTTACAAAAATCTGTGGTGATATTGTGTGCATGAGCCCAGGAGGTGGCTAGGGTCGAGCACACAGCACTAAACTCTGAGAACATGTTGATCCCCATCCGTTCATTTTCTGGATGGACCATGTGTTGGCTTCCTATGGACTTGGTGTTTGGTGACTAAAACAACATCATTTATACTCATTTAGCATGTCTAGTCACAAATCTGACCTACCAAACTGAAATACGTTATGGTGGAGGTATGTAGTTTTCCTTTATTAATGGCTGGATGCTTCAGACTCTCCATACAGATTCAGTCACCATGTAGAGAGTTTATAAGCAGATACCATCAGCACCGGCTGAGAGATGCAAGAACAGCATCCAGTAGGAGCAGCAGTTTTTCAGTTCTTGCCCAAATCCTGTGGAATGCCTTTCCCAAGGAGAAGGCTCATTTGGCTCGGGCATTTGCCTCCTCTCAGAGACAAGTAGGAACATTTTTTTCTCTGGTATAAGGCCTTTGAAAACTAGATCCCTGTTTATCGATTGACATTTGTGGATTGATCCTGCTGTTGACTGTTAATTAGGTTTCATTGGTTTTGTTGCTCTTAATAGATTGTACTTAGTTTTTTAAAAATACTGTATGTTGTGTAATCCCCTTTGTAAGTTAGATAATTGAAAAGCAGTGTAAACAGATAAGGAACAAATGGTCATCGGAATCTATCTTGAAGGAGAGGTGGGTTTGCTTTTTTTTTAGCATTTTCTCTGGAAGCTGTAGTGTGGCAAAATTATCTAGCATTGAAGCTTTTCCCACTCCAATCAGCAATCAGTCAGTGCACAGTTTAGATGTTATGGCTTGGTTGTTCATTAGCATGTAAGTCAAAACACAATCACCATCCCAAATCAAACTGTTCATTGTGTGGTCCAGTGTGCTTATGGTGACTAGAACATTGGATTAAAGCTGACGAGACCTGGGTTCAAATCCCATTCAGTCCCAAAGCTCACTGGCTGGCCTTGGCCAAGTAGCTAATGAAAGCTTTGGTTTGGGATCCAAATATTTAAAGGTCTGTTTCCTTCCATATGATCCTGTCTACCCACTGCATTCAATGTCTGAGCCGCTGCAATATGTGCCCCTCCTTGCGCTGTTCCCAAATCTGCCCCCCCCTTTTGTTAGTTTTCTTCATCTGAAAAAGAAGCTTCCATTTTCCCCTATCCTTCTCAGGGCATCTGAGAATGCCTTGATCATCTCTGTTGCTGTGGGGATTTCAGCTTACTTTCTCATTGCAAGGTGGCCAAGGGTGGTGGATGTGCTTTTTTTACTTCCAGCAAGCAGTTCTCCAGCATTCTGCAGCCTCCCTGGCTGCCCATGCCTCCTGATCTCAAACACTCTATGGGTAGAGCTACTGCATGATGAGCTTTGACTGGGCCATGGGCACCTGGAGAGGCTGCAGTGTGCAAGATCACTGGTGAGATGATTTGTAGAATGGAAGGAAGGACACTCCCAAATAACAGTTGGCTACCTCAAAAGCAAGGGAAGTACATAAGAAATCCTGCACCTCACTCATAAGAATTTCACTGAAATTTTATCATGCCTTAGGTAAAATTTTGAATGGTTTCTTATCTCATTAATTGATGGATAACTGGGATGGGGGGAAATGCAGGAAGTATTTTTTTTGACACGGCTCATATCCCACCACTTTTAGAAGCACAATTGGTTGGAATGCAAGGCAGGGCCTTTTCCACTGTGGCACCCAGGTTGTAGAATTGTCTGGTTGCCTGTCACTCAGTTTTAAGCTTCAGGTGGAGTGGACAAGACCTTAGTGTGGCTTGAAGTTCTGTCTCCCATTTTTTATGCTGAATTGTTTCACCTTGCTTGTGGTTTTAATGTATGGCAGATTTTAGCCATTTTTATTACAATTTGGCAGAACTGGACACTAAACCCACCCCGATGCATCCAACAGAACTTGGCTCAGGCTAGAAGAGCAGGAGGGATGTAGATTAACATGAAGGGATGCTGCGTTCAAGATGTAGCGGATGAAGGGGATCAGGTAGAATGCTACCATTATCACCTATATACACTGCGCGAGGTGCTGCACAGAATGCAGGAGTGACATGAACTTCACGCTAACCTACTTCTACTGCCAATGTGTTGTTGGCTTAAGTTTCTCAGTTTGCAAAACCGACCTGCTTTTTATGGTTTAGGGAAAACATTTTATCAATGAGGTTTATTTATTTTAATCACCATTGCAAGGATGAAGGAGTTTAAGCCCCAGCTATTCTCTTATTGAAATGACATTTTCCACTACAGCACAGTTTTGCTTGACTTTTACAGCAAACGGTGCTCTTTATCCCAATTAGTTTCTGCCTTGAACACTTTGGTGTTGCACCACAAAGCCACAGAATGTGCTAAGTGCCAAGAGGATCTTCATTGGTTTTGGCAGATCCTACTTAAATTAGAGGGGAAGAAATGGAATATTTAAGAAAGGGAATCTGTGGATTTGCTGTTCTGTGCGCATGTGTTTCTCTTTTTCCTTTCTCAATACCTGTTTTCTGTTGTGTACTTAGCTGTTGTTGTTTTTTCACAAGGCCAGAATGGACTGCCTGGTTCTGATTGACTTGGCAATTCTCTCCACTGGGGTTTTGTGTCTACAGTAAACGGTACCCCTGGCAGGAGCAAATCTAGGCTTTATTTCACCTGGGTCAAAGACCCAGTTTGGCACACAGACACACACTTTTGCGTACAAACACACACAGGCTGGGAGCCTCAGTGGTGCCTCTCTAAAGGCTTCACCCGGGGTAAAAAAAACCCTGCTAGTGCCACCCCCCACGCCCCGTAGCTACAGCACTGCCTCTGGTGGCAAACAGTAGCTGGGAGGGGCAGATTTTAAGTGGAAAACTGCTGTAGGTAGGGATTAAAGGTTTAAACCCCTTTCTCCACATGCTGCAGTACTGATCCCAATCAGTACCCTGTAATTGTTGCTTTTACCTCAGGGAAAAAGTAGCCTGAACTAAACAAGTTTTTTAAATAATAAAGAGGATGATGCCCTGAAATTGAATGACCGTGTGATGAATCAGCAGGTAGAGGGGAAAATTGTTTCTGCAGTCACCTCAAATGTATAGAATTGCTTTCCGTTTGGAAGACTCACAATCCATTATTATGTGGATTGCATATATTGAAAAGGCTGCTGTTGTATATACCAGGGAGGAAGAGAAAAACAACCTCATGGATGCTATATACAAGATCTGGGGGGGCTTCTGGACCTCCAGATGTTGCTAGATTCCAACGGCCATAATTCCTGACCTTTGGCCGTATCTGCCAGGATTTAGTTGAAGTCCAGTAATGTCCGGGAGGCTACGGGTTCACCAACCCTGCCATATACCTATCACAAAAAGGGTAAGAATTCTGTCTGCTAATGTTGTGAAGGGTAGGTCTGAAAACTGTTCACATAGAGGTAGGGGGGCAAATATTGTTAAGGAGGATACAGTGGCAAGACCACCAACATTTGCAAGTGGCACATAAGCTGGCTGTGTTTGTTGACATAAAGGAAGCAAAGGTGTAGCACAAGTTTTCGTAAAACTCTATCTTTCATTTGAGTTGATAATGGAAAAGGACTGGCAGCTGCGGGCAAAGGATAGATCCTCTTAGATCTTGGGCAAGGATGGGTGCATCTGTCAGTTTTGGTTTCTTTCAATTTCTTATTTTTCCAATCTTAAGCTCAGTTCTCTACCTCAGTTTGTATTTTCTTTTAGAACATCTATCCCAATCTACACATATGGCACTGGAATTGCCCTCTCTTGCCCAGCTCCCCATTCCCAGTTACTGGGTTTGTAGCTCACATCCATGCATGGGTTTATCATTGCTGCTCATGGGGATAGACAGAATTATCCCAGCTGGACATTTTAGAGCCCAGCTGGAGTCCGAGGGACTGGTAGTTAAGAGATTGGTGGGGGGAGCACTCCCCAACCATTCCTTCACCCTCAGTGCAAACTGAGCCAATTTATTGTGGAATCATTAAGACAGAGTGAATATATGAAGTCCTACAATATCATTGCACACTGTCTTTTTCTCTGGGGGCTTCTTTCCAATCGGATTTTATTATTATTATTATTAAAAAAAAAACCTACTGCTGGTGGCTCTGGGTGTGCTCTTGCTATTTATCCCCTATTGGCAAGGAAGGTATTGCAATGAAAGATTTCATTATCTGGGTCCAAGCTGTATGCTATATGGAGCTTGAAGTTCTGCAATGCCACAGGCCTAATTTTTGAATTTGACAACACTAAATTGAGTTTGAAACCTGCTTTCCCTTGCAATCGAAGCCGACTCCCCTCCTTCCCAATGTAAGAATGTGTGATTAGTTATTGCAGCGGCATGACAGCAGCCATTCCTATTAAAATGCCCCATGCTGTGTTAAGTCTCAACAGGGAGCAGAAGCACAAATAGTACAGCGTTTGGCCCTCGCTTGTCCCTGCCTGCCCACACTGCAGCTGAGGGTGCTTGTGAGATGGCACCTGTACAATCTACATCACACAATTCATGTTTCTGGCAGCGTGTATGGAACTTACCTGCTGTGTCAATTTCCTGTCCCCCGTGCTAAAGCTCTGAACTGACAGTGGTGTGCAGATTTGCCTACACCCAGCCAGTACCCAGCCCTTAAGATTATAGAGTGCATGATTTCTTCCTCTCTGTGTGTGTGTGTTGGCTCCTTGGGCTGGATCCAGATGGGCTAGTCACACTTGGAGTAGACCCATTGAAATTAAAGGGTCTTCAGTGAGTCCTGGGTCTACTCTAACCTGGATCTGAATCCTTTGTTTGCAGAAATTTGCTGCTATACAGATTTGACAACAGTAGCTAAAGGTCCTTGCCTTATAGAGCCAAACCATTGGTTCATCTATTCCAGTGCCATTTATTGTGACTGTGGTGGAGGCTGGTGCATTCGGGCAAACAGGGTCATTGCCCCACCAACTGCAGCCTGCCCTCAGCCAGCTCCCACCCACCTGCCTTCTTACAATCAGCCCCAGGCAGAAATGCCTACCCACTTGTTCATTCTTAGTCTCAGAGTTGCCCTCGCAAAACTCAGTGGGTAGAGGGGGACAAAATTAGAGTTGTTTGACTCTGGCTCTGCCTACTGCTTGCCTCTCTTCTTCCTGGCCTACCAGTCCCAGTGGGCTGACTGGCAGTAGATTTCTGGTCTCAGGCAGAAATTTCCCACATCTTTGTTAATTGAGATCCTTTAAGTGGAAATGCCAGGGATTGCATCGCTAGCCATTTACTGTCAAGCAAACACCCCACCAAAACTGCATCTAGATCAATACTGTTGTTGGCTTTGCTTAATGACAACAACAACAACAATAACAACAACAACAAGCCAGAGATTTGCTTAAAGAACCTGAGCAATAAAGATTTTGCCTTTCACACATTTATAGCATTGGCCCTCATCTTTTATTTTGGGAACAGATAGATAGACAGGAGTGCACAACAATGGGTGTTCCCAGGTGGACATGGGGCAGTTCAGTGGGTCTCAGAGGATCACTACAATGACGTTGCTCATCAACAATACACAGAGATCAGCGGGCTGCTCTATATAGCGGAGGGATAAAGTAGGGTGCAAATGGTGCTGGAGGGGGACTGAGAGAAGGCTGCACCCACCTGGATACAAATATTTAATTCAAGGCAAAGCTGAGGGTGAAAGTTCACCATGCTGAAAAGGTATTGGGTTGCATCCAATGGTAGTTCTACTCAGAGTAGACCAACAGAACAGGGATAGCTAGCTAACGTTCATTTATCTCAGTGGATCTACTCTAAGTAGGACTTGGTTGGATACAACCCTTTGACAAACCCTTTGCAATTCCTTGTCCATTCTAAAGAAGCAAGGAAGGCCTACTGACCAGGGATGAGTTGGCATGGGCAACATGCTGCTGGCTCTGAAACATCAGAGGAACACACAGAGAGATCCAGAGGCAAGTGAGAAGATGCTGATGGTGATAGGGTTGAGTTCTAGGTTGACAAATGTGAATGGAAATAAGAGCCATAAAGAAAGATGGTGATAGAGACAATGGTTTGTGACCAATGCTAGGCCTACTCAGAGTAGGCCCACTGAAGTTAATAGACAAAATGAACTTAGGTTCATTCATTTCAGTGGGTCTACTCTGAGCAGAACTTAGCTGGATGCAACCCAAATGTCCAGAGTGAGCTGTGTACAGTGTGGTAGGGTCAGCCAGATGGAGATAATTGCCACATATACTGAAATTCAGGGAAATGAGAAGCTTAAGTTAGCCAAATAAACCATGCAATGGAACTGACTAAAGAACACGGCCACCTTCATTTCCCTCAGGTGTCCAATCAAGGCCTTGTGGGAGGCACTTAGAGACTGGATGGATTGGGAATGGAGTCAGCAATAAACTGTTTCTAAGAATGATGGGCTCCCAAAACCTTTCCCCGGACCACAACAATTAGTGTCTTTTTCTGAGATGACCATTGCTAATTTATTCATTGTGGGATAAGGATAGGCTATACCAGGAATTTAACTTTGCTACTGGTTGCTGAGCACTGGACTGAAATCCAGTTCTAGAGTGCAACCGTCAGTCAGTTATAGGGCACCAGCATGAAACGTTTTAGGGGTCATGGGCAAATATGTGTCAGATTGCTACACAGCTGGATTAGCAAAGACATGGGTGTTTTCCAGCTTTAGATCTATGGATGATACTTTCTGTTCCTAATGTGTTGCCATTCCCCACCCCACCCCATCAAAGCAGCAAGAGTGTTAATTTTATCACGACCCCGTTTAGAAAAATAGGAGGACCTGAGCTCGGAAGGCACCAAAAAGCCATTTCAATGGAATTTGAAAACCAAGATGGTATTTCAAATAATTCTCCGTTCCTAATGAGTCGTTTTACCTCCCACAAGCCTCCTTTTCAAGGGGAGGGATAACCTAGATGGATACAGCTTTATTGTTTGGTTGGGGTGGTGGTGGTTATAGAACATAGCTCCGGGGCCAGTCATATAGTCACCTTCACTCATGATTCCATACCTGCTTCCATACCAGCTCCTGATTTCATTTCCGTACCTGTTTGAAAATAAAGCAAGTGTCTACAGCCTTGCCAAATCCCAACTGTGCAGTTATTTCTATTTAAAACTTTTGCCAGTTTCTTCTTTTTAAATCATACGATGTATATGGGAGTCCCTCACCCACCAATTCCAAGGGCAGCTGCTTGGGGATGTTTAGAGTTCTCCATTGCAACGTAGCCACTGGAGGCCGGGCAAGAGACGTTTCTAGCCAAGAGGGTTTCAAATATGTCCTTTGGTGGAGATCTCTGTGGGGACTTGGGTACAGCAGTGTAGTCTGGCACTGAGGATTGCCCCTCTTCAGAGCCCCATGTTAAAAACAAACAAAGGACTCCCTGCACATGGAATGTTAGCATATCAGGGGGAAGTGTTTTTAACCCAACCTTCTTCCTGACGCACTTGCCTTCTGCCTTCAGTCATTTGCCCCTCTTGCATTCTGAAAAGGTACAGTCCTGGCAGGTCTGTACCATATGCTTTTATCTGGATGATTGGACTGACTATTAGAGAGCAGTTGATAAGGTCTCTTGTCTACTCTCTTATCGTTTCAGTCATTAAAAATCAATGCTGATATTGTGTTAATTGTCAGTGATGTGGCACTTGCAGGTTTTCATCCCAGGATTACCGGTAAATTTCCCCCCTTTGCAGCAGAGCTCCTCTGCAATGGCCCACTCTGCTGGCGGGCACTTGGCAGTCACCCTTTTCTTTATGAGGCGCCCGGAACAATGACCCCGAGTCAAACGGTCTTTAATTGTGCTTTTCTGCATTGTAATCAGCCGAGAACCCCTTGTAGAACTGCTTGGCGGGAACCACTCCCTCCACAACACAGAAACATCTGCTAACCCAGCCACATTTCTGTGCTTAGGCAGGAGGCAGGAAAACAAACCAGGGAGTTGATCTACCCTGGACAGAACCCAAGGCTAATTTTAAGAAGTTCATTTAGTTCCAATTTAATTTGGATGGCAGCCTTGCCTATAAATCAGAGCTTGATGAGAGCAATCTACCAGTCTGCCCTAGCATTTAATGGAGAAGGATGTAACTGGAGAACCTCCAGATGCAGGTCCAGCCTTCCCTCTGGGACTCTCCCAGCCTCTACGCCCTTTTGAGGAGGGGAACATAACCAGGGTTTTAGTCAAAGGGACTGTGCTTTGGGGAAGTGTTGATAACTCTCACACTAAATAGGCTTCATTTGCCCCTAGGGACACCAACCAACAGCTAAGTCTGATTGGCCATACAGGGTCGTGATGTCATCACATCCAGTACATGATCCCTGATTGCTTGGGATCACTTGAGAGGGGGATGAAATGCGGGGAGGGAATGGCCACGAAAGCAGCAGCAAAGTGGGAGAAAGTGACTGCAAATAGTAGTGAACATTCATGAAAAAGACAGGATAAGGTATGTCCCAAACAACTATTTTCAAGCCAAAAAGCAAAGCTGAAATACGTTCAGCCCTAAATCATAACCCCAAAGCCCTGAAACCGTTCTATGTGAAATCATTTCTGCCCCTGTTAGAGGGAGGTCCTCTCTTCAGCGGTTAAAGCTTACTGTTGGGCGACTCAGCTGAACGCTTTAATAAATAGCTAAGCAGGGTACTCATTAAAGTAGCTATGCTAAGAGTGACATCCCATCGCTATGACATGCTCATGACAGCACAAAACAATGGGATGCAATGGCAGCAACTTGGAACTTCCCAGTCATTTTACTCTTCATTCGGCTTCTGCTGAACTAATTCCTCCCACTTGGTTCCATTTTTTTCTGGCATGACAGCATTAAACCTTGCAGCCGTCCCTTCCCAGAAACTGGTTACAGATCTGAGCTTGGACTGTAACTGTGTATAAATGATGTAATGTGTCAAAGGACAGATGAATTAACATGGTTTGGGTTACTTTTTTCTTTTCATTTTTGCAACAGGAGACATTAGGTTGGATGAAATACTTTAAGGGCATGTTTACTTCCAACCAAAATAACCTTTCAGGACTGAAGGGGAATGGTTCTTTCCCTTTCCCCCAGTGCTACTGCTGAATTTGGGAGAAAGTATTAAAAAAGGAATTGTAGACGATAGCAGCTGAGAGATGAATATAGCCAACTTGTTCACAAATTGCACAAAGTGCAGTGGTTGCTGCACACCATGCATTTCCTTCCTTCAACTGCTCCCTCATTCAGATATCGCATTCCTGATCCTCCAGATGATTAGGGTTGAGAATGAGAGACTGTAATGACTGCTCCTTCCTCTCTTTTCTCCAGAACACTTCCTCATTTCCTCAAACCTTAGTTTGCCATGTTGTCCTTACCAGCAAACTGTGGCTTGCATGATCTGTGCAAACCTGGTTGCACAAACCACAGTTTGGCAGTTACAGTTTGAGGAAATGTTCTACCAAGCCAAGTGAGGGAGGCAGGGAATGCTCAGATCGGCCACTTGTTCCTTGGTTTGGAGGTCTGGCAGCAGGATATCTGTAATGCAGTCTTGTGTCTGCATATATAACTAGAAGTGGAAGAGCTCTGCCTAGTTGTGATTGCTTGTGCTGCTGCCGATCAGAACAAGTGTATTGCATGGGGAGCCAACATGGTGCCTTCCAGATGTTATTGGATCCAAACTCCCATAAAGCCTCATATAGCATGGTCAAGGATGATGGAGGTTGTAGTCCAACAACATCTGGAAGGCACCATGTTATTGACCCTGGACTATCCTCAATTGAAGGTGTACCCACTGCAGGCCACAAGTTAGCAGCTTCGCAGCCCACCCTTCATTTCAATCAAAGGAAGGGTGGCTTGTCTGGAAAAAAAACCAGTGCACATACTCAGGAAGTGAATGTTTCAGTGTTGTGGAGGTGCTAACCATGAACTGCAGGGTTTAAGGACAAGCCAATGCAGCAGGGACTTCTAAATTAACCTGATCCTGGTTAAGTTTCTACGACTGGTAGCTTTGCTTCAGAAAGGAAGGCGAAGCAGCAGAAATAAACTTGGATTGAGGTTAACACCACTTAGAGTTGTGCAACATTTTCAAATGGTGCGAGGATCACAGAAGGTTTCTCATGTTGCTGCTCTTCAGCAAAGTGTCTCACTGCTTGATGTGAGCACTCATACCCTCCTTACCATTCTTTGCTGTCTCTTTCTAAGGCCTCTGCCTGATAGGTCTCAGCTGCACTGGAGTTGCTTTCACACCTGCTTCCTGTGCCACTCCTGTAATGTCTGAAGGTCAAGATCGCACGAGAGGACCACATCAGGTGGTTCCTTGTCCTTGCCCAGCTATAAGTCCAAGCCACACTGGTCTTACATCCTATTTGACATTTACACATCTTCCAACCCCTTCTCTCCATTTCAGCAAGCGGCTGTTTCCCTTCCAAACACAAATGCCGCGATAGAAGTTCCCACCTTGTTCTTTCAGGCGTATGATCTCGGTGTCTGAACCAAAACTGTTCCAGGCAGTGCAGTTGTAAATGGTCTGGAAGTCAGCCCGCACGATGTTGCTGATGGTTAATGTGGAGATTACGCCTTCATCCGTGCTGACGGTCTCTACCGTGTAACGCCCTGAGGTACCTGACTCCAGGACGTTCTCCTTCCAGGACCAGGCCTGCACATCAAAGCAAGCTGGGATTAGCCACCCTCGGTAGTGTTCTCCCATGCTAGAACTTATTTATCAAGTTTTCATCTTTTACTAATGAATTCCACCAGGTTCGTAGAAATCTGATATGCAAAGTGATTTAGGGATGGGTTCTGGCATGCTCTGTGTGCAGTTTTATACTTATCCACATCAGTGTGTTCATACACAAAGGTGAGAGATGAAGACTCTTTCCTGGTTGCCCCACTGAGGGAGGTATGGTAAGTGGTGACCTGGGTAAGGAGCCTTCTCAGTGGTGGCGCCTCACCTATGGAATGCTGTCCCCGAGGGAGGCCTGTCTACTGCCTACCAGGTTATTTTTTTTGTACACACAAACACACACACATTCCCAAGCTTAAAAAAAAATAGCCCTGAATCTGCAGTGATTTTATTTATTTATTAAGTGTCTGCTGGATCAGGCCATAGGCTTATTTAGTCCAGCACTCTGCTCTCGCAGTTGCCATCCAGATGCCCATGAGAAGGCTGCAAGCGGATCCTGAGTGCAGCAGAACTTGCCCCACTTGTGATTCCCATCAACTGGTACTTGAAGGCATACTGCCTCCAACAGTGAAGAATATAGCCACCTTGGATAGTAACCATTGGAAAAGAACAACAACAAAAAATACTATTTTTCTAAGATATACATAGCAGTACATCGTAACATATAAATCTGAGAGTGAGAACACAGAATACTGGTAGCCTAAAGAATATTAGAAAACCATTAAAAAGACAAATGAGTAATATGGACCACCATGGAACCCAAAGCAGCATACATACAGTGCTCAAGTGGTCACCCAGGCAGGCGCTGCCCAGACCTGTGTAACTTCAGCAAGAAGGTTACCTCATGTGCCTTCAGATGCTGTTGAACTACAGTTTCCATCAGCCTCACCCAGCACAGCCAACGGTCAAGGAAGATGGAATCTGCAGTCCCACGAGATCTTGGCTATCTTTGTTCTAGAGCACCATTCATCCTCATGAAGTTGTACAAGCAAAAACTAAAAAGGCAAAATAGGAGGTTTGGGTTTCAATTTCCCAAACCTCCAAGAAGTGGAAGATGCCTTCCACATGAGCACCTCGCATTATCCCTTACCTTATAATTCTGCTGGATGGAGCTCACAAATGCAGGAAGTCCAGTGTTGGAACCTTCCTGGCTGAAGAGTGACCTGCTGCAACATGGCACCCTCTAGGGCTGTTGAACACCATCTCCCACCATTCCTGACCATTGGCTTTTCTGGCCGAGGCTGATGGGAGTTGCGGTCCAGCACATGCCCTTTTATTTGTGCTTTGATTATGCTGTTTTAATATAATGCAACATAAGCTGTCCTAAACAATTTCTTTTGAAGGGCCGGGATATAAATGAATGATTCATTTCCCTTGGGCCCTGGCTGCTATTTACGATGCCCAGGGAGGTGCCTACTTACAATTCGGTCTGGTGGGGGAGTGCTGCGGATGAAGCATTTGATCTGGCCTTTCTCCCCGTGGAGAGCGTGCTGCGTCTGGGTGCTGGAGATTATAGGTGGTCCTGTGGAAAGGGCAGAAACAGAGAAAAACGGGGCGTGACATAGTGCTGCATTCCTCCACCCGCCCCTCGCATACACAGGATAGAGCTCACAATCCCATACAGACAGGAACATGGGAAGCGGCCTTCTCCTAAGTCAGACCCAGGGGCGTAGCAAGGGGGGGCGGGGGGCGGTCCACCCCAGGTGCCACCCTGGGGGAGGGTGACAATCTGGGCATTAAAAAAAAATTTATTTATTTATTTATTTTTTAAAGGCTATTTTCGGCAATGCCGGGGTGGAGCCGCAGGGGCGGCCAGCGAGGAGCGGTGACACCGCTCCTCGCTGGCCGCCCCTGCGGCTCCACCCCGGCAGCGCTGAAAATAGCCCCCCCCTCCAGCGGCTTTTCCTGCCGCTGGCGCTGGCTTGCGGAGCCGGGGCATGGAGAGGGGCGGGGCGGGCCAGCGAGGAGGGGTGACACCCCTCCTCGCTGGCCTGCCCCTCTCCCTGCCCGGCGCCCGGCAGCGGGGGGAAAGCGCTTTAAAAAAGAGAGCGGGGGGAAAGCGCTTTAAAAAAGAGAGAAGCCGAGGCAAGCTTGCCTCGGCTTCTCTCTTTTTTAAAGCGCCTTTCTCCCCACTGCCGGGGCGGGCAGCGAGGAGGAGGCGGCGGCGGAGGGGTGTCACCCCATCCCGCCTCTCCCCTGCAGGCGGCTCCCCCCGGGAGCGGGGGGAAAGCGCTTTAAAAAAGAGAAAAGCTCTTTTTTAAAGCGCTCCCCCCCCTCCCGGGGCGGAGCCGCAGTGACGTTGCGTCGTGACATCACGACGCGACGTCACGACGTGCCGCCCCGGGTACCGAGGAGGCTTCCTCCGCCCCTGGTCAGACCATTGTTCCATCTTGCTCAGTCTTGCATACACTGACTGGCATTTGTAGCGGGGGTCTCTCCCAGTTTTACCTGGAGATATCAGAGATTGAACATGGGACATCCTGCTTGCAAAGCAAATGCTCTACCACGGAGGCATAGACCACGCAACTGAGAGCAGCACAGAACCCCTTCCTGTTGAGAGCTATAGAGCTACCTGTTGTTTAGGCTCTGCTCTTTGTAGTAGTGGGTGAGATTGCAGGGCTGGCCCTCGCTGAGCTAAACTGAGCTGGCTGTCTCTTGCAAATAAATTTGGATTCTATTACTGGACAACAAATTGATTCTTCTTCTCATTCTTATTATTTCCCTCGGACAAGTGCCTTTTGGATTTTGTTTGCCTCGGGCTGCACAAGATCCCAGGAAGGGGTCTATAGGGCTGCATACACACCATACATTTAAAGCATAAGGCTTCTCTTTTTTTAAAAAATTAATAATTATGGGAATTGTAGTTTACCGCTCACAGAGCTACAATTCCCAGCACACTTAACAAATGAGAGTTCTGACGATAATTGGGGGAAGTCATGTGCTTTAAATGTATGGTGTGTACGCAGCCTAAGAATCTTCCCCTTCTTCCTTCAAAGCATAACTAAGGCTCAAATTGACAGGTGATTTGCTGCGAGCCAGAAGAGGGTGCTCCTGCACAATGCAAGTGGATCCTTCCATCCAACCTACAGCTCAGGATAAAAAGACTGCAAAAGATTACCGCTTCCCCAACCCAGTTCTAATCCAGCGTCTTTTGATTTTTTGTGTGCTATTTGGCTTCTTAGCAGTGGCGGTCCTATCTCTGATAAATGCCATGTGGCTGTGTTAATATTTCTATGACTAATTAATCTCATTAAAGGATCAACACTACTCCTCAGGATATTTCTCCTTCCTCCATTCTTAACACCCAACCACAGAATTTTAGTTTAGCAATCAGTTGCATGTGTTCTGCTCCTAGGGGAGGCGGAAAAAAAACAAGATTTTCAGCCCCAGGAATGCAACTTCCACACAAGTTTTCTGATGTAAATTTCCTGAAGTTTCAAATATCACACCCACCCACCTGGCATGGTGCATTTGCAGTGGATGTGGTTTTCCAGTACACTGCCAATCCAGCCTACTCACTGGAAAAGGGCTAGCCTTCCTGGGCATGTTGCAAGAAGGGATGGATGAATCTGTCCCTTTTGGTTCTCCCATCTCACTTTCCCTGATCTATGAATTTTGTTTGGTTGCAGAGAACTGCATCGCAAAATTCGTACCAGTGCAAATTTTGAAGGCCGGCTGGGGATTCAGTTCTATTGTTTTGGAAAGTGGGAATTTGATAAGTTAGGCCTTAAATGTGAACTGAATCAAATTTATCTCTCATCCCTAGCTGCAAGGGACGTTACCTTGGAGACTGGGAAGCTGTTGTTGCAAGAGGAGAAGGGAGGGGTAGCGGGAGGAGTCGTCCAAAAGTGGGAAAGAGGTGACAAGGGAAAGAACTAAGACCACCGCCCCAACCCCTTTATACCGTAAAAGCATGTCAAGGCAAGGAATAGGACCACACTATTCTGCCTTGATCCCACCTGCCCTGGAGCACTCTGTCCAGTTAAAGGATATTGACAAGCTGAAATGTGTGGGGAAGAGGGTGACCCAGGTGATCAAGGGCAGGCATAGGCAAACTCGGCCCTCCAGATGTTTTGGGACTACAATTCCCATCTTCCCTGACCACTGGTCCTGTTAGCTAGGGATCATGGGAGTTGTAGTCCCAAAACATCTAGAGGGCTGAGTTTGCCTATGCCTGATCAAGGGTTTGGATACCAAGCCTTATGAGACCAGTGGAGGGAGTTTAGCCTGGAGAAGAGAAGACTGAATAATAATAATTAATAATATTTTTTTTATTTGTACCCCGCCCATCTGGCCAGGTCTCCCCAGCCACTCTGGGTGGCCTGAAGGATTATCCTCACTTCCTCTTGTGCCACTACTTTCCCCTGGGGAAAACTGCTCTTTAGCGCTCAATTGGGGCAAACAGCAATTCAAGTTACTTCGACCGCCCGGACTTGTGCTTTGTAGGCAGGCCACAAGCGGAAGCATGAACAACCCCTGAGAGGTCATACGATAGCCACCTTCAAATATCTGAAGGTCTGTCACAAGCTTAGAATTGCAGAGTTGGAAGGGATCCCAAGGCTCATCTAGCCCAACCCCCTACAAAGTGGGAATGCTTGTTTTCTGCTGCTCTGGAAGGAAGGACGGAAAGCACTATATTCAAATTACAGGAAACGAGATTCTGACTAAACATTAGAATTTTCTGGTAGCAAGAGCTGTTTGACAGTGGACAGCTGGTGGATTCTACTGAAGGCTTTTAAAGAGAACCTGTCTGGCTATCTGTTCGGGATTCTTTAGCTGTGAATTCTGCATTGCAGGAGGTTAGACTAGATGACCCTTGGGCTCCCTTCTACAATGCTGATTCTATGTCCTTTTTTGGTATAAAAATGACCACGGAGAGAGATTTCTGTGGGGATGGGGGTGGCAAAAGCACAAGTTTTGCCCATGTTTTGTCATGCCCCTACCACTAGGTTAAAAAGGAGAAAGTTGCAGGATTTTCATCAGACTGATATTTTTTAAAAATAATGTTCTTGCCTTATGTAGCCATGATCTCTAGAGAGTGTCTGAGAACAGAAAAGGGATTAGAAATCAAAGAAGGACGTGAATCAGACCCTTGGCCCCTTGAGACAGCATTATCCAGATTTTTTTTGGGGGGGGAAACCATTTTCAACCTGAGGGCCACCTTCCCTTCTGGGCAAATTCCTGGGGACCATGTGCTGGTTGTGGGCGGGACCAGAGGCAAAAGTGGGTGGAGCAACAAATGTTAATTTCACCTTTATACAGTAGGCTAGTTTCTGCACACTCTCACACTACCTCCTGTGTCCTCCACCTAGGCATGCAAGAGGTCTTCTCAGAGTTCAAGGACACATTCCAGCCAGCAGAATGATTTAAGGAGAGCTTGGAGCAGGGCAGGCGAGGGGTGCGGCTTGTGGGATGTTGGGAGGTTTGGAGAGCTGTATTTGACCCCCTGAGCATCTCCACTCTTAATCTAGGTGGAAAGGCTCTCCAGGGTTTCAGATGGGAGTCCTTATGGCCATTTCTGGAGATGCCAGCGGTTGATCTTCCTGTGTACAAACCACATCCTCTGCCACTGAGATGCAGCCCCTTCCCTGTTTAGGGGAGCAGAGAGCAAACAGAGTAAGGAGAACCAGGTGCCTTAAATTTTGGTAGTTGAAAATATGTGGCTTACAGAAGCAGTGAGGAAGCTGTGGGTCTCCAGATTTTGTTGTACTGCATCCCTTCCATTGCCCCTGACCATTGGCTTAGTCCAGCATCACCTGGAGGTTGATCCTTTGCTTAAAGGGATAGGACAAATGAAACAAGTGTGTTCCTACTCCAGTGCAATCTTTGCATGCACACATTCTCCTCTCCCACCAGTGCTTCTGCCATACAAACCCTTCTGCTCTGTTCCTCTGCGGACAGCCAGTGTGGGGCAGAGGTTAGAGTGCTGGACTAGGACCGGGGGGGGGGGGATCACAGGTTCAAATCTCCACCTGGCTGTGAAGCTCTCATGAAGCGAGTCACTATCTGCCAGCTTAGCCTACCTCACAGGGTTGTGGTGAGGATAAATAGGTGTTGTAGAACCATGTACACTGCTGAGAGCTCAATGGAGGAAAGGCGGGCTGCAAGCAAATGAAATGAATGAAAGGCTGCGTGCAGAGGGGTCCGAGGAAACATAGCTGGCAGTAATTCACCTTGAGGAACTCTGCGGAACAAATGCTATGAGAAAAATACCACCAGTCAGGCAGTCTGAGTGCAATTATCTGCCCCCAGTAACTCTTGGCACATGTGTGAATGCATGTGGAGGGAGTATAGGTTGCCTCTGGTGGAGTAACTAATTGTCGGAGCATTTGTGCATTGAAACCTCAACTTCTCTCAATCCCAGGAGCGAATCGGCTGGGAGCTATCTCTGAAGGAAGGTAGGGGGAAATTCAGGAAGGAAATCATTTCAGGGGAACAGCAAAATAGCTGGAGACATAATTGCTGTCTATTAGCCCCCTTCATTAAAATAGATTTGCATTTGCATGAGTGGCTGCGAGCAAGGAACGGAAAACAATGTGCTACCAACCCAAACTGTGTGTGTGTTGTGTGTGTGTGTGTGTGTGTGTGTGTGTTGTGTGTTGTGTGTGTGTGTGCCGTATTTGGGAGGGCAAAGGCGGTTTGCTTGCTGGTATGAGGAATGAAACAAAGGGGTCTGTGCACACGGTATCATGTCTCTCTATCCGCCCCCACTTTCTTCAATCTAATGTTCTACACAATTGTTTCATGCTAAACTGAGTGGGAAACAGACTTGGCTGACAGCCTAACATCCCTGCATGCCTAATACACTTGAAGGACTGGTGCAGCAGGGAATTACTAAGGTAAACATTTGTGTTGTGTGTCTCATTCATAATGAAGAGTGTTGGTCACAGAGCAAGAATGGAGTGAAAAGGGAAGCTGGCATGAGTGTGTGTGGCACACTCTCCTTGGTGCTTAAATGTTTAGGTCCTGCCCCTTAATCTTAAATGTCGGGGGGGGGGGCTGCTGTGGTATATGAAATGAAGCCTTCTGCATGCAGTTAGAGTTTTTCCCACTCTCTATTTATTATGTCACACATTTGAGGGCTAAGAGTGCTGGCAACAGTAGGAAATGGCTTAATCCGAAGCCCTGCTTTCCTTCCAGAATCAGGGTGAGAACCTTCCTTGCTATACTAAGCTGCAAACCTGAGTTGTATTCCTGACAGTGGTGACTGTTGCTCATTGGGACTGCAAGGGCAGAAGGCAGGAGGACCAACAGTAGGTGGCGCCAGAGCTAATGACAAAAAGAGCCAGCTAATTCTTGTTCCTCCCTGCTGAGTTCTACAAGAGGTGACGCTAAGGCTAAAGAGGAGGAAGCTGGTAGGCCTGATCTTGTCAGAAAGAAGGTAGACAGGTGAGGTTGGTGGGGAAATGCCCCCTTTGGCCTTCACTGATTCCATCCTGGACTGCACCCTTGTTTCTGATGTCTGTATTTTATGCAACAAGAAAACCTCATGCAATTCATCAGTCCTAAAGAATCAGACCATCTTTGGGAAGTACTGTCAGGGGCCCGATTAGAGTGAAAGAGCAGCACTCTCCATGACAGGCCACAGCAATTTCAGCTATATGGCGAGCATTTTCATAATTAAAAGGAAGGGATTCAATCCCACCCACACCCTGCTAACAAAGTAGATTTTAAATAGCACCAAAACAAATGGATTTGGGATGATTATATCGCCCTAGGAGTTCAGCATCTGTGAGGCTTATCACCATGATAACAGAATATGACATAAGAATGATTTCTGAGAAAAGGAACAGCCCAGTGAGATAATAGACATTTTGAAATTCAGGACTGGAGTCTGATTCCTCAGTAGGCAGTGTTGGCTAGCAAAGGATGCCACTCTCCCCACTTGCCAATTCTGTGCTGAGTATTTGGGCAGTGTTGCTATGGATACAAATGGTGGCCGTATCGGCTGCAACTGTTTTTTGAGCTTCTGCGTGGATAGTGTCATAATACAGCTCAGCCACAAGGTGGCACTGTTCTTTGTCTAATTTGGGTGGGAACAGAAGTTCCCTGCTCAGTCTTGTTTAAGAGGCAGAGAGAGGAAAATTTATTGTCTAGCTATTGTGTGTCTTTTAAGCCTTTCCATGACAGCTTCGGTGCCAATTTATTTGAGCAGCCCCAGAGGCTCAAACAAAATGAAAGGCAGGTTTCTGGTTTCAGGTTCTTTTTCTGGAATCAAAGGGAGGCTAGAAAGTTCCAGGGAGAATGGGCGCCTGACTGAAAAAACATGTTTTCCTATGAAACAACTGCTAGCATCTTGAGGAAGGACATTCCTTTTCTTTAGTTGTTGTCATGCAGGAAAAAAACATACCGTATATGCCACATCGGCACAATCTATTTAAAGCACTATGATTACACTTGAACAGCCATGGCTTCCTTCAAAGAATCCTGGGAACTGTAGTTTGTTAAGCATGCTGAGAGTTGTTAGGAGAATGGGGATGCCGGAATCTTGATGCTTGAGATAAAAGGGGCAGCGCCAGCAAGGGGTTGTGAAGCAAGGTTTACAAATTACTGTCCCATTGCCAACTTTGGTAACATAAGGAGTCTATCATGCATCTGGGGATATGGGCTGAGTAATGAGACTGCAGCAGAAAGAGAATCTCCAAGAACGTTTGACTGAAGCATGGATAGCTCAGCTGGGGTGCTGATAACGCCAAGGTTGCAGGTTCAATCCCCGTATGGGACAGCTGCATATTTCTTCATTGCATTGATAGTTCTCAGGGTCCTTTCCAGCTCTATGATTCTCAAGCCTGCTGGAAATATCCAAGCTGCTGGACATAGAGGTAGCTTAAAATAAAGCTTAGGGCAGATAAATGAACATTGGTGGCAGGTGCCCATTGGAACTGGTAGGAGCGGAAGGGAGGGATACCAACAGTAGATGCAGCCAGAGTCGGAGCCAGTGATAGGCAGAGCTAACTAACTGCAGTTTTGTCCCTGCTCTCCGCCCTGCTAAATTCTACACTGTAAACGAACATCATTTCTGCCTGTTGGATTCTTCCTCCTGTGCTACCAAGGCAGCCCCCAGCCCCAGGCACTAATCTGGTTTGCTTGGTGGTACAATCACAGTTCCTTTTGTTAACACCATTGTCTGGTTCTTGGGATTAAAAACAGGGAAAGAAGGATTCTGGATAGAGGGACTGCTTGACAAGATTAGCTGCAGCAAATTGGTTTGTGCTGTATCTTCCGTTCCAGGCAATCGGTCATTTATCCTTATTATTACATTGGTGAGGGCCCGGTGCCTGATAACATCGCCTCTGCACAATTGACAGGAATCTAGGTTTCTCTCTCTCTCTGTGTCCCCTCCTCCCCTTATCAGGGCAGGTGGAAGGCAGAAGAGAATCATTTTCTTCTCAGATGCCAAGATGTATTTTATTTCCATCCAGGGAGAGGATTCTCCCACAAACAGCCAGATGGGTGATCCTAAATGATGGGGACAATAGCTGCAGATTAAATGCAGAAGGGGAAAACAAACAAACAAAACCAATGAATTTTCTTGGGCATTCTTCAGATGACCTGTTGATAGAGCCACGGTTTGCTTGCACAAAATATATGTGGAAGTTAGACGACATCCACTCTTCATTGAACAGTCATTCTAGGTTGTTTGTGGGGAGGGTACAAGATGATGGGTATTCATCTAGTTTTGCTTGCACAGGGGGTTATATGTCTTTCCAAAATATATTCGCTCATTTGCTCCCGTCCTTTTCAGTGCATTTCCCCTTCAGTTTCCTAACAAAATAATGTAGGGAAAAAAATAACTTGAATTTGCTGAACCAGGGCAACAGAGTGCTGCAATCCACTTTTAATTTCTGGTAAGGTAAAGGGACCCCTGACCATTAGGTCCAGTCGTGTCCGACTCTGGGGTTGCGGCGCTCATCTCACTTTATTGGCCGAGAGCCGGCGTACAGCTTCCGGGTCATGTGGCCAGCATGACAAAGCCGCTTCTGGTGAACCAGAGCAGAGCACGGAAACGCCGTTTACCTTCCCGCCAGAGCGGTTCCTATTTATCTACTTGCACTTTGACGTGCTTTCGAACTGCTAGGTGGGCAGGAGCTGGGACCGAGCAACGGGAGCTCACCCTGTCACAGGGATTCAAACCGCCGACCTTCTGATCAGCAAGCCCTAGGCTCTGTGGTTTAACCCACAGCGCCACCTGGGTCCCTGGTAGCTGCTTCAATTCTTCTCACAAAACACTGATAGTCTGCAGGTGGCCTAATACCAGGGAGATGTACCCAGTGCTAGTCCTGCTCAGAGGAGATCTACTGAAATTAATGAACATTACTATCTTTGTTCCATTAATTTCAGTGGGTCTTCTCTGAGTAAAACTTAGTAGGATACAACCCAAGGGTTTTCCCCCTCGAACCAACAGTAGTGGGTGTAGCAATGGGTGGGACTCTTTGTATTCTTAGTGGGCTACATTCCAGCTATGCCAAAGTCAGGTCTAGGGCTGGCTGAGAGACAGGAGGGTGGAGTTCCATTGCACAAGCATAGCTCTTCACACTGATGGAGCAAGCTAGTTAGATACTGCCCATGAAGCTGAAGTGTACCATTCCTCACAGGTCCCTCCTCTCATTTCCTCCTTTGTCACTTTCCACTACGTAGCAAGCAAAATCAAAACCTGGTGAGAAGCTGGGCGGGCATCATTTCCCGTCTTGCTGGCTTTAAGCAGTGCTCCAGTAATTGACTCCTTTTACTCGGAAATTCCAGGAGGAGTGTGTGTGTGTGCGAGCACGTGGCAAGGTTCTTTGTTTTCATCAAATGTATTGCTTTGCTTCCTGCAAGCTATTTGAATTGTAATTAAACTGCAGCAGCCAAGAGGGAAAAGGGGACTGCAAGGGAAGGTGCTCTGAGCAGAAGGCAAAGGAGTGGTTGATCCCCCCCCCGCCCCCCGCCAATGGCCCTGCTGGGTTGCCCTTGGCTTCTCTCTTCTACATTATCTGCATTTAAAATTAAATGGTGCAAATGCCCAACGAATGAATATTAAATGCGACTGCTTAAGGGAGAGGGTGCCTTCGATAAGTAAAATAAAGTAAGCATAGATTCCCCTACTTTCATTCTTTCATTCTTTGCATGCTCCTGGGAAGAGCTTTACTCTTTCTTTCCCACTGTCTGGCTCAAAGTCGGGGAGACTAGACAGAGAACCAAGAGACATGGATTCTAGGCTCAGCTTTGCAGCATTCCAGAAAGGGGAGCAGGCACTGGCAGAGGAAGAGGAGTGCGGGTTGGAGTGCCCCTCCCCTGGCAGCGCAATCCCAGTGGGGTGCCATCACGGCTTCACCCCTGCCCATGCTGGGCGCCACGCCCCCGGGACGTGCGCCAGCTCCGCCCCCACCTGCTCTCCGCCCCCCGGTGCCGGAGCATGAAGCTCCGCCACTGGGAGCAGGTACTGCGACCCAACAATGAAGTCAGTTTTAAAGTTCCAGTTAAAGGTAGATAGCCGTGTTGGTCTGTCATAGTCAAAACAAAATAAAATAAAAAAAATCCTTCCAGTAGCACCTTAGAGACCAACTAAGTTTGTTCTTGGTATGAGCTTTCGTGTGCATGCACACTTCTTCAGATGCACACGAAAGCTCATACCAAGAACAAACTTAGTTGGTCTCTAAGGTGCTACTGGAAGGATTTTTTTTATTTTATTTAGTTTTAAAGTTGTTTAACATTGTTATGGTGCCTGGCCTAGAATACCTGGGAAGATGTCATGCCCTTGAGAATGGAGTCTCCCTGTAGGACCATAATCACCACATCTTGTGGCCAAGAGCATAGAGGAGTCGAACTCAGATGTGTAGACACCAGCCTACTCTGCAGAGGGAATATTAATATTCATGGCCCCACCCACTTTTGCCACTGGCCCTACCCACCATGGGCATGTGGCCCTGAGAAGGTTGCCTTCCAAAGCAATTATGCATACAAATGCATAGTTGGAAGTACCCTTCCTCTACATCTCTACTCCAGCACTTTAAGGCAAAACTGCACATTATCTTGAGAAATGCAGAGATAACAGGGAAAGAACAATGGGGTAGAGAAGTCTGCAATCATAGGCGAGATTCAGCGACAGTAGGAAAGGGCACTTAATCCTAAGAAGAGTCCTGCTGGAACAGCATCCTGCTCTCACAGTGGCCAATCAGATGCCTATGGGAAGCCTGCATGAAGGACTTGAATGCAACAACACTCCCCTCACTTGTGCTTCCCAGCATACAGTCTCCAACGTAGCCATTGTGGAGGTAGAATATAGCCAACCTTCCTACTGATTCTTCCCTGCAAATACCCTGGGTCTCCCATTTTTAAATTCATTGAAAAGGGTGCTAGACAAATGCACAGGGATATATCAGGAACCTCCTTATTGACCTGAAAGGGCACTATTTTAGATATCTGCAAAGCAGTTTGCTTTGGGGATTCATCTTGGGGAGGGGGGTAGAAATAAAGGGAAGTGTTTTGCTTCTGAGACAATCACAGCTTTCTTAGGTAAAGTAAAGGACCCCTGGATGGTTAAGTCCAGTCAAAGGTGACTGGGGTGTGGCGCTCATCTCGCTTCAGGCCAAAGGAGGTGGCATGCTTTCGAACTGCTAGGTTGGCCAGTGGTTTGAATTTGCTTGACAGTGGTGAGCTTCTGTTGCGCTGTCCCATCTTCTGCCAACCTAGCAGTTCGAAAACACACCAGTGCAAGTAGATAAATAGGTACCACTGCGACGGGAAGGTAAACAGTGTTTCCGTGTGTTCTGGTTTCCATCACAGTGATCCGTTGCACCAGAAGTGGTTTAGTCATGCTGGCGGCATGACCCGAAAGCTGTCTGTGGACAAACGCCGGCTCCCTCGGCCTGAAAGCGAGATGAACACTGCAACCCCATAGTCGCCTTTGACTGGACTTTACCATCCAGGGATCTTTTACCTTTACCTTTCTTAGCTACAGCATCTACCAATGGCTAATGTGGCACAAGGAAGAAATATGAAATCACAAGGTGATAATCTAGGGAAACTGTAGTTTTTTGGCCCAATACCTGCACTTCTGTAAACTGTTATTGGGAGAGAAGACCAATGACTAAAGTTCAAGAAGTGTAAAGATAGTTTAAGTTAAGTACCATTGACAGTCAGAGATACTTCCCGTTCTCCTGCACCCACACGTGGAACTACGGCTCGGCACACGTATTTCCCAGCATCCTCTTGGCGCACGTTCTTTAGCGTTAGTGTGTTCTCGTTGCTCAGGACCTGAAAAAGAAGAGAGTCAGTTTGCTCCATGTGTCAGTGGTCAAGTGGGAATGCCTACCTATCTCTCAATACACATTCTAGGAGACAGTGAAGTTACCTCCACAGCTATGAAGCTACCTTACATTGGTCCATCTAGTTCATTTCCCCAAAACCTGGTGCTCTCCAGATGTTGTTGGACTCTTAACTCCCACCTGTTCCAGCCGGCATGGCCAATTGTCAGGGATGATGTGAGCTGTAGTCCAACATCTGGAGCTTGGACCAGGTTGGGGAAGCCCCATCAGAGTCTACTATGATGGCAGCACCTCTTCTGGGTTTGAGACAGTCCTACCTGGAGATGCCCGTGATTGAACCTGTGAACTTTTGTATCCATACATGTGCTTTGCTCAACCACTAAGCTATGGTCACATCCCAACAGGTAGATCAATAAGTGCTATATTCAGTCAAATGGAGTTGAAAGGTTCCTTTCCATTTAGAAGCTCATCTCAACTTTGAAATACACCAAACCACAGCTGCTGATAAATTGATTTGGGCATATGAAGGAGAACAGCAAACACTGGCAATATGTTTGAATGTTTAACTATAGATTATATTTGGCAAGGCTTTGGGACATTTGGTGGCAAATACAGGTCTGGGAACCCTGGAAAGTGGCTGGATATATTCATTTGCTGGGAAGAATATGTGAGCAGAGAGTGCTGCATCCATAGCCCACCTACTGCTTCCCCCTGAAACTTACTCCAATCACCTTCCCACCACTTTACATAAGAAACATGGTTTGGAAACCCAGCTTGGGAAGGGTAAGTTGCTGTGAATCCCCGTGGCTTCAAGGTGGAGAACTGGCATGCTGTGTTCTCACACCTATTGCGTTATTGTCTGTCATTTCACCCTGAATTTTGTGAATAGCATCATGAATGCATCTAAAAGATTCTACAGCAGTGTGGTTTTTCACATTACGTTTCCTGTGAAATATCTGAAACAGGAGATCACAACCACACCATTCAAATGCAACATGTAAAACAGCCCTGAGTCAGACAGACTGAAGTGGGAGATGGACGCTTTGAGATTTGCTTACTCTCTGCAGTCGGTCCTACCCTGGCAGAGGTTTGCTGGCTCCCTGCCTCTTTGACCCTTCTGCAATCCACGCTGCCAGGAACATGGCCCTCTTGCCCACATCGGTGCAATCAGGAGCTTTATTAAAGCTTCCTAAGTGCTGAATCAGGGAACTTTAATGCAAACCAGTCAGAAAAATCCAAGCTCCTGTGGTATTTAGAAATATGATGAGTCTAAAACAAATATGGCCTTTAAGAGTCAACTCTTTCTAATTGCCTGCAGAAACAGTCGAGGCTCAATGGCTAATTTTCCACATATACAATGAGAACTGTCAGGATCTATTGGCAGCTACAGTGGGCAGACATTAACTTTCAGTGTTGGGATTTACATATCTGGTGATGCTGCCCCTTCACCTTTCTGCACAGGGCAAAGCAGAGGCATCTGTCAACCTTCCCCTGCAGGAGTCTGGATGGTGTCCCTACAGGCCTGCTTCCTTTTGCCTTTCCAGCATGTGCTTGCTATGTAAACACAAACCACACGTTAGCTATTGGCATTGCCGAGAGTCTGATCTCGCAGCCAATTCCTCTGCTCATTCTGGGAATTTACACTGATGCTTAGCAAACCACTTAATGCCCTTAGCAGTACTCAGAGATATCGCAAAGGCTGCTCATATCTACTGTGTTTGCAAAAGTATTGAAACTGAAAGAGTCTTGTTTTTTGTTCTATTTTTAAAAGTGACAAATGTAGGGTTCTGCAAATGTCCCACCGCAGTTTCCAGCAAAGCAGGGAGGAGGGATTCAGGAACATCCATGTTGGTGATGGGGAGAAAGTAATTTGACACCTGGCTGTGGAGAGGTTATTTAGGTACCTTTTGCTGAGTCAGACCATGAATCCATGTAGCCCAGTATTGTTGACACTGATTGGCAGCAGCTGTCCAGGGTTTCAGACAGTGGTCTCTCCCAGACCTACCTGAAACCTTTTGCATGCATGCTAAGCATGTGCTCTGCCACTCAGCTATGACACTTTACAGTTGTAAAGTGATCCAAAGATTTTCCCACCTCCATTTTCCCCTGCTTCCCAAACTTATTTAACGGTAAAAGCCACATAAGAAGCCACATTGCAAAATTCAGAGAAAAGCCTTCAGCCGATGAGTGGGGAATAAGATTGATGAGTGCAGAGGCTTTTTGAGAGGCCCCTGCCTACTACAGGGAGCAGCAAGACAGCATGAGAAGGAAATTGGGATGCTCTGCCTTGAGAGGAATTGAGCAGGCTCAGGATAAGGAATGGGGAGCAGGGCTATCTTTGGAGAACAGAGCCAGGACTGAAGCATGGACGTATAATTTCCTCAAGTGTGCTCAGGTGAGCTGATTATTCTCTCAGAACAGCATGGTTATTCTGCCTTCCCCTGGCAGAAATGGATCAGCACTAACGCCTTTTATCATTTCTGTGTAGGCTGTCATCTTGTCTAGAGCTATGTGGTCCTCGGAGTTGCACAGCGCAGTCATTTGTCAGCTAGAGGGAGCTAAAGGAAAGGCCATGAGGACTGCACAGCTGCCTTTCCAAGGCAAGTCATTTGTAACACCTCCCAACACCCGAAAAGACAGGCTTCTAACTTGATTTGCTCAAGGCTGAGAAGGAGATGCTGAGCAGGATGTTTCAGAACCCAAAAGAAAGAAACGAGATAAGGGTCACAAAGAGGCGTTGTGGTTCCCTTTACCCAATGAATACTGAAAAGAAAAAAAGATAAATGATAAAATTAGAAGAAAACAAATGTCCAGTGCACTTTTTTGCACAGGGAAAGGACCTTAGCTCTGTTGTAGGGCTCATGCTTTGCATGCCAGAAGTTCCTGGTATCTCTTGCACTAACTGAATGAATTACCTGGTTCTACACTAGATGCAACCCCATGTGGGCAACCTTTGACCTACAGAAACCATGGAGAGCTGCTGTGAGGAGTCAGACCATTGGTTCATCTAGGTCAGTATTTCCTACACTGACTGGCAGCAGCTCTCCAGGATTCCAGAGTTGGGTATATTGCCAGCCCTGCCTGGAGATGCTGGGGCTTGAACCTGGGACCTTCCGCATGCAAAGCAGTACTCTACCACTGAACTATCTACCTTCCCCACGTGGTGACAGGGCTCCACATAGTGCAGAAGCCTCCCATTTCAGAGTTCCCAATCATGTGGAATTGCTGTCTACCTATGATGGATTCATACAGCAGACATGCATTTCCAAGTCTGGATGGTGTCTCACTGCCTGCCATCCTTGCGTTCAGTGTCTGCAGAGAAGAGCTCTAACATTGAAAAGGGCATGAATTCTATGCTGTGGAGGTGATCTGAAGGACAGCAACAGTAGAACAATTCTTCAAAGGCTTCAACACTTGGAAGGTTCTGTTCAATCACTATCCAAGATGCCTAAGACACGAAGTCTTAGGAGACCCAGCCCCACTTGTCAGTCCAGATCAAGTGCTGTCCATGGTGCTAAGTGTAGAGGTGAGTTTTCAAGTCAGTTGCGGAGTGGCCCCAACATCAGGAAGGCCAGGGAGTCCTTCCTGGCTTGTTAGTTTCAAAAGGGCTCCATCCTTCCTTCTGCAGCAGCAGAACACATGTCACGTTATTGAAGTACAGCTGGGGTGAGTGACTACTAGTGATATTCCATTATATTATGAAGCTTAAAAGGTAAAGGGACCCCTGACCATTAGGTCCAGTTGTGTCCGACTCTGGGGTTGCTCATCTCGCATTATTGGCCGAGGGAGCCGGCGTACAGCTTCCGGGTCATGTGGCCAGCATGACCAAGCCGCTTCTGGCAAACCAGAGCAGCGCACGGAAACGCCGTTTACCTTCCCGCTGCAGCGGTTCCTATTTATCTACTTGCACTATGACATGCTTTTGAACTGCTAGGTTGGCAGGAGCTGGGACTGAGCAACAGGAGCGCACCTCATTGATGGGATTCGAAACACCGACCTTCTGATCAGCAAGCTCTAGGCTCTGTGGTTTAACCTACAGCGCCACCCGCGTCCCCATTATGAAGCTTACTTCCAGGTAAATGTACATAGGAATGCAGCAAAATTCCTCCCAAGGGTCCCAGTCAAGAGGAGGGAATGGATGAGAAATGAATGGCTTGGGGGGAACCGAAAGAAAAGAACAAAAGCATGCAAAATGAGGACTCCATTCACTGTCCCCACCAAACTGTTCTGGCTTCTGTTGGAGGCTTGATGCTTTTGTTCCTGTAAAATAAGTCTGATTTTATGGTCCACAGCCACACAAACCATTTGTAAATCAAGCTGCCCATAGCACAGGAGTGCATTTATCTCCACATTCCACTTTGGGATTCCTGCATACCCAGATGAAGGCTGCAGAATGGATATGCCTGAATGAACCATGTATCTGAAGGTAACTCAGGCATTGTAAACAAGGGCTTTAGTTTTTGTAAAACCTGCAAAGCTGAGTTCAACCTCATGAGTCCCCAATGCCTACTATTTAATATTATCTGTATTGGTTTTATATGTGCTCATATTGTTCACCACTTCTGGCAGACAGATTTGTATGCTTGAGGAGACACTGAATCATGGGTTCTGAATTTCTGAAACTCCATAGGCACTCCTTCTTGTGCATGCATATTGTGTTCGAGATGTTACACAGTATCATGGGGTCAAAATAAACACAAACATAGAAGGTTGCTTGTTACCTGCTCTTTTAAGATCTGTTCGCTCACTCATTAATATTTAGGATGTAGATGACCTTGTAGTATCATACTTTGAGCTCTCTTGCACCCCAAGAAGTACATGTGACTTCCCTCCATTAAGATGTAATGTGACTTTCACCTGTTCTAGTTACTCACAGCACTTTCACTGAAACAGATGTATAGATAGGATATTAGTAAGTGAATGTGAAAAGCCAAGTCCTGGGTTTTATCTCTTTGCAACTCTCTAGCATGACCTGGGCTGGTTCATACATGCATGCTAGACTTGATTTCTTAACACTTAGTTCTACTCTACACTTGGTGATTAGCCACCAGTTTGAGTGAATTAATTCCTGAAAACCACTGCATAAGGGGATATTGATGAATGCTTTCTCTGCAATATTCAGTGGAGGACGGTCAATTCAGGGTAATGAGGCACTGCGCCACCAACCTCAACCTGTCTTCTTACTTACAACTAATCAGGGAGTGGCTCCACCTACTGTTGGTCTCTCTGCCTTCCACCATGCCAGTCTCAATGAGCACCAATGACTACTGGTGATACAGCATCTGTGATGGACCATTCACACATGCAAGTTATCACTGCATGCTGAAGCTCCTAGGTGATGAATAGGCACGCACAGTCCTAGGAAACTGGATCCAGGACTGGGTTGATGCATGAGAAACAATCACAGCCCTGTCAACTGACTGCTTTCAAAAATTGCATAGAGATGACAGACCAGTCGTTGTACAGGATGTTCAGTATTTTCAAGGCACAGACATTCATTTTAGAACTCCCTGGTTTCATGGGACTCTAAAGAGCACAGATAACCACAGACTCTCAGACCTGTGGCTATTAAGTATGCTATCGAGCAGAAGTAAAAAGAACAACCAAAAACCTTCAATGGCCAGGAGGCTGTTTGTCCTTAAGCTTTAGCTGTGCAGTGCTCTGTAAGCAAGGACTGTTCACAAAAAGAACCAAACGTGGAGATGGTTTACAAAGTTCCACCTGTCACAAAGAGGCAAAGCGGTTGCCTTGGCCTTTGGTTAACCCAGATGCTGCTCATGATGGGAATCAATTCAACTTCTATTAGGGTTACTTTGCAAAGATCCCCTTTGATCAGCGGAAATGTGGAAAGTGCTGTGACTGCCATGGAAACCTACCTTTCAATTTTTTTTTTATTAGTCCAGTTACATAGATCAGCCTCCTTGACCTCTGCTTGGCCTAAAATTTCCCCTCTTTTCTTTGAAAGCGCTGAGAACATTCACTGCCATCTCTGGACAGCCACCACTGCCTGCTGCCACCAGTGCAGTTTGCAACTGAGGAAGGTCGGCCCTTCCATTAGGCATGGCGAGGTGGGCACCTTGGGTGGCAGATGCTGGAGTGCAGGTTATGGTGGAGAGATGTTGAAGACCAGTACTGTTTCTGCCAAATGGCCCACTGTGTGTGCTCCCTTACCTAGCTTGCCACCCCTTAATGCAGTGGAGGACACCCGCTCCATTGACAGTGTTGAATGCTAGCTCGATTAGCTTCTATATGTGGAATGAATGGAAGGGGCACCGTCTTGACCGTCTCAGGCAGTCCGGTGTAATTGCTGCCTCCTGTTGCTCTTATCTGGAAGTCCAAAAGTGATCAAACACGTCCATACATTTGCCAGGCCCAGAACCAGGCAGTGAGATAATGAGCCTCTTCACCACACAGCAGCAGAATGGAAGGGCAGGTGACTGTACAGGTATGGTTCTCAACACTGGGATAAAATCCGGGGTGGCCTATCCCATTTTACTGGGGCAGAATGAGACACTGTCACCTCCCCAGCCGCTAAAGCCTTGTTGACTGGGGTACTACAGTGGCAGTTTCTGGTGAGATCTCATGAGATTTTGCCAGAAGATGCTGCCATGCGAACCTGGTAGCAGAGTGGGGTCCCTGTGGGGGTGCTGCCCTGCAGGATTCTGCTGTCCAAGGTGGCTGCTTTAGTTTGCCTCCTGGGTGGGCCAGCCCTGGTTGTGAACACTGGGATAGAATCACACATCACATGAAAGCACAGAATGTGGAATTGACTACAGAACATAAGTTCCCTCAGGATCCCAGCTCACCTCACAGGGTTGGTCCCCCCCCCCCTTAGGCTACAATAATGATGCTCTGAGTTCACTGCAGGTTGCAGCAGGCATGCCCAGTTTTGTATATTGCAAGGTGGGCCACAGATCGTTCACATGTTTGATCTACCAGCTCAGCAATACAATAGCTTCTTGTCCCTTCTGAACTGCAAATAACACTGATATTTGATCCTGCTGCTGTGGGAATCGCCAGCAAAAAGCAAGAGCAGCGCAGCTGAGAGCAAAGGATTAATCCAATGAACAAATCCAAGAGTCCACTCCATGACTTAGACTTTGCTACTACTCAATATTTACTTTCACAGGCTTTCCACAACCACTCAAAGAACCTCAAATGGGATGTAGTGATATGGTACACAACTATCTTCTGTACTGCTCAGTTATTATTATTGAGTCTTTAATGTGCTACAAAACACACACCCCCCAGACTTCCTGCTGCAGATTATCTCTTTGGAACAATGCATTACCTCAGTGTTCATTACAACTACAGTGAAGAGTAGGCCATTATTCTTATCCCTGCCTTTTGGATGGGCAGGTGGGGGAAGGGCTGGCGATGAGGCAGGAGATTATCAAAGGCTAACCCAGTCTTAGGGATGAGCTCAGATTTAAATTATGATTCGTGTTCATAGCTGCTACACCTTGTGAGAAGAGCATGATATCTACAATGCACAGAGCACCTACCTGCCACAATACTCTAGGCAATAAATGCAGAAAGGGAATGATGTAATGTGAGTTGAAGCCACCATTTGTGCCTGTGAGAACCAGTACTGAGGAGAGGCTGTGCCTCAGTGGCAGAACACCTGCTTTTCATACAGAAGGTCCCAGGTTCAATCTCTGACATTTCCAGGTAGGACTGGAAGAGACGCCTTCCTGAAACCCTGGACAGTAACTACCAACCAGTGTAGTCAGTACTGAGTTAGATGGACCGATGGTCTGGCTCAGTAGAGCGCCCCCTCCAAGCATCCCTTATATTTATGATATTTACATTTACGATGATTTGCACTCTTGATGCTATTGGGGTGGTCAAACTTGATCTTGCTTTCAATGCTGTTTGCACCTCCAATAGTTTCAGGGTGGTTATATGGCTCCATTTCCTGTCAGTGCATATCCTGTAACTTCCTGCTGAAATCCTGTAACCTTTCTTACCACAAATGTTATGGGGGCTTTTCCGTCCCACTTTTGCTGTGCCATAGTCTTTCCAGACAGCAATCCTGGTAAGTGTAGTTTATTAAGGGTGCTGGGAGTTGTTAGGAGACCCCCTTTCCCCTCCCAGAGCTACAATTCCCAGAGTTCCCTGTAAAGAGGGATTGATTATTAAACCACTCAGAATTGTAGTACTGTGAAGGGAA
Organism: Darevskia mixta; assembly: GCA_034641385.1. NCBI lineage: Eukaryota > Metazoa > Chordata > Lepidosauria > Squamata > Lacertidae > Darevskia > Darevskia mixta. The sequence goes on from JAWWNH010000085.1 coordinate 1,158,493, forward strand.
TTGGGTCCCTTTACAACTCTCATCTCCCTTAGCAAAGTACAGTTCCCAGGATACTTGGGGAGAGCCAAGACTCTTTAAATTTATGTGAACCGCCCTGAGACCTCCGGATATAGGGCGGTATATAAATTTAATAATAATAATAATAATAATAATAATAATAATAATAATAATAATTTGGTGTGATACTGCTTTAAATGTATAGTGCACATGTGGTGGTACTGGGGAAGTATTGCAAAAAATTATAATAAAAAGTAAAGCAGAATGATGTGTGGATGACCCAATATAAATCCATCACCACATTGTGTCAAGAACATGTTGCAGAATATAATTGCAATAACAAAACAACACAATACAAAACACCAGTCTGGAGGGCACTCAACACTCAGCCCTCAAACTTCCCCTCAGATGTTGAGCTGATTTTAAGTATCCTTAAACCCAGCCAGATGGGCAGGGTAGAAATAATAAAATTATTATTATTATTATTATTATTATTATTATTATTATTATTATTATCCTTACCACGCCTGAGCCCCGCTTCATCCAGACGATGGTCAGCGACGGGTTTCCGATCCAAGCACAGTTAAATACAGCGTCCGATCCAAGGTCAACAAGGAGGGACTGTGGTTCCGTCATCATGCGTGGCCCAACTGTAACAAGAGATATGTCACAGAATAGGTATCTGCAGAATACGACAGCAATGAAACTATTCTTCATAGCAGGTAAGGGAAGGAAAAGGCAATAAGGGACCATGCAATCACCCAAGGAGAGACATAATGACTGAATTAGATCTCTCCCTTGTTGTGGCTTTAGATTCTTGGCTAGAGGAAGAAATGGAGGCTTGAAGCCTAATCCAGAGACATTTATTCCATCTCTTCCAAAGGAGCTTTGAACATATGAACACATGAACTTTACAAAAACAGAAAATCATTCAGATAAGGTGACTAAGGCATCACTTAGTTCCGGAACTGTGGGTCCCTAGGAGTTACGAAAGAGTCTCAGGCTGTTGCCCTGAATGGCCATGGCAGTCTAGCTTGGAGCAGCCAACCTGCCACGTGGGCAGGTGGTACATGCTGGGCATGGTCTGTGGTACAAAGAAGGAAGGCACTGCCAAGCTACACTTCTGCCTGCCTCTCCAGTGCTGCATTAGTTCTGTGCACCCTGGCTCGACACATTGGGTACTGGGTAGGCATAGCAGACAAAACTGGATCAAAGCAGAGGCAGGGGTGGAAAACATCTGGCCTGTGGGCCCCATTTGGCTCAGCAAGGTCATTTCCCCTGCCCACCTGCCCCACACCTGACAGCACATGTCATGCAGGTGTGGGGAAAGTAGAGATGAGGCTAGATTGGCTTCCATGTGGGGAAGATGCTTTGCAGTCCCTTGCTCAGCACTGACAAGCATAGGGCCCACCCCAAAGGCCTTGCACTGTGGCTCCCAAGCACCTGGCAACCAGTCAGCTGTCGTGAGCTTGGGATGTGCAGTGCCAAGGACTTTGACAGGTAGGCAGGACAACCTGATGTCAGATGATTGACAGGTAGGTTGTCCCATCCACCCATCAAAGCTAGACTGCAGGGGTGGGGACAGATGGGGATCTGGTGCATTGAGCCAAAAAGAGTCCCCACCCCTGATGTAGAGGGTTGCATCTGTCCCATTCAGAGCACTTCATGGTGACTTGCCACTGTGCAGGACAGAAATTTCCCACCTTTAGCGCAAAAAGCTGATGTGTGCCTGGTTTTCTAGGTGAACGTTAACCAAAACAACAGCTGGACCATTATTATTTAGGTCCTTTCTCTGGCTTCCTTTTTCATCACTGATGAATCGATTGTCCATCTCATTCCCTTCAGAAACTGCACCGTTATCATCCACAAGGCAACTCTCAAATTACGAAGGATTAGCCCTATCACATAAACTCCTGATGGTTCAGCAGCTGAGCTGTACTTACAATAGACATCGACTGTCCTGCTGATGTTTGTGCTGCCTAAAGCGTTGGTCACCTCACAAGAGATTGGTTCAAAAAAATAGGTATGGTCAACAATGGTCTCATAAGAGTCCCCCGATGCGTCCTTTATAATGTGTCCCTTTTTGGCCCACCTGCAGAAAGACAACAAGGAGGAGAGCAGAGCTGTGTTATAAAGGCATTGTCACGTAAAACAAATTTCACTGTACAAGGACCTTACAGGGAAGGAGATGTTAAAACAAAACCAAGTTAAGGACACAGGGATAAAAGTCCAATTCAGGCCACTCCCCAGGCCTGATACACAAGCACAGGTTGCGATGTTGCACTCCGTTTGAAACACCGTTGTGCAGAAGCTCCTCCAGCAAATTTCTCCATGCCACCAAACGCTGTTCATTTCTGGTGGCTTGCGGAGAGATGGATAAAAAGTGCTGGATCAGCAGCCAGTCAGTCAATCAATCAATCACAGATTTGTTTAAAACCATGTCAACATAGAACTGCTGGTTCAGCATGGTGAGTCACTGCGTGCAAATTGCTTGCCCTTTATTTATTTTATTTTATTTAGTACATTCACACCCTACCTTTCATCTTTTTCCAAATAGCACATTTAGGCATCTATGACAGCCTTCCGCCCAGACCTTGACTTGTTTAGCTTTCACAAAGCAGATGTGCTATGCACTCGCTGACCATGCCATGGAAACTCAACATGTGAAGCAGCCTTCATGGCAGCGGCATTATGAGTAGCCCTCAAAAAGCACCTTTATTGGCCCTCTATGAAAAATAATCTAGGGATTGCCTCCTACTCCTCACAATTGTTGAATAACAGTAGCCCCATCCAAGAGGTCCCTCTCATGTTTTCCCATCATGGGGGAGAGTGAGGGGCAGGCATAGGCAAACTCGGCCCTCCAGATGTTTGGGGACTACAACTCCTATGATCCCTAGCTAACAGGACCAGTGGTCAGGGGTGATGGGAATTGTAGTCCCAAAACATCTGGAGGGCCGAGTTTGCCTATGCCTGGTGTGTGGAGTGCTTGCTGCTCTTACACCTGGCAACCCAGTCCCACCAGTCTCCATGCATTGGGGCTGAATGCCTGAAGCAGGGAGCCAGCACTGCATGTAGAAGCTCCTCAGGTGACTTAGAGCCCTGATTGGTGCAGGGTTCTAAATGGTGCAGCCAGCCTCTAAAAGACTGGCTCATCAGGAATGCAATGGAGGGGACAGAGGTCAGCAAGTGTGTCCTTCCTCTCCCGACACAACATGATGGAAAACACCTGAGAGAGAATGTCTGGATAGGGATAGACAGTGCAGGGGTGCCGAGCCTTTTTCAGCCACATTCCCTTAAGGGTAACATTCTGAGGGCCGCATGACAGTAGTGGGCAGGACCAGAGGCAAATGGGTAGAGCAACAAATGGTGCCTTTGTATAGTAGGCTACTCTCCCCCTCCCCACCATCTCCATCCAGACAAGCAGGAGGCATTGCAAGTATTCAATGGCCCTTTCCAGCTAGGCAAAAATGGCTGGAGTGCAACATAGGGTCAATAAGGGTGTGGTCTGGGGAGAGGGGCATGACCTGGAGAGACCAAGTGAGACAAAGAGAGGCAGACAAAGAAACTTGGAAGACCCTGTTGGTCCCCGGCCTAGAGTTCCCTTCCTCTGGGCTCGTGAGCTAGTGTGGTGCACTGGGTCAAAGTGTTGGGCTTACAACAGTCAGACTTGGGTCCCAATCCCCATTCAGTCATGAAACTCACTGGGAATCCTTGGGACACTCATTTCCCTTGCTCCTTAACCCACATTATTGGGTTGTTCCGAGAATGAAATGGGATAACCCCATGTGAGCATGGAAACCACCCGACACATTGAGAAGCAGCAGCAAAACAAACCAAAACTGAAAAAAGGACTAAGAAACAAAGAAATAAGTTGCTGAAAGAAATTGCAATTGCTTGTGCAGTAGGCCAGGTGATGAGTGTATATTGTTTTTTTTTTTTTTTTAAAAAAATAAGGGTTGGCCTACAGATAATGTAAATTAATGAACTAAACTTAATGGAACAGACCTTTAAAAAAAAAAAAAGTATGTATTGCGTACTCAAGAGTCCACTGCAACCCTTGGATATACGTGCTATTCTAAACCACTTGCATTCCGATCACATGTGGTCAACATCACTCAGATTCTTCTGCTGGGGATATTTTACCACGACAGACACCTTTCTCTCAGCCACAGATGGCTGAATCTGCAGACAATTTGGAATTGGAATATATCAGCGGTAGAAGATTTTGCTAAACTATCTCCTGGGGTTGAGACCATCTGTAATGTGGATTCCAACTAAGTCATCCTAGGATGTTCATCCATCTCTGCTAACTGAACAAGTTCTCTTATAATTGACTCTTTCTTGACCTACTTATATAACCTGTTGTTTCTGGCAATGTAGCAGAAAGCCACCAACTGTTATTTGTTATCCAAAAAGTGTGTGCATGGGGAAGGGGGCGGAATTGCAGGGTTTTCACATTTAAAAAGAGCAGTTCCTAAAATAAACTGGGTGAGACCTCAGCTCAGGGGTAGCACATATGATTTACATACAGAGAGCGAAAGACCCAATCCTCAGCCTTTTGTGATAAATAGATCTCAGTGTGTAAGGCTGTGGGAGATGTGGAATAGAGGAGAAATTCATTTGGTCCACACTGTAAAACAGAGCGACCTAATTTGTTGGTCCCAGGCTTATGCAGGGGCCAGAGAGTAGTTACCGTATATACTCGAGTATAAGCCGACCCGAATATAAGCCGAGGCACCCAATTTTACCACAAAAACCTGGGAAAGCTTCATAGGAGCCACTGCCTGCCTCACTCGAGTATAAGCCGAGGGCGGCTTTTTCAGCACAAAAAATGTGCTGAAAAACTAGGCTTATACTCGAGTATTGGTACCTATTGGATTGTGCATCCTTCCTGATTTTGCAAAACAACTCCAGTTAAAAATGTGTCCCCAAATGGATATTCTACAGGACAATTGCATTTTGTATAAACTGTGTGCTTTGGGGGAAAGTGTGAACAATTTAAATGTGTGTTTTTTTGGGGGGTGGGGTTGGTTGTGCATTTTTATAAACAATCCACAAAAGAAAGGATGGAACAGACCTACAATTATGAAATTGACCCCAAATAGAAATAGGTTGGTTCATCCATTCCTAGGGGAAAAAAACCTTGCTTGGGACCTTGGAGAACAAAATAGGCACAACATACACATGTTCACTTCTCTCTTTGGGCACAGATGTTTCATTTTCTGGAACCAACTTGCGGACATATGTTATTGCAACAAGAAATTTGTACAAAAGAAGTCAGACAGACACCAAGGTGAAAATTGTAACTCTCGCCACAAGTCGGCAGGAAAGCACACCCACTCACCTTCCTAGCAGGAATGTGCCTTAGGCTGTAACTGCACCATGCATTTAAAGCCGTACCATGCTACTTTAAACAGACATGGCTTCCCCCAAAGAATCCTGGGAACTGTAGTTTGTTAAGGGTGCTGAGAATGGTTAGGAAACCTTTATTCCCCCCACAGAGCAGTTCTTAAGCATTCTTTTCCTTCCCAGAGAACCAATCCCTCTTCCCAGAGAACTCTTCGAATGGTAGCTCTGTGAGGAGAATAGGAATCTCCTAACAACTCTCAGCACCCTTAATAAACTACAGTTCCCAGGTTTCTTTGAGGGAAGCCATGACTGTTTCAAGTGATACAATGCTGCTTTAAAAGTACAGTGCAGATGGGTCCTCAATGTCAAAGTTAAGACATGGGGTAGCATGTCTCTCTATGTCAGCGATGGGGAAACTCTGACCTAGGGGCCAAATTAAGACTCCCGTTGGTTCTAAATTTCACCCAGGAGGCCATTTTCCTCCAGCCATGCCTCCCTTCCCCACATCTGTTGTCATATGACAGGCAGCGGAAAAACAATCTAGAGTCTTAGAATGCAGTCGTGATCGTTCTACTTCAAGTCAGTGCCTTTTATATTTGGTGCCAATAGCAAGTCCCACTGGAATGGGTTCAACTCAGGAGCTCCTGAACGGAGCCAACACCTGCCCGAAATTGGGTGTGCATTTGGCACTGAACCAACCCTGTTTTCTGTAGCAATCTTTGCACCTGGGGCTTGAATTCAAGAACCTTCCTTCACAGCTGCGGCTGGGGCCGCAAAGGAAAAGAAAAGCACCAGGAGTGGACTTCATTCAAAGCAGTGCTACGTGTTCACGCTTTCTTGTTCCTGTGAACAATCTATGTAGCTGCTGCCTTCTGCGCTAGCTGCCATTTCTGAATTGTCTCCAAAGGCAGCTCCATATACAGCACATTAACAACAACAACAACAACAACAACAACAACAACAACAACAACAACAAATTTTATTTATACCCCGGCCTCCCAGGCCAAGACCGGGCTCAGGGTGGCTAACATCAGGTATAAGAACAATTGATTAAAATGCAACTTAAAAACAGGATTAAAATACAACTTAAAATGCAGCCTCATTTCAGTGGAAGCCCAGATCAAAAACTGTTTGGGCGGAGAAAACACCAAATCTTCACCAAGGCCAACTATCCAGACTGGTCCTATGTGGGCCAGAAAAAAGCCAGGGAAGTCCCCAAATAGGGGTTCCATCACAGATGGAAAAGGAAAGAGGGGGAGGGGATCAGGCTGATTCCAGGCCAAAGGCCAGGTGGAACAACTCTGTCTTACAGGCCCTGTGGAAAGAAATCAGATCCCGAGGGCCCTGGTCTCATGAGACAGAGCGTTCCACTAGCCCGGAGCCAGTGTTGAAAAGGCCCTGGCCTGGTTGAGGCTAATCTGACTTCCTTAGGGTCCGGGACCTCTAGAGTGTTGCTATTTATGGACCTTAAGGTCCTCTGTGGGGCATACCAGGAGAGGCGGTTCCATAGGTATGAGGGTCCTAGGCTGCAAAGGGCAAAACCAGCACTTTAAACATGACCCTGTCCTCCACAGGGAGCCAGAGCAGCTGGAAAAGCACTGGGTGAATGTGGTCCCGCAGCAAGGACCCCGTAAGCAGCCTCGCCGTGGCATTCTGCACCCACTGGAGTTTCTGCATCAGCTTCAAGGGCAGCCCTGTGTGGAGCGAGTTACAGTAATCAAGCCTGGAGGTGACTGTCGCACGGATCGCCGCAGTAGTCTAACCTGGTGGCTACCAGAGTATAGACAGCTGAAGCCAGGCTATGTTCTGTATGAATCACAAATAAAGGGCCAGAGGCCAGAATAGAGATTCAGCAAGTGAATATGCACATTTATAGCAGAAAGCAGTGCTCGCTTAATCATGATGCTTGCAACAGGGACAAACTGCAGGGTAGAAATGAGCCTAGCCATGCTTACCTGGATCCTGCCCTCAAACATTCTATCAAGGGCTTTCACTAATATGAGCACCTGGTGCTTAAATGCTCACAACACCCGTACAATGGATTCCAGCAGCTCCTGGTTGCAAACCTGGCTGATACTGACACACACATCCTCTAAATCACTGCTAAGCGTAGAACAAACAGGGGAGAATTCTGCCAGTCATGATGATTATTGGACAGGCTGAGCTTCCAGGCTCATAAAAGCAAGAAGACCCGTAGCCAGCCCCAAAGCGCCTGGGAAAATCCAGTCCAAGGTTTGCCAGTTCATGCACTCAGGTCTGTCAACATCAAAACACACAGTTCAGTTCCCCTGGGCTCCCCCCTCCTCCTTTTTTTAATCAAAGGGAACTTTATCCCTTTAAGGCAGTTGAAATAACATTATACTAGAAAGCCAAGCTGGCATTTGAAACATTGCAATGTGAAAATTGTCTTTTGAGGACAAGCTGTCAACTCAGCACTTAAATTAAACTGCTGTTTACCAAACAATAAGCAAATGTGACCTAATGGGGCACCATCTGGCATCCTGCCACACTGGGGATGTCAGAGATGGATAGATGGAGGAACTGACAGTGTACAAGAGATTAGATTAAGATTATCTGGGGGGCAGGTGGGCGTGTGGCGGAAACCGAAAAACATGGTGGCATCTGAAGCCCTTAATAATAATAATAATAATAATAATAATAATATGAATGCCACTTTTCTACATAATGTGCCTAAAGTAGCTCACAGCACAAGAGGAACGCCACCTTATCAATACATCATTACAACACCAGATTAATGTACAATACATTAATGAATAATTCATTTCGACAATATGGGTGTTGTAAGATTTTAAATTCAGTACAAAAGAAACTATCAGTCATAGAAAATCAACTGCCAATCTAACTTCATAAGTATCTGCTGGCTGAAATTCAATCCACTCATCACTCAGTAACTTTTGTCTTATGGAAGAAGAAGACATGGTTCAATTATGCCTGAACCCAAAGCAGCATGCATTAAGAGGCAGCACTGATGGAGCACTGAAACACACACACACACACACACACACACACACACACAGTATCACTGCTATCTGTGGGTCATAATCAGAAATGCAAATATCTAGCACAAGGCAGGATAGTACATCACAAATAGTTTCTTCCTATTACATAAAGATGTTACCACATGAAGAGGGAGGGGAGAGGCACCTCCTTTCCTGACTCTTTGCACCCTGCAAACCCATCAGTGTAGCTAAGCTTTGAGCAATGGAACTGGAGCATATTAAACCAACTTACTGTTGCTAAAAGCAATGTTTATTTATTAAGGACATTTTAAACCTGACTTCATCTATTGATCCCAGAGCAGATTTACAAAACCACTTACATTTTTTTTTAAAGCAACAATAAAAACAATCATCCTAACAAAGTAACAGCAGTTAAAAATATAAAAGTAAACTTCCAAATGCATTGATTAGAGCAGTGGGCTAACATGCCATAAATGCCCAGGGAAACAGGGAGGTTTTAACCTAGAGTTGAAACATCATACTTTCAGAGGGAGGGAACTCCATAATCAGGGGGCCACTGCCATGGAGAAGTCCCAACTGGTGATGGAAGGAAATGCACAATGTTTGAGAGTAGTTTCACGCTTTATAGGGGTGCCAACTTGAATAAAATATTGTGGGGGTCCAGGTAAGCCCCGCCCCACATAATCAATCACAGTGCACGCACACACCTTTTGAATGGGAATGCCAATCACGGCCCCTAGGAGTTGGGTCCTATGACACTTGATGTATCAACTATGGCATACTGATGTTATTTGCAGCAAGCACATGTTCTTATAACATGTGAATGGTCCAACAAAGGAACCCGGGCTCAACTTCTGATTGTATTGTTTCAACTGGTTAAAAAATCCCCAACTGTTTTGATTGTCATGTTTCTTTCTTTTCTTTTTTCTTTTGTTCAACCAGCTTGTTTTATTATATCTTCTAATTAAGGATATTTCAATGTCCTGATGATGGTGTTGTTGTTGTCCATGTCGGCAGTGTCATTTTTGCCAATTTCCCTCAGAAATAGCTCAACAATTTTGGGGAAAATAAAAACCTTTGCCAGAAGAAGCTCAGCAACTTTTCTGGCCGGATTTTCACTTTTTGAAATATGGCAACCCTAGCTTAGAAGCCATTTGGGCATATAAGCGGTATACAAATAAGTAAATAAAAGTTGTACAGAGGTAGTTAAGTACATGACAGGGACCCAGGTGGCGCTGTGGGTTAAACCACAGAGCCTAGGGCTTGCTGATCAGAAGGTCAGCGGTTCGAATCCCTGCGACGGGGTGAGCTCAAAAGCAGTTCAAAAGCATGTCATAGTGCAAGTAGATAAATAGGAACCGCTCTGGCGGGAAGGTAAACGGCGTTCCCATGCGCTGCTCTGGTTCGCCAGAAGCGGCTTTGTCATGCTGGCCACATGACTCGGAAGCTGTACGCCGGCTCTCGGCCAATAAAGTGAGATGAGCACCGCAACCCCAGAGTTGGACACGACTGGACCTAATGGTCAGGGGTCCCTTTACCTTTAGTTAAGTACATACACACCTGTCATTCATCTGCTACATGGGTGAAGACGAGAGTGTAACAGTACTATACATAATTATCACATGAAGTGTGGATTCCATGTTAGAATCAGGGTGTGGGCACTGGCGGAGGAAGGGGTGGGTGGTGGGTGCGGCCTACCCCGGGTGTCATCCCTGAGGGGGATGACATCGCCGCCCCACCCCCTGGGATGCTAGCCTTGCCCCCACAGGTGGCTAACCCCATCCCCAGGTGCATAGCATGTGTGTCGCTCTGGGTTCCAGAGCAGCTAGCTCCGCCTCTGGGTGTGGGGCCGGCTTTAGGGTTTGCCGAGCTCGGCATTTATCTTGGGCACCAAGCTGGGAGGGCCACCAACCTAAGCCTAGTGGCTCAATGTTGGGTGAGTCTACTGAATGAAGTGAGCTGCAGATGGTGGGGAGAGGAGAGGAGAGGGGAGGACAGGAAAGGAAAAGAAGTGAAAGGAAAGAACTAGCATCAATTCTCAACACACTCCACACACACCCCGCCCCAGTTGTTTGAGTACTAACTCTGAAATAAATTTCCATCAATTAGCTTTTAAAGTACGCTTCCCTTTCAGTCTCTAGTTTGATGTCATTTGTTCCAGATAAAAATCAGCGGAATGCAGCTTCACTTTGAGGTGACATTACGAAGCCCTAAGCACTACAAATGTGAGCGCTATAAATAGGAATAATAATATTAACCTGTGAGCGGAAAGGGGTCAGTTTCAAATGCCGACAGCTTATTTATTCGTTTGTTTGTAACTTTCCTTTGTGTTTGCATCTTTTTTAAAAGAATGAATGCCTCACCCCGAAACGGAGCAGGAGAGCAGGGGTGGCAATGCAGCGAAATAATGAAAGGAAACTCCGTTGCCATTGTTGGGAAAGCAGAGTTGAATCTGCTAGCAAGGCAAGGGCTTTCGCAGTCATGCAGATGCCATGCACCATGGCAACACTGCAACCCTGTCTAGCAGAAGATATGCTGGAGGAACTGGCTGCACACCACTCTGCATCCACCATCCAGGCAAGCAAGGGACCTTGCCAGAGTTCAAGGACACATTCCAGCTAGGCAAGAACTGCTGGGGTGCAAAGCAGGGCTGGTGATGAGCATGGACTGGGGTGAGTTCTGAGGGCCAGCCAGAAAGGTCTGGAGGGCCATGTATCCCTAGGCTAGTACAGTAGTAAGGCACATGCCTTGTATGCAGTGGATTCCTGATCCACTCCCTGGTATCTCTGGTTAGGGTGATCTGAGGAAATGTGCTGTGAAAGACCTCTGCCTAAGACTATAGAGAAGTGCTGCCAGTCAGATCAGAGCAGGGGTGGGGAATCTGTGGGCCTTCAGAAGTTGGTAGACATTGTTAAGACTCCAGCTCCCATCAGTTCCAGCCAGCCTGGCCAACGATCAAGGGTGAAGGGAGCTGTAGTCCAGCAAAATCTGGAAGGCCACCAGTTCCTCAGAGTTGGAAGTAGATAATACTGGGCCAGATGGACAAATAGTTTGACCTGGAGGGCCCTGTAGCTTTCTCCATTATGAATAATAATTGAAGGGACAGAGGAATAAAAGAGACACAACAGAGAAATCTCCATGTTTATATCAGAAAGCGAGGCTCAACTGATGGTGCTTAGTAGACCAGGGATGGGGACCTCTGGCCCACCAGATGTTGCTGGACTCCAGTAGTCATAAGCCCTATCCAGCATGACCTAGCCAGGGTTGATGGAATTGTAGCCCAGCAGTATCCGAAGGACAACGATTAGCCACCCCTGCTACTTGTTAGAAGGTATGCTTAAAACATCTTTAGAGGAAGATACGATTTATAAAACATTGGTCAGGTTAAGTAGGTAACGTGATGTTAACGTTATTACTATGGAACGAACGATGTTATAATGAACGAATATGTAATGTTCGTATAACAAAGTATATCGGTGGATTTGTACACGCGATTGGATTCTGTGTATTGTGTGCATTTTGTCTATGTATATTATTTGTGGTATTTTGTGTATGTATTTTTATTGTTGTATATTTGAATAAAACTATTAATTTTTATTTTTTTTTAAAAAAAAGCCACCCCTGCTACTGAGCTTTCCCCTAACCCAGATCTGCCCTTAACTGAATTCAGTTTAGACTTGGGTTTTTGGCACTTGGAAGTAATTATGATCCACTGCTCTGGTCTAATGCTGCCATTCTAACTCTAACTCCAACCATGCCCACTTCTAGATGCATGATGCACCCAATTCCTACAGTCCTTTCACCACTCTGGTCACATGGTCCACGTGTTGTGGGAATTTCGGGGGGGGGGGACTTCCTTTTAAAACACCCCATTACACTATTTGAGACATGAACAGAGAGGGGTGTCTGAAAACAGCACAGAAAGACAGGCCTCACACCATTTTGACCCCTGACACCATTTTTGACTCAAACTGACCAGGTGTTTCTCTGCAAGGAGGAAGGGAGTGGGAAAATCTCCCCATTGTCTCCTCACAAATCCTGTCTTAGGGGCACACTCAAGATATGAACAGGGTGTGGGCCTGTGACCTGTGACCTAGATTCAGGAATTAGTGGTTAGAATAACAAAAGAGTGGACTCCCCAGGAAATGCAATCAGATAAGACATTATCACATGAAGTGGCAGGCAGGAGGTAAACAACTCAAGATTTCTGCTGGGCTGGAGACCGCCTTTTTCTATGATGTAGCTGTGATGTATCTGAGGGGTGGTCCTGCGTTACACCCCTTTTAGTGATGTATGTATGACGTATAGGGGGTTGGTCTTGAGGGGAAAGGGGGGGAATTTCAAAGTCTATATAGGAGCTTGCCCACCATTGTTCTGGGTCCTTTTTCTGCTCCTGTGTGAGAGGAAAGCACCCTGTTGCAACAGTGAAAATAAAGGCTTTGCTTCTCAATTTTTCTCTGGTTGGCCTCTGTTTTCACTCCTACCGATGGAGAACCTGCAGGGAACTTGCAAGGGCTCTTGTGTACCCCATAAGGGAATAAGGGCAGATTTTTCTACAACACACGCTATTCATTGGGGTGGGCTCATGCTACACCTGTTTGCAAGGTGTGTGAAAATGCATCTTTATATGTTGCCTAGATGCTTTCCAAGTTGCTTTTAATAAATGCAAATAGAGGCATTTACTTGAGAATACGCTCTTCTGTTCCTTCTCTTCTCTTCTTTAAGAAGAGCAGCAAGTGTCTAACTTAGCAGTCTCTGTGCTGAGTTTCTTGGGAAAAAATTCTAGGGTTTGGGCCAGGGTAACTGTTCCCTTGTCTGATAAGAGATCTGACAAGCACCCACTTCCGTCTTCAACCAGGGAAGTGGCATTGCAGGCGTCACGACCAACCCTGCCTACCGGGCTGGGATCAGCCTGGTTGTTGGGAGGATTTCCCGCCCGCATCACCTTCAGGCCGACCAATCAGGTCGGCTTGGGGGCGTGTCTTGCTGCCTTTAAGCAAGAAGCAGGCGGGAAAGCCTCCCTTTTCGCCCCGCTTCCCAGCTGATTAGGTTCAGCTGACTAGGTTCTCTCTGTCGGAGTGAGGAGACCTTTACGTGGCTGTTTTCATCTCTTAATTTAGCTTAGTTTAGCTTAGTTTGGGAATTTTTGCCCTCTTTTATTTGGCTAGTTGGTTAGAAATCATTTTGGAATTCAGGCAGGAACCCAGAGCTTTAGGAACCGAGCGGCTTTGCTGTGATCGCTGCGCAGCCCTGAGCTGTGCCTGGAACAAACTCTGTTTTGGATTACTTCCTGACTGGCATTGTCTTCCTGCCACGCACACCCATCTCCACGACTGATTCATTGAGACATCCTAACAGGATCAGGTTTGGGGGAGAGGGTTGGCTTGGTGGATGCGGGAGTGTGTTGAGTAATTCTGTCTGATTGCTGGGAAGGTTTGAATGATTGTGAGTGGTCTGGGGTGCTCGAGTTCTCCTTTCTGGGGCTGTCTGTGTAATTTCACCCTACTGGGTTTGCCAGGCTGCCTCAGTGCTAGCAGGGGCAGCCCAACAAGCATCAGAGATCCTGGGTTATGCAGGCAGGACTGTTTCGAATCCCCCCCCCCATCTCAAGCGCTAGATTTTCGGCCGATCTAACCAGCTCCCAAACAGCCCCCTAATTAAGTTGACAGAGTTGGAGAGCGAGAAAAGCTTGTTTTGTGGGGGTTTGTAGTCGGGCATTCGCCTTTTTACCTGGGGGTGCTTTCATCCTCGAGTCCCGGTTGCAAGTCGCCATTTTGAGTGTGGCCTCGTGTGCCAGACCTATTGTCAGTCACCAGGCTTTGTCAGCCGCCATCTTGTGAGTGGCTTTGGGGGGGGGTGAGGAAAGCCGCCATTTTGAGTGGGATCACGTGTGCCAGCCGCCATCTTGTGAGTGGCCACAGGTGCAAATCGCGCCGGCCATTTTGAGCGAGGCAAACCGCTCCTGCCGTTTTGAAATCTTGGAGCTCAGGGAGGAGAACCAGCTGGGCCAAATCCTATAACTGCTGCTTGCCGTTTGGGTGTTGAGGCTAGGGGAGCAAGACCAGCTCAGTCGCTTCCTGATTACAGCCTTTCTTTATTAAAACAAAAAATTAATTGGGCGGCATATTTATACTCTTGGAGAGGTTCTGATAGTAATATAAGCAGGAGACATATAACATTCAAGTGGAATCGCTGCATTGAGACAACCGACTACAATTTATTTGGTAGTCAGCTAAATACGGCTACCTTTCTAACTGATTAATTAGTAGCCCTGTTGAAGGGTTGATTCGATAGGTAAGGTGTGCAATAAATATTAATACATTAATTACTTAAGTTCAATTAAGTCAATACAGTTAATTTGTGAAGCCAGTGCTGTTTAGGCAACGTGATTTAAAGCGCAATTGAATTGATGGTCTTTCCTTATACTGGTTTAATAAAGGGAAAATATTACTGCCTAAGTTAAAGTCATTGCTAGTCCAGAGCAATTATTGGCACGGTCACTTTAATTCAATTAATTCATGATAAGTGATAGTTGGTGGTCGGTCCATGTTGCCACTATTTTGCCGGACCTTCAACGCTTCCTTTGCAAATTACGGTTCAGGCATGGCCGATTTAATTTGAATTAGTGACAATGAATGATATATGAATGATATATGTCAAGCGGAGGCTTGACAGCCATCTGTCAAGAATGCTTTATGGTGTTCCTGCTTAGCGGGGGGTTGGACTGGATGGCCCTTGTGGTCTCTTCCAACTCTATGATTCTATAAATATTTAAATAGTGATTACAGCTACTTTCAATAGTGTGTTGTTTATAAATATAAACAAACAAACATACAAATAAATAAATAAATATATAATTGATCCACTGCTCTCAGCTAAAATTGAATTAATCCCATTGGCTAATTTTAATTACTGGTTTTGACCTTGGAATTTCCGTGGATTTAATTGGCACATAGCATTGGCTTAATTTTCATTAAGCTTGGCTCTTTCAACTTTACTGGTGCCTGTGTGAGTAATTATTTTGGTCCTATGTCCCCATAGATCAGCCAGGACACTCTGCCAGTTTACACATTACTGAACTAGAGCATGGTGCTTATGCCATGGTTGCGCGTTTGATCCCTATGTGGGACAGCTACATACTTCTGCATTGCAGCCATTAACCTTAAATAAATAAATAAATAATACTCCTGCATTGCGGAGGGTTGGACTAGATGACCCACAGGGTCTCTTGCAATTCTACAGCACTTAGATTTTACGGACTAGAGCATGATGCTTATACTGCCATGGTTGCACTTTGATCCCAATGCGGGTCAGTTACATATTCCTGCATTGCAGAGGGTTGGACTTGATGGCCCATGGGGTCCCTTCCAACTCTACAGTACTTATACTTCACGGGTTCGGTTGGTTCATACATTTCCTGGCGTCTGTCTGAAATGATAGTTCATTTTTGCTGTGGCAATTATATAGCCCAGATGGTTGAGCATGGTGCTAAGGCCAAGGTTTTCAACTCCATCTGAGAATTCAACCTTCTCTCAATGTTCCACTCAAGGAAACATGAGGGTACCCATTATTCATGGATACACACTTTAACAAGTAATTGCCTGCAGCAATTCAGGCATCTCTCTGAGGAAGTCTATTATTTAATTAGTAAATCCACCTCTGATCCCAGTCTAGTGGGTCTCTGGTTTGAGATGGGTCTGGGAGGTCTGGCGTGTCACGCAATCAACCCTAACCCTAACCCTAACCCGACCCATAGTAGGTCTCGCTTGGAATGTTAAACCCGTGTCTTCTCAGTCTCTCCCAGATTGCCCTAGCATCCTGCAGGTTTACAACGCCACTCCGGGGCTCCAGCTGTGGAAGCATGTTCAGAATTTTCTCCAGAGGACAAGGTACATGAGCAGCCCATGGAGTACAAAAGGGGTCTGTGCCAGAGGCCTTATTGTAAGTATGTGCGCAAGGAGGCATGGGGCATTCCATCTGGGATGCTGAAATGCCCTTGGACCCTCCCAGGGAGCAGCCTCCAACAGGTATTAACATCACTCGGCCTAGATTCCCCACACGATAAGCAATCAAAACGAGACTACTGCGTGACAAATACCATAACTGAAAGTGGATAAATATCTGTGGGATCGGTTTTCTCTTGGCTTCAAAATCCCTGTGTGCACCCACCTGCTCCTGGGGACTCACCCAACCAAAAAGCTGTTAGTGAAATGCCAGATATTGTAAAAGAAAATAAACAAGGAAATTTTGGCGGGCAGGGTGGCTGGCCCTCTCCATGCCCCATTTCTCCATTGGGTAGCGTACCCTAAAGGGCTGAGGCGAGTTTCGCTTGATCCAACTCGCTTTATGACATAACCCCTACATGTGTTAGACTTAGGCATTTCGGTTATATAAGCTGGTTGCCGCACAAATTGTCAGGCCTCCTCATATATTTTCGTGCCCCTTGCAAGCCTGTGTCTATAGGCTTCAGCTATTGACTCAGGGGCAGTCAGTTTCTTCTCTCTCACCTTTAGTTCCGGGGATTCATTGGAATCTGCATCCTTTTGAAAAGGATGTAACCACAATCATTCATCACCCATCAGGCTATCGCAAGTCAGGTATTGCCTCAGGCTGGCCAGTCTGCGCACATCTGGCTGGTTTATCCGCTGGGCTTCAGCCCTCTTTTGGGGGGTGCCTTTTTTCAGAGGCCGCTAGACCGGCACTCAGGGTTGGCTTAACTTCTGGAGCCTTACAATGGGGTATATTTCTGGCAGGACTACTTGAAACTGTTTCCATATTAGGTCCTATCAGGGCTGCTTCTTATGAAACCAGTGCGGGCACGAAGCTGTTGGGGTCACTATTACAGGCAAGTTAATTTCCTGAGGTAGTGGCTGTTCACCATTGAGTGGAGGACTTTAGAGATCACCACGTTTGTCTTTGGCCTGATAATGGAGCTGTTGTCTGTGTCCCTGCCAAGCAGGCATCGAGTTCCAGGAGGGTGTCGCTCACGCTTCGCGCAATTGTGCATCTTCTCAGACTTATTTACTCCTGGGGTTACTAATGGCTTCGCGATGCCTTACTTCGATGGACTGAAAGAGTAGCAGCATCTTGGTTCTGTCCACTCCCAGGGCGGATTTATTTACTTTTGTTTCATAATCATTCGTGTCAGACTTTGTGGCCTATGGGGCAAATTCTGTGGCTATCAGGCACAGTCTGCCATCCCACCACAGATCAGGTGCTTCAATACTTTGCATACCATGAGGTTACAAGCAGAATTTCAGGTGCAGTCTGATGCAGCGGGCTCTTTGGGTTTTGGAGTGTATTTTAGAGGAAAGTGGTGTGCCCAACAATGGCCCCAAGCTGGCAGGGCACAGCTATTACTCGCGATCTAACTGTCTTAGAAATCTTTCCGATAGTAGTTGCTGTACACTTGTGGACCAATGAATTCAAGAACCACCGAATCTGCTTCAGGACGGACAACCAGGCGTTCCTCAAGGACGTCATCTTTGCTACGATCTTTTGTGCTTAGAGTCAAATGTTCATTTTTCAGCAAAATTTTGTTCCTGGGGTCAATAATGATATTGCTGACGCCTTATCTCATTGCCAGATGGAGCGCTTCCGCTGGGTAGTACCGGAGGCGCAGCTATCTCCAGAACCATTCTCCGAGCACCTGTGGCACCTTGGAAGCGAGAACTTGTAAAGGGAGTATTAGCATCCAAGGCTCCATCCACAATGAGGTCTTATAAAAGGGCTTGGTCCGACTTCAACAAATTTAGAAATAGAGGCGCAGCTATCTCCAGAACCATTCTCCGAGCACCTGTGGCACCTTGGAAGCGAGAACTTGTAAAGGGAGTATTAGCATCCAAGGCTCCATCCACAATGAGGTCTTATAAAAGGGCTTGGTCCGACTTCAACAAATTTAGAAATAGATCTGCCGGGGTGGCGCCCCAGGTTTTCCCCCACTAGAGACGATGTACCGGAATATTTGGTGCACTTGTGGGAGCCTGGGCGGGCACCTAACACCTTGGACATCCAGGCGGCAGCTATATCCTTCTTTGCAAAGCAGCTTACTCTGCTGACCCTGGCCGCCAATGGAAGGTTGGCGCAGACTGCGGCCTCCGGCGACCGATAAAAAGCGACCTATAATATTCGAGCTGTTAAGCCAAATCCATAAGCAGCTAGTGACAATATGCTGGTCGAAATTTGGAAATGACTCTTTAAGGCCGCCTATGCCATTGCATTCTTTGGGGCACTAAGGATAGGTGAAGTAGTCTGTGAGGGCTCCTTTCGCGGGGCCACCCGGAGGATATTATTGGAGGATATTACATTGACTCCATCTCACTTGCTGTTACACATTTGCAGCTCCAAAACGGACCAAAAGGGGAAGGGAGCCATAATTCGTTTAGAGGCCACTGGGAACAAGGGCCCCTGCCCGGTGAAGGACGCCAAGCGTTTCCTTGAGGTTAGGTCAGCAGACCCAGGGCCGTTACTAATTCATCAGGATGGCCCTTGGTTCACGCGCCATCAGTTTACAAGAGTGATATGGAAAGCTCTTTCCTCATGTGAAATCCCCCCCCCCCGAGGAGTATGCTGCCCATTCTTTCCGAATGGGGGCGGCCACTACTGCTGTCATCTAGGATTGCCAGCTGAAAGGGTGCAGGATTTGGGATGGTGGAAATCCGGCGCTTACAAAGGATACGTGAGGCCAACCCAATAGAGCACAGCATTCTCATTGACCCGTTTATCATCTCTTTCTTTCAGATAGCCGCAAGCCACGCCTTTGGATTGCGGGCACAGTATAGTCCATTGGGCCCAGGCTCGGGCAATGGAAACGGGTCTCAATTGCAGTCTCGGTCTTCACCAGTTGACGGAAGTGTCCTGGATTTCACGGAGGGGAATGTGTTGGGACGAGCTCATTCCGGCAATAGAAGCAAGGGCCTGTTGGGCGGCTCCCCCTGACGCCGTGGTCATCCAAATGGGGGAGAATGATTTGGCTTATAGAAATGCTGTGGATTTGAGATGGAAGATTATTGAGGACTGTGAAAGATCAAGGTCCCATGTTTTCGAACTTGACCCTGGTATGGTCTTCCCTTCTGCAGAAGCACTCTTGGCGCGATGGACATTGCCCCACCGCCTTAAACAAATCAAGGCGGCTACTAGATGCTGTTGTGGCACGCAGAGTTATGCTACTAGATGGTCAGGTCATTAGACACACTGAGGGCCCGTTGGGCGGCTCCCCCTGATGCCATGATCATACAGCTCGGGGAGAATGATTTGGCTTACAGAAACGCAGTGGATTTGAAATGGAAATTTTTTGAGGACTGTGAAAGACTAAGGTCCACATTTCTAAGGTCCACATTTCTGAAGTTGACCCTGATCTGGTCTTCTCTCCTTCAGAGGCGCGCGTGGCGCGATGGGCATTCCCCCACGGCCTTAAAACAAAGCAAGGAGGCTATTGGATGCCGCTGTGGTGCGCAGAGCAAGGAGGCTATGGGATGCCGCTGTGGTGCGCAGAGTCATGTTGTGGTGCGCAGAGTCATGTTGCTGGGTCATTTGACACCCAGACATAAAACGTAGCGAGGCTTCCATGTACCGTGACGATGGCGTGCATCTTTCAAAGACGGGAAATGATGCTTGGCTGGAGGATATCATTCAAGGAATTAGGTCTTGGTTGCGGTTGTGAGGGTATTGGCGGCGAGCCCCCTAAGAGGGGCTCGTGTGGCGGTTAGGCATTGGAATATTGCGTCATAGAGCTGAGGAGGGGAGGTAGCGCCATCACCTGCCCCTATCTTGAAGGGTATTCCGGTAAACGGATTCCGGGGGCGTGGCCATGTCCGAAGCCTAGGGAGGTTAGGGCCAGAGGCACGCCCCAACGGTGATCACAGGGGGGGTTCCATTCGATGTACATCAATGGGGCTCCTTACTGGGGATTAACCCTTCCCAGACTTCCAAC
Source organism: Darevskia mixta (assembly GCA_034641385.1). Lineage (NCBI taxonomy): Eukaryota > Metazoa > Chordata > Lepidosauria > Squamata > Lacertidae > Darevskia > Darevskia mixta. The sequence goes on from JAWWNH010000085.1 coordinate 1,178,752, forward strand.
ACACGGGTTGGGGTCCGATATAGCCTGTTAGGGTCCAATGCCTAAGCCAATACCGCTCTACATCCGTAACCAATAAAGTTGTGGCCTTCACGCCCATTAAAATTCATATAACGTGTCTGTGTCTTTACTTCAGGGGAGGGAGGGACATAGCCATGCAAGCACCCACTTCCGTCTTCAACCAGGGAAGTGGCATTGCAGGCGTCACGACCAACCCTGCCTACCGGGCTGGGATCAGCCTGGTTGTTGGGAGGATTTCCCGCCCGCATCACCTTCAGGCCGACCAATCAGGTCGGCTTGGGGGCGTGTCTTGCTGCCTTTAAGCAAGAAGCAGGCGGGAAAGCCTCCCTTTTCGCCCCGCTTCCCAGCTGATTAGGTTCACCCACCATCCCGCCCTTACACATAGCTTCTGACCTTGCTATGGACTTCGGTTGGTTGCCTTGGTTGGCCAAGGAGCCTGGTAGTTCTTTTTCCCGTTTGGACTAGCCACTCGGGTTTTTTCACCTACCTCATAGCAATACGTCACAACTTGGTTTGGCGGTTAGGCATTGGAATATTGCGTCATAGAGCTGAGGAGGGGAGGTAGCGCCATCACCTGCCCCTATCTTGAAGGGTATTCCGGTAAACGGATTCCGGGGGCGTGGCCATGTCCGAAGCCTAGGGAGGTTAGGGCCAGAGGCACGCCCCAACGGTGATCACAGGGGGGGTTCCATTCGATGTACATCAATGGGGCTCCTTACTGGGGATTAACCCTTCCCAGACTTCCAACACACGGGTTGGGGTCCGATATAGCCTGTTAGGGTCCAATGCCTAAGCCAATACCGCTCTACATCCGTAACCAATAAAGTTGTGGCCTTCACGCCCATTAAAATTCATATAACGTGTCTGTGTCTTTACTTCAGGGGAGGGAGGGACATAGCCATGCAAGGGGCAACTGCTCAATGGCTGCAGGAAATTTATGCAATGGCTGCAATGAATATAGAATGCTGGTAGCCTGCCCAGGATGTGGAGCAAAATTGCTATGCACTATCATCCACTGCTGCAGATTAACAGGGCATCATGGAGAGGAACTGCCCTCTCTGTGCACTGTCTGCAGGATTGATGGCTTCTGTGCCACCACATATGATTTGTGCAGGCAGGAGATACAGCATATAACATGTACATAATAGCAGTGACTGAAGGTAGGCACCAAAGTGCTCTGGGTAGCCACGGATGTAGTTTTGCAGAACCCCGAAGAAAGAGCATTTCGTGTTGGTATTTGGAGGCTGCCATTTCCAATGGAGCTCTGCCCTTGGTATTTCAGGCAAGTGCATAACATTTTCATACATGTGTGAGGAATTATTGTGGTGTCTTCCGTGTCCTGGGATTGTAAGCCTTTTTGGCAGGGCATAGACAAATGGATGCATGCAGAGGGGTAACAAAATAGGTAATGTAAAGGTAAAGGACCCCTGGATGGTTAAGTATGACTATGGGGTGCAGTGTTCATCTTGCTTTCAGGCCAAGGGAGCCAGAGTTTGTCCACAGACAGCTTTCCGGGTCATGTGGCCAGCATGACTAAACCGCTTCTGGCGCAACAGAACACTGTGACATTTACACAGCATGGGTGGCACTGTGTAGACCACTGAGCATCTTGGCCTTGTCGCTCGGAAGGTCAGTGGTTCGAATTCACACAATGGGTTGAGTTCCCATTGCTCTGACCCAGCTTCTGCCAACCTAGCAGTTTGAAAGCATGCCAGTGCAAGTAGATAATAGGTACCGCTGTGGCAGGAAAGTAAACAGCGGTAACAAAATGGTGCATTGCTGTCCCCTGCTCCTGGACCTGCACAGACACCCCCCCACACACTTTGTCAAAAAGGTTAGAGTCTGAGGCCTGTGATCTGTATCCACAAGTCCTAGACACATATACTTTGCTTGTGCAAATGCCCTCTCTCAACAGTGTTTCTGACCATAAGGAGAGAGACTGTCCAAAAGCATGCAGAAGAACAAGTCTTAATGAAGCAAAGCCAGAATGCATTCTGCAAGGGTAAGTCCCATCTCAGCAACAAGAATATGGACGGAGGTGATTCATATGACATTGTGTACTTAGACTTTCATGGGACTCAGGTGGCACTGTGGGTTAAACCACAGAGCCTAGGGCTTGCTGATCAGAAGGTCAACGGTTCGAATCCCTGCGATGGGGTGAGCTCCCATTGCTCGGTCCCAGCTCCTAGCAGTTCGAAAGCACATCAAAGTGCAAGTAGATAAATAGGTACCGCTGCAGCGGGAAGGTAAACGGCGTTTCCATGCGCTGCTCTGGTTCGCCAGAAGCGGCTTAGTCATGCTGGCCACATGACCTGGAAGCTGTATGCCGGCTCTCAGCCAATAAAGCGAGATGAGCGCCGCAACCCCAGAGTCGGACACGACTGGACCTAATGGTCAGGGGTTCCTTTACCTTTACCTTACTTAGACTTTCAAAAAGCCTCTTATAGAGCTGCATCAAAACTCTGGAGTAAGCTTAGCAGTCATGGAACAAGAGAGGCCCTCTTATGGATCCGTAACTGGTTAAGGAACAGGAAGCAGAATGGGAATAAATGAAGAGTTCTCCCAATGAGCAGATGTAGAAAGTGGAGTGTCCACCCACCAAAGCAAAAAACAGAACTTGCACTTTTTAACTTGTTACTTCTTAAGCTGTAGCCCTACCTGATGCTGATGGGAAGCCTGCAAGCAGAAGCCGACTGCAACAGCACACTTCCACCTTGTGATTCCCAGCAACTGACATGCAAAAGTATACTGCCTCTGACAGTAGAGGTAATAATAATAATAATAATTTATTATTACGGTCGGAGACCAGCTTGTGAAACACAAATGGGACTACAATCCCAAAAGCAAAACAAACATTTAAAACAATATACAACAATGGAGTTAAAGTTTAAAAATGTGATAGGTGTATAAACACATAAAAACTTTAAGATAAACTTCCAAAGAGAAATGACCCAGAGTCGCCCGTGGATCCGAGTTTGGGAATTTTCTCAACAAACTAGTTTGAATCGGGGGATGGTCTGCGCCTACAGATCTGTGCACAGAATCTGGCGACTATCTGGGTCATCTTGTGATCTTTGCCTAACAGGAGAAGATCGAATTTTTGCTTTTCCGGGAGGTCAGTAGGCCTCACCAGCAGGGGGTCAATGGTATCTCTACGTGCCTCATCGTAAAAGGGACATCTGAAAAATATGTGTTCGGAGCTTCCTCTATTCCCCAATGGGCAGGCGCAAAGTCTCTGGACATATGGGACTTTTTAAAAGGATCCTTCCAAGACTGGCAAGGGCAGAGCCGAGCTTCTGGCAAGTGTAAAAGCCCTTCTTGCAGTTTTGGATACGAGAAAAAAGAGGTAGAACATAGCCATTTTTCAGTGCACACAGAGCCCAAGAATGCATGCAGGTTAGCAGTGGTGGTTGGTGCCCGGCGTTAGGACTGTGGGGTGAGAGGCAGGGAGCCCCACAGGAAGAGACAGAGCCATTGACAGCAATAGCCACCTAATCCTAGCTTGGTCCCCATCCTCCTCTCTGCTCAGTTCTACCAAGCCAACACTAAAGGAAGCTGGTAGGCAGTGGTATTCTCTGGACTGGTTGTGTGCAAAGAGGCTGAAGTTGGTGGGGCAGTGCCCAACTTGTCCCAATGGATCAACCCTCACTGCAGGTCAGGAGCAGGGAGAGCGGAGTGTGATCCTGGTTCACCACCTGCACAGCTTCAGCCTGTGTCTCTGACCATGTGAAAAGGGCTTGCGGAAGACCTGAGCTGCCAACAGGGAAGGGAAGTGAGAGCCGCCAGATCCGGACTGCTGCCAAGCCCGTAGTTAAAAGTCCAAATCCGAAGGGTGGGGGGCTGGGGGGTGGGTTGAACAGCAGGGCTCTGCACTCCAACTGATGACACGAGCTTTTCAAAAGAGATATATTAACGGTACAGATGTGAGCTCAATTTGTATGCATTTATCTCCTTTCTTCACTCATTTATCTTCACGCCTCCAACAGATGCTGACTAGCCATTTCAGCTTCTCCCCCCCGCTGGGTGATTGGGGTGTGCATAGAAGTAAATCAGCTCCCTCTCCGCCTCCCCCCTCCCCCTGCTTCTTCCTTTAATAATTAATCCAGTGACTTTGCTTTTATTTTTGGCCTTGCATTCAACAAGCTCACGAGAGAAGCACTTTTTTCTGCTTTGAATGCTGCTCTGCTCGTCCTTGCTGTAATCCGGAGTGTCTACCTAAGTTTGGAATACTATGCATTCCCCACCTCCCTGAGAGGTGAGGCCATTGCCAAGGTTTCTTAAACAACGGCTACGGCATCATCAACAACCCACTCAATTAAAAATAAATAAACCAGGAAGGTGGGGGGGGGAGAGAGAGAGAGAGAGAGAGAGAGAGAGAGAAAGAAAGAAAGAAAGAAAGAAAGAAAGAAAGAAAGAAAGAGTGCTGGTCCCGTGGGGTATCCAAAAGGTGAGGTCTAAGTCCGGTCCAAGGTCAGAGGTACACGCAAAGGCAGTCCGAAATAACTGAAGCAGGGTCCAGGGCAGGGGGTCAGGTGAAGTCAGGAATGGGTGGGTAAACAGGGAACCAAGGAGGGTCAGGAGCTCAGGCAGGACAGCAGGACAGGGAACAGGCAGGAACTCGTCAGCAACGATGTTGCTCCTGCAACTTGGGGCTGGGACTGGCCGGCTTTTATCTGTCCCAAGGCATAGGGCGGCTCCGATCCTCAGGTGACTCGCCTCTCCTGGCTTGGAGGCGAGCACTCCTCCTGCGGGAACTCAGTTCCCTTCGCCTCTCTGCCCTGAGCCTCTGCAGCTCAGGAGAGGCTGCAAGGTTACCAGACCCAGAGGCAACCTCAGCTTCCCCTGACAGGGCTGGGAGTGGAGCATCTGCAGGCAATGGGTCCTCCATCCCATCAGGAGCCAGAGCAGAATCAGCAGATGCCTGCACCTGAGGATCCAGCACAGGTGAGGACCCTTCAGACTCAGGCCCTAGCCCCGGCTCTGCTGATTCTGGAGGCAGGGAATCCTGTGCAGGCTGGGGTCCCTCAGGTTCAGCATCTGAGTCTGAATCCCAGGCCATCACAGAAAGAAAGATAAATGTGGCCCTCCCAGGCTTTCTATCTGGCCCTTGGGACTCTCCCCAGCCACATCCCTCACCAGCCCTGCTTAGGGTTTATTGCATGGCTGGAATGTGCCCTTGAGCTCTGATAGCACCTCTTGCTCACCTAGACCGAGGACAGAGTGGTGTGTCTGAGTTTGTATGGAAACTAGCTCACCGTACAAAGGTATCTACCATGTTCTCCCCATTTTTGCCTCTGGCCCTGCTGACCACCAGTATGTGGCTCTTGGAATGTCACCCAGAAGAAAATGTGGCCTCAGGCTGAAAATGCCCCCCCTTCTCCTATGTTCACGATTCTTCTCTAAAATGGATCTGGGTGGATGCTTAAAATCCAGTGGTCACCCAACCCTCCCTCATTTCGCCGTCTCTACCTCCCAATTGAGTTTCCCCAGGTTAAAACAGAGAACAAACACCTGCCCCCTGTTCTTCTGTTTGTCTCTTCTAGGGCATTTGCAAAATGCCTCTCCTGCTGCTTTTCACCTTGCCTTAAACCCGCAAATGGGAAGAGTAAATGAGAAGCTCGAATCCATGAAATGAAAAGCCAAAGTTAATTAGTTCCTATCGGCATGATTACAGAATGCTTCAGGGACTGAGCACCTAATTGTGCAGAAAGTCCCATTTTGGGTGATTAAGTTAAAAGCGAGTCTTTTACGGGGCACAATAACTAGCCTCCCCGTGTCTCTTCTCTTCCTGGGCGTGGAGCACAATCAGCGGATAGGGCTGCTTCCAGTCTGCGTGGGAAAGAACATTGTGGTCGTTCCAGCTAGCTTGTGATCCGATTGCAAAGTCTTCACTTTGCAAGAGGTGAAATGTGATGGGGCCTACGGGTGCCAGTGTTATGTGATGATAAGGAACTGTGCATTTTGATGAAGCAAGCTTGGTAATCCACTTTGTCTAGCCTGCTCCAAGATTGACACTGGACACCTAAATGTAAGGATCAAAAATATCCCCTTAGAAACAGCCTTTCTAGAAAAGCTAACCAATAGACTGAAACCGACATGGGGAGAAATAGAAGAGGATGCCTTCACTCCAGTATGGCTCCCCTTCATCACATACACAGCCCAACAAGACAACAACACGAACCCACTGACAGCATATGATTCAATATGACACATGCACAAACAAATCCCATTGCAGTCAACCAAAGACAATCAACCACACCCTAGGCCACCCCAACATCTCTCATCACCAAGGAAACATAACAAGTGAATAGAAAGAGAACCCACCTAAGTGATGCTGACACAAAAAAACCATGTATACACTAAGTAAAAGAACACAGGCTTTACCCACCCCCTATACTGCATATAACACCAATGTCTCACAACAAATGTAACTGAGCTGTAGAAAACACAACCTGAAGAAAGAGACAATGCATGTGCTTTTGTAAATGAGGAACATCTTTAATAAAAAAAGTTATCAATTAAAAAAAAATCCCCTTAGCATCAACAGGGGTGTGTTAGAATAGGGCCTAACCTTTGAGCCAAGCCTTGTTCATGGGGAACAAGTTTGGCAGGGTAGTTAGAATGGCATAAAAACTGTGAGTAGGTTACACAGTTTACTGGGTGACCTTGGGCCAACAAACCTAACACATCACAGCACTGTGGTGAGGACAAAAAAATGGGGTGGGGTAACATGCCCGCCACCTGTTTTGTGCAGATTTCTTTTAAAAGGATGCATGAATATGTCACTCTTAAATTCTATGAATTATTGCATGCATTTCCCCAAAATATGTATTTTGCAATGAGTCTTTTCATAAATTAAATAATTTATATACACTTTAACCATAAAATACATCATTTGTGCACACTTCTACCATACATTGCTTTGCGAAATCTAGAGAAGTATGTAATACGATCAGGAGTTGAATTCTGATACGCAAGCAAGTTGAGGGGCATCAAATTGGTTTGGACCACTACAAAAAGCAGATCAAGCCAATTCCTCCTCCAGGATCCTGATGGATCGGGATCCTGGACTAGATGGACCATTGGCCTGAACCAGCTGGCCTCTTCTAATGTTCTTATCGCTGTGTTGGAATGGAGGACGCCTTGCTGAGTGCCAGCTCAGAAGTCACACAGAAGAACAGAAGCCAGACTCCTCTAAAGCCACTCCACACCTTCATTTGAATCTGTGTGGAGAGGATGTGTTTGGGTGCCTGCCATTTATTTATTTCCTCCATGCTGGATGACTATATGAATTAAAACCCATGGCAGGCTTTGTACCTGAACACAGCGAGATTCAATGAAGACATATCTGAGAATACAGAGCAGCCTTCCCCCTCCCAACCCCCAGCTCCAAAAGGAACACTCTGGAGAGGAAGCAAAGCCTTAAGAAGGCAGCTGCTGTGGGAGCTGCCAGCAGATGTTCTCCTTTATGGACAATGATGAACCAGTAATTAGAGCAAGGAAGAGTTTGCATCCGACAGCCGAGAAGTTAGTTATACTGACAGCTCTGTAAGGGATAATTCAAGGAAGACGCAAATGACTGCAAGGAATGCAGCCATTCCTGTTAATGGCGTTCACAAAGACCACCTGGGAGTTTCTCATCTACTAGTCAAACCACAAGAGATCAGCACATGCCTTGCAAACAGGCCAAGCTGGAGTCCCATGTAGTTCTCAAATGTGTATCGAAATATGAGTGAGTCTGAGAACCAGGGTGGACCAACCAAAGAAGAAGCCAATGTCAGAGGAGTAGTCAGAGCAGAAATGGTCCCGGTGGGGTTGGAGAGGAACAGAGATGGAGGAAGCAAGAGGAAGGGTTGGACAGGGCTGGAGTCTGTGGTCCAAAGCCTTAAGAGGGGAGAGTGTGGCCCATTCAAGGGAGGAGACAGTAGAGGGGGTAACGCAAATGTTTGCAGCAGAAGGTGGAGTTAAGGGCTTTGATTTTGGGGGAAGAACCTCAAGGAAGATCTCCTTGTAGGGGGAGAAAGTGGGCCAGTAGCTCAAAGCTTGATGGGGCAGAGAATCCTGGAGAGCAAGCAAGGTAAGAAAGGGATCAGGCTGAAGGGACCACCGTACCTGCTCCTATGATAAGTAGTAAAGCTTGCCTTTCTGTGAGTGAAAACATAGGACTTTATGACATGGCATTATCTCCCACAAGTCTTGAGGGGACAGGATGCTTCCAACATTCTCCTCTTCCAACTTTCTCCCCAGAGTATGGAGTTCTAAATGGTCCAATCTGGTCAGAAAAGTGGAACTAATGCAGTAGAAATCCTCCATTGTTCTTTTTTTTACTTTTCAAAATAGGGATTCTTGAAAATGTGAACACCCTTGTTCATTTCCTTGTGGGTGCCCTACCAGCACCCTTGAGCCTTTTGCAATTGCCCAAACTGAGTGCATGCAAAAGCCTGACTCTTTCTGATCAAACTAAAGTGATGTTCATGCACCAGCTGGACACAACTCCCTGATCATCTGTGCTTTTCCTCCCTCGTGTTTTCTGATTGCACACTGCTACAACACCACAGAAAAACAATCTTGCTGTACATGATTGTCTGCAAATTATTTTGTGAGTGGTGTTTTACCAACCCACAACCCACCTTTCCTCCAGGGAACAAAAAGTGGGATACATTGTTCTCCCACACAAACATCCTTATTTCCCAAGAACCCAGTGTGGTAGTTAGGCTAAGAGACATCCAGTGAGATTCATGGCTGGATGGAGACTTGAACCTGGGTCTCCCCAACACAATGCTCTACCCACTCTACTGCAATGACTCTTGAGGAGGGGTGAGGAGAAGCTACAAAGAGAAGAAAATGATGTGCAGCACCGAGAGATAAGAAGTATTGCTCTGTGTAATAAAATAAATACATTTGAAATAACAGCAAAATGAAAGGCTGAAGAAACAACCTCTCTCTATTTCTTCAAAAAACTGTATTATGCTGAGTCGGACCCTTGGCCCATCCAGTTCAGTGTTGTCCACATGTTTGCAGACAGTGAGTCTTTCCCAAATCTGCCTGCTGAGGATTGAAACTGGGACCTTCTGTACACAAAGCAGGTGTTCTAGCACTTAGCTGTCGTCCTTTCCTTCATGGCTAATGGCACCATAGACCTACCACCCCCACCTAATGCAACCAAAGTCCTCTCCATGATAAACCTGCCTACACTGACACCCCCTTTTTCTGGCTCCTAAACCTTTATTGTGACATTTACTCTGTCACATCCCTTGGGAGTCCCTTACTGTTGCTCTTTCTACTATCCAGCCAGCTTCATTATCTCTCTCCTTGGCTTGAGGCCATTACTCTTTGTCCTATGATTTTCAGAGATCATGGGCAGTTCCTTGCTTTCATTTATATTGTTGCCTTGCAGGTATTTATAGATTGCGATGGCGTTGCCCAGGGCTGTTTCTGGACTATATAAATTTCCCTCTTGCAGCAGTTCCTGAGATGACTTACCCTGTAATCCTAGTGTCATTCCTCCCCTGCCTGCTGCCCCTGCGGCTGTTGCTACTTTCCCCTCTTTTCTCCTTAAACAAAGCAATATTTCAGGTGTGGAAGCTGCACGGCTGTGCTCCACACAGATTGTACAGTTCTCTTAAATGAATCAGAACCCTTATATAAATCAGTTGCAGGGCAAACATTTCCCAATCATTTGTCTCCCCCGTTGCTCCTTTCTGTCCATTAAAATTACCAAGGGATAGTTCTGTCAGAAGAGCATGAGACTCTTAATCTCAGGGTTGAGGAATTGAGCCCCATGTTGGGTGAAATATCCCTGCACTGTAGGGGGCTGGACTAGACTAGTCTTTCTCAACCTTGGGTCCCCAGATGTTGTTGGACTACAACTCCTACCATCCCTGACCACTGGTCCTGCTAGCTAGGGTTGATGGGAGTTGTAGGCCAAAAACATCTGGGGACCCAAGGTTGAGAACCACTGGACTAGACTATCCTCGTGGCCCCTTCCAATTCTACAATTCTATGAATTGGGGAGGGGGAGGCACACACGAAGTTATGCAATGCCTTCACATTGAAAGTGGCTTAAAAGCCACATAGCTAGCAAATAACACTATTTGAGAAGCCTTACTAGATATCACATTACAATGTATGTTGCATTTTTCTCCTTCAACTCCCCCCCCGCCTTTTTAATGCAGCGTTCAAGCTGTGGATCAGACTTGGAAGGTCAAATGATGTCCTGGACATGCACATTACTGACCTTCATGCTGATATATCAGCCTTCAAGGCAGAATTTATCTTTTTGCTTCAAAATTCAGGGGGCACTGGAAGGGGAGGGTGAAAAGTTTACCAAAGCTGCTCCCTTAGCTGCCCCTCACTACTTATTCAAAGGCAATGAAGGGAAGGGCTGTAGTTCAGAAGCAGAATATATGGTCCCAGATTCAGTTCCTGCCGCCTCCAGGTAGGGTTGGGAAAGACCCCTGCCTGAAGCGACACAGTCAGTCAGTGTAGACAATACTGAGCTAGATGGACCCATGATAGCTTCCAGTGTTCCTAACCTGTGTCCAAAACTCACAACTATAACTCACAACACTATGTCCAAGCAAACTGCAGTTCTTCATTAGCATCACTACCACCAACACATCCAAGCTACTTGGGAAGAGGCCATACATTAGTGGTAGAGTGCTTGCTCTGCATGCAGAAAATGTCATGTTCAATCCCTCGCCTCTCCAGGTAGGGATGGGAGAGACTCCTGCCTGAAACCCTGGAGTGATGCTGCCAGTCATGTAGACTATACTGAGCTAACCAAAACCCTGATTTGGCATTGTGCAGTTTCCTATGTTCCTATGATGGATAGAGATCTATGGGGTATAGGGCAGTATGCAAATAATAATAATAATAATAATAATAATAATAATAATAATAATAATAATAATAGTGATCTAGAGATACCCAGTGGCTGGTAGTCTCTTCCACTCTGTTCTGTCCCCTAGGTATCCTTAAAGCAGCCTTCAGCCTTCCCCAACCTGTGCCCTTCCAGATATTGTTGGATTACAACTCTCGTCATGGCTGATAGACATAGTAGTCCAAAATATCTGGGATGTACCAGGCTGGGAAAGACCACCTTAGAGTGATGGCAGATTGCCCTTACACTGTCATAAAGCCAATCTCTCTCTCTATCATCTATATCTATCTATCTATCTATCTATCTATCTATCTATCTATCTATCTATCTATCTATCATCTATATCTATATCTATCTATCTATCTATCTATCTATCTATCATCTATATCTATCATCTATCTATCTATCATCTATCTATCTATCTATCTATCTATCATCTATCTATCATCTATTGCATTTATATTCCACATTTTCTCCAAGGAGTTCAAGGTGGCATACATGATTCTACCTCTCCTCATTTATTCCCAACAACAACCCTGTGAGGTAGGTTGGGCTGGGAGGTAATGACTGGTCCATGATCACACCATGATTTTCATAGCCAAGTGGAGGAATTGTTGACCACTTCACTCTCTTTCACAGTTCTCTCCGCAAATCACCAAATGACCACCCCTCACAACTTTACACCCTGAAAATGAGGTAGGGAAATTGGGGAACTGGTATTAAAGCAAGAGATGCAGAATTGCTTCCTGAACGTTTATACAAAATTTTATCTTGCTATTTCGAAGTGAAGGAGCATTCTCGAGCAAGCAGAATAACAAGCGGACTAGTTAAACCACAGGCCTTTGCTTGGCCAATTAACTCATGGAAATTCAGTACTGCAAGGCATAATGACAGATACTGGTTTAGGTGGCTTTCTAAAAGGATGAAACAATTTCATACAAGAAATTGAGTGGGTTTATAGTATTCCTCATAACACACTATAAAAAAGGTTGGAATCTAGTTCTGTGGCCTTGGGTGTAGCTGCAGGTAGTTGTGATCCTCTGGCTGCACCTGCACCTGTATGATCCTAGTCTGTTAACTGGAATAAGAAGGCATGGGCATATTAATTCAATAAGTAATAGTAATAAATAATAATAACACTGGCTCTGGCACAACTGCCCAGACTCAGAGATCATCATCTGAGGCACTTCTCAAGACAGGACAGTGAGAGAGACATGTGGGAATGTTGAGGGTGACAGGAGAGGATATATTGTTTATTAATATCATTCCTAACTTGCCCTAGCAAGTTTCTTCACTTAGCAGAGTGCATTCCCCTTCTTACGCAGCAGAAAGCTGGTTGCAAACTCGTGTGAGTTTCTTAAGACAATAAGCAATTCAATCTGGCTTGTCCAGATTGAGATATGTTCTAATATTCCTGGTAAGACCCCTTGAATCCCTCCTAAAAGAATAAAGACACCACAGTCTTATTCATAAGTAACAAAAAGTAATTTTACTCATGATCAGGCAGAGCACAGTGTGATCCCTGAAGGCAGGCTTTAGGCTTAAAGTTACAAACATGTACAAACAGGCTAACCCCATATGGGAGATAACCTGGGGAACTGCTGTGGCAGCCAGCAGTACAGTCCAGGTGATGCAGGAAGCAGGCAGGACGAACAGGAAGGTGGAAAAAAGAGGAAGAGGTAGCAGCGTGACTTGGCTTTTTACCAGGTCTGGAAAGGTCATGCCCACCTACTAGTCACATGCAAGGAAGGAGGCTCTAGGCCAGGAGGAACAGGAAGTTTCGACTGGCTGAACCAACATCCCCTGCATGACCACTCTAGCAAAACAGGTAATGCTGTACTTGACTGCTCCCAGTGGATTACATCCCACAAGACGGAATGCCAATCTAGTAGGAAGACCCTATGAGGCAGTTGTTCCAAATCCTGCCACCTCTGAGGGAGATCTGGATGGTGACAATGAGAGAACAGGGCCTTTTCTGCAGTAGTTGCTTAGCTATGGAATGTTCTCCTCAGGAAGGCCCTCCATCGTTTCAGCACCGGGCAAAGACCTTTTTTGTTTTCCTGGGCATTTTGGGACAGCACCAATGCTGAGAAGCTTTTATTTTGACCATGTTTTTTTAATATGTTTGTATATTTATATTATTGCATTTTATTATTGCTTGGGGACTTTTTGTTGTTCAATAAGGTTCAATAAGATTAGCCTATCTTGTTGTTCATCCATCTTGCCACACCACCATCCATCCATTTTTCTTTCTCTCTATCTACGGACAAGAAGCCGCATTTCAACTGTTTTAGTTCATAGGGATCTCCTCCCATGGTGTTAAAGGAAGGCCTTGCAGATCAAGGAGCTTTTGTGAAAGTTTCCCTATCAGGAGCAGATCAGCAGGCTGCCTTCCTTAATCAGCTACCCCTCCCTTGCTGTCACACAGTTTGAGGCTTTCTCCCATCTGACATCTGGGAGTTTAGCTTAGCAGAGGAAAAACCCCAAACCATTTCACACCTTTCAGCGCTTGCCTTCTGCGATGGAAATAGGTGTTTTCACAGTCTCCAAGTCTCTCACATTCTCAGGATTGCTTTTTGGGCTCTAATTCATGTGGCCAAAGAGTTGGAGATAAATATATCCTTTCCCTAGTCATAACACCAGAACAAAATTCAGCTACTGTCTATCTGCTCAAACTGTCAGCTAGACAAGTTTCTCAAGGGCTAGAAAGTAACCGAGTGGGAAGGTGGTTTTTTGGTTTTTTTCCCCTAGAAAGGGTGGGGAAAGGAGCACAGAGAGAAAAGCAGCAAAGAGATAACTATATCTGCCCTCCCTCCCATCATGGCAAATTCATGAATGACTGCAGAATTCCACCTTTTGCTGTTGCAGGGTATCAGTTTTGTTGGCATAGAATTTAAATCTCTCTCACACACATATGTACACTGCAGAGTGTACATAGCCCTGAATATAAAAGTATAAATATCAGAATATCTTCTCATTATCCTTTAGCTCCTCCCTTTCAATACACATCATTCACAGTGCTATTTTAAACACACCCTTGCCGATAAATACGGATCTCAAATAAATTTTGACGAAAACGGAAACTAGAGTGGAAATCGCCGGTGTTCGCTTACACATCCTATGTCTCCAACAAAAAACAGTCTAGTGAATGCAATCGGTATTCACTGTTGTTTCTGTTACTGCTGCTGCTGCTAATGTTTTCAGTCCACAAATGATATCTCTGGGCACCCAGTCCGGGAGTGGGTCCTTGGCAGATGTCCAGTCATGTTGAACCTTGGCGTTGATCCTGTAGATATCCCAATCAATTTCCTATCAGCGACCATCCCAATTTCTTCAGAGTTTTCTTCTTTTCAGGTATGTCATACTGAACATAAAGTCGCTTGCAGTGCTTTTTCTCTCTCTTCATCCAAATTTCTGATGTGTCACCCTCACTTCTTTCTTTTCTGCTGCTTTTCTTGCCCGCATCTCTAGCCTTTCTTAGTCCCTATGTATTTATTTGTTTTCCTCCTGTTCTCCCAGGGGCATCAGAGAAGCACCTCCCAACTCCATATTTTCTGCTAATCTAATTGGCGTGCATGATGGAGGAAGAAAACACATTTCTACCAAGAAACAGGTTTCTAGTTTCAGGCTTCAAAGGAGATTTTATAAGCAATAGTGTGAAAACAGTGATTAAAAATATGGGGGAGGGGGGAACTTGGCTGAGCCTTTTTATTCAACATTTATACATAAAGGTTGAAAAGGATTCTGATAAAAAGCCTTTCCTCCCGAGGAACAGCATTTTTATGATTTGACGGATTACTTTCCAGAGAGTGCAAGTTGGAAAACAAACAAGAAAAAAAATGTGGCTTATGGCAGAGTGAGGAAACTTGTGGCCTTCCAGAGACTGTCAGACTCCAACACCCATTAGCCTGAACCAGCAAGGTCTAAGACCAAGGATGATGGGATTTGTGAGAGCTGAAGGGCCACATGTTCTCCACCCTGGCTTATGGAATCCATTGCCACAAGATGTGGCTTAAAAAGGGTTAAAGAAATTCAAGGAGATTCCTGGCACCATCATATTATTTGATGTTTCAAACTGCCTTGAATAGCTGAGTGTTCCAGATCAGTCTCTTATAGAGTCAACAGGCCAAGCTCCACCAAAACTGGACTCTCTTGTTATTCCATTCCCAAGGAAAGTCTGTTATTCGGTCACCCAGGAGAGGGCCTTCTTGGTGGTGGTGCCGTGGCTCTGGAACACTTTCCCCTTCTAGTTCAATGGCTGCCTTTTATCTGTATAGCTGTGTTTTTAGATTTGCATTGGATGTTCTCAATTGCTTTTAAGTCGCTATGAGAAAAGGCACTAAAAATATTGTGAAAATGTTATTATTATCAAAAATAATGCCATTATTATCAAAAATAATGACTGGGGCAGGAAATGTCAATGGGCCAGCCCTAAAGGTATGTGTTATTGGAAGTCCTCTCTGGTAGATGGTTCATTTATAAATGTACAGTTTGAGCAGATAGGAAGCAAGCATTCACACAGACAGGAGTAATCCCAGAGCAATACCAGACCAACCTCCTAACATTCTCTCAAGCTGCTTTCTTAGCCAGGAGCCTATTAGGAACCTTCCCCACAGCAAATCCAAACTCAAATTATTTTCTTCTCTTAGTCTCCTTGCCATGAATGATAGCAAAACTGCTCGCTTTGTTCTCCTTACCAAAATGCAACTTCTCAGTATGCAAAAAAAAAAAAAAAAAAAAGGGGGGGGGGCTGGTAATGTTGGTGGAGGCAATTCAACACAGCAATACAATTATTTGGCTCCCTTGCAATCTGTATGTTAATTTCTGCAACGTTTATAAATGGAGTTCATGTTAACGTACAATCACCTGGATTTCTTTGCCACTTTGCCACTTTTATTTGGTGTGAGAGGTTTTCCATTATTATCAGCTCCTATTCTTCTGTCAATCCGCAGATTATATGTTGACAGAGCTGTTCCTGTCCAAAACCTAGCAATTACAAGTTTCCCAGCCAGAAGCAAAAATCATTGGGCATTAAATAAAATGTCAAAACCGTATTTAAAATTTCTTAGTTCTTGATTTCTCTCTCTCCAAATTAGTGGAGGAACACCAGCTGCATTATTTTCGGTACTTTAATGTATGAGATTAAGGGTGGGGGAGAAATTCAGTTAGCAAATAAAATCTTAGCAAGGATTCAAATTCCTGGAATAGTCAGGATAGCTTCCTGGTGAGGTGATGGCTTAGATATGGGCCATTAAGTTAACAAAGGAAGTGGCTCTATGCCAGACAGCAAATGGATGGGCCCTCTTCCCTCAACTTGCTGGTAGTTAGAAAGACAAAGGCCAGGGGGAGAGTCGAGTTATGTGAGCAGGCTTAAGTAGCTATATTTGGTTTCTGTTGAAATCCAAGGCTGTGGCTATGGGAGAAACAAAACCCTCTCGGGGTGTTAATGCTGTGAACCTTTCCATCTTAGGCTCAGGTTGTATATATGTGTAAATAAACCATATATCATAAAGATAACAGTCTCCACTGTACCTCATTCCAAAGGAAGTATGCACCCTAGGGAAGTACCTAGAACCCCTGGAGCTTCTGAAGCCATGAAGGTCCCCTTGGCCTACAGTGAACAGTTCTTCTTCACACCAGTGCAAATATCCAAAACTAGAACAGAGGTCTGAAAACATACCAAAAACCACCCAGTCCACATGGTATCTTGCAAATAACTTAACATTTGTTGGAGTAGGGAAGGCATGGGGAATCATTGACTCTCCAGATGTTGCTGAACTACAGTTCCCATAATCCTTGGCCATTGGCTATGCTTGCTGAGACTGATGGGAGTTGCAGTTCAGCAACTTGAACTACACTTGAAGTAAGGCCTTTTCTGTGGTGACACTGAACCTATCAGATAACTTCCTTGATGAACCCCATCTACTGAACTTGTCTCCAGGAATTTAAATAACTTAGGACAGGCATGTCCAAAATCCATTTTGGGGGCCTAATCCGGCCCGCCTGTCGATTTAATCTGACCCCCATGGTCTGGGGTAAAATCCTTAAAAAAGCTGCACAACTTTGGTTGGACTTCATGCATGTTCACTTCATCAAATCTGGCCCTCTTTGAAAAAAGTTTGAGCACCCCTGACTTAGGACATGATTCAGCCAAATGAAGTTTAAATATGCTTAATGTCAGCTGGACAGGATCCACAATCTTTAAACCTTTGATCTGTGGCTTTTTGGCAAGAGTTTAGCTTTAGCTTTAAATCTCACAGCTTGTGTCAAATCATACCAAATTCTGTTTAATGGGCTGCTGGGGATTTTGGTGCATCCCTTTCTGTACAGTTCTTATCTGGGGCTCCCCCCTGCAGATGTTTTGTTCCAGTGGTGGGCAACATTTCTGTCAAATCATGTGGTTACATTGACCAAACTCAATGAAACTGCACATTATTGTTGACTCATGTTGGAGCCTCTACCTCTGTTTCCAAAACATCCTTTCTTAAATCTCTATACTGGCTTCCTGTTTGCTCCTAGATCTAGCATAAGCACCTTCCCCTGACCTTGAAAGCACCACATGGCCTTGTCGCTCCTTATTGTTCTGCTCTCCCCACTCCAATTTATTTGATCTCTGTATATTTTACTGTGCAATCCTCTGTATCAGAAAGGAGACTCACTGAGTTCAATGAGTCTTACCCCCAGGTATGTGTGTATAGGATTGTAGTCAAACTGTCTTATTTTATCTTGTTTCATTTTCTTATCTGCTGATCGATGTGTTTGGAAAGACAATATATAAATAAAGAAAAGTATCACAGACCCCCTAAAGAGTTCGTGACTCCATGTGGTGCCTGCAAAACTTGTACTGAGCCAAAGTCATTCACAGTGTGCTGCAGTCAAGGGAATCATTGCAAGCAACCAATCTTTGTTCCCTGGAAAACTCAATCAAATAGATTGCTTTGGGAATGCTTCTTGCTGGCCAGTGGCCAGTGTAAGTTCTATGGCACATAATGAGTTAATAAAACAGGGTTTTCTAATATTCTACCAATGAGGAAGAAATTGCAAGGAGGGAATCATATAGAAAGCAATTCCCACCAATTTTGAACAGTGAGCATAGAGCTTTGCTAAACTTCGTTACCTGCCTCCCTACACTCCTCTGACTTAAATATACAACAAACCTCTGAGTCACCTCATAATTACTCACATTTTGAGAACTCACGTTGGATAATTCTATACAGAGGCAGATTTAGGGCAGCACAACTGATTCCCCCACAGAGGGCACAGAGGCCAAAAGGGTGCCTTCCCGCCTCCTTCCCAAAGCCTAGTAAGCACTGGGCTTTGGAAAGAAGGCATGGGGGCTCTGACAGGCTCCTAGAGCCTCGTACCTCCTTCTCAAAGCCCAGTGCCTCACTTACCCAACTTTGGGATGGCTGCTTTGGGCTGGTTGTGTGTGTCAACCTTTGGCCTTGCACAGGGCACCATATCAGCAAGGTCCACCCCTGTTCTATGCCAAAGCTTTAAAACATGCACACACACACATCCAAAAAACATAGCCTTTGACAGAATCTCCCTGTCCCTGTAGCTGAACCAGATATTCTTTTCTTCTGCAGCCTGAGCCACTAGAGACCATCTTGCCTCTGACTTTGTAGCAATGCCCCCCCCCTGCCAGCTAGGTACTGATCCCTTGTGCAAATGAGGTCTAATTGGTACGTTCTTTGTAATTACTTCTTCCAGAGGTGCCCACTCCATCAACTGCTCGTTGGCAATTGCATCTATATTATTGATTTTAGTTTCCAGCCATCAATAGCGCAACACAGATAAATGCAAATACAGTCCAGGGCCATCTTCCTGATTGCTTTGCATCACTTTGGTCGTACCTGGAGTCATTTTACTATTGTCCGTGTCCTTCTTCACAGCAAAATGTTGCTTTTTGGCAGTTGATGCTAGTTAGACTAGACAATGATCAATCAATGCACAATTTATGAACCTAGACTCAGGCAAAGCTTGCACAATGTGAAATGAACCTGATTCAAAAGTCTGGCTAAGGCAGGGGCAAACAAGATAGTGCCCTCTGAATGTTGTAAACCACAACCCCTATCTGTTGGAAGTTTCAGTGCAACTCAGCTTGTTGAGAGGAGTTTTCACGTGGTTAAGACAGGTAGAATAAGGGACCTCCAGATTCTCAGACTAAGCTCTCAGCTGACCTCCTGATCTCTTTGATAATTATCTTAGGTTGCATCCTATTAACAAATTTCTCCTCGTCGTCCTCTTTCTCTTCCTTCTCTTTCAGACCTCAGAATGTGAGATCACCTTGGATCTATCCTCGGAGAACAAAAGAGCAAGCAGGACTGCATTTGTCTTCTCTAGATCATTTAGTTACGTACTTCCTATAATAAACTACTTTCTTATTTTCTTACTCTACAAGAATCTCTCTCTCTCTCTGTGTGTGTGTGATTGCAACAGGTAAATGCACACTTTGCATACCAGAGAGCTCCAATAGGTAACTGGGCTCAGTGTCAATACTTTCTTCCCTGACCATTGGCCATCATGTTGTCTTGGGCTAATGGGAGCTGTCATTCACAACATCTGGTGGGAAACACAGTGACTAGCCCCTTGCTAACATCATAAGAAGAGCATTTTTTTAAGATTGTGTTTCAGTTCATGTATTGTTCTGGAAACTGTGAGTTAGGTAGGTTCTCTTATAAATGCCAACTGAAATGACTTTCTCCTCCATCCCTACTGTACACAAAGTCACATGGTTCACCACAGTCAATGGAATTAAATGAGGACAAAGGACAAAGGAGACCAAGGACTGTGAGGGCAAAGAAGGGGAAGGTAAATGGCAAAGGGAAGCAGCCATAACAGCCAGGGGAACACCATGGTGGCAAGCAAGTGAAATGTAACCTACAGAAGTTCAGCAGGCAGCTTTTCAGCCTTGCTTTCATTTGCATTGAATGTGCTGCTTTCTAGGCAAGTATCAAAATTAGAGACTCCCTGAATATCAAGATACTCTTACATTAAAAAGTATCAAGGATACTCTTTCAGTGTCAACAATCAATATTATTATTTTTATTTATTAAATTTGTATACTGCCCTTCATTCCTAGAGCTCGGGGTGGTTCACAGCATAAAATTAGAAATGCCTTGTTTTTCAACCTTCTTTTCAGCAGCAATGAATTATTTCTTCCCAAGCAAACATCTAAATTAGCAAACAACCATTTGATATTTTTTTAATCACCTAGGAAGTGTCTTCTTCTTTTTGGCTGGATGTCTGCTCTTGTTCTAACCTCTATGCTTTCGTGTGATTGTTTTAATGCCTTTGCCTTCAGATGGAGATGAATATATGGTTTTGTTGTTGTTGTAAAGAAGTAATATATTCTGGGCACACACACACCCCAGTGCCCAAATCTAAGCTAGTTCTCCCCCATCCAAGTTTGATGATCGTCCCTATAGTTTGAAACAACGCCTGGCACAATTTCAGGAAACAGTCTGTAACAGGGACAAAGGGAGACAACCAATATTCCCAAAGAATAAGCTATAATTCCCAGCACCATTTAGCTCCCAGGATTGTTTGGGGGAAGTCATGCACTTTAAATGTATGATGCAGATGTAATCTTAGATCCAATTCAAATTTATTTATTTATTATTTTATTTTATTCATTTATTCATTTATGCTGATAAAAAGGAACAGGGTACCTGTTAGGCAGGTCTCAAGCCCAATTTGAAAGCATCCTCAAATTCAAAATCTGCCAGTGAAGGTGGAACATACCCATCAGGGCTAGCAGTCATTGAGAGCCTTACCCTCCAAGAATTCCCCCAATCCTCTTTTAAAGCCGTCCCCGTTGGTGGCCATCACTGCCTTCCATGGGAATGAATTCAATAGTTTAACTATGCACTGCATGAAGGAGTACCGTAGTTTCTTCAGTCTGTCCTGAACATTCAGCTTAACTGGATGGCCCTGGCTTCTAATGGTATAAAAGAGTGAGCTTCCCCCCCTGTCTACTCTCTCCATACATGCCCCCAATGCAAGGTCAGTGTAGGGGCAGGGTTGACCCAGGATGTGTTGGCGGAACGTAAGACATCCTGCTTTCTCTCCACATGATGATAATCTTGAGGAGAATGACTGGCTGGTATTTCAGCCTGGTATGCAGTGGACGTAATTGTACCCAGAAGCTACTCACTACCGGTAGGTGGGGTGGAGCTGATCCTTTTCCAACCGGGAGAGAGAGGGGAGGGAACAGTGAGGAACTGGCAGGAGTACCAAATTGGCTTTGCCAGTGCATTTGCATTGCTTCTAAAATCAAAGAGGAATTTATATCTAGGCTTGAGGAAAAGCAAGTCAGCAAATATTAGATGGGTATGAACTTTGAT